>OX327699.1:26790013-27420013 GCA_946807835.1 Ailanthus altissimus
ACTGCGCAGGATTGGTGGTGATTGTGACGATGCTGCATCATCTTCTTTGTTTTGATTGAACTGGATTCTTTGGGAATTAAGTTGCGGCACCTCTAAAGAAAGTATTCTCTTGAAAAATTCATAGGATGTGAAGAAGATTGCTCCTTGGGACATATACATAACCAATCTAGGAATCAATCCCCTGATGAAAAAAAAAATGAACCATAATTAAACATCATACATACAGGGAATTGATATAGTATATCTACAAAAGGGAAAGGGACCACCTTTCAAGAATGGGACGGAAGAAACCTTGCATGAAATTCTTAGCTCAGCTTTAAAACAATTGAATCATATTGCTTAATATTCTATATTATAGTTATCTTCAACATACGGGACATATATTGCATCACAAAAAGTGTGCGGGCACAGAGTAGTACCTATAGAGACCTTTCAAACCTTCACGCTTGCCAATTTCTTGAAGGGCGTGACATACACTATGGTATTGGCTCGTAGATCCAGGAATCTGCATAGTGATTGGTGTGTAGGAGTAAGAAAATAATCCAGAACTAGATAACCTGCTATTATGAAAGAGAAAAGTTTCAATCGAATCCAATTTAATTATCCCTATAACCTTTGATGGCCATAAGCTGTCAACTCCAGTCAAAACATACCAGGGGATAAAAATTAAAAGGGGCTGAAACTTTATGGAAAGCATCAAAACAGTCATCTCAAACAATATTATAGCTTCAAGTGAATATCCTTAAAAATTTAGTCAAGAAACACACGAAGAGAGTTCATGAATTAACACAAAATCATGAACCTGCGTCTGTAGTCTGGTTTTCACCACATCAAAAGGAGTTGTGAACAAAGCAGCAGTGGATCCAGCCAATCCTCCACAAACTAGCTGCAGGAATAGAATAGCAAATCCTGCATAAGTGTTTCCAAAGAATGCTAAAAAGAAACGCTCTCAGCCAGCAACCAGAGAAATGGGATTATCTTAAAATTGAAAGAAACAAACAAACCGTTTTTTTTGTGTTGGTTTGAGCAGTAGAGTGTGATGATGGCGACATCATTTTCTTCAAGCTTTCATATGTATAAAACTGCAAGCAACAGTGAAGATAGCTTCAATATTACATGCTTAAATAACTCAAGAGAAAAAGGAAGTTATTAAAAGAAATTCAAGAGTAGTGAAATTTAAAGAAAGAAAAAATCACAGAAGTAGATATTTGTAGCACTACATTAAGCATGGCCTTTTTGGTCTCTTTTAGACAGCCCTATAGTTACAATGTCAGGCCCTGGATTGAATTCACCTTCCTTTTTTTAATGTTCCATATTTTAAGTGTTATCTGGAATATTCTATCACAAAAGTAGATATTTGTCTTGCCACATTAAGCAAGACCCTTCTTTTGGTCTATCTTAGATCTCGTTTTGGGTTAATTAGAAATAATGTCAGGCCCTGGATTGAATATACCTTTTTTCGTATTCAATCCCTTTAACCCTTGCATATACAAGTCTCTCTCTCTCTCTCTCTCTCTCTCTCTAGCGCTCAACTTTCCTTTTGCTGTTAAGAATCCATGAGCACAGCATGTCAAGTGTGAACAAAAGTAGTGCATAGCATGTGAACCAATCTAGTACATAGGCCTAACCTTGATAATTGAGTGTGGAACATTCCTGCAAAGTACAGCTCCCCACCCAGCATATAATGAAGGCAAACCACCCTTTTTAATTATTCCAACCAAAGCATTCCTGCAAAGACAGATTGATAAGTAGCCTGATCAGAAAGATTTTCAAATGCTGCCAGAAATGAAATTGATGGCTATGGAAGTGGACAAGAACCTTTTAAAATGAAGAATATAGTGAGGCTTTGGATTTGAGGTGCAAAGTAAACAGAAAGCACAGCTTGAAATGTAAACTAGTTTGAAGAAAATATAAATCTAATTGTCGATTATATAAGTCTAAAAGAAACACTACAACATCAGACTGCACTCATAAAGTAATTGACATTGATCAATTGATATCAACAGAGGCAATACCAGGAACTTAAAAGAGTATACCAGCAATTATTGTAGTGAGAACCAACTTGCATTTGCTGCTTTATGCGTTCACTAGGAGTAAAAATGAAAGAAGTAGCAACACTTGCAGAACCACCTGCCATGCAATGGGCTAAAGAGTGAAACTCCTGCGTGAAAGGAATGAGTAAGACTTCTGAAAAGCCTATGAGCATTTTATTAAAAGTATGATTACAAACATAGTGCAAAAATCTATAGCGCTTTGTATCTTGCATATCTCTCCTATTTTCCTTCCCCCTCCCCATAATCTAAAAATTGAAAAGATGGAAGGATAGAGTGTCACAGAACATGCAAGCACCACATCCAATAAAGAAAATGAGTATGCAATTACCCTGGGGAAATGAGGCAGTAAAGCTCCTTTAACTGATTCATACGTGAAAGTATAAAGTGCAGATGTTGGAGCTGAAGAAGCAATATTGCTAGCAATTCCACGATAAAGTCCACTTAGACCTGAAAATAACATCCCATCATTAGGCAAAGGCCATTAAATCCAGCAGACAGATTGAAACCACTCTCGTTATGAAAAAACAACAACTAATCAACTCAGTACAACATACCTCTTTCAGAAACAATGGATCTTCCAATATAACATATGGACTTCTGCTCTGCACAACAAGATTGAATGACCGTCTTAATTGTATCAACAGGATGCAGACAAAGGCTAACAAATATACCAGCCAATGCCCCTGCAACAGCATGCTCTTGCTTAGCAAGGGCAAAATGAGGCTTCTCATTTTTTTGTGTGCGAAACTCCATATTATTTTTATCCTCAGTGACACACTTTTCTGGCTGTTTTCTTTTTTTTTCAAGAAGTTCATCATCTTGAATGAGATGTTGACATTTTTCATATGTACCATTAGATGATGCTAAAGAGTTGATACAATAATCAGCATAAAGACTTGAACACAGTTTACTTGTAATGATACAATCCTCTTTTGTATCAGATACATCCTTGAGGAAATAATCCGAAAGCAGAGAACTGGTTGTCCCCGTGTTCATCACCAATTTAGTACTAATACAAGATGATTGGTTGTTGGATTTGATTAAACCTAAAGAACCATTAGCATCTTCAGTGGCCAGATTACATGCAGGGCTATGTGTATCCCCTGAGATGAAACTCCCTGCACAACCAGTTGTATCTCCAGAAATGCAGTGTTCACCAACTTCCCTTTTCGTAATCTCAGGGATGCTGTCAGAATATCTAACTCCAGCAGAAACCGTTTCTGTCATCCATCGATAAATTTTTCCCGATTCACATGATGTTCCTCCACTTGCAAATCCCCCATTGCCAGTATCATGAGTTAAGTTGACACCACTCAGTGGAAACCTCCAGACTGTTGAATGAAAATACTTTCTATGGCAAGATTCAAACACGGACAGCTTTTGGTTTACTTTGAGAAACTCTAGGTTTGGCTGCGCTGCAGGTGAAAATGGAACAGCACTACCAACATCAACACAAAAGTGTTTACTGTCAACTGAAAGAGGTACGAAGCTGTTTCCTTCATCATCCAAATTTCCCAAGACCTCCTTCTCACACCCATTATGATTTTCCGCCTGATTAGCCTTAGGATGGATAAGAGGAAGACGGCTTGCACTATCCCATAACTCGCTAACTGCTGCAATTAGCTCCATGGTGCTCAGTAGCTTGTTTGACTTTGGTTCAGACTTTTTATTGATTTGCTTACTATCATCAGAGAGAGCAAGGGCATACTCTTTGCGGACAAAATCATCAAGTTCAAAGGATGCCCCCTCGGCTGGGTTAGACTTGTATTTAATTGAACTCTGATCACTTCTAGCTTGTTTTTTGTACCCAGACATAATGTCAAATTTTTCAATACTCTTGAAAGACCAGATAGTATGATGATACCTTGATCGAAAAACCAACTGCAGATGAAATTAAAAAAAAATCGCATCATTGGACGCAAACTAACAACTTGTACAAATTTATTAACTCGTATTGTTTGATAACCTAAAAGAAGAGGGAAATATAACCTAAGAGATAAGCTAAGGATTTTAACTGAGATATTAATTCCAAAAAGGAAAATATATATATATATATATATATTTGAAATGAGAAGAAGAGAACTAGCGAACCAACATATATAAACACAAAAAAATTCCGAATCGAAGAACCGAAAAGAACTTATACTATTTTCTGTTTATCAAAAAAGCAAAAAAGGCACTTTCGAATGCCTTGACAAAGTCTCGAAGATTCTGATAATTGGCCATGGAACTTCTTTGACCAAACAGTTAAAAGTTCAACGAAACAAAATAACAAACATTTTTGCTTCAACATTACTGGATTCATTGCTGCTGATAAGAATAAATGCCAAACAAAAAAGAATCATTTTTCCAATAAATATCATCAAAATTACCTGCTAATTTCTCCCCATTTTTATTCCGCACAGACTGATTCCAAAGTTTGTAGCTTCAACACTTGGTTGTCATTGCCGCAAAATAACTGAAACCTGCTTGAATTTAGCCCTCGGTGAGTGAAAAGCAGCGTCTTTTCAATTCCGGGATTCATTTTCTCGACAAAAAATTTGACGGGGCCTTTGTTTTATTTTTACAGAGGGTTTAAGAGTGTGAGGTTTATATAGAGGATTTAAAAAAGAGAGAGCCAAGCGAGGAAATTACCAAGAAAGTTCCAGTGCGGGAGGCTGTACCGTATGGCGTTTAGCCCTCGTGCGAGAATTGAGAATAAATGATCCGAGTGGCTTTGGTGGTGAGGGGTTGATTTTGTTTGTTTTGATGATCGAGCGGAGAAAACAGTGCATTTGTGAAGCTTCCCAAAAGTAAGGGACATTTTTGGCACCACACTTTGGTGAAAATAAAATAAAATCATTTTTTAACTGATTTTTTTTTTTTTTTCAGTTTTGTAGATTCCATTTCAAATTTTGCAACTTGCTTTCATTTATCCTCATTGAAAAAAAAAAAAAAAGAGAAAGAGAGAATATAGCATTTGAGAAAGTTAATGGGCGGAGGGATCCAGAGGATGATTATAAAGACGCATCCAAGTTTCAAATTATTCAATCTAAAAGTCGAATGGGCCGAGCTGTCAAAAAAAAAAGAAAGTGAATGGGCCGAGGGGTCCGAATGCAGAGACTATTGATTATAAAAACGATCCAATCATTTTCCTAAACAGAAAAAAGTTATTAATTTGAAATTGATTTTTTTTAAAATTCCTATTTTTGTCTTGATTTTACTTAAAGGACAAACGTTTCTTATAAATCTTTAATCATTTTATTTATATCTATTTAACTCTTTTGAATAAATGATGATTTAATAGTTCTTACTCAAGGAATCACTATTATTCTAAACAAGTTTTGATGTGAGATTATTTGAACTACACGATCTAATTATATTATAAAATAAGATTTGATAAATAATAATCAATAAATTAGAAATTGCTAACCTTAAGACTTCTCCCATAGTATGTGGGCGTCACCTAAATCGCGAACAAATTCTTATATATTGGAAAAACATGTGGCAAAAATTTTGACAAGTAAATGTAGAGAAGGGAAGATAAATATTTTGACTACGAAGTTGAGGATGCTTTTATTTCATGCTGTGGGAAGACATAACAAATGTTCCAAGCATTACAATTTTTATTATTGCTTGCTGCAGTTTTTGCATCAAAAACCATGATAATGAAGGTAAAATCAGTTTGCGATTAGCAGCAGTTTGGATTGCCAGGAACACACTCGCAGAGATTGAAAACACAATGATGAACAGGCCCCTTGCATAATTTTGCACAGTCATTATCATCGGAACAAGTAATTGGCTTCAAAGGCTGGGCATCAGCTGCTGGCACATTACTTGCAATTATAACACCTGCCAATTGTAATGAATCTCTCAGTTAACTTAAGTCATATTTCTCATACTACTATAAAAAAAATAAAAAATTATGAAAAGAGGGCAAGAAGGACAAACATGATGTGACAAAGAGAAAGATCAAAAATGCAGATTTGAATGAAGCCTTCATATTGTTTTAAGTTGTAAGCCAAGCTGAAGATTGAAAAGTGAAAACCTGAAAGAAGTAATATGCCTTGATTTGCTGCACTGCAGTGGATGAGTTCCTCTCAAAATTTATAGGTGAAGAATTTATAAGTTGTTGCAATTAATTTTGAGATATGGAAATAAATTGGTAAGTGTATCTATTAATTTTGTAGCATGCAAAGAAATAGAATCACATTATGTACACGTTGTGAATTAATGACATTAGGTGGAAAAATTTCCTATATGACATCCATTTTGATCGATTTAGTAATTAATAAAAGGATTTGAGTATCTTTCAATTGTAATTGGGATTTAATTTTTCGTGTTTGGAAATCGAGCATTATAAAATGAAACATAACATCTTACAAGTGTATTTTATTTTATTGTGATGTGTCATTTATTAATTGAATGGAGAAATAGAGTAATAAATGACATTTCCTTATATTATATATGTAATGGATTCTCTAATTAAAAAAAGATTCTTAATTCAACTCCAAAACGTTCAACTATATTCCTTAAAATTCAACTATATCCTCTCCTTATCTATCATTTAAAGGAGAAAATCTGGTCCCATCCCATTATTTAATATATAGAGAGAGAGTAGTATTTCCTTACAAAATTGACACAAATTTTAAGCTGTTAATTCATGCAATCCAATAATAAAAAGAGTTGATTAGTTGTTACCAGTTTTAGACTTCAATTTCATCCATTGAATTGCAAAATTAATAATTAAAAATTTAACTTGATATATTCCCCCACGTTGATTCTTGTTTTGGAACTGATTTCTATGAGTCGCAAAGCAAACACTACAATTAGTAAAAGATCTCTGGGAATATCAAACCACATAGACATCATAATATAGAAGCCAATTTGTGTTGTGTGCGAAAGAGAGATGGTGTGGTAATTACAAATATCAAGCTTCTTACATTACCATGTCTTACAAGCACTATTTTCTAATGAAATGCTCATTATTGTAAGATTATGGAACCACGAATAATACCGTTGTTCTCATACAGTGATTAACGAGCAAGCTAAAAATAACCAGTTTTTCTATTGTGTTCAGTGTGCTTCCTCTGTTAGTTGTTTAGGAGCTGTGTACTCTTCGGAAAACAGAAAGCAGATAGCAAAAAATGGATTTAAATGAGAAAACTTAGTAGTTTGGAATCTTACAAGCACCTCGGAGCCCATAGTATTGCTGGTGACCGTAGTTTTACCAGTGATCTTTGTAGAAGCATAAAGAGATGAAAACAAATTCGCAGAAATTATAAAAGAGCAGCATAATGGAAAAACCCTACACAAGTAATTACAGTAAACTTTTACTTCAGTATGTATTACAGAATGAGACGCTCGCAATTTACCCCTTCAAATACAAGGCTTCCGGTGAAATAAATTGAAGAATTGAATCTGGGGTGATGAGCACCGTTAAAATTACAAACTAAACTGATACTTTAGTATCCTTTTACCATCATCTAATATGCTTCTAATCTACTGCCATCGTTTAGTGGTCTTGGCCAAAGAGGAACTGCCAACAACATTCTTTCGAGAACCTGAAAGACATTTCAAGAAATTTAAAGTGTTAGGAGAGAAAAACAAGAAGACGAGAACAGGTTCAATAGATATAATAAAATCAAATCAATTCATTTCAGCAATGACAAAACTATAATTGACTGTAGAAGTGGTGGTAACAGTCAAACAGCAGAATGACATGCAAAATACATTCTAGTTCACACACTTGATTGAATCTTTGACGAGGAGCCCTTGGTCAATAAAAGACGGGGGGATTTTGTCTGCACCAACTTTTGTGACGGGGCCTTTGGAAGTTTGGATGTATAATTGGGCCTGCATTCAACCAACAAAATAATGATGAGGGGTCAAATTTATTTGAATGAGGTGATGTAATTACCAGCAAGGTCACAATAATAACAAAGACAACCTTCAATTCAAGTTTGGAAGTGCATTTGCATACGTTTATGACAAAAACAAAAGTATCTACTTTGTGGTATGTTATTGAAATAGTCAAAAAGTGCTTTCCAAGTTTAAAAAGTTTGTTGCAATGCTTTCTGAAAAAGCATTTGATAAATACTTGCAAACTTGGAATCTTTGCTCATTAAAATATAAATAGTAATACCAGGCATATTCTGTTTAATTATCAACCATACATACTCTGGAAGTAAAGGCTATGACCCATAAAAAAAATGGACGAAAGTAAAATAAGAGCATAAAGTCAAGAAAGTTCAAATGGGGTACAAGTTAATAATGCATTGAGGGCCCCCAGTTGTAGAACATATAAACAAACAACAAGTTAATAATGCATTGAGGGCCCCAAGTTGTAGAACATATAAACAAACAACTAATTCTTCTGCTAAAGTCTAATTCAGTAAAGGGGCAAAATAAAAATAGAAAGTTCTGCACTGCTAATGCTAAGTACCAAAACATGAAACAACTTCCAGAACTTAAAAGAGAGTCTAAGTAGTGTTCAAAATATTAAAAGTTTGAAAAATACTCACTTCTCTGAGTTCTCTGATTTCTCAGCAGGCTTTGCAGGTTCAGGGAAAAGAGTGAACTCCATGGCGCTGGTCATCGAACCATCAGTTTCTGTTCCCATAGAAAGACCACCATCAGATATGTCACTCAATCTCTCCTCGGAATCCCCATCACCAAAGCCCAAGAGTTCAAAGTCATCAGTTACATTCTGACTCAAATCTCCTGCAGCATTATTCGATGGTGACAAACACTCCTTGCGATGCCTAATGTCCTCCATCAGAGGCTGAGAACCAGCTTCAGAATGCTTATCGCTGTACTCCGAGGAATTCTCCAAATCAGAAGCTGCTTTGTCCATTAGTCCCTGGCCTTTTGCCGCACATGGTCTTAGACTTAGTGGAGGACTTCCCGTGGAATTTGTTTTAGGAGATAAAGAGCCATGCCTTAATGAGCTCATACCATGCCTAACACCATTCAATTTAAGAACCTGCAACTGTTCAATCTCTTCATCTTTCTTCGTGACTATGTCCTTTAGATGTGCAACCTGAAAGACCAGATAGAATCTAAATAATAGTAAATAACAGCAGATTAAAAACACATGCAGCAGAAATACAAGGCTAATAAGTTTAGCCCCAAATTTACCCTCTGATAATCGATTGCACTTTATTTCCCATTCAGACAAATTGAACAAAGTAAAGAACTTAATATGCAGAAACACTACAAGAGAAGTTAAGGCTAAAGGGCGGATGAATAATGGATGTCAGAGGTGACATTCTGGACTTTAAGCCAAATGTTAGGTGTTATCCCTTTTGGCTAGGAAGGCAAGTTAAGTCAGGATAAACTAAAAACACTACAATGGTAGTGAAAGAGCCAAAAAAAAATTCAGAAGAAAAAACATGTAAAAAAGAACCTGTTCCATAAGTTCTCTAATATCTCTTCCCTCTTTGTTGCTCCGGGCAGCGCCCAATTCAACGCCAGAAACTCTCTCAGCAAATTTCAAGGTACTTAAAGTTTCAGAATATGAATCTACATCCGGATTAAGCTGCACAAACATAAGGGTCTTCGCTTGACCTCCTGCAATGAAAAAATTAATAGATAAAGAAAGCGAGTAACTCAAAAAGAAACGAGCAGACAGCAGAATTTTAGAGACATTTTGCAGATGTAGACCATGCATTCTCAGCAGCAGAAATAAAAATATTACCCAAAGAACTTTGGAGTACTTGAGTCAGTTTGCTGTTCCTGTACGGGACATGAGGACTCTTTTGTGCAAGAGCAAAGATTACATCTCCAAGGGCTGAGAGTGATTTGTTTATATGTTGTGCCTCCCTGAGCCTGTCACCAGTTGCTTCGGAACGATCCACCCTTTCACTGCCAGCAAGATCTATCAAATGTAGGCAGCCACGGAAAGTAGCACTAGTTTTCAGGTCCGTGCCACGAACATGGACGGTGAGAATACTGCAACAGGGAATTAAGCGATTACAACCGCATCACAGAGGAAAGCAGGTGGTATGCAAAACCATGGAGAAAATAAAACCTGTGGGATCGACTACTTCTTTCATTAAGTGCAGTGGCACATACAGCTCTATTCATCAATCCAGTCTTCATTAATTCCAAGACATCTGTGGTTGATGTAACAGGGTGCATACTTGCTTCAGGAACTGCTAGCCCATTTGGTTGGGTAGTGTTCCAAATCCCAAGTGTGTGAGAGTCAAGGGAAACATGAAAATCATTTAAAACTGTGGTCAAAGCAAAAGAGCACTGCCACCATAATTGACCAAACAAAAATGAATAATGATACATAAACTGAATTCATAAATTAACAAGGGAAAACAAAACTTTTACGTACAAGTACAACAAGTGAAAATGAAGATACAAGTAATTACATTAGCCAGCCACAAGACAGTATGAATTTGAAATAGGAGATACTTAATAATGAATAAGAACCAATAAAATGAAAATAAAGGATATCTTTTTTGTGGACCATCACTCGAGAGTAGATCACGAACTTGCTCATTATAAATCTCAATCATCTGAACACCAACTTCATATAGAATAGATTCTTTCCTACTTTGAGAGATTTGGAAGAGATCATTTAGTGCTCGATAATTAACACCCCATTCTTCTCGCGATGATATACTAGGCCCACTCTAGGAAGGAAAAAAAAAAGAAACAAAATGTAAAAGGTCAAATTTTAAAATTAAAATTTTGTACATAAAATACGCAGATAAGTACACACCATTGTATAGGTCTTTCCGGATCCCGTTTGTCCATAAGCAAATATGCAAACATTATATCCATCAAGAACAGACCGTATTAGCGGTTGTGTATCTAAGTACACCTCCTCTGTCAAGATATGGCAGTTAACAGATAAATGTCAGAACTTTTTCCTACTTGTTGCAACTAAATTAAAATTTTGACCACAAAAATAAAGAGTCGGCAACTAAAATCACTTTAAATCATGAAAATTATGACCTTGAGAGGCTTGTGGACCCAAAACCTTGTTAAACTTAAAGAGCCGATGATTGTCTTTTCCTTGCTTTAGAGGATTATAGACCACCAATTCACCATTCTCTCCAATATATTCTATGGCTGTTTGCTTTTTACTTTGACCGGGAAGGAATGGCCTTATCCGGCAGTAGACTCTAATATTTCCTGTTTGGGAAAGGAGAAGCAAACATCAAGCCAATCTCTGAGCAAACCAAGCAACATTATTACTACATGATTTACCTTTCAAGTCCTGAACTTCATTGTACAGTCTCCTATTTTCTGCTAGAACAGCATGATAACTTTCAGCAGCATCTGCAAGCCTTTTAAGCTTTAGCCCTATTCCACAAAGAGAAAATGCCATCATGAGGGAAAGCACAACTTGAAAACAAATTAAGCCACAACAACAGTTTGTTATCAATCTCACCCATGCAATCAAATTCCTTAGAGTAATTCTTTTTTGTCTTCAAGACTTCATGTTTTGTGTACTCAATAGCCAACCTCAAGTCCTAATTAATGCCACAATAGTCATGTCATAGGAATAAGCATCAACACGCCGAAAGTGTATGAACAAACAGTTAGACAGACCTTTACAACCCCAAACTGATGATCTATAAAGCTCTGATAAGTCTGCTCTTTCCTTTTCCACCTTTGATATTTAGATTCAGAAAATGACTCTACTTGTTCCATTTTCTTCTTTGACTCCATTAGAAGGCACTCCAATTCTTCCACTTTCTTCTTTGAATCCATTAAAAGACACTCAAGTTCCTTATGCTTTTTTTCCGATTCAACTTTAGTTTGCTCAACCTGCTCTTCCAATTGCAAGCAATGCAATTCATATGTCTTTTTGGCCATTTCTATTTCTTGTTTCAATTCAAATATCTCGATATCACGATGATCATTCTCTTTTTTCAATCTAAGGGCATTCTGCTCTTCAAGTTTTTCCTTCTCCACTATTTTAGTTTTCTCAGTCTGCAGCACCCCGAAGCAATAATCACAATAATACACAGAAAAAATAAAACATAAAAGTATCTAATCTTAACAAGGTTCGCAGGCATTATCAACTTTTCAAAAAGCCAATATATTAATCATTGTTGTTTTGTTATTAGTTTAATTCTTTACCATCTTTTACTTAATACAGCATTTTACAAATATCAAATAAGAGATAATGACAAACAAGTTCTTCACCTAAACAATAATTCATAACCGCAACTCTTGAAATGATAAAGGTTAATTTAGGAAGAACTAGGGATATTGTGGTGCATGTAAATACAAATGGAAGATATATACATGTACATTAAGCAAAAGAAGAAAAAGTTCCCATTTATATTACATGTTAAGCAATACAAGGGTACAAATTATAATTTATTGATGCTTAAAAAAGAACTAGTGGAGCCAAGTTATTCATCCTATAGCATAGGCAATATTATTACCATACGTAAAACCTACAAAATGTAACGATTATCAGGAAATAATTATAATTTCAAGTGCTTCACCATAAATTTTGCACCAAAATCATGCTCAATAATGAGGGAAGAAGTTCGATTGAACTGAACATAAAAAAACACAACATCTGTAGGACTTTTGCAATAGCAACCATTTTGATTTTTAAAGAAAATATATGAGGACAGGTCATTAAACCTCATGATCTCAACAGTAAAACTCTATCACGAAAAAGTAAGGGATGTCAATGGAACCACACCTTTATTTGTTCTAGTTGGTTTACAACAACCTACACAAAGTTACACAAATGATATAGAGTCAGCTGAGTCAATAAATAAAATAAAATGAATAGCTAACCCAAACACCCGATATTATTAGTCAAAGTACCTGGTTCTCCTCTGCAGTCCCCATTGTGAGGGTCTCAAGTACTCTTATCCTTGACTTGTATTTCTCCTCACGGGCCCTAAAAAGATTGTTTTGCTGCCACCATGCAAACATAAAAACATAAAACTATTTCGGAGCAGTTTGTAAGGAAAATGCTTTAGAAATAATCACTTCAAGCAATTTACATTTTTGAAATTCTGATAATGGGTTGCAGTTCGCCTTTCAACCAGCTGCACAACTTTTCTCAGCAGACATGCCACAAGCTGAGAACAGAAAATAAAGGGAAAATGCTATTAGTTAAATGTATAAAGTCAGGCAAGCACTTTGAAAATAATAATATAATGATGTATAAAGTCAGGCATGCCCAGTAAACATCGCCATACATGAGGTACGTCACCATTCTTTCTTTCAGTGCATTCATCCAAAATTCTGTTCACAATACTAAACAGTGATTTAGTTGAGGCATTCTGCATCAATAAATTGCAAAAGTACATTAGAACAACATTGGGTAACAAGTTTATATAGAAGCCCATCATAAATATTGACAAAGACACATACTCAGAGGAGTGGAGGAACTTACATCTACACTGCTAGAATTTATGAATTCCAAAGTCTTGACATCAGAAATATTGACATAGCATCCTTCCGTCATTTGGAGCACATCATGAAACTCATGTGCAACACGATGCATCAAAGCAGACTCCTCTGTAAGTATTATTAAGAAAAATCTTATAAGCAATATCGCCTATGTAGTAATAAAAGTTATAATAATAAACTTGAAAAATTAAACAATATAACATTCTCTCTATCTTGACCATTGCCTGATTGTCATGTCAAAATAAGTACTGGAGAAGTAAATGATTTTTACTCTGCATCCTGGAAAAAACCATATCTGCTAACCAAAGTTGACAACTCCTCTCCAACATTTAAATAATAGCCTTACCTGGGGTAACAGAACCATGCAAACCATGCTGATACTTGCTATCTAAATTATTCTGCTGCCCCTCTTCTTCATCATAAAAACAAAAACTTGCTCTAAGTGATCTAAGGCACTGCAAAACTGGTAACATATCCCCCTGCACAGTATCTCAAATAAGCACTGAAATGAGTGAGAAGGAAATCAAGAGGTACAACTACAGAAGCGAGAATAAAGGACTGTAAGACGTAAAGCTTCAATTAACGTTTTGTACCAAATACAAACACATATCAATGTAGACAATTGGCTCTTAAACCAATACCAAATACGAGGATCACATCCACCATTTAGAAGACAAACCAACTTTATACCAAATCATCCTACCGACTTAGAATCAACAACGTTTGGGGCTAATCAGTCTTGGAATGGCAAACTTTTGCGGCAACCTATGTTTCACAGACATGAACACAAGTTTTGTTTTTTCCTTACAAACATAAGGCATTGAACACTTGACTCTCTACAAAATATGTACTCAAACAAAATGTCAAACATAAGTACATTTGTGCATGTATAAGATAGCAAAAATATTATTGTATATACAATAATATCTAAGATTGAGTATGAACATCAAAAGCAAAACATTCATAAAGCTTTCCAGCACATGAAAGTTTCATAACATAATCTGCATAGCATCTCAAAATGTTCCATAGATTTTGGAAAAATGGTGGTTTACTCTCCTATTACTATTTGCCTGATTGTTGACACTTCTTCGAGACTGTGACATACAAAATCTTTAGTAAAGTGTCCTCAAAGCTGTAAAGCATCTAGGGATTTTTCAATGTTGAAGTGTAATGAACCAAAGCAGAATAAAGGATCATATTCAGCAGAATAAATGTTCCCATGAAGTCAACCCATAACTTCTTTCATCTTAGTTTAAGACTAAATGAGCACACCCAAAATTAAACTGGTTCTTCATGACTTGAATTCAGCAATCCAACTAAAACACGACACTGACTATTGCTAAAATTGCAACATAAGAGAACTTTATGGTACCTGTTCCAGGTCAGACAATTCAAACCTGGGCAATCCCATGTCATCCATAGCTGAAAGAAACCTCTTGACACTTGCTGGACCTGGCCCAAAACTGGTGCCCTAAAGTATAACAGGAAATGTATATTCAGGTGGCAAATAACAACATCCAAGATGAAACTTCAGCTTCAGGTCATATGATGAAAAATTTAAAAGCAAAAACCCAAAAGAGAGAGAGAGAGAAATTATAGTAATACAATATATCAACGTTAAAAAAAAAAACAATAACTTTTTTTCTGATAGGAAAATAAACTAACCATTTCAACTGAACCAGGGCTCAGCTTGTTCAAAATGCTACACAAAACTGTGCCATCGGCCAAGCATGCCCTCAGTTTCTCCTCCGAAGCCTCAAGCGGCAAATTTAAATGAGGATTCAAATCATTTAACCACTCCACTACAGTCAATTCCCAATTACCTATATTAAATCATATTTCAAAGTAAAAAATAGAGGGAGGAAAAGGAATATTAGCAAAGTAGCCATGACTACTGTGTTTGCATGAAAGAGAGAGAAAGGTTATAACTTTCTTACCCTCAGCCATGCTCTCAAAACCCTTCTATTTTTTCAACATTTACACCGGGAGTTTCAGCTCAGCTGTCAAATACCCCATTTTCGCATGAATGCCAATCTTAACTAAATGTTCATGAGGAGAGTTTCTGAAAATCTTTGTTTACAGTCAACTACTGGACACAGTGCTGCAGAAAATTAGAAGTTCATAAGCAACAGTTTGCTTTAACATGTACTACAACAAGAAAGCGTGAATCTCAAAGTAGATATGCCCAACCCCACTTTCTATATACTTAGAACTCAATTCATGGCAAACAAATCAATTCACTCATACAAAAGAGATGACAAGTATCACGAACAAACAAACAAATAAATAAGAAGTAAGAACTTTCTCATGTTTTCTATCACGTTCCATTAATCAGCAAAAAATAAATAAATAAAAGTGTGCATATGCTTTTCTTCTCCTACACTTAGTCCGCAAATAAGAAGAACGATGAAACACAATTACTTAGCTTAATTAAACTGAATTTTCAATTTCTAGCGAGTAAAATGGAACATAAAACATAAATTTCATCTTGTCAGCTACCAAACAAAACATAATTCAAAAGAAAAAAGCAAAAACCCTAACAGAAACTCAAATCTTATCCTTCAAGCCACACAGTTAGAAGCACCATTGTGGTATCAAATAAATCGCTCAATAAACTGAGCCTGAAAAACGCAAATTAACTAACGGATCCGCACGAAACCCTAAAATTTTGCACACAAATGACAACAAGAGACAAAATGCGGTTAGTTCCACGAACCTGAAAAATCATAACAGTAAGATGCGCTCCGTTCCAGATCTTACAACGCTTCTATATTGGAGATCCAAAAAAAACAAATTATTTCGCTGGAGACGACAAATCGACTTGAAAGAAATGGACTCGAATCGTTTTTTTGGAAAGAACGAAACGTTTCGGTTTCCTTAAATCAAAACCACGATTGTTGTGCAGCCGGAGATTTTTAGAAGATAAAAAAGGAAACAAAAGTAATGTTGTTGATGTTGGGATAATCAAATATGAGTATTATGAAATGGACGTACGCGAGCAAAGCGTAAACCTGATTTTGTTTTTTTTATCTTTCGCTTTTTTTTTTTTTAATAACAGAAAGTGTTCTCTTTCTCGCTTCGGAGTAAGGCCCCACTCCTCCCACTAAATTTGGAGTGGGTTCCCGCCTTGTGTTTTGTATTTTCCTCCTCTATTTAACTTTCAAAAAGATTTAAATTAGTACCAGCGAACAAACCAAATTACCGGCTCGTTCCGTAACCTCCGCGAAATTTTTTTTATTGTTTTAATTCTCTTTTATTTGTAGAGATATATAATTTACTTCTATAATTTAAATTTAAAAAAAATAAATGATTCAACCTTTAAAATTTTTTAAAATAACAATTTAATCATCGTATTTTTTAAAATATTCAAATAATTTTTTGCACTAAATTAAATAGTAATCGCTACAATTATTATAATACTTTATTATTATTGTTCGACAATTAACTAATTGTTGATAACTTGATAATTATTAATCAATATTAATTAACCATTGAATTGACCTCCGTTAACTTATGTTGACTGATGTTGACTGACATCAAATTATGTCATAACTCTATTATAATTATTATAATACATTTGACTATTATTGATCATCAATTAATTGATGTTGATTGATCTTTAATAACCATTGATTAATGATTGATCATTGATCAATGTTGATTAATTATTAATTAACGTTAATTAATAATTAATTATTTTAACTTAAAATTTCATGATCTACACTATAATAAATTTATTTTTATCAACGAAATACTCCTCTAATGCTTCATTTAAGAAAATAATCTCAAACTAATAAAAATAATTTTATCATTATGTAAATTCGATTAGTGAAAATAATATCAACATTATGTAAATCTCTAATAATATCTATGGAGAATTGGTATTAGTCAACAGTCAATCAACACATATTTATTATAGGTCAACAATCGATTAATACCAATCAACGTCAATAATAATTGTCAAATTGTGTCACATGTCTTTTAGGTGTAAATTTTTATTTTCTCTCTAAATTTATATACTCGTTTATCCAACAATATAGTTAAATTATGTAATATTATAAAATATCACTTGTAATCTCATATAAATTGAGATTAAATCAATGAATTCTAAATGGTCTTTTTTGGCCCCCAATAAAAACGATTACCTCGTAAAAAAATATCGATGTATTTACTAAACTGCAAGTGGGAAGGTGTTGTGGTTTATATATAACAGTAAATTCATTAATTAATCTGACAAATTATAAATACAAACTTCTTATTCACATTAAAGAAACCAAAACAAAACAACAACAACATAGCTTATTCAACAACAACATACCTTTTTCCTCTTGTTCAACCTCCAATCGTGCGTCGACACAGAGGACATGAATCATTATTCCTCTTTAGCCACCGAACAATGCAACGTTCGTGGTACAAGAAGCCAGGCAACGAGCTTCCGACCCAACAGATAATTCTTCCAAACAAAGCACAAGACCGATCGGTAACATGGCTTTCAACTTTCACCTTCTTTAAATTTTCAGTAACTCGTTTGCCGTCAGTACAGCGATTCGGTAACTGATCATCCACAGGCCCACATTTTCCAACACAATTCACATTTACTTCAATCAATTATTGACAAGAAATAATTTCTATTGTTTCTTTTACAAGACAAAAAAAAAAAAGCTATCTACCGATTCAAAACAGAAGATGGCCACTGCCACTAACCCTCGTCAAATTATTACCAAAAATTCGACATAACTTAGCTTCCTCAAATTATTACCCAAAAGTTCGACATAGCTTAGCTTCTTTGAGAACCGGAACGGTGATAAAGATTGAAGAATGATGACGCTAGTAAGTTAGAACTGTTGATTTATAGGTATCGAGTCCTCTCAATCTTAATGGTAAAAGGAAACCTGGCCCAGTAGAGATTAAAGATTAAAAAAAAAATTGTTTAGAAAGATTTTGGTTAAAATTAGAAAGGATATCTGGTGCAGCAGATTTCCTTCTGGAAAATTTTTGTACTTAACAGATTTTTAAATAAAAAATTCTTTCTGACTGCAGTGAAATAATTAAAGTTATATTAACCAAATAACCAAATATGCTATTTTTTTTTTTCATTTCACCCCCAACTTATTTTTCTTTTTTTTGGACAAGGTTTTCGCACAACTCTCAATACTTTCACAACTTTCGAACACTTTCACAATTCTCTCTCTTGGTCAATTCTAAAAAAAAATTTAAAATTCTCTTAAACTTGTAAATTAATTATAAATTTAACAGAAATTTTTTGTGAAAATAATAAATTATAAAATTAAAAACCATAAAAAAATAGTAAGTTTTTATCATAAATTTAGTTATATGTGTTTTTATGTTATTTTTTTATGTAATTATTATAAATGTATAGTTGTAGTGTTAATAATTTATAAAATAAGTTCAAAATGAGTGTAAGAATTTGAAAGTAACACAAAAATAATTAAAAATACAAAAACGGCAAATTCTGACATTTTTTAGACCCTACACGCCATCGACTGTCACCACACATCATTGTGTTGCAATCACACGCTAGGCACATGGGTGCACGCGCCAAGCTGCTACGCGCATCAGGGCGCGCAACTTGTTGCGCAATAAGGCCGTGCCCCAGCGCACGAATGCACTAGGGCTCGCCTTGATGCGCGCCCAGATGTGCAACAAAGCTCGCAACAAGGGCTCTCTTACACGCATCTACCACATGGCGCCACATGGTAATTTTTTATTTTTGAATTAATTTTAAAATATTTTAAATTATGAGCAAATTTATTTATCTATTAATAATTATTTAATTCAATGTATTTAATTTTATAACTTTAAATTATATTATCATTATTATATATATTATTTTTAGTTGTAATTAATTATTAAGTTTTTGTCATTATTTGAATTATGTAATAATTTTTTAATTGTAATAATTGATAAGGTTAGCTCATAACTTTTTTGACAAAATTAATCGTGTTAACTCAAATGTAATAAGTAGGGTGACTAAAGTCGAAGAAAATATATTGCAGCAAATATTTCTCTTGATGCAACAGTTTAAGCCAACTAATATTTTTGAAAATGCATAACATAATATATATTGAATATATAAATAAATGTATACAAATATAAATTTAATATAAATAAATAAAATAAATTTGCAATGCCATGTAGCGCGTTACACATATTTGGTATGGTTTTCAATTTTTTTAATTTCATAATTTATTATTTTTGCGAAAATCTTCTACTAAATCTGTAATTGATCTATAAGTTTAAAAGAATTTTGATAAATCTCTTAGTATTTGCAGAGAGAAAGAGTGTTAAGAGTGTTGAGAGTTGTGAGGAAGCCTTGTCTAAAAAGAGAGAAAATAAATTAAAGGTAAAATGAAAAGAAAATAGCATATTTGATTAATATAACATTAACTATTTGACTATGGTAAAAAAAAATTATTTAAAAATCTGGTTATGTATGAAAAATTTTCAGTCATCTTTATTTCTCGTGCAAATAGAAAATTTGTAAAATATCTTTAAAATTATTATTATTTTTTTCCAAATAGGAAAATCTGTACAATATCTTTGATTTTTTTTTTTAAATTCGTGTGCATTTATTATGCTATGCAACTGCTAGTGGTAAACTAAATTCAATAGAGTTGCATTTTTAATACAAATAGAAAGAGAGAGAGAGAGACACATAAGTAAATAATGATACCTCAAAAATAGAAAAAATGGACGCATCAAAAAAATTTGTCATTTTCTTTATCTTTCAGTATTTTGTTTAACTTTTTGATCAAATTTTTTATTAAAAAAATATTTTTAATTTAAGTATCGGAGAATTTTTACTGAAACTCACCATAACGAGACTTTCACAATAATTTTATTTGTGTTTTGCAAGTTCTATAACCAATGAAAAAGAAAAAATTTAGACTTTTGCAAGTAAACCCAATCAACACGAGAGTTAAATACTAATTTTTATTAATAAACAAATTTAAAACTCATTGACATCAAGAATCATTTTTCTCAGTTAACAAATAATAATATAGTTGGTAATTTTTTTTGTATTCATTTTCAAATATACAAACTTTTCATAAGAGTTAGCTCATGTTTCTTAAACGTAAATAATGGGATGCTCAATTTTTAATATTAGACTTTTTAAATTAATATTTTAAAATTAAAATCTTAAACAATATATCAAATATTTATTAAATAATAAAATAATTTAATTTTTAAAATTAATTTTATAAAATTTTACCATCTAATAATTAATTATCACACTATTTAAAATTATTAATTTAGTAAGCGTAACATTTTTTTTACTGTACCACAAATGTCTCTCAAATATTTACAAAAGTCAGCAACGTTATAAGGAGAAGTTGTTATAATTATTTTAAGGTCAGTTTTATCATTTAGGGCCATGTAAAAATAAAAAATTGAAAAAAAATATACTAAAACACTGCATTTGAGGACCGAAATGCACTCATCGCAAAACACGCACTACAAATTCAATAAATTACGGTCAATTTTTATATTCTCCGTGTTAATCCTTTTACTCATTTTAAAAGTTATGTTATAAATTAATTATTCAATAATTTGTATAAATAATAACTAATATAAATATAAAAAAGAGAATTACTTTAAAGTTATATACGCATTAAATATAAAAGAGAAGAATAAAACGAAAAGTCAGAATAATAAATATTATTCACGCTATAATATTGTTCACGACAATTATTGTCATGCACTGTTATACTATTTATGTGTACTGTTTATATGGAGTATTATTTATGCGACAACTTATAAGTGTTTTATATTTTGACTCAATTGATTATTTTAAGTGAGATTTATATTTCTATAAGTAAGAACTCTTATTTCAATTAAGTTTAGGGTTTATAAAAGTGTTTTACTCATTATATAAACCATTCAAAACACATGATAAAGGCAAGCATGTAAGATTTCAAGATGTAAACTATAAGTGATATAATACAAGGTAGGTGTGCATTAAGTGCGTGATGCACTGAGGTGTAACCTTTTTAGAAGTATTTTCTTTTAGTTATTGAGTGAATAAAAAAAAATTATAAATCATTTTAGTTTAGATGCTCAGACTATTATTATATTCATTGTAAAAATATATTATAAGGAGATACTAAGAGATATTAAAAAATTAACGGTGACCAAAGGTAATATTTAGAGGTTTCTATAAAAAATACTATGGTAATGTATGTGATACTTAAAGGTCTTTATGGAACATATTAAGAGGTATTGTGAAATTATTGATGATGTAAGAAGATATTTAATAATTTATATCAATAAAAAAAATTAGATCATGTATCTTCATGGATGTAGACATTTATGAGCTGAATCACGTATATTTTATTTTTATTGATTATTTTATTTTCTTTTATCTTTATTGATGTATTAATAGTCTATATTATTACTTATTTGTGAGTTATTACTTTCACATGCACACAAAAATGTATTAATACTGTGACTTAATTGATGTCATATAAGTGTCAAATTAAAGAATAAGACTTAATACCGCAACAAGTTATGATTTTGAATCGTCTTTTATTTATGTGAAAAAAATTTGTGAGCAAAGGAACTTAAACAATGGTAGATAATTTATATCTGTCTTTTTATTTTTAATTTGATATTATATAATTATTTAACAATAGTCTAATAACAAAAGTGATTATTTACATTTTTAGAAAAAATAATTGATATTTTTAAAGATTATGAATTTAACGGATAAATTGAGATAAAATAAAGACAAAATTGATCATTTTTGTAATTATAACTCAAAAATTTTGTATCTTAATCATATAAGTGCAACACTTACTTAAATAGTATAGTGTATAAGTATAATATTATTATATGATAATTAACAAAGTTAATAGATTGAATTAGGATTCTTAACCCAAAATTCCTTATTAAAATGGTAAGGTAAAATAAAATTAATAAAAAAACTAGAAACTAGGAGGATAATTGCTTTCTTAATTTTATTTCACAAATTTCAAAGAGTCAATTTCGTTCCAATTTGTTAGTCTCCGCCATTTATTTTAACCGCGAAAGGATAAAGTTAAAATTTATCACAAAAATTTAAAATAGGTTGATAGGATGATATGTAAATTGATACATAATATGTCATGTTCGCTTGTTAATTACGGATTGATTATTAATTTAAAAAATAAATAAAAATAACACGTGACACACTCTTATTGAATTAAATTAAAATTTTAATTTTAAAAAATAAATAATGTAAAATATAAAAAATGACTATGCCACCATTGTCGACGACTGTGGCAACTGTAAAAATTACAAAATTTTATGCTATTAGATATTATTTATTATGATTTATATAATGACGATGTCATTTTTTTAACAAAAAAAAATATCAAAAGGTGACCAAAAATAGTGAAGAGCGTAGTGGTGTACAAATAATGGGGTGGTGGTGGTGATGGCCATCACACTCTCAATCATTGTTGGGTGTCTTGTAACTTTTTATTTTATTAAAAATATGCTATCATAGTATAGATACAAAAAAATAGAGTCTAATAACATAAAATTTTGTTATTTTTATAATCGTCCAATGGTGGTAATAGTGCAAATCACTACTCTACCATTTGACACAAGGTGGGCAATAGTCACTAATCTCTCCACCGTTTATGATTGTTTTCTAATATTTTTTTTATAAAAATATGACATCATTATTATATAAAAGGAGAAAAAATAAAATTCAATATGATAAATTTAGTCACTTTCACAAAGTTTCACTGTTGCCAAAAAAATAGTGGCTGACACTTCCATTGACAACGATGGCATAAGTATTTTTTATTATTTATTTATTTAATTATAAAATAAAATTTTAAAAAATTAATATTTTAAATTTAAACTTATTAGAACGTTTTACATGTTTTTAAAAATATTTTTTTAAATTTTTTTTATCATGTGTTCTATTAAATCTGTGCCACTTTGGTATTAATGAGAATAAGAATTTCATTATACATAAAAAAAAACATATTTACTATCAACTTAAACGTCTGAGAGTAACAAATTATGACAAAATTAATCTTTCTAAAACTGAATAAAATTAAAAATTAGACTAAATAAAAAAAAATCCCATCCCAATTAATAATTAAAAACAGTAACCAGAAACTTGGGAACAACACAAATTATTTCACCTTAAAATTCCTCTTGTTTATTAACTCCAAATTTTCTTGGTCTTTCGTTACTACTTTCACAAATCAAGAAGACACCTTGCAGCGGCACAAAGGACATGAATTGTTCTTCTCCAGCCACCGAACAATGCAATGCCCGTGATACGCATGCCAACAACTAGCCATGCAACGAGATTCTTCCGATCCAACAGACAATTCTTCCAAGCAAATGGCGCACACCTGCTGCTTGGTAACTGCATTTTCAACTCTGACCTTCTTCAAACTTGTACAAATTAACACGTTTGCTATGATCCGATGATAACTCTTGACGATGATCATTTCCGAATCCTGGAGCCAGCTGCTGCATTTGATACCCAATACTCACCGAATCAGTATCCCAAGAACGCGCAACAATGTTCATCCAATCGGCTACGTTGAGATTCTAAATAGTTTCAATAACACCAACAATCAATAATGATTATTGATCTAAGAATGAAGCACGTTAAAAGTTTCAATGAGTTGGATTATGACTAAGCGTGTGAAGTAGAGTTTGATTTATAGGTGTTGGGTACTTGTAGGAAATGGATCTGAAATTCCATATTTTAGTTGTTACCATCAAGTCCTGGTTTTAAAGTTCCCACTTCCCATTGCTAGTTGTTACCGTCCAGTCTGCCACAAAGAATGAAAGAGGAAGAAGGATACCTCAGACTCTAAAAGGTATGGGTATAGAAAACTTTTAACTTGCACGATATCTAAATAAAAATTATATCTCTTTCAAATTCATTGTTTATGACAACCGATAATGCTATATATTTTAAGTTGTATTTAAGTAATAATATATTAAATAATTATTAAGTAATAAAATAATATAAATTTAAAAATTATTTATTATATTAAATAATTATTTATTACATTATTATTTGAGATATAATTTATAATACAAACTTAAAATATACAGTATTATTTTTTTAAAAATATAAAAATCCTATGTTATCTCATTTAAAAAATATTGTTCAGACATGTTGTATTATTAGTAATTTATAGTTATTATATATATATATAATTTTTAAATTTAGATAGAGATAAAAAAATCTCGCTCGTTAGTCAAGAACATTTGGTATATGCAAAGAGGGTTAATTTATAATTACCGTTCCTTCGAAGAAAACACTGTGGATAAAGTAATTCAATATCTGCATTTAGTACGCTATAACAGAGTAACAAGAATTAAAGTTGCATCTTCAATAAATATCACAATCCTTGTGTTTAAAAGATTTTTCTCGAAACTTTTATTAAGTAATATTCTAAAATTCGATTGGCATGACAAACAGAATATTAATGAAATTTGCACCCAATTTTGAAAAATTCGAAACTTTTATTAAGTAATATTCTAAAATTCGATTGGCATGACAAACAGAATATTAATGAAATTTGCACCCAATTTTGAAAAATTCCTGTTAGAGATTTTTTGTGTGAAAATTTTCATCCACTAATATTTAAAAATAAAAAATATCTCACGAAGTAAATAATTATAATAATTAATTATATAACGTATATAAAAATTTACGTAATTAAATAAATTATTTATATTTATGATAAATTAAAATTTTTTATTTTTTATTTATTTAATAATTATTAATATTTAATCACAAAAATAACTCAATATATTATAAAGAATATAAACTTAATATTTAAATATTTTTTATATAATATTTTTTTGTTCATTAAACACTGAGCATTTTATAAAATTTTCTATTATCTATTTTATTGATGCATACTTAAACTTACCACTTAACAGCATAACAAAAATTTATATATGTTTCAAAACTTCCATAAAAATTTATATATGTTTCAAAACTTCCATAAAAATTTTATATCGGCTTCAAATAAGAGTCTTCGCGTTTATAAAAACAATAAAAGCTTTATATAAGCCACCGAGATTAACAATTAAACGCAATCCCGCTAAGAATTCGCGCGAGATGGAGCAGCAACAACAGCCCGAGAGAGATCAATATGAGAATCAAGAAGCCCCAAGTTCGGAACCACGCAACGATACGCCGTCCACTTGTTCCGAACCAACACTTGATTCCGATGGACTCGACGGCACGCGATCGAAACCATCATTCAACCAGAACGACATCGTGAAAGCACTGGAAGTGGTGGAGAGAGACTCCGTCGCTATTGCCGAGAGCTTCTCTTCTCTCTTTGCCTCTCTTCGCTTGGCTCTCTCCGAGGTAATTCCAACTTTTTTCTTGAATTAACAGTTCAATATTTTAGTGAATTTTTAGGTATTATTAAAAGTAGTAATACTCATTTAATTTTTATGCAAATATGCTATGAGATGGTTCAAGAATTAGATTCTGTTTCTCGCTGAGCAGTAGAGAAAATGGAAGAAAGTCATCGTTCTGGATTCAATTGAAATGGGTTCTGTTTGATTTGCCAAGATTCCATGAAGATTGTAATTTGACTTTTATGTTTGATTTTACTGGAGCTTATTAAACTGATAAAAATTCACACTAGCTTAAGATTCTACGGAATAGTTTTAATACGGCATTTGATTGTTAAAATTTTATTACTTTCACGAATAAGATTCAGTGATGCAGAAAAAAAATTAGTTGTTTTTCTTTTTTCTTTTCTTGTGAGATTCACAACTCATATAAGAAGTCCATCTGATAGTGGAATGTGATTATTCTAGGTGACTAGCAGCTCAGTTGATCATATGCAGTGCTTTAGTGATGCTGCCGGCCGCATTCAAGAATCTGGTAACTGAAATTTTTTGTTGTATGTGAAATTTGGTTCTATTTATTGGTGAGGCGAAGCACCATGGATGGTTAAGATTATGCTTGTTCATCTTGGTAATTGGTGTATGCGATGGAGGCATAGTTGTAGTTGCCTATTTAAAACATTTTTTTAAGGCAAATTTAAGTGGGAAGCAAGGCTGACATCAACCTCTTCTTTAGGGATCTTGTTGAGATGTTTTTCTTCTCGTGGCATGTAATGCTCCCAATATTTTACATTTTATCTTCTATTTGGTGTGCTGGCAATAAAGTTTTGTTAATAGATCAATCAAGCTCAACTCAGCCAAGACATTTGAAAATGAATTAGAAGGGCTCTTCCATATCTGTGTGGCTCAGTTAAAAGTGCCCTCTTTATGCTCAAGTACAATTCAGTTTAGGCCAGTGGAAGTTTCGTGGATCTCTTGTTTTTAATTGCTCTAGCCAAATGCTTATTATACATTTTCTTCCTTTTGATCTGATGGTACTAATTGCACCTTGTCCTCTTATTTCACAGTACTTGATGCATCAACTAAGGGAAATCGGTATATAAATTCATGTCTCAGGTATCTTTTCATTGCAACATTTAGTCTTTTGATGTTAAGTGCAAAGAGAATTACATCTTGTAATTGAAAGACGTTGGAAAAAATAAGAAAAGGCCGATATTAAGTGCTGATGTATATGATATAAAACTGTGTTTTAATTACTTATTGTTTTGAGCTGGGGAAGTTAGAGAGAATGGAACTAGATTCTTCTTAGGACTGAAATATATTGATCTGAGTGGAAGCAATCTCTTCTAGGAAACACGTTTAGGCTTCATCCAGGATTCTTCATTTTAATTACCCAATTTTGGGCAAGACTACCAGCATGTATTTTGGCATAGATGCAGATTTACTTAGAACCATGCTTGGTCAATCTTACTTTTAATTATTTTGTTATCTCATGTTTAAAAGTGTGTTTTTCTTTTATCTGATTTAGCTTATGTGCATAAATCCTGAGCCACCTGTGATGCTTGGGAAAGGGAACCATTTTGTAAGTCTTCTACTGTAACAGTGCCAAAGACTACACCGTTATTTAGGCAAAGATAACCTGGTGACATGCAGACTGATAAAATGCACAGTAACTGGGTACTTGATGATCTTAGACTTTGACACATTTTTTGTCAGTTTGGATGGGGAATTACACACGTGACAGAATTTTACTTTCTTCATGTCATTATGGCCTGTTCTGATTCATTATTGCTATTTCATTTTCAGATTAAATGAGGAAATGAAAGGCATTGACAGTCTAGCTGCGCATCTGTATCCTTTTCCACTGTGCTAGGTGTATATTGTGTTTGTTTTCCATTGCATTGGCTCTTTCCTTGCTTCTGTGAGCTGCTAATGAAGGACCCGTTGGGTCATCCTACTTTGTCCTCCAGATGGATGCAGCTGGATGCCAAAGTGGGGCTATCATTGGTGGTTCACAAAGACTGGACAGAAACACATAATTCATTGTTTCTCTTGATTTTAAATTTTCTTCATTTTACTATCCGATCCTTTCATTAGGCTTCTTTCTTTTCCATCTTTGGTATCTGGGTTCCTTAATGCTTGTGAAGAAAAATCCTGAGGAGGAATGTAGATGCTCTAGACACAGCTGTAAACAGGCTTCTTCGACCTCCATAATGTTAGTTGCATCAACAACATGAACTTTTCTTTTGAACTTAGAATTTATCTTGAATTAATTTTTCATGAGAGTTTCTAATTTGTTTAGCAATGGCATAGCCTTTGAAAATGCATTTAGATATTGTAATTTCTGAACATTATGAATCGGGCACCAAATTTGGAAGAACTTAGCTGGTAAATTTCATTTTCTTGTGTCTGTATATCCCCTCTTTTTCAACACTCAAATTATCGTTTTAGTTTTTAGCATCAAAACATCAGTAGTCACTCTAAGACTCTTACAAATTACAGTCCTAACTCACAATTTTCAATTAAGCAATGTGATTGCTGGTTATGAAGACATGGAAAGATAAATGCCCTCCCATGACGAAAAAAAAAAGAAGATTACCCAAGCACTGAAGTTCACACGAAGTCCTTAAGCCCATGTAGGACATGTGATGGGCTTATTATTGCTTTGAAGTTATAATTTGTACTCTTTCTTTAATCTCTATGTGACCATTGCTTCGCAGTTTACATACTCTGACAATTCTAGAAACAAAACCAACCCATTGGACATTTTTGACTTTGATAGGAATGATCATACAACTTATTTTATTTTATTTATTTTCTTTTCATCTCTGTCATGTTGTGTGTGTTGTGTGATGTGTGTACATCGTACGGATGAATGTGTGTATTTAAAAATAAAAATTAAATATTACATGTTTTACGTACAGTAAAAATATAATATATATTAAAATTTAATTTTATTACATTAATAAAATTATAAAATTCATTCTTAAAGTGTATTTTAAATGATTCTAATTAAAAATATTGTAAGTTTCTTTAAATTAAAATAATAATTTTTTATTTTAAAATATTTAAAATAATTATTATTTATTATAAATTTTTGTCTCTCGTACTATTAAAATTAACACTTAATCTTGAAAAAAAAAATCAATTCATTCCAATTGAATTTAAATCTGTATATTAATTATTTTTTCTGTTCACCAAACAATTCACACTTGCTTGCCTTTTTATAGAGAAAAAAAGTCGCTCATTACTACTAATCAAATGGTAATAATTAGATAAGTGAAATAATAATAAAAAAAAAGAGAGCATGACACAGCAAAAAAAAATGGCCACCAGTTACTATAAATTTAATTAATATTATGTGGCCACCGGTTGCTATAAATTTAATTAATATTATGTTTGTTTAGTTGCCAAATCTTTAAAGAATTGGTGGCAATACCGTTGCCACCTAATGTTTTACAAATTGAATCAATTTCAATTTGATTTCTATCTTTACATTTTGGACAATTCTTTTACAACAACTTGCTTATTGTTTTACATTAATCAATTGAAAGTTAACATATTACATATATTTTTAATTTATTAAATAAAAATGTAACACACGGCAAATGAATGAATCAAATAATTCATTTGATTCCGTCGAATAGTAAATTTTCTTTTCTTTTCTTAATTTAAATTTTATTTATTAATGTTTAAATTAGTGGTACAATTTAAAATATAACTATATAAATAAAAGTGTCAATTCTCACTTGACACAATTTTATATTTAACACTTAAATTTTAATTATTTTTTGAGAGACTTTAAAATAAATAATTAATAAAATTTAAATAAAATAATAATTATTTAATTTAAATAATAGTTATATCTACCAATACTCAATTTAATACCCATACATATTATTGATATAATTTGAGACATATACTAGATAGATAAAAGTGTCAAGTCTCATTTGACACAGTTTTAAGTTTAACACTTAAACCTTAGTTATTCTCCGAGAGATCTTGAAATAAATTCATATATTCTGAAAATTTACCAAATCGAACAATTTGATCCAGTGCGCTATCTAAGTGCTCAACGCGTACACTTCATATGGTGAGACTCCCTAAGTTCACACCCATTTTGTCTCACAAAACATTTCTATAAATGCATAACCGATATCCCATACACATATGTTATAGATAATACAAAATGGCGAGTTAAACCATACAAGTTGAGGTTAATTCATATTCGTACAATCCCTCCATCATTAATATCCTGAAAGAGTGGACATATAGATCAATAGCGTTAAGTCCCCTATTACTCAACTATAAACTTATCTTTTTTTATTCTAATTCTAATAAATAATACACGCAAATTTTTTTGCAATATTATTTACTCTACATGAAACTCTTTTCCGGGATAAATGCTTATGGCCATGAGACTTCATAGAATACAATCTTAGAGCAATTGGATATTTAACTCACTCATATAAGGTGATGGATCTCATATCTACACACACCGAACTCCATAAGCATCGGATCATATCCAGCGACACTCAGCGGTCAGACCATTAAAAGTCTTTGACATGTGTGGAACCTAACTATGGTGGATCACTCATAAGCCCACCGTGGTGCTCAAGTCTAGGGACCACGAATACTACTCAACTCGAGAAAACTCTCCACTGACAGATTTATGGGAAATCTATTGGAGGTCTTCATTGAATCTAGTTCAATATCCAATCCTTACTAAATACATATATATTTATATGAACTTCTACTAAGCTCATGATTTGTTAAGATTAATCATTTTGACTATCCACATATATACATATACTGATCTATATTAATTAGTTTCATACGATAGACTTTGCATCGGTGGAAATAAATCAGAAATATTTAATTTGAGAACATATTTACACAATGATATTTCTTAACAACGCTTGTAACTATTTATAACTATATTATTATAAATATATTCTTGAGTTTTTGTCTCATTTCAAATAAGATTGTAATTCTTTAGACTTAATATGAACTCATTTAGATTAATATAATGTTTTAAATGTTATAAATATATTAATTTAATAAAAATAATTAATGATTTAATAAAATATTTATATATTATATAAATATAAAAATATAATATTTATATAAATTTGAGATGGAAGGTGATGACAAATTCCAACAATTTAAAGTGGATAATTTTTGACATCAAATTCGTGTATATTTGGTCTCAAGGAATATTAATCTGACACTAGTTACTCTCTACAAGAAGTTAAAATCAAAAGCATAATCAGCTCATAAGATGTTTTAGTTTAATCAAGTGGGTGTGATTTGAACCAATCAAGGCTGCTACTTGCAACTTTTGTGTTCTTAGCAAGTGTTATTATAAAGTTAAAAGCATTCTGATCGGCAAAACTTAAAAAATTAAAATGTACTGTTAATCAATTATCAATCAAAATATAATAATGTATTTAAAAACCAAGTGCATTTTGCCAACTACCCAACTCCGATCATTAAACTCCATTGTCGTGACTCAAAATAAAGTTCGTGATGAATCAACCAACAATAAATAAACAAATCAAAATGAATCTTAAATTAGTGGCGGACACTGGACACTCTGGAGCCCAGAATTTCTCTGCATGGTCCCAATTTTGATAAATGTGATAAAACTACAAGCATATAAATTTAACGTACACACTGTTCATGCACAGATTATTCAATTTCCAAATCACTCTGTCATCTCATTTCTTTATACTATATTTCTATTACATAATTGAAACAAATTCTAATAAGAACTTGCATCATATTATCATCCGATTCGTGCTTTGGATCAGTCTTTGCAATTCTGTGGAGAGGTTTTGATTAAGTTCTAATTTGGGAATAATCAATGTTGATGCTGCATTATTAAGTTTCTCGGCAATAAGTCAATGATTTCTGCTGCTTCTTTCCTTTTTATCTGTCATGGTGGGCTGCTGCTGTCGAAGGGCACTCAACCAAATTCAAAATTCTTGATCACTGCTTTTCAAAGTACAGACCATTTTTCTTCCAATCCAATAATATTCTCTTACTGTTATTAACATTTATATTAAAGTAATATTATACTTACATAATTTAGATATAAATTTTTTATTTTAAATTGATAATTATTATTTATTAATTTATAAATTTTTATTATTATGATAATTATACAATATCAATTAATACATCAATTTTTATTCTAACTATGTAACCATAATGTTACTGTTTATATTAATCTCGATAATTTAAATATTGTGAAATCCAAATATTCACATATTTGTAAAGTAAATTTTTTTAGTTAATAACAAATTCGATCAAATTCAAAATCTAGACCACTGCCTTTCAACGTACAAACCACTTTTTTTCTTTTCTTTTCAAATTCAATGATATTCTCCTGCTGTTATTAACATTTATATTTGAGTAATGCTAAATCCACATAATTGAAAGATAAAATTTTTATTTTAATTTATGTGGCATCGATATATAATTATTAAAGTAGTTATTAATTTTTTAATTTTTATTAATATAATAACTATACGATACCAATCAATACACATCAAATATTATATTAATTTATATTTTAATTATATAAATATAATATTATTATATAAAAATTAAAACGGCCTCGTTTTTATTTATGATAAACTTTAAAATGGTGTAATTTTTTTTTAAAAAAAAAGTAAAATAATATTATTCGCATCTATTTTTTAAAAATATACACACGTTGGTACTTAAAGTTTTGGACTGTGAGTAAAATAATATTAATCATAAACACTACTAATTAGTAGATATAGAGACTAGTTAAAGTTTTGGACTGTGAGTGTGATACCAAATGCTACAATTAATTCTGATGCCAGATCTTATCATAAGTTAGTTGTTGGACCACAATTTAATATGTGCTCCATGGAAAATAAAAATTATTTAAAATATGGATAGATCAAAATAATTTCATTCAAAAGAAATTTTAAAATAGAGTAATTTTATTTAAAGGAATTAAAATGACATTATTTGTTACTCCATCTATATTTAAAAAATACAAGAATATCCGTATTTGATCATAAACATCGTTAAATATTCATATTTTAAAATAAAATAAATTTTAAAATAATATTACACGTCTCAAATTTGTATATCAAGTATTTTAAGTAATAATGTATCAAACAATCATCGGGTATAATGAATAAATTTAAGATTTACATACTCTTATCCTCCAATAGTTATTTAACATTATTACTTAATATACAACTTCAGATGTATATCATTATTCAAAATTTTATGTATGAATGTACATACTTTTTTATTATATGTGAATGGATTAAAATAATTTTATTTTTATTTAAAATAAAGTAATTTTGATTTAAATAATATTTAAATAATTTTATATATATTTTAAAAATGTGTAAACATCTGTATGTTATATTATATTTAATATATGCAAGTGATACCAAAACCGCATAATTAGTTGCGCTGCTGATCTTATCATTGAGTTAGTTGCTGGACCACAACTCATTGGGTGCTTGATTGGAGTACAGTCCCATTTTCACAAATTTGTAGCCTCATTGGTATAATTTTTCAGCAATGACCATCTCTCATGTTTTTTATTCTCTTTAATGATGAAGAATCATCGTTTCCTCTTCAACTAAAGGACCACCCCATGAAATTTAAAAAACTTGGTAGAATTAGGGTTTAGCTTTTTCATCACAATTTTAAATGGCAGGAATCATGTATCAGTTTACTGTGTACTCTGAAACTAAGCCTCCATAAATAAGCTTGCTGGGTACAAAACTAACTAGGGTTTTGGGCAAGCAATTAGCTCTTTATAGATGATGCATGGTTGGTCCTGATCAATTATGAATCATCAATTACTGTAAAAAATAATTGGTCTGGCTGGCTGCTAGCTACTGCTGTAGAGATCAATATCTATGTGCTACAGCAGCTGAAAATACAGTAATTGATCATCATCAATCAATGTTTTACCATATTGCGACTTGGGGATGAGGAGCCATGCATGTATTTATGAATTTATGTATGATAGTTTTTTTTTTTTTTTAATTTTCATTTCTTTTTGGAACAATATTATGATTAATCATTGAGAGAATAATAATATTATACTTATAAAATTAAAATATAAAACTTGTATTTTAATTGATATGTTTTTTTTATCGATAATTGTTATGTGTGAAATAATTATTGACTTGTTTATTATCTACAAATGCCTCATTTAATGAAGATACAAATTTTTTTTATCAAAATTTTGTACATATTCATAATAAAGTCAGAAAGATTTATTTTTAGTAAGTCAATTAATTTGTTGTAACATGCCTTTTTGAATTTATTGAAAGGCTGGAAGGAGAAGACTACCATATGCTACAAAATAAAAACCATATAACTCGCTTTCTGTCTTTGAAGTTTGAACTCTTTTATTTATTTATTATTAGAAAAATCATTATTTTAATCCCTATATTCTTATTAAATTATTTATTAAATTTTTAATATTTTAAAAATTATCAATATATTCATTAAGGACGAAAATAGTCATGTTTCAAAATTGAAAATGATAATAAAAAGTAGTTAAAAATATTTTAAAAAATATAATTAATAATTTTTAAAATATTAAAAACCATATATGTGAATAATTTAATTAAAAAAAGAAAAAAGCGAGAACAATCATTAATATGAATGCTAAAAACTCAGGCTTTGCTGAAAATTATGTGACAGATACTTCTCATTCATGCGCGGCAATAGTTGTATAAAGCCAAAGTCAGGCATGTTTCTAGCCGATTACATAACTCTCAATCGCATATTCACATTCATCTTACTTCCATATGAAAAAAGCTAATGATCAAACCCATGGGCATACATCAGATAATGTCAAATTTTCATTATCGTGTCAACATAATGGGCCCAATTTCACTTTAAAACCTCAAATGTTTTCATTCCACTTCTATCACATTTGTCAGTGATATTGAAAAATGCATATTTAGTGATGGAATTAAGATTTAAAGTGAGGGGTAAATATTAAAATTTAAAATTATATTAAGGTTTTAATATCAGATTTAAAATTTTAATTTTAAGGAGGTTAAATTATAAAAATACATATTTTAAAGGATAAAAATTATAAAATCTAAAAAAAAATTTGAGGCTTGGGTCATTAGCCATATCTATCAGCAAATTGAAAGTATGGTCTCCAAATGATATTGACTAAATTCCAATGTGGCATTGATGGATCATTTTCACTGCATTTCATTGTTATATAATCCTCATTTAGTAGCACATCTTGCCCTAGAAGTGATCCATATTTGCCGATACAATTGGTAGATGTATGAATATGATATTACTGAATACCATTAGATTTGAAAACTTAAACAAAGCTTTTAAGCAGATGAAACCCAAAAGAAACAAAAATTTGAGCAAGCAAATCTGTTTTTATGAATCAATTACGTGTAGCTAAATTATATATCTAGCATTCATCTAAAAATGATTCTTCGAAAATTTTGCCACCAAGGTTATTGCACAGAGTCAAATATATCGGAGGATCACAAGGAATACACGTATCATTAGGGACCCATTTGAAATTCTAGAGGTATGCAACCAGGAACCGCCCGCAAAAGAGAAACCGTTTGACTAGTAGGTGGGCAATTAATTAACAATCTACCGTGTCCCTCAAAATCAAATTAAATATAAAAAAAACCCAACTTTTTCAAACAATATATATAATATACCTTCCGGAGTTGGCTGAATAGTTAGTTGGGTGCTCAGCCTTTAAGCCGACAGCTTCTAGAAAATGAAATGCCGAAAATACCCAGTAAATTAGGGTTTCGATTCAGGAATTAATTTGAAAACTTGGTCTGCATTAGATTCTCTCTTTATTTTGTTTACTAGTCAATTGGGGGATTTTGGAGACAAGACATGAACAACTTTTCTAATCAACAAGAAAACCCACGTGCTATATGCATGTGTATAAAAAAAGTCGTTTAGGTTTCGGTAGGAAAGAAAGCATGGGACCTATAACATTGATCATTTTGTTGTTTTGTCCTTCAAGTTGAGTTCTGGTGCTTGTATTTTGTATGTAACATTAGCATAGCAGTGGGATTTGTCCGAAGTCCCATGTCAATAATGGTAAATTGACACAAGATGACATGGACCGACGATTTAATCTTATGTGCATGCAAAGTTTGTAAAATCTTCTCTTATCAATTTCCACGAAAACATTTTGGCTCTTTATGAACTGTAGTACTATGTATGGCATGCGGGGCAATTGGGGGTGCTGGGGAACACAGTATTTGTTCCTGTGTTTGAGGGAGCTGAGCTGCCAAAAGTTTCCGAAGGAACTTCACCATCCTTGGGTCCATTTTTCTTGAACGTATATTATTATTATTATTATTATTATTATTATTATTATTATTATTATTATTATTATTATTATTATTATTATTGTTCGTCTTTTTACTCACATTCGAGGTATGGTTCGTGTGGTCAAAAGGTTATCAATTTTGATGGGTCGATATTTGCTTTGCTATTCTCTAGATCAAATCTGAAGTTCTAATTTCATAGGATAAAAATCAACAAGTTTTATTTCAAACCAAAAATAAAAAAAAAAAAATTATAAAGTTGTTCTTATATACATGGTATGGTGATTAATAATTTGTATCCCAGAGCTTGATAAACTCGATTTTTATAGGAACTGTTTTGTTTGATATAATGTTTACTCCAAAAGGTATCAAAATATAGTAATTAAGAGTAATTCTTAGAGAATCCTCGAATGATGAGTAAATGATAAATGCTCAGAATAATGTTAAATATATTTGAAACCTTGGATTTTGTTTTTTCATGTAAAAATTTCTTTCACTGTTGTAATGTTGGTCAGTTTCAAACGCATTAACCTAATTGCATTTAATGAAAGGAAGGAACATCATATTTAAACAATAATTTAAAAACTAGTTCATCAACACGCAAGTATACCCAAGTTATAAAAATTCATAATTATAAATTCAAGGTATACCAACACAAAATCTTATATAATTACTCATATTTTTATGTTGTTAGTTTGATAATCAATTTGAATGGGATGACTTTGTAGGTGATTAATAAAAAAAAACAACTGGCTCCATAACAATGTATATTATCTTATGGCGGCTAATTAAGATATTCATAGTCATTTTTTCTCAATCACAAGTAATGAAATTCAAAACCAGCATAATATTTTTTTCTTCACGAAAAGATTCTCAAGTTCATTCATGAAAGCGTATTAGTTAACTTTTGATTAAGGTCAATACTAGACCTAATTTGTTGGGTGAAAAAAATGACATTGAAATAAACACGCCATTTCATTTAACTTGAAGAGTTGAAAATGGTGGATCAAAGACACCAATTGAAAGTGACCTGATCTTAAACCAAAATAAAAATTCGAAAAAACATGAACAAGAAAAAATTCAACATGGTTAATGTTTCGAGGATGCCAGATAAATATTTGGCTTAATGGGATCCAAGGCAAACAGTAGAGTGGAAATTAGAAACTGATATGAAGATAGTCATAGAGAGGCACTATTGACATGAAAGCATTCGCAGAGAAATTACTTATAAATATGAGATTCACATTAACTTCTTGCTCACAATTAGCTAGTAATTAGCCTTTCAAGAAGTGGGGTCTTGTAAAGTTTTTAGAACATTTAAATCTAAAAGTAAACACATGCATATATACTTGTAATTATCTACATAATGGAAGTCATTATCGGATGTAAATAACACGTTAATTTCTGCACACACCAAGAAGAAATTATATAGTTAATTTTGTTCTCGAAAGTCTCTTTGAACCTACTAGGTCATTTTTCTTTAATGTTAAAAAGAAGAAGAAGAAGGTTTTTGGTGACCTTGCTGGCAACTCTAAAATAGTTACACTGTCAGTGTGTAGATTCATGCAAATAAAGCTCGTAGTGATGATACAAACAAGAGTTATATTTGTTCTTTTTTTGGAAATATTTTAAATCTGTTTTTCCCAATTTTTTTTAATGGGACAAAATAGATCATTAATGACAAATCTTCTATCAACTTTTAGTTTAATAAATAGTTAGATGAACCCATCCTTCCACAAGAAAGTCAAAGAATTATAAGTTTGAAATGTAAGGTAAAAGATGTGATTTGTAGATGGTCAAATAGAAGATATCACATTGCTTTTACCGCATTTAGAGAATTTGATTAAGGGCATTATTCTTCCAATTAAAGGTAAACTAAACAAAATAATTTGAATTTTTGCAAGAGTTAGGACTTTAACTCTTAAAGATAGTTATTATTTTCTGAATAATCAGGTGGTTGCTGAATCTCCCATCTTGTCTCTTTGGTGTGGATTCTATCCACCCAAAATCTAAGTCTTCATGTGGCGCCTGTTACAGAACACTCTTATTAATGATGATATTTTATGGTTTCCGGGCATTTGTGTTATGACAATATGTTCTTTTTGCCTTTTCGCTTTTGAATTAGCAGATCATCTTTTTGTCTCCTATCTTTTCGTCCGTAAAATTTGGAGTTGGTTTATGCAGCTTTTCAAACAAAATCTTGTTTTGATTTCAATCATCACGGAATTTTGAAAAATGATTTCATTCAAGTCATTTAGTCCTCAACTATTAAATCTTTGGCGATTGTTTGTAACATATTTGTTTTATTTAATTTGAAAATGTTGAAACTGTCGAAGGTTTGATAAAAAAGGTTTAAGTTGGGATCGTATTAAAGTGGATTACCTCACTCATATTTGTTACTTTGCTACCTTTTGCCCATGTTATATCTCTTTTGGGGAAGACAGTGTTATCTCAGACAAATTGTATATTCCTTGTAATTTAAGACGGGCAACAAAAATTTCAGTCATATTCTGGAGCCCTTCTCCTCGTGGCTGGATTAAAATAAAAAGTCAATCTAAGTAAAGCAGCTTATGGGGGCATCTTCAGATATGAGCATGGATATTTCTTAGGCGGTTTCTCTCATCCTCTTCAAGTAGAAACAACTTATTTTGTAAAAATTATCGGTGTAATCTTAACTATAAAAATTGTCTATAAGAGAGGATGGAATCATATTATAATAGAATGTGACTCGTCTCTGATTATCTAACTGCTTTCTAACCTTTAATCTTTACTTTTGTAGAATCTTCACGATGAGATCGTTGTAAGGATTATTTATCTCTTTTACAATTCAAATTTAATAACACTTTTCAAAAAAAATAATGAAGTTGCTAACAGGCTAGCAAATAAAGGATTTTAATTTGATGATTTCACTTTGTGGTTGCAACTCCACGGACAATAATCCTCTTCCTTTCTAGACAACAAATTGAGTTACTTAGTTATAAATTTCATTAATCATCTTGTCAGGTATATGGAGTTCCAATCTTTCGATATTATTGTTGTTCTTTTCTTTGAGTTCTTTGCAAGGTCAGACTTCTCACGTCCCCTTGTTTGTATCATTTTTTTTTATTTTAATAAATTTCTATTAATTAAAAAAAAGAAGCTAGTAGTGTTTTTATTATTGTACAAAATAATTGTCCATATGACAAAAGGATCTACCGTAGATTTGTTTAAGATTGTGACCGTGGCAATCAAAGATATTGTTCCTTCATCATTACGTTATTGCTAAATTCAGTTTACTTTTACGAGTAATTGTTTTATTTTTTCTTTTTTCTTGCCTATCTTTCAATTTCAATAGTCTAAAATGGAAAAAAAAAGAATCTCTCAGAAGGTGATGATGGAAAGAAGACGCACATTTTCACGTAAAAATCGATTCATAGCTCCATGTAGATGATGCTTTGTCGGGTTTAAGGCTCAACAAGCAAGCATCTTCCACTTCCAGGCAAATACTACTACTAAAGTGCAAGACTCTCCACTTTTCATAATATATAATGCAGCTTCTGAGAGAGCTAGCTAGTAGCTATGGCTACGCTATTGCTACTCTTTCACATTCCAACTCATTTCCAATGTACCATTATGGTCACTAACAACTTCCTGCCAGGATCATTCCCATTTCTTTCTCCTTTTAATCTTTCTTTTAATATGTTGAATATTTTGCATGCAATTATTTGATTCTGCTGATTCTTCAATTAAATTCTATATGCAACTATATGTCTAAAGAAGGGTGATTATGTACTTTCAAAACCAAAACAGTAGTACTGTATCTCCCTTTTAAGAGTGGCTTTATAATTGACGTGTGAAGCTTTTATATATATAGCCAAGGAGATTAGATTCAAGCAAAATTTAAAACAACTTTGGAATGATGGTTGGTTGAGAGATTTCAGCCGCCTTTGCCTTGTTGGCTTGAAAATAATATTACACATGCATCTTCAGAACATTTTCACCACCAATAATATGAACTCACATTTTCATCACATGCTATAGAGGACAATACTTACAACATTAAAGGAATTGAAAAAGTGGTGAATGCTTTTTTGGTGTTGGAATAAGAAGCATTTTGCATACATCAGTATCAATATATCCTACAATATGGTCCTCAAGATAATAATTGCTCTTGTTTTTTTTCTTTGTTATTATTATTTCGCACCTAAATCCTACCACCGTCCAACACACCATACAGTAACACTAGAGAGTAGAGGCCTTGATTGACACTGCTGCATAAATGTTCATGTGACCCTCTGCTCTTCTCTTGGTATCACGTCTGTGTTTCTGTCTTTATCTCTCTCTCTCACTTTGCTGTACATCTTTGGATCATAACAAGAGAATCTTTCTCATGCGACTCTTCATATATTCATGTTATTTTTTTTTCCTTTGATAGCTCGAAAACCCATGAAGAGAAGAGAAAGAGAAGAGAAAGTGAAGCAAATTATAGCACCAGACAGAAGTGAATATAATATATAGATTTTTCTCTAGCTTGAACTTATTTTCACTTGAAAGTAAATTTACTGTTTCCATCTGTTTGCCACTAAGTATATATATATATATATATATATATATTTTGTGCAAAATTATCGCAAGTTCAAGAAAGTGGTCTTTGTGGTTCTGTTAGTAGGACCAAGTGTGTCTGTTTTCTGGGCCAGAAAGAGCTCAGATCTTTATTAAGCTCTTCAATTAGTTTTGTGCGTGATTTAGAGCTCCAAAGGAATGGGACAAATAAAATAACTTTCATGTGTGCTTCGCTTCCCACTCTTTCTTGGTTTAAGCTTTTTGTGATAAATTTAGTGCCCATTTTTGAGATTGAAACTAATTAAGATGATATTCATTTTTTCCGTTCATCAAAGTGAGTGATCTGATGACGAGTCTGTACACAACAGGGAAATTAATTACTACTAGTCCACTACTCCAGTGATGGACATGGATGTTAGTCTTTAAATTAAGTCTTGTACATCTGATCTAACAATAAATGCCATCTGTTCTCTAGCTTACAAGCTCACGACAACCCCAAAAAGCCCATCTTTGAGTTATTTACCTTGATCAGTCTTTTCTAGTAGAGGGATGAACATGTTAGTTCCAAACTCTGGTCTGTTTTCGGATTTGGAACCAGGAACGGTTTCGAGAAAAGCTCATTAAGCTTCATCTTTTTCAGACTTTAGAATCATAAAAATTGAGCTCATGAATTCAAACACATGTTTATATTCTTACTTCGGTAGGAGTATCCCTAACCAAATGTGTCAGTGTAGGATATGAAGAATCTAGAAGTTGAGCAAAAGTCTATTTGGTGTCTGATTGATTTTTCAGTAGGTTGCTCTTGAGGTTAAGCTTTTTGTGTTTTTTTAATGGCTACTGGGCTTCAAAATCAGGAGAGAGTTCCAGAAAACCTGAAGCAACAGCTCGCTCTTGCTATAAGAAGCATTCAATGGAGCTATGCAATCTTCTGGTCAATTTCAGCTGCACAACCTGGGTACTCGAAAGTCTTTTTTCCAGCTTATTTTAACATCGTTCTTACTTTTACAAATATATTTCTCCTTTCAAAAAGGATAAACAAATACTTTGTTAGTCTTCCTAGAATCTACAAAAACCATAATTATGTTCTAGCTATTTATTAGATTTTCTGCAACTTACTCTGCTAACGACTCTATAATTTTAATATCTTTCATATATATATATATATATATATATATTGTATATATCTTCATGTAGCAATCAGGAAAATGCATTTTTTTAACTAATTAAACTCTTTTATATTTGCTCATCCAGGCCTTGGATGGACTTCTATCTTACAGTTTTGAGAGATCAAGTATATATAATTTTAACAATTAAATTAGCTTCTTGTTATATGCAACCACTCATAGTCAGGGTTCTTGTCTTGCTTTTCTGTTCTAATTGGTCGCAGTGTGAATCTTTCAGGGTCTTGGAGTGGGAAGATGGTTACTACAATGGGGATATTAAGACAAGGAAAACTATTCAAGCAGTGGAACTCAACTCTGACCAATTGGGTTTGCAAAGGAGTGAACAATTGAGAGAATTATATGAATCCCTCTCTGCTGGTGAGAACAACCCACAAGCCAGAAGACCATCAGCAGCATTATCCCCTGAAGATCTTACTGATACCGAGTGGTATTACTTGGTTTGCATGTCATTTGTATTCAACATTGGTGAAGGGTAATTTTACCATGATCATATCTCTTATATATACTCAGCCCTTCTAATTGCATACGCATTAATTTATGTTGTACTAAATTTTTCCTCAAAATTGATGCTAGGTTGCCAGGAAGGGCACTGGCAAATGATCAACCCATCTGGCTATGCAATGCTCATTATGCAGATAGCAAGGTGTTCAGTCGTTCTCTGCTGGCAAAGGTAGGATGTTAATTAAGTGAATAATTAAAGTGATATCAATTGCCTACAATGACCTTGAAAGTTAAACAATTAATTTATTTATTTTTCTCTTTTTGGTGTTTGTTTCATGACCGGGCATTGTTACTTCTGCATCCCTCAGAGTGCATCTATTCAGGTGCAGCTTCTCTTTGCCCCTATGTCTTTTTCAATGTTACATCAATTATCTATGTAAAATGATTGGTTGTAAACACGAAACTTGAAATATTCACTAATCAGACCATTGGTTATAGGCACAAGTAAATAACCATTTCTTCTACCAAAAGTGGAACGAGAATCTTGCTTAAATAAGAAACGGAAACCCAGTAAAACTAGTATAAAGAAAAGTTAATAGTACAAACAGGAGTAGTTATAACATCTTATATTTGATTCCAGACGGTGGCATGCTTTCCATTTTTACAAGGTGTGGTTGAGTTGGGCGTAACTGAACTGGTAACTTTTCTGTCAAATCCCCGTTTAACTATAATCTCTCATAAATTTGCTCTGCACATTTTAGTGCCAATTCAAAGTCTGCTCTTTAATGACTTGTTTTTTTTAAAGGTTTTGGAGGACCCCGGTTTCATTCAGCACATCAAGACTTCATTCTTGGACATTCCATATCCCATGATTTGCAATAAGCCCATTAAGGGTGCTGGAAACATGAGAAATGACAACGATCTAGCTTATGCTGCTACACTTGGTTCACAGATTCTAGATACTACAATGGTTCCAGTTGTGGGATGCGAAGTGTTAGAAATGGCTTCTCCCGATAACAGTTCGAATGGAATTGAGTGCAATCAACCAGCAGAAGGTTCATTTATGGTTGAAGGCATAAACGGGGTGGCTTCTCAAGTACAGAGCTGGCAGTTCATAGACGATGAGTTCAGTAACTGTGTCCATGATTTAATGAATTCTAGTGACTGTATATCTCAAACACTTGTAGATCCTGTAAAAGTTGCCTCTGCTCCAGAAGATGATAAAGCACTCGACCATCGTTTGCAACAAATTCAAGAATGCAATCACACAAAACTTACTTCATTAGATCCCCTAGGCAGTGATGTACACTATCAAAGTGTTCTTTCATCCCTGTTAAAGACCTCCCATCAGTTAGTTTTGGGCCCACATTTTCAAAACTGCAATCAGGAATCAAGCTTTGTTAGCTGGAAGAAAGGAGGATTGGTGAAATTCCAAAAGGAAAAAGATGGAATTTCACAAAGGTTATTGAAGAAGATCTTGTTCGAAGTTCCTCGGATGAATAGTGATAGATTGCTCGAGTCACCAGAAGATAATGGCATTAAAGATGATCTTTGGAGACCAGAGGCTGATGAAATTGCTGCAAGCCATGTATTATCAGAGAGGAGGAGACGTGAAAAGCTAAACCAAAGATTTATCACTCTCAAATCATTAGTCCCTTCAATGCGAAAGGTAGTTAAAAAATAAAAACTTAATTAAGTTAGAACTAAAAAAAAAGGTTCATGACTTGATTGCATTTCCACTTGTTTGCAGTTTGACAAGGTATCAATACTAGACGACACAATAGAGTACCTGCAAGAGCTTGAGAGAAAAGTTGAAGACTTAAAATCTCGCAGAGCAGATTTAGAGACAAGAACAAAAGGAAAACCAAAGGATGCATTTGAAAGAACATCTGATAATTATGGCAACAACAAGAAGACTAATAGTAGAAAGAAGCCATTGGTAAATAAGAGAAAGGCTAGTGAAATTGATGAAATGGACCCTGAGTTTGAATATGCTGCTGTACTAAATGATGCTTCATCAGACAATATAACTGTCAGCATGAATGACAAGGATGTTATAATTGAAATTAGGTGTCCTTGGAGAGAAGGAATCTTGCTCGAGATCATGGATGCAATAAGCAATCTACATTTGGATTCTTACTCAGTTCAATCATCCACCATTGAAGGCATTCTTTCTCTTATTATCAAATCTAAGGTATGAACATGAAATTACAAACACAATATATGACATTATCTTTCCATTTCCTGCCTTGTTAAAATAATAAATAACTACATTTTCCTGACTATGTATTGGTGTTTATTGCGGTACAAGGGATCAAATGTTGCATCAGCAGGGAAGATCAAACAATCACTACAAAGAGTTGCTTGGAAGTGTTGAATCTTGATCATAACTCAAAATTAAGTTTGAGAAAAATTGTTTGGATCCTGTTATCAATTTGTTTCAGTTGTTTGATTCCCTAATGTACAAGAAAGAGTCTTGTAGTTGATAGCATTTACCAAAACAAATTCTAGGGGATTTCCTCCAGGTAAGGTACTAGAATAATATAATTCAGGGAAATAGACTTATTCTGATGATGTAATTTTCTTCAAATAAGTGTACATACTTCTACACCTACAAACTTTACAAGGACTTGATCTCTTTGCTAGTCGAATCAACTATCAAATGCCACTTAGCCCTTAACGGAGTTGCAATTATATCCACCAAAATAATGCATAAGACACAATTATGAAGTCAGGCTGGAGCAGTAATCACGTGCAACACAAAAGGGACCCTTTTGGTTGACAATGTTTTAGAAATGTGATATATGATTTAATATGACATAATTAGTCATTATTTACTTCCCTGAATCCTTCATAAACATTTATGAAGATGCGCAATTAATGGGTTTGTTAAAAATGACCCACCAAATCTAGACAGCATTACAAAAGTGAAGTTTTGTCGGTGGCAATTAGCAAGAAACATCTTTAATCTTCATTGAAAAAGTAATGGCTACGAGCAGAAGTTGCTCTAAACAAAAATCATATGCTTTCAGTAAAAGGGAAACAGAGGATTAAGGCACTGATGAGTTTTGAAAATTTTAGGCTGCTCGTAGTTCACACAGGCAAGGAAATCACATGGATCAAAAAATGATTTTCCCGTTTAATTCTTATTTTCAGCTTCAGGAGGATTAAGTGAATCGAACTGTTTGCAGTGTTTTGATTCTTAAGATTTCCATTTATATTCTAATTTCTTATCAACAAGTTTTGTACGTATCTGAATATTCTTGTGGTTCCAAAAGCACACTTACCAAAATGCCTCTTTTTAAAGTAGGTCATGGCTTTAAGCTTGTCATTTGCAGGGCGGCTCTTAAGTTTGAAATGGCCTTTTGTTTTGTAATCTTATATATAATGGCAGCAAAACCATAATCTTTGTGAATCTTGGATACAAAGTTTCAATATAATTCCCGCAGTTTTTATTAGTCTACTAAAATTTGATCACGCCCTATGAAATGTATTTATTGTTATATCTCAAATATTTTCAAACATTTTTTTAAGCACTTAAAGTGTGATTAAGCTTTTTAAAGAGTAGTTAAACCCATAAAATGCTACATGTACTAAAATTTTTAGAATGCCAGTTAATTGTAATAGAGATATGGATTAAACTAATGACTTATAAGGGGTGTGGACTTCTATTTGAAAGAAAAATATTCTTTAAAATATATGAAGATATTTTAAAATATTATTAAGCATCTTATCCCATTTTGTATGTACACCATTAGATCGATGTATAATATTTTAAATTCTAACTGTTGATTATGTAGAGCTGAAAATATATAAAGAGGACATCTTCAGTTGCACAAATCATTTTTAGCTTATATTCTTTTTCAATTAATATAAGAAAGCTTTTCTAAAAACTTAATGTGCGATCTTCTCATCTCTTTCTTTATGTGGTATTTTTTAAGTTGTTTAACATACAAAACATCTAAGACTACACGGTTCTAAAAATATTCGTGACATTTATTATCAGAATAAGTTCAAAAAAGATAGTGAAAGACGCGACAACATTGTCAGAAGTGATTGAAAAGAAGGGTAGGGACCTCAAAGCTAAGAGGCACACCAATGTAACACGTGAAAAGTCCGTTGATCCTATCCATTATATGATGATTATGGTGAAGAAGTTTGGTGGAGCTATGGGAAAGTCAATGGATCATCTTGGGGAGTTGGAACAACAAGTAGAGAAGATTGAGATGGACCTCGATGCTCAAGGGGATGAGCTGCACTCCTTCATCGACACATCCATCAAGAGTTACACTAATAAGCAGCAAAACTGGATCAAGACTTTTAAAGAGAATGTGTATTCTCCTATGGATAAGCTACAAGCCCAAGTAAAAGGGTTGCATCAAGGGTTTGGAGCTACTAAGGAGGATGTGGTGCTGTGCAAGCGAGTGGTGGTGAATGGAGCTGTTACCGCTCAAGTTATAGTGGCTACACCAAGAGTTGAGGCTTCTAAGTTGAAGGATTTCAGCGGTAAATGGAACGCTAAGGAGCTTTACAACTACTTTTGGCAAATAGAGAGATACTTTGACGCTATGGGTGTGTAGAACGAGAATAAGATAAATATAGCAACTCTGTATCTTTTCAATCATGCAATTATGTGATGGCATAAAAAAAGCGAAGAGATAGCAAGGGTACCTACACCATCAACAGATAAGCAGAATTGCAATAGCAGTTGAAGCGTCAATTCTATTTCGAAGAATGTGGTGCTTGATGCTAGGAAGCAGCTAAAAAATTAAAATAAACCAAGTTCATTAGCGAGTACATAAAGGAGTGCTATTTGTTGATACTATAGATCTCTAACATGAGTGAAAATAATTTATTGTTCAATTTCTTAGATAGGTTACAAATATGGGCATTCAATGAGTTGAAGCGGCATGAAATAGTGAATATAGCCGATATCCTTACATTGATAGAAATGCTTATGAATTACCACAAATGGGATGTGGAGAAGTCTAAGAATTTCAAGCCCAATCATAGCAAAGATGGAGGAGTCAAAGAGTCTCAACTTTCGCAGGATAAGAAGGGGAAGGAAAACTACCCATGAGGAGAGAGCAAAAGTGCAATGACAGGAGAAGACCAAGATTTAACTAGTTCCTTTGCGACAAGGATCATTAGGTGAAAAATTATCCAAAGAAGAAGGCTATCAACACAATGTTAGAGACTAGAGAAGCAGGAAAACATGGCCAATTGGGGTGTATGCAACTACTTTAATGCCCTTAATGCTAAGCGGGCAGCCCACACCAACAGGGAAGGTATTTATGTACGTTGAAGCTTACATCAACAGACAGAAGACTTAAGCGCTAGTAGATATAAAAGCTATGCATAACTTTATTAAGTGTGCGGAAGCGGAGCGCTTGGGCCTTAAGGTAGAGAAATGATGGTTAATTTAAGACCGTGAATGCTATAGCTAAATCACTGGATAAGTTCATTTGAGGAGTTGAAATGCGCCTCGAAGTGGTACGGTAAACTTTTCAATAGCACCTATTGATGATTTTGATGCTATTCTTGATAAGGATTTCTTGAGACAGTTTAATGTGATACCACTCCCTCGACATAACTATGCGTGCATTCTAGAGGAGGGATCATGCATAGTGCCAACGATAGATAAGCCTAAGGATAAGTAATCCGAGTCATACGCTAACATCACACTCTTTTCTGCCATATAACTAAAGAAAGGTGCCAAGTGGGGAGAAGAGATATACTTCTCTACAATATAAGAGACTGATGATGAGACAAACAAGGGTGAGGATGAGTTGCCAAAGGAAAATTACCACAAAGACAAAAGATTAATCACGAGATTGAGTTAGAGAGCCAAGGACTAGGCCTTTAGCCAAAGTGCCTTACCGAATGTCTCCATTAGAGTTATTGGAATTGCGGAGGCAGTGCAAGGAGTTGTTGGATGTGGGGTTCATCTGATCATCCAAGGCACCGTATGGTGCTTCAACGTTTTTTCAGCGCAAGCATGACGATTCGCTACGACTATGCATAGACTATCGGTTTGAACAAAGTCACAGTCAAGAATAAGTATCTCATTCCTTTAATTATTGACTTGTTTGATCAATTGGAGTAGGCAAAGTATTTTTTAAAGCTGAACTTCAAATTAAGTTATCATCAAGGGCGGATAGTCGAGGGTGATGAGCCAAAGACAACGAGTGTGATGCGCTATGGAGCATTCGAGTTTCTTGTCATGCCGTTTAGCCTCACAAATGCATTAGGCATATTTTGCACGTTGTTGAACAATATACTTTAGCCCTTCCTCGACAAGTTCGTTGTTGTATACTTAGATGACATTGTAATTTATAGTAACACTCTCGAGGAACATATATTGAATTTGCAAATTGTTTTAAAAGTGCTTCGCCAGAATGAGCTATATGTAAAGAGGTAGAAGTACTTGTTTACCAAGCCGAAGGTGGACTCTTTAAGCCATAAGATCAAGGACGACAAGTTGTTGATGGATAGGACAATTCGCACTATAGTAAATTGGAGGGCACCTACGAGAGTTATCGAACTATGGTCTTTTCTTGGATTAGTCAATTATTACCAGAGATTTATCAAGAGTTACTCCATCATTGTTGCACTCTTACCGACTTATTGAAGAGGACTAAAGCATAAGAGTGGATGAAAGAGTGCCAAGGAATTTTTGATCGGCTAAAGAAGATAGTAATAAAATAATCGGTTCTAGCATTACCAAACCACTTGTTACTGTATGAGCTACACACTGATGCATCTGATTTTGCCATTAGGAGTGTTTTGATGCAACAGGGCCATTCGATCACATATGAGAGCAAAAAACTAAACGAGATGAAGTGGCATTATACGGTACAAAAGAATGAGATGATAAGGGTCATCCATTGTCTGCGTGTGTAGTGACATTACTTGCTTGGAGCAAGGTTCATAGTGATGATGGATAATATGGTGATGGGTTACTTTCAAAGCCAAAAAAAGCTCTGCCCAAAGAAAGCTAAGTTGCAAAACTTTTTGGCAGAGTTCTATTACGAGCTCGAGTACAAATCAGGCAAGGTGAATGTGGTGACAGACGCTTTAAAGTGGAATGTCGAGTTAACAACTGTGAGCAAGCTGAAATGAGAGTTACTCAACCTATCTCAAAAGGGATGAGGCACGATCTATTAGCCAGACAGCTTTTCACACAAGCACACAAGGGGAATACATAACTATTTTGGGTAGAAGACGGGCATCTCTACATCAAGGGATGTTGGGTGTATACCGAAGTGGGAAAGCTTACAACGGAATCTTATTAAGGAGTTATGCATTAAATAGATTGGACATCTAGGACAAAGATGTACATGTGCTTTATTGAAGGCGGTGTATTATTGTGAAGGCCTGTCTCGTGTGCCAACATAATAAGGTTGAGAAACAGAGTCTTATAGGCATACTTGATCAATTGTTCATATTGAAAGACATTGGGAAAACATCTCTATGAATTTCATCATGACTTTCTCAAAGTTCGAAGGATGTGGGACTATCATTATAGTGTTGGATCGATTTTTTCAAATATTTTACTTTTATACCGGCACCTAAAAAGTATAGTGCGAAGGAGATTGCAAAACTTTTCTTTAAACACGTGGTTAAGTACTAGGGCTTGCCAAAGGTGATCATAAGTGATTGTGACACAAGGTTTATAGGAAGATTTTGAATGAGATTGTTCAATTTTATGGGATCAAAACTTCACTTTTCCACCAATTTTTATCTACAGACAAATGGACAAGTCAGGTAAATGTATTATTAGAGTTGTACTTATAACACTTTGTGAGTGCAAATCAACAGGATTGTGTTAAGTTACTTGACATGGCTCAATCTTAACTCAATCCTCGTACAACTTATCGTAGAATGAGTTTACGAACTAAAGCCATTCGAGTTAGTTATTAGCGAACAACCTCTTACACCACATGCACTCGTATTACTAGATACGATGAGGAGCCTCGCAGCGTATAAAACTATGAAGTCTTGGCATAAGTAGTCCAACATAGTGCAAGTGTATCTCGATAAAGCAAAAAAACAGATGAAGAAGTGGGCCGATGACAAGTGAAGGCATGTCGACTACAATGTAAGAGACGTGGTGATGATAAAGACAAGTCTACTTGCCCACTTTATAAGAGTTTTGTTTAAAAGTATGAGAGGCCATTTCCTATTGCCAAAAGGATTGGTTGTACAGGATGAAATTGCCTTTGAGAATGTGATTACATAAGATATTTCATGCAAGCTACCTAAAGTCATACTATGATGATACAAAGGACATAGAGTGTGGGCCATAAACCAGTGCACATGTACGAAAGAAGAACTACCCTATGAGTTGTGAGTATTTCATCAGTAGAAAGGTACCCAATAGTAAAGTAAGTTGGGAACCCGAGAATGCACTGTGACAATTCAAGAACAACATGTGCGAGTTCTAACAAAGACACGACAAGAGTGTCACGTGAATTTGATAAGGAGCGCTACGTAGTGGCTACTTGGACCCATGAAGCACTACGCAAATTGAAGCTTTTAAAAGACCTATTGATTGATATAAAGATAGAAGCTAAACTCGTGACTTGTAGAGGACGTACATCCTTTAGAAAGAGAATATTTTCTAAAATATATTATAACATTTTTAAACATAATATTTTATTTTGTATGTACACCATTAAATTAATGTATAACATCTTAAATTCTAACTGTTAATTATATAAAATAGTAGTATATAAGAAAACACTCTCAATTATACAAATCACTAATTATAAGAGAATTTTTCTCAAATGTACACATTTCTCATCTTTTTCTTTGTATAATATTTTTTAAACTGATTAATATGCAAAGCGTTTAAAATCATACAATTCTAGAAAAATGGATGACACGGGGCAAAGATGCCAAGATGGGACCCTCTTCAATAATAAGTTCAATTTCCAGCACTACCTATGAAACTGATAAGATAACTTACTTCAATTGGTGATATTGTAGACTTGAAAATCAGCAAATGATACTGAAGTGCGTGTGGAAATGGAACAGAACATTATCTACAAAACACCATTTGTCAAAAGTAATTAAATAAAGACAAAAATCAGAAAGGAAAAAAGCCCTTTGGATCCAATCAATAACATACAATACACAAACAGAAAAAGTTGAATTTCAGTTCTAGTGAAGATTTGTCTCCATCATCGAAGGCAATATATCCCTACAAACAAGAGACTTCTTGCTTTTTCCATTTTTCCTTCTTTTTTTAAATTTAATTTTAAATTAATTTCCATCCTTTTGTAAACCACCAGATTTGATGCCCATCAGACCACTAGATTTAACGCCCATCGGTCACATCTTGACCCATTTTAATTCTCTCTTCTGTTCATACTAGGGATCTTACACACATTCATACTCATGTAGAGTTAAATTATTGAATACTGTACATTTACCCGGTGTTACTGGTAGAATTTGAAATCCAGAAAGGAAACTACACCTGTTTTATCCCTGCAAAATCTTTGACAGTATAAGCAATTCTCTCAAATTTACCTTCCTCATTATTCTCTCTAAACTTCAGATAGTCCAAGCAAATAAAGGGGTTATAAATCCTTGAGCATCCTTCTCCCACAACTTCATCTGGTGCTATGATCACCTTCTCATCTTCAAAGCACCAAAAGAAAGCCATTGAAAGACGATCTACAAATCGCTTCAAAACAACCCGATGCTCGGATGACCTTAACTTATCGTTGCTCCAAGCTTGCATCAGATCTCCAATATTAACTACTAAAGAATTCTCACAGGGGCAGATGTCCATCCATTCCCCCTCCTTGGATCTCACCTGGAGTCCACCAATCTCATCTTGACAGACTATTGTTATACAACTCATGTCAGTGTGCATTCCAAGACCTTCAACCTCTTTTTCCTCGACAGTCTCTGGTGGTGTATAATTTACTATCCTCATATACCCATGACAGTTACTAAATTCTGATTCAAAAAATTTCCCTTCATAACCATCCCCCAAACTCATTAATATGATCTTCAAGATTCTCTTAGATAGCTCCATCATCTTGATTCCATACTCTTGCAACATCACGCTATGGAATGGAAAAGCAAGATAAAACAAACATAATGCACATCAATGATGAATAAACATAATGCACATAAATAATCAACAAAACCATAGTACAAACTTCAATATAACATCAAAAGAAATATTACCTAAATTCAGAACTCTGTTGACCAAAGAGCACATCAGCAGAAGCCTTTGCAGAGGTAAAGAAATCTGGTCCAATCACTCGCAAGCTTTCAAAGTAAGGTGAAGCTATGAAATGAGGAGTGTAGGTTTTAACGCATGTCAATGGACCAAGCTTGAGCTTTGTCTCTGTGGGAGTCCTAAATATATGCTTGGAGAGTGAACATATATTGTTAAACATATTCTGGGAGAAACCATGGTTGGTAACATAAAAAAAGCCCCATTCTTGACAGGCTTTAGCAAGAGAAGATAGAAAGGCAGGTTGCAGTTGTTGGGATAAATCCAACACAGGTAGCTGAAAAGGATTCTCCAACTCCGACATTATCACACAGGAAAAATAATGGTTCTTCACCTGGGTTCAAATGTTTTAATGAACACCAGGTTACATATAGAAATGGGTAGACTTTAAGAAGTTTATATAAAATTTATAAGTTTAACTATTGAATTCAGATTTCACTAGATCTTACCACAATCAGAAATGATATAAACACTACTATAAAATAAGCATTCCTATAGAATCTCTGAATCCACCATTACAACTATGATTGGTCAGGGTATAATGGGGCACTGAGGCAAAGGATTGTGGCAATCTTAATCAATACTTTTTAAAGAGAAAATAAATTAAATTATACCATAATCACAATGATGGTGGAGACCACAGACCCCATAAGCAGCCACATGACCATCTCAGCCAATCTTGCAGCTACTACGCCACTATCAGACAAGCAAGTGGATTGACAATGGTGAATGATGATGATAACATGAAAACATTAAAGCTTAACTGTGAAAATGCATGTATTCGAGCAGATTCAAGAAAAGCCATTACATAAAGCAACAAAGAGGTGAATATAGGATACAGGTTACAAGTGCAAAAATTTTGCATTACTCAGTTCTGGTTGACAAAATTTTGAATCTCAAGTCACACCTTCACATCAGCAACAGATACACACTACTCATAAAGCTTAAAAAAGCAGAAACATATATTTTCTTCACAGAAATATTGCAAAAAAAGGATGGAAAAGCCCATAGATTAACCAATATGGTCTGAAATATAGTATCGTAAAAAATCAGCATAAAGTTTCCATAAAAAGGTTTAAGCCATTGACCCTCCAAAATATATTACCATATGAGAATTTGGTAATATGGGTAAGGGCACAGACAAAAGGCATCCTGAAAATCTTGCGTAACTCAATTTCCTTCTTGCCAACCCCACTTGACCGGAAGCAGAGAGAAGGTAACAATTGATGTATAACCTTAACTCTACATGATTATAGAGCTTGTTACTTTCCATAAGCCATAAGGCACCCATCAGTGCATCATTCCCACTCAATTGTAGATGGAGGCTTTGATGTGATGTCTTGAACAACTCGGTTTACACCTCGAACATTATTACAAATTTTTCTGGCTACATCATCAAGGAATTTGTGTTCAAAATAGTACCTGGAATTTCCATATTTCAAAGAGAGGACAGGAAAGATAAGTCATACATAGATGTAACTTTAAGGAAACCATGAAATAAACAATTGACGGCCTACCAATCTGCTGTCATTCCATCTTGGCTCGTAACAGCTCTAAGAGCAACAACATGAGAATGTGTTCTTTGATCACCTTGAACTCCAACTGATCTTACAGGCAGAAACACTGCAAAAGCTTGCCAAATCGAATCATAAAGCCCAGCATCCTTGATTGACTGAATGAAAATTTCATCAACCTGAAAAAGAGAGATCATGCAGAATAAATATTTAAAAGAATAAACAAAGATAGATAGGGTTCTACTCCAAGCATAAACAACATATACCTGTCGAAGGATATCTAAGGCATTGCCTTCGGTTACATCACCAAGGACCCGCACTGCAAGGCCGGGACCTGGGAATGGGTGACGCTTTAGAAATGGCTCGGGAACGTTCATGATCCGGCCAAGTTGACGAACCTTCATAATGGAAAAAGAAAACAACCAAATAACATCAGAAAATTATGAAGAAAGATGAAATCACGTTTGTAAGTATCAAGCAGGAAAATTGAAAACCCAAACCTCATCCTTAAACAAGAGTTTAAGTGGTTCAATAAGCTTCAACTTCATGTCTTTAGGAAGCCCCCCAACATTGTGATGGCTTTTGATTGTGTGGGAGTGGGTTCTCCCAGTTCCGGGTGGTGGGCATGATTCAATCACATCTGGATACAAGGTTCCTTGGACCAAGTAAGCAGGTTTCTTTCCTAATTTCTGCTCCAAATCATGGGCAAAAGCATCAAAGATGCAGATGAACTCCTTTCCAATTATTTTCCTTTTCATCTCAGGATCTACCACGCCTTTCAGCTTACTTAGAAACTGCTCTGTTGCATCAACAGAAGTAACTGGTAGATGCAGATCCTTTTCAAAGGTTTCCATCACACGTTCTCTCTCTTTATACCTATCGAAAACAAAATTATGGTTACAAATTTTAACAGAGAAACAAAAGACAAATAACAAAAGTTTACCACCAAAATAAAGATTTGCATGACATTTATCAACATGGGTAGTTCAAGAGAAAACCTGCTCACTATCTCACCTCAGTAAACCATTGTCAACCAAAACACAGTGAAGCCTATCTCCAATTGCCTTATGAACAAGAGTTGCAGCAACAGTTGAATCTACTCCCCCTGACAATGCACATATGACATGATCATCTGGCCCCACTGTTTCTTTAATACATTTTATTTCTTCATCCAATACATTTTCCATCTTCCAGCCAGCAGTAACACCACAAACATCAAATAGAAAATAATGAAGTGTTTTCATCCCTTCTGGCGAGTGTGTCACCTGCACAACATTCAATAATCAAACAATTTAAGATGGAATTTCACAGGCCTTTAGAAACTTTGAATAGTTCTGCAGTAAAACTACCAGCAAATTGCAAGAATAGTATTTCCAAACAACTTAGCTTCATTATAGCTCTCAAAACAAATGTGAAACAATTTCATAGCTCTTCTCTAAAACCTGAGGACAATAAGCATGAAGATGGATTCTACAATATGTCCTTCATTTGACACAAATAATTCCCATTACTTATCCATCTTTTTACACAAAAAAAAAAAAAAAAACAATACCAATCACACATCATCATACCATCCCTAGGGAAAAATCATGAAACCCAAATCAATAACCAAAACACAAAACAAATTAAATACCAAGTAATAAACAAACCAACTAAAATAAATTAAATATTTTCCACATAAAGTGATTGAAGTTTAAATTTTTTCTTCTCAAAAGAGCAAGTTCAATAGTTAAAGCCATCAACCTCAGGATGATACTGAAGCCCAAAGAGCCTCCTTTCTCTATTCTCGACAGCAGCCACAGCCCCTTGCTGGCTCCTCGCCACGACCTTGAACCCCTCAGGCAAAACGACTGCCTCGTCTCCATGACTCATCCAAACGACCTCCCGGTGACTCACCTCCTTATTTCCAAAAATTCCCAAACCACCCTCCACGGTAATCTCCATCCTCCCGTACTCCTGCTTCTCCCCAACCCTAACTTCACCACCAAGCTTCTGAACCATCAACTGGAGCCCGTAACATATCCCGAGAACGTAGACGCCGTTGGACTGGGCCCATTCGAGGAAGCCGGTGGGGAAGGCGGGGGAGTTGGGTGAGTGGACGGAGTGGGGCCCTCCGGAGAGGATGACGACGCGGGGGTTCTTGGCGGCGATTTCATCGAGAGAGGAAGTGCCGGAGATGCAGAGAGAGAGAACGGAGAGCGAACGGATTCGGCGGGTTATGAGGTGAGTGTATTGAGAACCGAAGTCGAGGATAAGGACGAGTTGCGGGTTCTTCTGCATTTGGTTGCTTGGCGGGTGACTATCTCTGGTTATGGCTAGGGTTTTTGGTCAGCTTTGGTGGCTTGGCTTCGGAGGGTTTAAGGAAAGGAGGAGAAAATTAGGGTTTTTTTTAGTTTATTGTTATGTTTGGCGGGAAGTGGGGCGAGGGTTTTTTATTAGGAAAGATACTTAATCCGTAAAAAAATACCAACTTTTTCCAAAACTAATTAATAAATAAATAAAAGAGACACCAAAATAGAGTGGCTGTCAAACAACTCACTCTGTACGTATTTACTTCGTAAAAATTAAAATCTTTTTCTTTTTCACTTAACGGAGGGGATTCGAACTTAGAGCCATCACTACCTTACTGTTTTCTCTACAGATGTTAATAAAATCACATCATTTTTTTAAAAAAAAATTTATATATAATTACATTTATAATAACTACGGTCAAACCTCTCTGACAAGAAAAGAAAATCTCCACTGATTATACACCTGTGAATAACATTAGTATTGAGAAAATGAAATATTAAATAAAATCTGTGATGAATATATATGTAGGTTTATTGTAAACTATACAGTATACAGGAAACTTGCGAGCCAAGTATTTGATTCAATGACGACCTGAGGATTGAGCAACTTTCTCTAACAAAAAAAAAAAAGAAATGAACCCTATAATCTTCAACATAGAATGCTGAAGCCACCTCACTTAATTTGGCTCTGTGCGGAACTCGGTTACTCAAATGCCTTTTGAGCAGCAGTTTAGGTGAAGGTATGTGAAGTCAAGGCAAAAGTAAGGCTTCAGATATGCTGACCAAGTAAAATTTCCAATGTCAGTTCTTCCAAAACGCCGTCTACTAATTCAGAAACAGCATCTTCTGTATCATTTTGAATATCAATCCATGTTCTAGATTTTGCCAAGTCCTTTTCAACAAGTTGCTCTAAGGTTCGGAAAGACTGGTGCGACAGGAGTTCCCAGTCGACATATTTCATCACCTCGTTAACCATGCTTCTTGATGCCTGAACTGGATGGATTTTCGGTTTGAGAAATGATACCCATGGGGAGCAACTGAAATGACACTGATAGATCTCTAGAAGAACTTCGTTGATATGGTCAAAGAGGAGCTTATGATCACCACAAAATTTGTTAGGGAATGCTTCCACTTCATCAAGCAAGGATGGTTCAAGAAGTTGGTCTGATAAATGGCACTTCATTGAAATTTCTTCCCATTTTATACCAGAAGCTTGCAACACTGTCATTATATACTCGTGCGTGGATTCGTGCTCATCTGTAACACTACTTGGATTTATCTTCATATCCTGTGGAGATGTCACTAGAGCAGTGGAACATTGTTCTTCGAGGTTATCATGTTTGGGCTCGACTGCTGGCTCAGCTGCAAAAGTTCAACAGGGTAAGCTCCATTTTGGCATACCAAACAGTGAATAAATAAATTTCAACTAAGAATTCTTGATTTGAAGGCCTACCAGATGGAGATACAGCGCTTGGAGGGCAAGTGATATCTTCAACGAAGAACTGCTCTAGAACAGATACTGGACTTGGATGCTCTGCTATATCTTGCATACTGTCAGAATCTTCCAACCTCTTAATGCTCCGAGGGGAGTAATAAAGATCTTCTAAAGATGGTGATGCACAATTTTCCATAGGAGAATTCTGAAAAAGGCCAAAATTGTGTGTCAGGAGATGATATTCCTAGAGTATGTTAGAGAGTAGCAGCATTACAAAAAGCAATAGAAAAAAAAATTATGAATATATGCAGTCTTAAATGACTTGATATATGATAGCACTTAAATTTTTTTTTACCAATTTTGAGCATTCGAAGTATCCATTGTCCTCACATGTATTGACTGGACCAGCAGTCTGATTTGCTCCATTATTATGTACAACAATTGGTTCTAAGGGCACTTGCAAATCACTAATTTCTCCGGGGTTTACAGTGTTATGCATTTCTACATTTTTCCCAGAACCTGAATATTCAATGAGCCTTAGACAAGATAAAGCATTTAAACATCATCAAAAATGGAAATTCAATGAAAACTTACCTCTAGAGCTTGAAGTATCACTTAGGGAACTGACACTTCCATGGCTTCTGATATCAGGAAAATGATTCTCAGAGGCACTTGGCCTTTTATCAAAGATATGCAACCGATCAGTGGGTCTCTTATTATCAGCTAATGATGAAGCGTCCGTGATTTGCCTCACCGGACTTAAGTTTCCATTTTTCTTTTCTTTCTGAAGTTGCTGTTTCTTTTCATTGACCAGTTGATAATAGCTATAAGGGCAGAATCTCATCTGTGCAGCCATAAAGCCATGCTCCCGGTGCCTTCCCAGACTAAGTGCAGACAAGAAGTCGTATTCAGGCAGAGAAACAATCCTCCCAGAGTTTCCAGATACCTGTTTTCTTGAAAAATCCTCATTTCTGTCCCTTAAAAGCTCGGAGAGATGTTTCCTAGATTGAAGGTATATATTAGATTCTCTTTGTTTAAGATGCCTGACCACAGACAATTTTGAGTTTCCATGGTTAGTTCCTCCATTTAAAGCAACTTGCTCTTTGGCACCAGACTCAGATTCCTTCACTTTGCCCAGTTTATCTCTCTTCTTGACAGGGGAAGACCTTGCCATTTCACCAGTCCCAAAATTGAATTTACCCAGTGAACTGCTTTCTGCAATCTCCTTAGCTATTCCTGTACCCCCAGCTCCCAACCCCTTAATGTCAAAGGAAGATTTATGTTGGATACAATCAGTTGACGTCGAGGACTTCTCTTTCCAGCTTAATCCAATAGCATGTCTCAACTTCCTCTTCATATGTTCAAAGGAAAAATATGCAGGTTTAGTACTCTGCACTCTATTCCTCAAGCTATAAAGAGACTGTGGGGAGGAGCAGTCACCTTTGCCACTTGCGCTGGTTTGCATGGTTGTTGACCCAGGCTTCAGAACTACAATTCTTTCTGAATTTTGAGGATCAACATTTCCCTCACTTGGGTATCTATCGTGAGAATTTTGGTCACAGAGCTCTTTACTTTCCCTAACGGTAGTTCTACAAATTTCTGACAATTTAACCTCAGAGGAAGATTTAGTCTCCTGTTCTTTTGCCTGAGAATGATGCAAATCTTGGATATGTTTCACTAACAGAGAATTTGGATCTTGTAGCAGTTTTATGAATAAATCCTTGTTGGAATTTAATATCTCAAGTGCATCCAAGAAATGTTTAGACTGGTGGCTTGAACTATATTTCTCGAGGTCTCTTCCTTTAATGAACTTTTGATTTATAAATGCTTCAGCTGCCTCATTCATCTTGACTTGCAAATTGATTTCACCATGCTGGTTATGCTTCTGATGGTTGTCACTTCTAGAGCTGAAATCCCTTCTACTTTTAGGCTGCCCTTGATCGCAGGATGCTTCCATCCATGCTGCAGTGTTGAACTTTTTTGAATATTTGTCTACTGAATTTTCATAAGAAGTTTGTCCATGCCCCATGGTTGCAATGTCTTTACAACCATGTATCTTAAAAGTCTTGCTTGCCTTTTTTCTACAGTTTTTTGGCAAGTGATCTGTTTGCTGTGAATCAGAGAGTACATTTTCCAGTCTATTGTTACTGATCTTCTTCTTTATCTGCTGCTCACTGGTCATCTCTCCTTCCCCTGTTTCTGCCTTAGCAGAATCGAACATCAGAGATTTGTTGTTTACTCCATCCTGAGAGAAATCGAGTTGCTAATGAGCGTATATAGGGGATACCGGATCGAGACAAAGAAATATTAACTCATAACATGCATGTAACTTGATAATATATATAGTTTACCAGTACTTACATCAATACATTGGCATTTTCCATCGGAGTTTGAAAATAAATCTGGCCTATTCCTTGTATCTAAGTCATCTGCAAATGAAAAACAGACTATAGAACTTCAGTTAAACATGGTAGCTGTAAGATCTTAAAACAATTAAGACGTTGTCATATATCAAGTAACACTGCCACCATTTCAGTAGCGTAGATACCATTGGGTACACTACCTTAACCTTTGCATGTACACAATAGTTAGAACATGTGACAGCATCTTGAGAAATTCGAAATCAGAATGAAATTAGGATTATAGCCTTTTGGGTGCATCAATTAACAGTACTCGTGTACTTAGGCCATCTGATTTCTACTGCATCTCATAAACACTATATGCAGTTATTTTCCCACTAAAGCTGCATAACAAAATATAATGTTGAAAGTAACTCCAAATAACGGGAACCATTTCGATTGATACCAAAAGAACTTCAATGATATGCAAGTCCTAAGTCAAGAACAAATGGTAGCAGATGTTCGATCATATTATTCTCACTTTATAGTCTATGAACCCTTACCTACAACTCGTGAGTTCAGTCCTCTTCTATCAGCAATCAGCTTCCTACTCGAAGGACCTTGGCCAAAGTCACAGAAGCGAATTAAACTCCATGCACAGCCAGATTTGTATCTCTCGAAGACCACGGGGCTTTTAGGCGATCTCTTGTCCATTTTGTGTAAAAAATTACTAAACACAGCACATAATTTGCATAAATGCTAACCTGAAAATGACCCAGAAAATAAAATTTACAGCATCTGTAAATCTAACCGCTAAGAGTATGAAAATGTTGTTTTCTGTAAAGTAATTCTCAAATGCCAAAAACAAAATTAAAACGTTTGAAGAAAGTTATAGCAGATTGGATATAAACAAGAAAAGAAAAAATGGGTTTATTTCAATAACTTAGAGCTCCCACAATAGGAAAGAACATCTTCAATATTACGCAAACAATTCAATCTTCAATATTCCAAGGCACTAACAAGTCTTGGAGAGTGAAAGATAAAGAAAGTACCTGAAACAGATCTTGAACTGAAGCAAAACAACAAGGAGAAGAAGAAGAACAAAAACAGCATTGACCTCAAAACCTTCTACAGAAACACTCTTTACATCACTCAGCTAATATCCAACCAGGAATAAACAAAACAAAACAAAACAAAAAGAGAAATAAAAAAGAATCATAATCTTAGGCTAGCTCATGATGATCTTTCCAAGGGACAAAAACTAAACAAAAACAGTGTCCATGTCCCTTCTCCTGCCCACATAATAAATTTTCTTTTTAACGTTTCTCGGGTCAACACAACAACATATGAATGACCAAGCCCCGCAAGCTATCTTTTTTTTTTCTTTCTCTTGGTTCTATTTTAGTATTACACCAACTTTAAAATCTTGCCATTAAAGACTAACCATGAAAAAGAGAAATAAAATAAGAAAGCTAAGAGCACAGAAAAAGAAATGATGTGAATGGGGGAGTTATTACGGACGTTGACAGGTGAACATTTCATTTCGGACATTAGCAATACTTATGAGAGCAGGGCTGGGCAGCCAGCAAGACCAGACTTTCAAATGAAGCAAAACTTTTGTCTTATTTTTCCTCGTTTCCCTCTCTCTCGCTCTCTTACAGTTATTAGTTTATTACCAGTACGTTGAGAAATGATTCAATGATAAAACAAAAAAAATAATAATGAAACGGCGTCGGATTTCGGGGATTTGGGTGGTTGATGTTGGGATTTGTGTCTGTTGGGATTTTGTAGAAACGTAATTGTCGTGTAAGATACGTAAAAACATATTTATCGTTGTCAATCTTTTGTCCTAAAAAATGATGCCCCGGCCTGCCCTTATGTCGTTTTTATATTGAGTGAAAATTTCAAAATGACTTGTCGTATTCTTAGTTTTAAAATTTTAATTTTGAAGACTCTCGACTTTTTTTTGAACTCTTTTTTCATTGTCAATGCCCATTTCAGTTCAACTCTTTGAAAATATTTTCTAAAAATTACAAATTACCTATTATTGAAAGCAAAAAAAATAAAAATAGAAATAAAAAAGCAATTTAGTTGGCAATTGAATCTCAGCTGTGTCACATCTGAAATGATATTGAGCCCAATTGCAAAATGCATTATTAATTTGATATTATACATCTTCTGATCTGCCCATAAAATAAAAATAGAAAAATAGTGGTTGCTTTTAATAATAATAATAAATAATTATTATGTATTAATTTGATATTATTTTATTTTTCTCCACATGATTTGGGTGGATGGTATTTGTTTAAGTAAGGGGAGCATGAAGATGGCGGCAATTAAATATTAATTGTAAATTCATCTATGTCCTTATCAATCTCATTCTTAATAATTAATACAGTAGCAATTTTTAATAACGATGATGATGATGTTGATAATTAGAGCGGGCCTTTGTGGAAAGCATGAGTCGAGTGATGAGATGAAGCCATGAGGGTGCCCAGTTTTGACTTTTGGGTTTGACGAATATTCAATTGAAATATATATAAATTGGTGATGAATTGTCACATTAGCAAACGTATTAAAGAAAAAATATTTAAAAATAATTTAAATCGTTAGATTAAATAAAAAATAATAATATTTAACTATTAATTTAACGAATATAAATAATTTTATTATTAATATAATATCGTTAAAACCATTTCAGCGTTGTGGAATAATTCTCTGTTTTATGTTTTCTGAACTGGAGGTGACTAGAGCTCTTGAGATTTACAAATGGACGCGGGGTCTGATAAGATAAAGTACGGGGGCCAGATAGTATTTCTCAAGGAAATTGACACCGAGACTGACCAATTTATATGAGGGGCCCAATAGTGAGCTCAGTCCAATTCATGTACTGACAGTAAACTAATAAGTAATAACGATGGCAAAGACGCACCGTTTTGAATTTGAACACTGAACACGCAAACGTAAACGGTAAACCCCCTATCTCTTCCAGCTAAACCCCTTCTGTTTGGCTCCCATGGCTTTCACAATTCCCACTCTCACTCTCAAATTTCATCACAGTTGCGTTTCAAAACCCTTCATTTGTTTCCCTCCAAAAACCCACAATTTCATTTCTTTCCAGCCGTTAAAAGCCATTGGTCCCGACGGAAAGTTTTACCCGACGCCGTCGGACGACGACCCTCCTGAAGCCCCTGAAGACACAGCCCATGGCATCTCCAAGTTCCAGCAAATCCACCGTCAAGCCGCCAAAGCTCGAAAGCGTCAGGAAGACGATTTCAAAGCCAACCAGTCAACTTACCTCTCCGCCATTGCTGACGTGGAAGACCCACCTGTTAATGCTAATGACATTTCTAAAGAAGATGACTTTTTTGGCGAGATTGATAAAGCTGTTGCTATGAAACGAGACGAGTTTGTTAAAAAGGGACTGATAAAGCCTAAGAAAAAACAAAATGAAGCTGGGGATTCTGTGCTTCAGGGCATTGAAGGGTTGGAGCCTGAGGAAGTTGTTGACTTGGAAGAGATTGATGAGTTACAGGGCTTAAGAGTGGTTTCTGAAGATGAAGAAGATGAAGTTTTTGATGAGGATGGCAAGTCATCAAGTAAGTTTGATCTTAATCTTGATGGTACTAGTGATAAGTATAAAGATAAAGGTAACGGGTTGATGTTAGATTCGTCTTTTGATTTGGATTTTGATAGTTTTGGTAAGAGTAGAACGAGAATTGTAGAACCCAAGTTTAAAATGAGTTTAGCTGAGTTGCTAGACGAGAGTAAGGTGGTGCCGGTTTCAGTATATGGTGATTTGGAGGTGGAGGTTACTGGAATACAGCATGATTCTAGAGTGGTAAGTGCTGGGGATTTGTTTGTGTGTTGTGTCGGGAGGAAAACTGATGGGCATTTGTATTTGAGTGAGGCTGATAAGAGAGGAGCAGTCGCTGTGGTTGCCAGTAAAGAGATTGACATAGAGGAGACTCTGGGATGTAAGGCTTTGGTGATTGTCGAGGATACTAATGCGGTGTTGCCCGCATTGGCTGCCTCCTTTTACAGGTATCCGTCTAAGAATATGGCAGTGATTGGGATAACAGGGACTAATGGGAAAACATCTACTTCTTATTTGATAAAAGGAATGTATGAAGCAATGGGATTGAGGACTGGGATGTTGAGCTCAGCTGCACATTACATTCATGGGGATAATAAGTTGGAGTCACCAAATACGACCCTGGATGCTGTTATGGTTCAAAATTTGATGGCAAAGATGCTCCATAATGGGACTGAGGCTGTTGTCATGGAAGCTTCTTCTCATGGGTTGTCACTAGGGAGGTGCAACGAGGTTGATTTTGATATTGCAGTTTTTACTAATTTGAGAAGGGATCATTTGGATTTTCATGGCACTGAGGAGGAGTACAGGGATGCCAAGGCGAAGTTGTTTTCGAGGATGGTGGATCCTGAGAGGCATAGGAAGGTGGTCAACATTGATGATCCAAATGCTGCTTTCTTTATTGCTCAAGGGAACCCTGATGTGCCTGTCGTGACATTTGCAATGGAGAATAAGAAAGCAGATGTTCACCCGTTGAAGTTTGAACTCTCATTGTTCGAGACTCAGGTTTTGGTTAATACCCCACATGGGATACTGGAGATTTCCTCGGGGTTGCTTGGAAGACATAATATTTACAACATTCTTGCAGCTGTTGCAGTTGGGATTGCAGTTGGTGCACCATTGGAGGACATTGTTAGAGGGATTGAAGAGGTTGATGCAGTTCCTGGGAGGTGCGAGTTGATAGACGAGGAGCAAGCATTTGGGGTGATTGTGGACTATGCTCATACTCCTGATGCCCTATCCAGACTACTTGATTCTGTGAGGGAGCTTGCACCAAGGAGGATTATCACTGGTATGCTTCATATATATAATATGAATATTTTACATACAACAGTAAAATCATCTACCATATGTGCCTAAGAGGTGAATTTCTGAGTAAAGTATAAAAATCTTTAAACATTGTTTGTTTGACTGAAGTGCCATTTTCTGAATAAAGTTCTCTAAATTATTATTTAAATCTAATGTCTGCATCTGTACATAAGGTTCTTAAGCAAAGGAATTATTATTTTCTTTATATGCAGTTGTTGGTTGTGCTGGTGAGAGTGATAGAGGAAAGAGACCTATGATGACTAAGATTGCAACAGATAAAAGTGATGTGACTATTCTGACTTCTGACAATCCAAAGAATGAAGATCCGCGTATGTATAAATAATCCTTGATTGTAAGATAGAGTTCCTGGACGCTTAACACTAATGCTTGTCTGTTTCACCTTCTCAGTGGACATCTTGGATGACATGTTGGCTGGTGTGGGATGGACAATGCAGGAGTATTTGAAATATGGAGAGAATGATTACTACCCTCCTTTTCCAAATGGTCATCGTCTTTTTCTGCATGATGTCAGAAGAGTAGCTGTACGGTGTGCTGTTGCTATGGGTGAAGAAGGTGATATGGTGGTAAGTTTCTGAAAACCCATTGTGTTTTTCTCTCTATAGGATTTATGCTGACCAACAATAAAATGGCTATGGGAAAGCGCACATAAAACTAACAGGATAAACCACAGAAAGTATGTATGTTGGTCTCAAATCACAGCAGTCATTAATATATTGAAACTTAAGTTAGTTTTTCCAAGTCTTGCAAAATAGTCATGGTCAGCTGAAGGAAATTTATTCCAGAAAACTTAGTTAACTTTATGTAATTCTTTGTGAAGTTAACAAATTATTTTCTATGTAGCTTTCAGATCCACTTTAGATGTCTTGGAAACAGATGCTATAAACAATTTGATTTCCAACGATTCCTTCTTATTATTAGAAGTTCAATAATTTTACCTTTATTATCTAATGTCACTTAACTTATGTTACAGGTGGTTGCTGGCAAAGGTCATGAAACATATCAAATTGAAGGAGACAAGAAAGAGTTTTTTGATGACCGTGAGGAATGCAGAGAAGCATTGCAGTATGTTGATGAACTTCACCAAGCAGGAATAGACACAAGTGAATTCCCATGGCGGTGAGTTGATTCACTCTTGCCTTCAGTTGCTTATTAAATGACACTTCAGTTTGGTTGTCAGCATACTAACAGGCTCAATTTCTTATGCTTTATGCTGCTGCAGGTTACCAGAGTCTCATTAATATTGTTTAGAAGAAAGGATCAGGAGAGGTTTGAAAACCCAAGATGCAGAAGAATTACCTTTGATTGCCATTTTTGCACTTGTATACAAAGAGAAATTGTCTGATTCCTTGAAAATATGAAACTAGCGACAACCTTGAGGTTGGTCTTCTCTAACGAGGCAATCATGTACAATATGTTTGTATGCAATTGATGAAGATTCCTATATTAGATAGACGATTGTAAGAATTCCGATGTTATGGGGCATTTCTGGTGGTTAAAATTATGGTGTTATCCCAGAAAAGCTAAAAAATGTTAGGCTTTAAGTTAAGCAGAATTAAGGGTATAAAGTTGTAAGCAGGTTTATCTCTACCTGTGTACGAAAATGTAAATTGGTGATTGTATCATCATATGACATAAAAATGTGCATCATTTTAATGCTTATTTACTACAGAAATTCGAGCCATGTGGGGGTCGAACAATTATGGGAATGCAGTAATGTTCCAAGGCTCACCTTACGGGCATTTATGTATATTGTTGCCATACTGCAAAAGAAAAACGTTTGGTGGCACTTTTAATTCACGCTAGCTTGATGCTTAGACCACAATAATATCTTCTTCTTTTTTTTTACAGCTGGAAAACCAGGTTTCTTGCCATAACTTCAAATGATTGCAGGTTTGTTCTATTGAAGAAAAATTACTTTCATGGTGGTGTTGCCATATCTCTCCCTAGTAAGCATACTTTTTCATGGGAAGAAAGAAAAAGAAAATTCTTTGGGGTGATAAAGCTCGTGGATCACATGTTTTGCCGTGATTGTTAACTGTAACTTATTAAGGTAAAAAAAAAAAATTTTGGAAACAGAAATTTATTATCTGTTAATTATTCATGATTATTGCAATTAATGAAACGACCAGCTTGATTTTACCTGATGTGTCGTGTCTTGTATATTTTGCATGCAATAACCATTAGGACAATAAACCTGATTAAGTATTTAGCAGAATATAACATGCCATCCAAAGAAACGTTCTTTCCTAATTTATAACACAAATATGTAATAATTAAATTTCCTGCTAAAATCATCACACTATAATTTCCAGTTGTCATCGATTCAGTCACTTTTTTTTTTTTGCTTGAGAAGGAAAAGAAAAAACTAAGGCCATAGAAGCATATATAGCAGGCAATGCTCTAAATTTGAGGGGAAAAAATAAAAAAAAAATCCAACATATTCTATAAACGAGAATTAGAACTAGTGATTAATCTTATTAGCAAATTATCATCCCCTTAAACAGCAACTCACTTCCAACCCAACTCACTGCCATAAACAGCAACACTAACAAACACAAAAAGACATAAACACACTCTCTCTGCACATATAGAAAGTGTACACAGAGAGACAAGAACATATCTTTGATTTCCTTACAGGGAGATAAAGTGGGGATACATAATGCAGAGAAGCAAAGTTTCTGTAAGACGTGGGATTTGCTGGTGATGAACAGAGGAGCCCTGTTATCCATCAAGTGGGAGCAAGTGAAAAAAAAAATTTTGTCTAACAAAACAATTACAGCCCATCAAGTTAGTGCTTGTTTGTATCAGTTATGAGTTCTTTCTTTTTTGTTCATTGAATTTTTTTGTCAGTCTTCTTTTTTATGTTATGGGTTAGTGAGTGGAATTGCTAAAAGTTGTTTACTCTAGATCTGAATGCTTGTTTGTTAAACATTTTTGGTTAATTTGATTGTTTACATGACTTTTTTTTCTTTATTTTTTATGATTTTGATGCTCGGGTTATAAGTTGTTACTGCAAATATAGCAGGTAACTTAGAATTGTTTGTTAAGTTTTTTTCCCCCACTTTACCAATTTTTATTTCAAATATTTGATTGATATCTCTTCCCTGAGTTGCCCAGATCATGTTTCAGAGTGTTTAATAAGGTTTTGATTTTGTGTCAGATGAGTAGTTTGCTATGCTAGCTTGTGACTTCATTGGATTCTTGGCCTGTCTGATAGTTAAGTCAACAGGTCTCAGGTTTTATATTCCTTTCTTGATTGTTTACATTGTGAATTTATGTAAAAGTTGGAGTTTTGAGTTGTGAAAGTATGCCTTCAACTTCAAGGAGCTCTTGTGCTCTTGCTTTTAAGTTTGTGTTGGTTGTAATTAAATTGTTATATAACTTAGTATATGAATGTCTTATTTTCATATTATTCCATCCTTTTTTTTTGTGATTTTTCCAATGTTACTTCTATTTCTCAAGACATTGTGTAAAGATTGTATGCTTATATATCTTTAAACACATATTTTGTTCTCTTGTTTCTTTGCACTAAAGGTAAAATAAAGAAAGATGATGATGATGATGATGATGCCAGATTAGTTGACTTCGCTTTTTTCCACTTGGCAGGTTTTAGTTCGTCAAAAACTATTCTGCTGAAAGCATCTTGAAATGTCCCCCAACTGTGCCATAGGAGATGAGCTGCAATTTCAGCAGCGGTGGGAGTTTAGGAGGAAAGACGATGACTTTGATTCTTCAAGTGACGATTCAAAATCAAGTTCAATTGGTGAGCCTGTTCTCAAGAAGCATAAATTGGTTACTGGCTTGATTTCGCTCGATAACGATGAAACTAGCAATGCTAGTACACTAAAGCAGAACCACAACTGCAATCTTGGTTTTGGGGATCAAATTGAATTTGCAAAAGCTAAAGAAAAGAAAATCAAGAGGGGTAAACAGATTAGTTTTGCTGATACCGAAATGAAGAGAGATTGTCATGAAGAAGTTGATACAAAGAAGAGTAAAACTATTGTTTATGACCCTGCTGCATTAGATGATGTTAGAAACTTCAGAGAGTCCTTATTAGAAGATCTTAAAGCTACGGCAGAAAATCTGTTTACATGGATGAGGGAGGAAATGAACAAGTTGGTAGCTGATGATATTGCTCCAAAGAGAGGGAGGAGGAAGCGGACTTCAAGAGGAAAGAAAGTCCACCTGCAGAATCAAAACAGCCGTAACAAGAACATGCAAGTGCAAAAGTATGTCAATTTTGAGAAGACAGTGCAGCAAAACAATATTGAGGAGAATATCCCAGTGCAGCATATGAACAACAATGGGGCCATTATCCACATGAACCAGCAAAACAACTTTGATAAGGACACTGAAGTGCAGCATCGAAGCTACTTTGAGAAGAACATTCAATTGCAGCATCAAATCAACTTCAAATCAGGCATGGGAACTCAGAAATGCAATGATGGATCTTCGGAGAGGCTTGCTAAAAGCGTCAAAGCAGCTAATAGTAATAATCACAGTCAAACACTTGAGCATCAAGTTGATTATGTTCGAGAAATCAAGCCAGTAACATCAATAGAAAAGGAGAAGGGACAGAGGTTAGCATTGACTGTTAACTCGAATGTTCAGTTTGGGCCTTACAACCAGAATGCGCAGATGCAGCATCCAAAGAGCGTTGTATTGGCCATAAGAGCTCAAAATTGCAATGATGGTTTTGCGGAGAGGTCTGTAAGGAGAAAAAAGACTGCTGATCCTAAAAAACACTATCAATTACCTGAAGATCGAGTTGGTTACAACCAAGTTATTGGATCCATGAAATTAACTGAAAAGGATAAAGCAGAAAGGTTGAAATTATCTGTTGAGAAAAGTTCTTCACCCAATTCTGCAGATCAGGAAGCTTCTTCTATGTACTTAACCTTACCCCCAGTCTTATCTAAGTGCCATGACTCGAACAATTGGCTCGATACTTTCTTGAGTAGTTGTATACAACCCAGAGTTTCTGAGAACAAAACCAGTGAGAATTTGGAAATAGCAAAGCAAATGTACGATTCTAGCACTCATTTTGGGTATATTCCCAACATACAGCCAGAAGAAAGGAGTTCAAATTTTGCTCAAATGGGTCCCACAAGCCTGAGTTGTTTTGACGAGAATGGAACCCAAACTGCAAGCACTGGAACTGGATTTCCTTTCCCACTTCATCAGAATATGAACAGTGGTTTTAGCATTCCCAGCCAATTCTCTTTGGAAAATATACCCCAAGAGAGTGGTAACATATTAGGCCTGCAGATGAGTGGAGGAGCTATAACATTTTCTGGGGGAAGCTATGTATTATCAGAAAACTTTGTTGCCAACAACCTCCTCAACCATTCAAATTATAAATATGATAGTAGATTTATGTCTTATTAAATCCCAAACATATAATTTTCTTTTGACTGTTTTTCTGGCATGTGATTCAATGTTCAGTCTTGAAATAATTATCCCAATTCTTTGTTTTGAAGAGAATTTGAAAATGGCGTGAGAAGTGGGTGTAATCATTTCTCTATAATGGCATCTGCCACTTCCATTGTTGCAATATCTGAAGTTGGATATGAATGGGCTGCTTTTTCCTTGTTGCCTTGGCAGCTCATTGCCACTTTCTCTCGAAGAACAGTGAAGTTATTGCATTCAAGAATCAAGATTCACTAGGCAATTATAATCCCTTCGTGACTTGAAAATTGAAATCTTTGTTCATTTCAATCAAGAATGCCTTTTTTCTTTCTCTCTTTCTTTTGTATATATCCAATCATGCAAAGCTTTCGGGCAGATATGTATGCTTTAGCTGCATGCCTGAAGCAAAGAAAATGGCCGCTGATTTGACATTGATTGCTTGGAAAACCATTTTCCACGTGTTTGCTTTCTTTCGAAAGATTTAGATTAAACGTATAAACAAAGTTTTATACGTCTGTCTCACCAAAATTTTTCTAAGGTATCTTACATTTTAAAAATAAAACGAATCAGTATTGGTATCAGTGATATTTAGCAACTGAGACCCCATTTATAAAATATCAATGGATTCTCTAAAATCTCTTCCACCATCTGCCACTTTTTGAGAAATGAAAGATCTTTGCTCAAACCTCCACCAGATCAACCCTTTCAAAGGTTCAGCTTTGGTTGCTCCATTGATTTGTGCTTTTTTTTTTCCCTTTAAACTTTATGGCTAAAAAGATACTTCTAAGCAAGTGCATGCATCTAATTGTCCGGACTGTTTTACATTTGCCCAAGATGTACATGATGCCATGAAATTCCAAATTGATCATCATCAAAAGTAACCAAATTGATCATTGACTCTATCATGCCCTGAAATTCCAGTCACCGTATATGATATCATGTCAAACCATCAAATCGCCCTTCCATTATTCTCCATTAATTTTGTTAAAAATGGATCGGATGTTGTAGGGTAAAGGTCATTGTCAGTACAGAGATATTAACACTGTCATCCCTTAAGATTTATACAAATTATACTTTGATGATAATTTTAATTTTAATTTTAATTGCACTATCTCTCTTATACTTAATTTGAAAAAAAAAATATTTTCAAGATTATAAATTTTTTAATTACAAAAATTATTTAAAAAATTTAAAATTTAAGGATATTTTCTTTTTTAAATTAACTAAAAAGAGTGACATTGTAATTAAAACTCTAACTGTCATTAGAATATAATTTGTGTAAACTCAAGGGGTGACAGTGTTAATACCCATTGTCACATGGTTGGTCTAAGATCAAAAAAGGCAATAATTGCTTTCAACATTACATGTGATTTGCAGGGTCCTTCATTGTCATCTCACAACAAATGCATTGTACGACAAGTCGTACATTTACATAATAAAATAACCCAACTTGTTCTGCTACATCTTTCAAGTCACCTCCCACGTCTTCTTTATCTATTTTTTTTTTATTTTTGTTTATTTTTGAGATTTTAAAATTTTTCATTTTTTTAAAAAAAATCATGAAAACATAGTTCTTTGATTTAAAAATATTAGTAAACAATGTTTAAAAAAAAAATTAGTAAACAACAATTAAAATTACATATTGCCATTGGATAAAAAAGAATAAAAAAAATTTGCACAAGAAGGTTTTTTCCCGCGAATTTCAACCGTCCGAGATCGAGGAGCAAATCTCGCAAAAACCGGTAAATTACCAAGCGACATCGTTTCCGTTCTACAAAGACGTCGTGTCCCGGGCGGTTTTGTTAGCCGGTCAATATCACTTTCAATATGTCACAAGAACCTCCTCTATGTCAGTAGATCCATTTGTTCATTTATTTATTTCCAATTTCAGTGCTGTAATTTTCTAATTATATTTATATTTTACTTCGCTTATGACATTGGTTTTGTGTTATAATACTGTTTCTAACTCCAATTAGCTAAGAAACAGATAATAAATAATAATAATAAATAAATAAAACAAAAGTAAAAACAGTAATAGAGAAAGGGTAACAGAAACAAAAGAGCAGAGAAGCTTATTTTGTCTCTACATCTCTGCTCTTTGAAAATTTTTTATGAGGCAGAGAAAGAGAACAAAAAAGGGTGCATAAAAAAAATCCATGGATTTAAGGAGATTAAGCTGGGTTATCTTTCTGTTGGCTGTGATTTCACTTGTCTGTTATCCGGCTTCTGTCACGGCCGGCGACATAGTTCATGACGACGACTTAGCTCCAAAGAAGCCCGGTTGCGAAAACGACTTTGTTTTGGTATCATTTTTCAGCTGTTTTCTTTTCGACCCAATTCTTGTTTTTGTGAAATCTCAACTGGGTTTTGTTTATTTATTTATTTTTTTTCATTTACAGGTTGTTATTATTATTATTTTTTGTTTATTTATTGTTATTGTTATTGTTATTATTATTATTTTGTGTAGTTACCTAATTTGGTGATCATGGTGCGAAGACTAATTTGTTTTGGTTTTTATGTTTGGATTTTCAACTTCTAGTAAGTTGGAGCTAATAATTTTTATTTATTTTTTTGTTTTTAAGTATGAGAAGCATACTAACTGGTTTCTATGTTTTTATTTCATTTTTGTAATTATTTTAATCCTGCAGCGTAAGTTCAGAAGATTTGATGTTTGGGTAGTAAAAGTTAGGTTGTTTATGCTATATTTGATCGCTTCAGTTAGTTGGACTTATGAAACTCGTATTCATGTATCTGTTTCAGTTACCATGATGCCTATTAATTTCGTATTATATTTTATATCCTTTAATTGATAATTGATATTGCTCACTTGGGGTATTTAGTCTTAAAAGTTTAAAAAGTAGTAGGAGTGACAAAATATGATAAGAGTTGTTACTTTCTTTGGGTCATTGTAGCATAATCTAGCTCACTTTTATTTTTTCATTTTGTTTCTCTTTCTGGTCTCAAATTAATGTGGAACATGCATGCTTTTTGTTTTAGCTTTAATTGGGAATGACAATTATGAATTTTCCAATTAAACATGTTTTAAAATGTAATGTGACCCATTTTAATTACATTGTATGTGTTTTATGGGAAAGTTGATATTTATCAGATTTTAGTAAGCTTATAGTGTATGGTCTGATTCCTTTAACTTTATGATGATTTCATCTATTCAATTTTACCATTTATTGGTTATTCGTTGTGTTAGGTAAAAGTTCAGACTTGGGTTGATGGTGTAGAGAATGAAGAATTTGTTGGCGTGGGTGCTAGATTTGGCACTCCTATAGTATCAAAGGAAAAAAATGCTAACCAAAGTCGCCTTACACTTTCGGATCCTCGCGATTGTTGCAGCATGCCAAAGAATAAGGTTTCCTTTTCTGGACTACCTCATTACTCTTGATTTTTTACCCACAGTTATGCACATTTGGAAAATGTAATAAATGCTTACTGAATTCAATATGTATCATCTGGATTAGTATGCTGGAGAAGTTATCATGGTTGACCGAGGCAACTGCAAATTCACAGCTAAAACCAATGTCGCAGAGGCTGCTGGTGCTTCAGCTGTCCTTATCATAAATAACCAGAAAGGTAATCAGCGTGATTTTGTTCTTATGCAAACATTAACTAATGCTTCTTTATACTACCTCAAACTAAGCACTGACCTTACTGTAAATCACAATTTCTGCTTTTCATGGGTCTGATTGAGGGCCACAGTTTAGACTATTTAACTTTCTGTTACTATCCAATATAAAAGCATGATAGCCTGGCCAGAAAAACAGAAGGAAGATGATCCTACAATTAATATTTACTTCATTCTCAATGCATAAAAAAGAACTTTTTTTTTTTCCTTCTACTTGTTTTGCAGAACTTTACAAGATGGTCTGTGAGCCTGATGAAACTGATCTAGATATACAAATACCAGCTGTCATGCTACCACAGGATGCTGGTGCCAGCTTGGAAAAGATGCTCATGAATAGTTCAAGGGGTAAGTAAAAAGTTTGCTCGCTTTTCTGTGTTTGAAGCAAAATGAAAATTATTCTATAAAGGCTTATTTGACTTCCATTTTAGCAGTTTTGTTTTGAAAGTACAAAGTTATGAATTTTCCATTGGTATCTTCATTGGATGGGTTTCTGAAGTTTTTTTTTTGTTTTTTGCAGTGTATGTGCAGCTATATTCTCCACGCCGACCTATAGTTGATGTAGCTGAAGTATTTTTATGGTTGATGGCGGTCGGTACCATCCTGTGTGCATCTTATTGGTCCGCATGGAGTGCCAGAGAAGCAGCTATCATACAAGACAAGTTACTAAAGGTCGTAGTCTGAATGACTTTTAGCTTAATTGGATTAGCCTAATATTTTTTCCCCCAAAGTGCATTTTTCTCTCTCAGCTTATCGATAATTACTGATTCAAATTTTTCATATTCATATAGGATGCTGTGGATGAAATTCCAAATCCCAAAGCTTTTGGCCTTAATGGTGTTGTAGACATCAATACAGCATCAGCTGTCCTGTTTGTTTTTGTCGCTTCATGCTTCTTGGTCGTGCTTTACAAACTTATGTCATACTGGTTCCTTGAGCTGTTGGTTGTTCTTTTCTGTATAGGTGGTGTAGAGGTATGGGCTTTCACTTTCCTGCAAATACTTAAATTTACACGTATATCTCTCCCTGCAGTTTATACTTATACAAGCACACCCATATTATCTATAAACACGCACCTGTGTGTTAAATCTTATGCTAATTGTTGTCATTATGTCGTCAAGGAGTTGTACGTTAATTTAACTTTGCTTGGCTAATTCAATTTTAATTTTTGTAGTTTCTTGTGTATGCAGGGCTTGCAAACTTGCTTGGTTGCTTTATTATCAAGGTATATTTCTCAGTTTACGAATGAATTTCTGCTGATATAAACTTTGTACTGGACAGCAGACAGCTTGTGTCCAGTGATAGGCTGTTAAAATGGTTCAGGTATGCCTTTGCCTGGGAACCTCACATGAGGTCTTGATATCTGTTGTTATGTCGCCCATTTAAAAAAAAGAAAATTAATGAGTTAGGGATATTAGCATGCCTTCCATGATTTATGGTGGCCTTTGTCACCGGCATGTCTTTTAAGTTTGCATATGTGTTCCTGTTGGATTATGGAAAAACCTATAATATGCCTTGTCAGTTTTGTGGATTTGATGTAGGTGTCTTTTCAAGGTTGAGAACTAAATGTAGACATATTATGACAGGTGGTTCAAACATGCTGGAGAATCATACATCAAAGTACCTTTCTTTGGAGCAATTTCCTATCTTACTTTGGCTGTTTCTCCTTTCTGCATAGCATTTGCTGTTGTTTGGGCTGTTTATCGCAGGGTCTCCTTTGCCTGGATTGGTCAAGATATTCTTGTAAGGATTTACTCCCCCATTATGTTACTGATAATATAATATATTTTTGCAATTACTTCGGTGAAGGAATAAACAACAAGGTGCATAAGTACTGCTGCTTCCTTTTCGAAAAAAAAAAAATACTGCGGCTTATCAGCAAAATCTCTTTATGAAAATCCACTGTACTTGCTGCTGGCTATTTCAATTTTTTATTGCTTGTGATGCAATACCAAAATTGAATTTTAAGTATGAGGCTAATATCTCTCACAAGTTTTAAATTCTTCTGGGAAAGGATCAAGTCAACTAATAATCTTTTTCTCTTATTTCTCCTTAATCAGGGAATTGCACTGATAATTACCGTTCTGCAAATTGTCCATGTACCGAACCTTAAGGTAATGCCTTAACTCATTACAGGAAAGTGGCTACATTTTAGGCTTACTGCACCATCAATCGTCTTTCTGTGTTATTTATTTTAAGATACTGAAATTTGTAGTCAAAGTTGAATTTATTATATAAAATGGTGTTACTTCATAAAGTAGTGCTAATGTGAACTCAGAAAAGATTTTGTCATCATCACTCAAAAGAAAACTGAAATGAAGGTAACTTTGTTGATAAATATGGTTAACTTGATGCTTTTATCACCACCAAAAAGAAATTCTCTGATTTCAAGGAGCCTTTGCTGACCATTAGGTTTAGATTGTTCTAAATATCCAGCCTGCTCATTTCCATTTTGTTTTTAGTTACTATATGTTGGTGGGAGTGTATGAATATAGTTGTATATACAAAGGTGAACACCTTGAAGTTATAGATCATGCTAGAATTGCTAAACTGGTTCTGAACATTTCTACTCTTGCAGAAGGAATAAAAGGAAATGGTAAATTTTCTTTGTGTTGTCTGTCATCATTTTTCTTTTTCAATCTACTTTTCCACCTTTATTATAGTATGCTGTGGGGCTTTCCATCCAGACTATAGTTATTTGCTCTTTGTCAGAATAGATTTGAGCGCTTTGTTAGAGTTTTGAGTTGTGAAAATAGAACTAACTTATTATGGTAAACTTCTAATATTGTTTGGCACTATTAATTCAAGACTCATCATCTTTTTCCTTTTGATGATGAAAGAATGCTGAAAGAACTTATGAATTCTCCTCTTTTCCATTTTTGTGAAAATGATTGCGTGAATTTTGGGTTGTTCGATCAAGTAAGGAAAACACAATGGAATTCATAATTCTCTCAATGTTTTTTTTTTTTTTACTTTTTTGTTATTGTCGAAATATTCAGAAACTAAGACCACTCTAGTGCTCCTTTTCGCCACGCATAAACTGAACCAACAATTAGGATAAGCATGAAAATGAAAGCTTCTATAAATACAGATACCCCCAATACCTCAAAACTCATTGCCCATGGATAAAGAAAAACCGTTTCAACATCAAAAACAACAAAAACTAGAGCAGGCTCAGCAGGATTGCTGATGAGGAAAGAAAGAGTTGCCTGACCACGAGGAAGGCCCTAGACGATTGATTGATCGAACATTGGAAATTTGAATACTTCCCCGTATTTTTTATTAAAACTTCTTCTTACCTTATTCTTGACCCCTATTAGCACAGCTTCGAAAATCATTATCTTTTATTCGCCGCTGCCGCAATTTTAGATATCTTTAATTGTTTGCTGATGCTATCTTTTTTTTTAAAAAAAAAATTGTTTTAAGTACTGCTTATAATGTAAGTTGATCTATATTAGTTTATGTTGAGCTCTAGATAGAATGGATTTGGTATTGTTCTTCTGATGTAATTCTGAGTGTGTTTCTTTTTTATTAGGTGGGTACAGTTCTTCTCAGTTGTGCCTTCTTGTATGACATCTTTTGGGTATTTGTGTCTAAGAAGTTGTTTAACGAAAGTGTGATGATTGTGGTAAATAACCCTCCTACCTTCTGTTTAATAAATTTTTACTTTTTTCTTCTTTTTGGGTTTAGACTACTATCATGCCTCGTAAAGGTGGGGTGGTGAAGGGAAAGGAGCTTCAATTGAGGAGTTATTTATTTGTTCATATCTTTTCTGCAGGTAGCTCGCGGTGATAAAAGTGGTGAGGATGGTATTCCGATGCTGTTGAAGATCCCACGCCTGTTTGATCCATGGGGTGGTTACAGCATCATAGGTTTTGGTGACATCCTTTTACCTGGATTGGTTATAACATTTTCACTCAGGTTTAAGATCTTCACTCTTTCTTCACTTCACAATAGATTTTTTTCCTCTTGGTGCTTTATGCTTATAAATTGAACTTTGCTAATTTCTCTGGCAAATGTCCTAAGTTATTGCAAATATTTATCACCTTCCCCAACAGAAAAAAATGAATTATACTTTTAAGTTGGGCTTGTTTTTTAAACTGTTAGAAATAAATGTCACATGTATTCTCTTCTTATTCATTCGGTTCATGGTTTGCAATGAGTAAGTTCTTATATGAATCATTAAGTATAAATAAAGCTATATTAACTCATTACTGGACCCATTATTTCAGGTATGATTGGCTTGCAAATAAGAGGCTTCGGGCCGGATACTTTTTGTGGGCAATGTTTGCTTATGGATTAGGTAAGAGGAAAAAATAATCATCTTTCTTTTGTAAGATACTTTGAGACTTGAAATGAACTCAAATTTCCTCTTGGCCCCATCCCATACTGCTTTTATGCATACATAGGTTTTTCAACGGGGAATTTTCATATCTTCTGTTCTTTTTCGAATATGTTAGGTCTTCTCATTACCTATGTGGCACTAAACTTGATGGATGGGCATGGCCAGCCTGCACTGCTTTATATCGTCCCCTTCACATTAGGTAATCAAGTCACACCATGTAGTATGAAATCATTTTGGAATTCAAAAATTGCTGTAAATATTTTTCAAATGACCTGATAAAATACATGCAGGGACTTTTCTGGCATTGGGGAAGAAGAGAGGTGATCTCAGGGTTCTATGGACGAGAGGAGAACCCGAAAGACCCTGCCCCCATGTCCAACTCCAAAACAGTCATGAACCAAATGAAGAAAAATAAGGCTTCTCTCCTGTAATTATGGTGTAGAGTTTCTAGTGTATTTCCTAATCATTGGGAAGCTGAGGTTAAACAGCCTGTCAACATTAGCATAACATGGGAATATTGTATGAAACCCACTCGGGTGATCCTTAAATTAATCTAGGGCTTATTATCAAATTAATCATAGCGTGGTTGATGATTATATATGAAGTGTTTCGAGATATGCTTCTTGGAGAAACACCCCTTTTCCGGTTCCATGCCTGCATAATTTTTGCTGTCATTATTCCTTAAAAATCTTCATTTGTGATCTCATGTTGAAGATTTGTAGATAATTTTAGTTGTCACAGATATCTTTGATGATTCAAATTCATCATGCATGATGTCTCCACAACTGGGTGATTATATTTTCCAGGTGTATGATGATAACTTCCATGTTGTCATTGTTACTCTATAACCTCAAAATAATTCTCTCTTTTTGCTAGAGTTTTAATATTTGAAGGTGACAGTACATTCTTCGCAAGAAATTCTAAATTTTATTCTAAAAAATATCCACGATGCCTAGATAAGTTTATCAAATCTCTAACATACATGCATGTATATGATTAGAAACTTGTAATATTATTGATTAAGAATGTACAAATGTGGTAGCCTTGCGGTCCAAAAATATTCCTTCAATGGAAATATATATTCCCCATCGTTTTCATTCTAAATGGAGCTCAAGGTCACAATTTCTTGATGAAAAGCAAAGACACAGAAATGTTACATACAATAACCTGGCATTCAAAAAGCATCTTTCGGTCTCAAGACCCCCTGGTCTGACCCGAGAGTGAACTTCTTGGGACCTTGATTGATTCATTGGTTTTCCTTTAACTATGAAACACTTGGTGCACCCCATGGTGGTCTGGTGGGTCAGCCGCCATGCTGACATTTACATACATACATCCCCAAAGTGGAGAAATACAAGCATTGACATCGAATCGGTGCCACACGTTTGTGATTTTAGTGGTTTGGACGGTTGATATGATTACAAGGTGTCTATTTTCTTTTGTTCTTTTTCTGGGTTTTTCTGATTTTGGGGTTGTTTTGTTTTTTTCAATTTTCAATGATAATGAAGGGTTGGCAAACAGGTGGAGCAGTGGGGCTAGTTTTGCATGTGGATGTGGGGTACAAGACCAAAGAGTGTGAGTTGGCTAGCAATAGCATGATTAAAAAACCAACAACAACAACCCCCTACCTTTTCCCTTTTCTACATATAAAGTTAAAAAGGAGAGACGAATTTCAATTCACAATTTGCAAAGATTGGGTTCACAAAATAATTACTTCGCATTTTCATTTCAGCAAAGCAAGCAAAAGATTTCAAATGTGGCCCCATTCGCATTCCCAATCTCCATTTATTTTTGTTTTTGTTTTTTGCTTATCCATCCTGTTAGGTCATGCCAGCCAATTGCCAAAAAAACAAAATTAAAAGCAATTATGATATTGATCATGATTCAAGATATTCTAATCACCACTTTTTTATCATCTTTATGAAATTCTTGCATAAATTTCAAACCCTTTTTTTGTATTCTTCAATTTAATTAAGATAGGTCCTTCTGTGTTTTCGCACTCATTTAAAATCCTTCTAAAGTACGTTTGGTCATCATTAACATAATCTAATGGTAATTAATTACACACTCAAACAATTAAGATTAAAATCTTTAATTAAAAATCTCTCTTGGAGTAAAACAAACATTTTCCCATTTATAAATTTTAGTAGAGGTAAGCATTTTCGATTTTGGCCAACTCAGATTGGATCAAATCAATTAATTTTATTTTTTAAAAATTAAATCAAAACAATTCAATTTGATTTGATTTATGATTTATGATTTATTGATATTTTTAATATATTTTTTTTATTTAAACTAAATCAAATCAAATTAAAATCAAACTAATTAATTTTTAAAAAATCAAATCAAATCTTAGACTCAATCGAAAAATTCATTTAATCTTCGGTTAAACGAACCGTGCCACCCCTAATATTTAGGATGAATTCTCATAAAGGATTGACTCTTAGGAATGTCAGTATGATTTGATAAGGATACAACAGTAACTTTTATTACGTCATACATAGCCATAGCCATAGCCGGCGTTGCCCCCCATGTGCTTCGCTTGCTCCAAACACGTCACTTTCCCAACGATCACAAAACGGTCATTTTCTTTCTCGGCCTTTCGATTCTCATTCATTTCCCTCTTTTTTATTTTTGTGGCTGTGATTCGCCTACCGTTTGAAAGAAATTTCCCATTAGTTATCCGAGAAAAGCAAATTCGCGACCTTTCCTATAAAAGACCGTTTTACCCCTTATCTACCTCATGACACTTTCCTTCAAGCTCACAACCGTCCAATCCCAAAGAAAGTGATTTTGATTTTGTCTTCCATCTGTGAACAAAACGTAGCTCACAGGCCAATCAGATATTAGCATTTAACAATTTTTTTTTTGCACAAACTAAAGGGAGAAGGGGCTCATTCATTCATGTGAGAGCCCTAGGGCATATTTGACATGAAACGAAATGGTCCTACAAATTTCCCCTTTAAAGCATTTGAACTACACAAACACAGTCTTTCACAAGAATTTTTCTTTTTTTCTTTATTTTTTTTATTAATTTTTTCTCAACACAAATTCTTTATTCTGATTAGGTGAATGATCAGATGGCCCACAACAGCTAATCAAAAGCTTCATGTTCAAAAGTTCTTTTGCATAGACACAACCACCACCCCACCCCCACAACCCCCCACCAAAAACAAAAAAAAGGGTATGAGTTCTGAGTTATGACACTCTGTAGAAGATAAGAACCAACAGACAAATGAACCAACCCAGTATCTGTCATCATCTCTCTTCTCTTTCCAGAACAATCTTGTAAAACCCTAATCCAAATTCCCATTAACAATGATACTTCTACACTAATCTAATGTGAAAAATACACATTACACACTAAAGCATGATTAAACTAATTAAATAATATACCCAAAAATAAATAAAATAAAAATGAAAAAGACAAGTTGTTTAGTCTTTTGGCCACATCATAATACAATGGGTAGTGACTAGGGAGTGATACTTCTAATCTATAAAACCACCCTTTATCTCTCAACTTTCTCGCTATTACTGCGCAAACAACAAGCCTATCTTTGTTTCTTGAGAGAAAAAGAATCTTCTTTTGTTTTGTGAATAACAAGATAGAGAGAGAGAGCTTCAATGGAGGGCAAAGAAGAGGATGTTAAGCTTGGAGCGAACAAGTTCTCAGAGAGGCAACCCATTGGGACATCAGCACAGACTGACAAGGACTACAAGGAGCCACCACCAGCACCATTGTTTGAGCCCGGTGAGCTCAAGTCATGGTCTTTCTACAGAGCTGGGATTGCTGAGTTCGTGGCTACCTTCTTGTTCCTCTACATCACCGTCTTGACCGTCATGGGTGTCTCCAAGTCTAACACTAAGTGCGCAACTGTTGGTATCCAAGGGATTGCCTGGGCCTTTGGTGGCATGATCTTTGCCCTTGTTTACTGCACTGCCGGCATTTCAGGTCAGTACATGAAGTTGATGTTTTTTTTCTACTTTTTTTTAGTAAAAGATCGCATTTTTAGTGAGTTTTAGGGGTTTATGCAACTAGAACTTCTATTTTCTGGAGTTTTCTTTTTGGGGGGAGGGGGGGTATTTTTGTGCTTCTGTATATGTCACATTTATCTTCTTTGCATGTATTGAACTAGTCTTTTTCTGGTGTGGTTTTTAGTTATTGTTTTGCTTCAAAAACTATCAAGTCGGTTTCTTCTTAGTTCATAGGAAAATTGCACTTAAATTTTCTTCTTTTATTTGGCCCTGGCTGGTGATTCCTCTATGTAACCTTTTTGTGTACTGTAGTTATGGTTATACTACCCAAATTTAGCTATACCTTGGATGCTTATGTGGATAAACTTTTGTCTTTGCTGGTTTGTTCTTTATACGACTAGATTTGTAGCTTTACGTGCTCATTTTCTATTATGAGGGTGTTTTTTAACCAGATCCGTTTGTTGTTGCAACAGGCGGACACATCAACCCAGCAGTGACCTTCGGTCTGCTACTGGCAAGGAAGCTTTCCCTTACAAGGGCTATCTTCTACATGATCATGCAGTGTCTTGGTGCCATTTGCGGTGCTGGTGTTGTCAAGGGATTCGAAGGTTCAAGGAACTATGAGATGTTGGGAGGTGGAGCCAACGTTGTTGCTCATGGCTACACCAAGGGTGATGGCCTTGGTGCTGAGATTGTTGGCACGTTTGTTCTTGTCTACACTGTCTTCTCTGCCACTGATGCCAAGAGAAATGCCAGAGACTCTCATGTCCCTGTAAGTATACTCTCCCTTTCATTCTCTATGTTGCGTTTGCCTTCGCAGTTTCGTACCTCGGACTTTTTAGTTTTTTTTTTTTTCAATTTTTAATCAGCTAAATTCTGGGCAGTTGTCTTAATTTGCTTGATTTTAGATGCAGTCTAGATCTTCTTTAGTGACTAGTGAGTGTTATTTTTGCTGTTAGGCTTCTGTTCAATGGTTTTTTTGTGCTGTTATTAAGCTGGTTAGTGAAAGATTGTTTTCCTAAGAATCTGATTGGTTTTCCTCTCATGTTATGGTGGTTTATAATTCGTGTTAAAATTGGAGTTTCTGGTATTGAGAGCTTTGTTTCTATTGTAGTGCTGCTAGCTGTTGTGGTGAATGATGGGGGTTGTCTTTTTGTGTATTGATCAGCTTTTTGGTAGAGTAGGTAGGGGTGATAAAATCTTATCTTTGATGATGCTTGCACGTGCCATTTTTGGTTGTTTGTGTGACCTGTAAAGTGCTTCTCGTAAATGCTTTTATTTGTGGGTGTTGATCCTCTCATAAAAAAACATTTTTTCTAGTGTTGCTGATGATAGATGCATGGTGTCACGACCCGATTTCTCGAAACCGTGCGGCCTTAGACACTTGCTAGTGCTAAGCAGCCTACAAGACCCCAATTAACCAAAGAAAGAGATGAAGAAGAAGCACACCAAGTGTTTGAGCAGCCTACAAGACCCCAATTAACCAAAGAAAGAGATGAAGAAGAAGCACACCAAGTGTTTGAGAGAATGCTCTCGTATTTTATTACTAAAGAGAGATTACAAAGCTATACACTTACAAGCTAAGTGTATAGCTTTGTAATCTCTCTTTAGTAATAAAATACGAGAGCATTCTCTCAAACACTTGGTGTGCTTCTTCTTCATCTCTTTCTTTGGTTATTGGGGTCTTGTAGGCTGTTTAGCACTAGCAAGTGTCTAAGGCCGCACGGTTTCGAGAAATCGGGTCGTGACAATGGGCTTGGCTAGTTTTAGTCTTCTACAAAATTTTCTGCTTAATTATTTTTTAGCTTAATTGGGAAGTAGCAGACTTCTGTATAAAAATGATAATTTAGTCCACGGACTTCTCATATGTAAACTGTATTGCAGATTTTGGCGCCTCTTCCGATTGGGTTTGCAGTGTTCTTGGTTCACTTGGCCACCATTCCCATCACAGGAACTGGCATCAACCCAGCTAGGAGTCTTGGAGCTGCTATCATCTTCAACAAGGACCATGCCTGGGATGACCACGTATGATTTCCGCTTTAGCTACTTCACTCACTCAAACCCCATATATGTATTTTCATGTCTATTTTTCAACTTTGTCGAGTGGATTAGATTCTTATTATACCAAACAATTGTTTTTTTTGTTGCAGTGGATCTTCTGGGTTGGACCCTTCATTGGAGCTGCACTTGCTGCTGTCTACCACCAGATAGTCATCAGGGCCATTCCATTCAAGGCCAGGGCTTAAGAATTTTCTTCATCATCATAATCGACTTTGTTATCTTATTTTCATTTTCTTCCTTACGTCTTTTTTTTTTTCCTTTTTTTCTTTGTTCCCCATCATGTGCATTTGGTGTTAAGAGAAATGTTAATTATGTGTGTAAATTATCTAGTACTTGCTGTATTACGCTTGTGAAGCTTTTCAATGGAGGATTCTTTATTAGTCTTTCGTTATGGTTGCATTTCCAGTGCCCATCGGCTGTAATTTGTTTCATGTTTCCTGATCGGGACAAAAGGATGATGTTGAAAGAATTTGGATGGATGGTACCCGGCGCCTTGGAAATGGAAGGGTGTTACTCTTTTTAAATCAACACTTTTATAAATAGATAGATTATTTGAGGCCACAAATAAAATACGGACGGAGTCAAAATAACTTTGTTCTGATTCAAAATGAACATTTAAATTAGCAAGATGGTTTTAATTTAAAATAATTGAAACAACACTAAATTAGCGGATAATTTGTATTTTGTAAAATGTAAGATGTAATTTTTTATGTGTTTATAATTTAATTGGCATTTTATAATTTTAATATTAAAAAAATAACAACTGTTTAATAAATAATAATTTAATGACACATTTTAAAAACTATAACATTTATAAAATGATTTTAAAGTTTGAAGAGATTGACTGAGTTTTAATTGAAAAAAAAGCTAATATTTAGGTATTTAAAATTATATTTTAAAAATTATTATTTAAGTGTAATAAATAATTTTATATTTTATCATCATACATCCTAATTTAAAATATATTTAAAATTATCTTTAAAAAAAGACAATAAAGAGTTTGCACAATCACAATGAATGCCCACAAAGCAAAAGCAATAAAGATCAAATTCAATTTGTTGTCGATAGAGAGATTAATTCCCCAATCATATCATATTCCGGTGAAACTTCTATTAAAAGACAATAAGTGATTAAAAACAATGAAATGGCGTGCATTTATTTTATTGCCCAAATTATAAAAGAATTATCTCTTAAATTAAATTTTATTTAAACATTTAAATATTTTTTTTACACATTTTGTATTAAATGTGAATATTTAATTTTTTTTATTGTTATTTTAATCATTATCAATCTTCATTAATTACGTATTAATAAAAAGTTAAATAAAAATTTAATTTAAGCGAAGATTCTAACCCAATATAAAGATATATAATTGGAGCTTGATCCTTGGCTATCATAAAAATTCTCTTGTATTCAATTACAAAACGTCTCTTGTTTGATCCTTGCCATTGCCACCATTTTTTTTCTTCCAAAACCATGCTCTTGCTATTTGATTGCGTTACTGTCATTATTATTTAAGAAGTCAATCATCTAACCAAGTGGACTACTTGTGTTATTCTTATGATGATGTGTTTAGAGGAAAAAATAAGCAATAAATCTAACCCTATTTCAATTTTTTTTTAGTAATATACAATGGTTAGGAATAATATTATACATTATTCAAATTTATTTCTTTTTTTTATAAAATGTAATTCTTGAAATTAAATAATTTTTAAACAAATATAAATATATATAAAAAAATACAATTTTCAAATGCTCTCTAAATTATTTTCTTTGAACATCATAAGGTTTTTCAATTAAACCAACATTTGGTCTTTATAAAAATGCTATCAAAATGTAAGAGAATGAGTAATGATTAAAGGGCCAATTTTTTTTATAAAATTAGTTGTAATTATAAATAAATTCATCAACCTTAAAAGTGAATTTGATTACAAAGTTGATTGAACACCATAAACCAAAACCCAGAAAATCAGATGGGTGAATTAAGAGAGGTTGAGGAAATGTCCTTGTCAATTACAAATAACTTACAAGTCAATGGGTTATAAAAAAAAAAACACAAAAAATAGGTACCGAAGTGAAAAAATGAAAAAGTAAAGGTACCAATCACGAATAATCCATAAAAAAAAGGATCTATAAAAAATTTTCAATTGCGTAAAGCAATATGGGATAAATGATATAAAAATGGAATATATTTAAGTAAAGTTGGCCCGTTAAAGAAAAAAATGGTAATTAAGGAAATAATCCCATGCATCGGCGGACCACCGTAACCCTTATCATCACATTCTCATTCTTTGACTAAAACGTAACCAATGACATCACCAGTGTCAAAACACACGGCTCTGATACGACGTAACATGTTATAATCATACATCATGCGTTTCACGAGGGTCTTCCCATTTCTGTAATTAAATCATTAATCACTTAAATGAAAATAAAATCGTCTATTCGTCTGATTATTACAATAAGACAAAGAAACAACAGGTGTATTAACACTGTTACCCCCTAAAGTTGATATAAATTACACTTTAAGGGAGAATGTTGTTAAAATTACACTGTCATCCCCTATACTTAAGTAAAAAGACAAAAATACCCTCACATTAAGTATTTTAGTTGACGAAATGATGAGATTATTTTCGCATTTTCAATTAAATAAAGCGTGGTAGCATAATTAGATCCAAAGCTGCCATGAAAGTGTAATTTGTGCTATCCTCAGGGGGTGACAGTGTCAATACCCAAAAACAAATTGCAACTATTACTGTCTTAAAAACAATAAATAAATAAAATTAAAAATTAAAACACGCACACACACACACACACTCTCTCTCTTCTCTTAAAAAAAAAAAAACTTTATGTTTCTCTCTCTGCAAATTTTTCTACTTCGGTCCGAGTCTTTTCAGTTTCTCTTCGTTGTGGAAACTGAGACATACCACCTGTAAACTGTAAGTAATGATTTGGGTTTTTTGTTGGTTAAAAGTATTTTGGGAGTATTTTGAGCTGCAAAGTTGGCAACTTTACATGATTTGCTTGTAAATTTGTGATTTTGTTGGGTTTAATGAGCTTATGAGATGGTGGGTTAATGAGCTTATGAGCTGGTGGGTTAATGAGTTTGAAGAATGTTATCTGCGTTTTTTTTCTTGCTTTAATTTGGATTAATTTTGGGTTTCTTGTTTTTAGCTGCGTGATTTTGTTATATATTTAATGAGACTTTTGATTTTGTTTTAGTAATTATAAGCTTGTTGATTTTTATTCTTTGTCTTGTTATATGACTGGATGAGTTTATAGATCTATATTGGAACAGCGTGTTCTTGATTCTTGAGCTTTGAAAATTTAGTGTTGCAATGTGTTTTAAAATGGGCAATTAAAGTGAGGATCGCAGTTATATTCTTATGCTTGAACAAGATATGTCCTTTTTGGGATATTAAAGTTAGACCTGAAATGAGTTATAGTTATGAGAATTGGTGTGCTTTGGGTAGGATGTTTAGTGGAAAAATTAAAGTGTACCAAAACATAGCTCTTAGTGCATCTTGGTGTGGCTGTTTATGTTCAAAATGTGCCTGGATATAAATTCTCATTGCATTCTTATCTGATTTTTGCCTCGCTGCTATTATGGTTTGGAGGCCTGAAATGTTTGACATGTGCCATGTAATTTGAACCGCACTGAAGTATTGTAGGACGAATTGTGTGAAATTAAGCACTGCGGGTTATTTATGTGTACAGCTTTTTCATTTTAATGTTTTAGTTTTGGTAGAGGTTAATAGCAAATCATGTTTTCTTGTTCTTTGCAGTTTCGTTCAAATCACCATCTGGTTGGCATTCTGGGTAATTTCCTTTTAAAAGCTTGCAAGTTTCCAGTTTGGTCACTAAGTTGGCATACATGAGTTTATTTTATAGTTAAGGTGGGAATTTAAGTTGGGACTTACTGGTTCTTCAGTTTGTTTTTGTTACATAAATATGCCTTCATGGTGGGGAAAGTCTTCATCTAAAGAAGAAAAGAAGAAAGTTACCAAAGAAAGTTTTATTGATGCAATACATCATAAATTAAAGATTGCATCTGAAGATAAGTCTAGCAGAAAATCAGGAGGTTCTCGAGGACGTCATGATGACACTGTTTCAGAAAGGGAATCTTTATCACGAGTGCCGTCAAGATCACCATCACGCTCTACACATGTATCACGCTGTCAAAGTTTTGCCGAAAGGTCTCTTGCCCATCCACTTCCACTTCCTGCAGGGCACCTTGCTAGCCTTGGACGCACTGATTCTGGAATTAGTGCAACAACAAAACCAAGATTCAACAGAGGCTCCAAGCCTGCAATGCTGTTGCCCCTTCCGACACCTGGATGTGTCCCTAATAGGCTAGATCCTATTGATGCTGAGGGAGATTTAGCAACCGCTTCTGTTTCTAGTGACAGCTCCACAGATAGTGACGACCCGTCTGACTCTCGTCTCCTTAGTCCCCTCACATCTGATTACGAGAATGGATACAAAACTGCTGCAACCAGCCCTTCAAGGTGAGCTTCCTTCTCTTATATTCAAAATCATATTCATGAGGTTCTTTGAGATGATATCTCTGTCTACCTTCTTTCCTCCTCCTCCTCTCTCTCTCTCTCTCACACACACACACACACGTACACACACACTCTTATATATTTCCTCCCTCTCTCCAGGACTGTTTCATCTCTGATAAAAGTTTTTGTAACCTTTTCTGCAGCATGGTGCAAAAGGTTAAATCTCCAATCATCAGTCAGAAGAGCTCTGGAGAAATATTGAAGCCAGCTAATCTTTTGTTCAATAATCAGACTCTGTCTACATCACCAAAGAAGAGACATTTGAGCTCTAATGTGCAAAATTTGCAAATTCCTCAGCCTGGTGCTTTTCTTAGTGCTCCAGACAGCTCAATGTCAAGTCCTTCTAGAAGTCCGATGAGAGCATTTGGTACTGAGCAAGTTCTGAATGCTGGCTTTTGGACAGGAAAACCTTATTCAGATATAGCTTTATTGGGCTCTGGGCATTGTTCTAGTCCAGGTTCTGGCCACAATTCTGGGCATAACTCAGTTGGTGGGGATATGTCAGGCCAGCTATTTTGGCCGCAAAGCAGGTGTAGTCCAGAGTGTTCTCCAATACCTAGCCCCAGAATGACAAGTCCTGGTCCCAGCTCCAGAATACAGAGTGGCGCTGTCACCCCCCTACATCCACGAGCTGGAGGGGCTGTCAGTGAGTCACCTGGTAGCCGACATGATGACGGAAAACAACAAAGCCATCGATTGCCCCTTCCACCAATAACAATCTCTAATACTTGTCCATTTTCTCCATCCTATTCAACTGCAACATCTCCATCAGTCCCTCGAAGTCCAGGTAGAGTAGAGAATCCAACAAGTCCCGGTTCACGTTGGAAGAAAGGACGACTTCTGGGGAGAGGCACATTTGGACATGTGTATCTTGGTTTTAACAGGTTTGTAGCCAAAGGGAGTTCAACTCAACTCTTGTAATCATTCTGTATTTATAATTCTTTTTTAATGGGTTTGCAACTCTGCGTCTATGATATTATAGTTTTTTGTCACAACTTTAGTGCTGACGAATACATGAGTTTAAAATCAGTTGGATTTTTAATTATTATTCTTCTGGGGCATCATGTTAATCCTTATTTTTGCTTCTGGGCTTCATGTTATCCTTATTTTATGCCATTGCATTTTAGATCGAAGATTTCCATGATTCAAAATGTTGTCATCCTTGTGATTGTTAATGTTCCATGGAATTGAAGTGATCCACTATTAGTCCTGCACAATTTCTGCCTAGATCTTGTGCATCATTAATTTACCTTATGTTTTGGCTTTTAGTGAAAGTGGTGAGATGTGTGCAATGAAGGAGGTTACTCTATTTTCGGATGATGCCAAGTCCAAGGAAAGTGCCCAGCAACTGGGGCAAGTAAGTTTTCAATTAAGCTTAAGAATAGAATTTATGTTTCTTCTATACATTTTGAAATTTAGTAATTATTGATGGTATCTGCCAGGAAATTGCACTCCTAAGTCGCTTGAGACATCCGAATATTGTGCGTTATTATGGATCTGAAACTGTGAGTTTGGTATACTGTTCATATTATTTCTGATGACATTGACAAACTCACTGCTGTCAGTTGAGGGTTTGGAAAAATAAGTTAGCTATGATCATTCTTCCAAACTTCTGAGGCATCTAGAAAGTTGTTATATTATACATCTTTCCATATGTACAAGTAGGTGGTATTTTGTAAATCCTCACCATAAGATACACTTTGGATTAATTTAACCCAATTAGGCTCTTTATTTCTTGAACAGCTAGATGACAAACTTTATATCTACTTGGAGTATGTTTCTGGTGGTTCGATCTATAAAATTCTTCAGGATTACAGTCAGCTTGGTGAAAGTGCTATTCGCAGTTATACCCAACAAATTTTGTGCGGGCTTGAATATTTACATGCTAAAAATACTGTCCATAGGTGAATCTACTTATTTATAGTTTTTGTTTAGTTATAATATCGGCTATTGGCTTCATGAATCCCATCGTTTTGGAACTTTATTGTGCTTATGGATAAGTTTGAATCTTTTTCAGAGACATCAAAGGAGCAAATATATTGGTAGACCCCAGTGGCCGTGTGAAATTGGCAGATTTTGGGATGGCAAAGCATGTAAGATTATTATCTGTTGCTTCTAGAGTATGTTCGTAACAGGAGTTGTAAACGTGTCACACTTAAGCTACAATAATTTTGCAAAGTAGATAACATCGGGTGTTTTGGTAATCAGTAAGTGGAAATTCAATAGATAGCAGCAAGTTTATTCGTGCTAGAAGAGAACAAGGATAAGCCTGCTTAATATACATCATTTTATGTGAGGCTTATTTTCTAATATAGTTCTCTGAAATTATCTGCAGATCACTGGGCAGTCTTGTCCATTATCATTCAAAGGAAGCCCATATTGGATGGCACCAGAGGTCAGCATTGCTAAATAATCACATCCTTGTGTCAAAATTCTTTTGATGCTTCTGATAACATTTTTTAAATGAGTTTTTTTATTCAGGTAATAAAGAATGCAAATGGTTGTAATCTTGCTGTTGATATATGGAGCCTTGGGTGTACCGTTATAGAGATGGCTACCACTAAACCACCTTGGAGCCAGTATGAAGGGGTTAGTAAAATTCTAATACAGAAGTATAATTTTTCTCAAATATTTTGTATAGTTTGTTCACTGCTATATACTTTTAACTTGATGGGAGTTTTTGGGTGCTGGAAAAGTAAATGATTTCTCCAGTTTTCTGTATTTACATGGTGTTCTTTTTCTGTGCTTCTTTAAAGGTTGCTGCTATGTTCAAGATCGGAAACAGTAAGGAACTTCCTGCTATTCCTGCTAATCTTTCAGATGAAGGAAAGGACTTTGTGAGGAAGTGTTTACAGCGGAATCCATTACATCGTCCAACAGCTGCTCAGCTTTTAAAACACCCTTTCATAAAAAATGCTACCCCATTGGAAAGACCCATTCTGAGTGCTGAGCCTTCAGAAACACTACCTACAGTTACCAATACGATGAGAATACTGGTATAAGCATGTTTAATCTGGTCTGAAGATGAGTCTAATTACCTCGATGCATATTGTATATTTGATCTACTCATTATGCACTTGCAAGGATTTTTTATAAATTTCCTTCAGGTGTCTGGCTTAAGAAGTTGCGGCTTTTTGGGTTTTTTTTTAAAAAAAAAAATAAATTCTGGCTCATACTTCACTTATTCTATTAGGGCATTGGACAAGCAAGAAATCCTTCATGCTTTGACTCGGAAGGGGGGCCTAACTATCTGTCCAGGGGTTTAAAAGCTGGTTCAGGACCAAGGTCTCTCTCTCTCTCTCTCTCTTTCACACTTATGATGGATATATATGTGTACATGCATGCGTATTATGTGAATGCATAATGCTTGCTGTATTATTTTCTCATTCCACTTGGTACTATTATGATCACGATTTCGTAGCCCCCCGATAGAAATTAATACAAGAAGTGGCATACTACGACTTAATCTTGCAACATTACATCAGCTGATAATCAGCAGTGACTTGATATTAGCTCAAATAAATTCTTTCAACCTTGATATTGACTTGCTCCTGCTATGATGTGATACTAATATATTTATAGTGTTTAGAAACATCTTTTCTATGAATAGAGATTTTTCTAGAAGCTTTTCTCTCGTCAATTTTCGCTTTGCACAATGACATCATTCCTTCACGGCTCTTTTTTGTACATCATGTTTTATGCTTTTGGTTACTTTTTGGGGAAAGTAGGAAAGGCCCAAGCTTTAGCATAATACTATAGGAAATTTACTGAGTCAAAACTCCAACGGAGAGTACGAGTTTGCAGCTACTTGGTAGTTTTCATTGTCAAATTGGGTGTGCTGCTGGGTGTGCTGCTAGGTGTAAACATTTCTTGTAGTCCCCTGATTTAATCTTCTGTTCAATTTCTTTCGATTCCAGTGGTGCCCATAGTCCAAGAAATGTGTCATGCTCTGTTTCTCCTATTGGGAGTCCTCTTTTACATCCAAGGTCCCCAAAGCACACCAGTGGAAGGATGTCCCCTTCTCCAATATCTAGTCCTCATACTGCATCTGGTGCATCCACTCCTCTAACTGGGGGAAGTGGTGCTATCCCATTTCATCACTCCAAGCAGCCAACAACCTACTTACATGAAAGCATTGGAATGGTCCCAAGGTCCCAAAACAGTTTCCACACTAGCACCTGCAGCCTATATCAAGATCCTAAGCCAGACCTCTTTCGAGGAATGTCACAAGCCTCCCATGTTTTCCGGGAAATTATTTCATCAGACATAAGTGCCCTTGGGAACCAATTTGGACGTCCTGGTCATGGAGACTTCAGGGAGTTCTGTGATGGACAGCCAATCTTGGCTGATCGTGTGTCTCAGCAGCTCTCCAAGGATCACGCAAAGTTGAACCTTTCTGTGGACTTGAATCCAAGCTCGTCAATGCTTGGTCGCACTAATGGAATATAATTGTCTGAATCCTTGATCATTGCTAGGCATTTTTGAATTCCCATCTGATGCTTGAGGTCGGTTTTGTCATCATAATCATGGCAGAGAGCACCTATCTGAACAAGGTGTCAATTGAATGAGTTGGGTTCCAGGAGCTTGAATGATGGAAGGGTGTTACTACTTTCTGGTGGCCTTGGTGTCCTCATGGATGCTCATAATTTACTGTGCATATGGTAATGATGGACTCTCATGGCAGCTGTATATTTCACCCACACTGTTAAGTCTGGAATAATTTTGTGTCAACTTTAATGAGTCAACGTGGAAATGATGTGAGAAACACAATACCATCAAGAAAGATGGATTGCTGATGCCTCACATCACCTGTTCTTACTCTGCAAGAAAATTTACCTTACTAAAGAACTGTATATTTTGAATACGCTAGAAACACAGAGGAGTTGGAAAAGTTATCGCCATTCAGACTCTGTTCTTCTCCGTCTCCACTCAAAACTGTTTGGGTGCATGGAAAGGATGATGATGTGGTAAAAAAAGGGGAAAAAAAAGTGTTTGTACAGAAGGCTGGGAGCTAAGTTAAAAGAGTCCAGGCTTTGTCAACTGAGGTCTGTAACAATTTTTTTGTATGGGGTTCATAGCAGCTAGACCCAGAACTTTTTTAAAACCTGTGCTGCTGATATTGTTGTAATTACTTTACTTTACTTTATACATGCATCAAATTGAAGAATTCCATTTAACTTTTACTTGTTAATTCTCCTGGACAGTAATAGTGTTCCGAGCTGTACATTTTGGAAGATGAACAGTATGAGCAAAATGAAATGATTCTGCTTTATTAGTTTCTTTTTTCTGTTGACTTGGCACTTACACCGGCCATTAGCCATCAGTAGCCTTCTTGTAAATATGGGTCACTGTGTTGCCACGAGAGTAAGAATCACTGGTCCAATGAAGATTCAAGAGGACCCAAAAGAAAAGATTTAATCGGAGCTCAAATATGTTATTATAGAAAATCGAATGACACATTCGACCAACCAATTTTTTTTCTTCATGAAGTTCTGGTCCCGAAAACTAAGCGAAAAAAATCTGTCCCATCTCGTGTATTTTCATACTCAACGACCAAATTGTAAAGTAACATTACAATTCATTGTATTGTTATTAAAAAAAAAGCATTTGATTGCAAAGTGTAACAATCTTTTACAACGTGGCACCTAAGATATTACTTCCCAATCCTGCACCTCATTTAAGTATTAAACAATAAACTCATTCATGGTAATTATATAAAAACAGCTTAGAAAGATGACTATTCAGTTGTACGCTTGACACCTGATCAGAAGAGATGAGATTGTATTATGACAAACTGATAAATAAAGGCAGTTGGGTTTAATTTGACAAACCGAGATTTTGGGTTGTAGGTTTTGGTAGTACTTAGCAATATTTCATCTTCTTTTCTTTGTCTCATTCCCTATTAATATTGTGATTGGAATGGAATGTCAAAAAAGTTTCGAAGATCTTCATCTAGATGAACAACTCAACATATATTTTGAACAAGCCCTATTTTAATGGTATATATATAAACCAAATATATAGCACAGTATATTTGAAGCTCTATACATCATAATAAAGCTAAAACATCAGATGAACTAGTTTATGAATCAGTTTGAGCAGAGTTTGACCAATTTAAATCATTTCATCGACTGAAGAAGGTAATATTTTTTAGGGTGTTAAAATGCTAAACAATAGGTGTAACTGATAATTTTCCTAAAATCAATGAAACAATGAGTTTTCTTCCGAGCATCCCCTGTGAAAATCATAAAATTCAGATAAGTTTAATATTTTCTTATTTTTTTTGTTGTACAAATATTTTATAATATACCTATCGATGCAGTAGTCCTATTTTAAACGGAGACTTTTAGTTTTAGATATAATTAATATTATGGTAAATATTTCTCAATATAATTAATATTGCCTAGTTCTAGTACCATATGTATCAACCTACATGTGCTATTTATATATATTATTCTGCCATTTTTAATTTAATAAAATATCATTGCAAAGTTAGATACTTAGAGGTAGATTAAGTTAACTTAAAATTTACTTTATAATAATAGTTAATTATCGACAGGCAATCTGTCTATAGGTGGGATAGCGGTGGTCGTGATCACCCCCAATCATTTTGCTGTCTTTTGAATTTTTTTTTTAAATAATTTTACCATTGTGTAAATTAAAAAAAAAATTAATGATATAAAATTTAATAATTTTAACTAATCATTATTTGACGCGTGTTATTTTTATACATTTTAAAAAAAATTATATTAAATTAAATAAATGGATGAGATTATGTCACGTATTTAGAGACAATAAATAAATAAGGTTGTGTCATGTGTCCAAAGTTTAATTTATTTTTATCATAAGATTATTTTTTTACCCTTCCATCATATAAATTAACGACAAAAATTAACATATATAGACAAATTGAATATTTTAAATTTAATTAGAGCAAACTTGTGTTGTAGCCCACAATATTGGGATAAAATTATTTTTATCCTATTAATTATTTGTGTCATAGTTTCTTACAATTTATTTGTTGCAATCTTGATTGAAGAAGTCAACTATTATGATAAAAAAAAAAAAATTAAAGTGCTTAAAATAAGTGCATGTATATAGATGGTATATTTTGTATGAACCCACGCATGAAATTTTTCGCCGTATGCTAAGAAGATTAATCAGTAGATTCAATTATGATTAAAATCAATAATTAATTATAAAAATATATTATTCTTTTTATTAATTTATTCTATTACTAAAACTTCATTTTTTTAAATCTTAAAAAGAAGACACTCATCTGTATACATTATCGATATCTTTACTTCGCAGATAAAACCCTAGTTCTTCTTTGAAGGAAATGCTTCATCATCAATTCCAAGTAAAAATATTTGGAAGCTATAAGTGGGGAGATCAATATACAAAACCCAACAGTTGAAAATAACCAATTCACGAGTGAAGCATCCATGAGGGTTCAAAGTGAGAATGGGAATCAAATTGATTTACTTAAGTAGGATGGATATGGTAATTAAGTTTTTTTTTCTTTCTATTTTACATAATGAAGTTCAATTTTTAGCCATTAATTAATTTTATTTCCAATTGTAACTGTGTTTTTATCTATTTATCTTTCAAATGGAATTAGTGGCCTCCACCTTTTGGACTGTTAAGAAGTCTTTGTATATATATATATATATACATATATATATATATGTATGTATGTATGTATGACCTAATCTCTTTCCGAAATTCACTTAAAAAATATCATCACTTTACATTGATTAATTATAACTCAATATCATATGTTAACTATTGTCACAGGATAGTAAAGAGAAAACGTGGCCTCGTTTTGTGCATATTAACTAAAATATTTTTTTTTTTGGAGAAATTATAATATATATATTCATTTCTGCACCATCTAAAAGGAAGGGAAGGTGAACTCTAAATAAGGATGTGAGATCTTGGGGACTGAGCCACCTCATACTCCATATTAACCAAACTATTAGTCTTAGTGAAGCCTTAATTTCCTTGATCTCAACCTATAAAGGATACAAATATCACTAATGGTATCTCAAATCTGTTCTCTTCAAAAAAATTTAATAACAAATATCATTACTATGTCATTGGAATGTTTTAAAATAAAAAAGATCTTATGATATTAATTCAGGATAAAAATCTCAGGACATTGGGGGCTTAAATACGAGCAACAGGATATTGACCAAAGTCGATATTTACAATGTTGGCAAGCTAAGTTATACACAAATAGTTTGGGGAGAAGGAGTTTTTTCATTGCTAAGGATGAAGGCAAGAGCTAGCTAGCCCTAGTCCTGCATGCCATGGGAAGTGGTCATTTTGCCAAGAAGTTTGTGTAAAAGAACTTAAATTTGTTTACGAGTCCTGCCAACTCCAATATCTTAATCTAATCATAAACAACATTTCTTGTATATTCACCGACACTCTTACTTGTATGGTGCTTAAAATTACTTTTGATGTATTAAAGTATGTCTCCTTAAACATATTGCACATTTTAAATTTATATTTTAAGTTATATCTCAAATAATAATATATCAAATAATTATCGAATATAATAAATAATTTTAAATTTTATATAATTTCACCATCAAATAATTATTTAACACATAATTACTTAAAATACAACTTAAAATATTATTCTTTCTCTTTTCATTGGCTTGTATAAATGATGTAGTATTTTTTATGTATAAATGATATTTATTTATTTATGATTATTTTTATGGAGTTTTACTCTTTAAAATATTATTCAATAATTGACTTATATATTGCTATTATTGCAACGAAAATAAAATAAAGTAAAAGTTATTGAATGAGTGTTTAAATAAAGAAGAGAATTAGACAAGGAGTGTGTTTGGATAAAATAAAAATAATTGGGATAATTTTGATAGTTTAGAAAAATAGTTTGAGAGATTTTTAAGAGGGCTGATGTTCTCAGAGACAAGTAAATTTTTTTATTGTATCTTACTAAATTTAAATTGATAAGTCTATTTATAATGAAAACGAGTTATTGTAATCTGAGATACACTAATTTTTGTATCAATTTAATATATTAACAAAAAATTCCTTTATTAAAAAAAAAAAAAAGAGTGAAAAGGTATCTATGTGTATGCATACGTGTGGCACAAAAATCTATTATCATCAAAAACAAGATATCTTCAATGGTTTAAATAATCAATAAAATCTTGACTTTATATTTATAGGTCGGGTGCAAGCACTATAAAAGAAACCTCATTAAATTAATCAATGTGGTTAAGATAGGATAAACTTGTTGATTAACAATTTTAATGACGTGCTCAATTTTTCACTTTACGTGCCAAATATGCATATTACTTTGTCAAATTAATGTTTAGTATACATATAAACTTACTTTGAACATTATCTTTAATTTTTTTTTGTTCTTCTACCTTAATAATTATATTTTTAATGCAACGGGTAAATTTTGGGAATTAGAACATAAAAAACTCATTATCACTATAGAGGAAAATTTAAGTGAATTTATTATATTTTATTATAGAACTAAAATGAACAAAGTAACCACTTAAAATATCTAGAGTGGACAATAAAACATATTTATGAAAATTAAATATAAATACACAAACAAAAAACCGCTAAAGATAAATAATATCATTATTGTAAATTTAATGAAAAAGTGCACTTCTCAACTACCACATACTATATTAGAGATATTTTCATCACATTGCCATTAAAAATTTATGGTCGAAGCTTGGTCGATATGTGAGCATGCATGGTGAAGGCTATAATTTTTTTTTTTCTCTCTTTGCATGCGTAAGAGTGAGAGAAAAAGGTAATCGGGTCTATTTTCTTTTTGTCTTTTATATAATATTTATTTATATTATTAAATTTTGATAATTCAAAATTAAAGTATAATTTTATTTTGAGTTTAAAATTAATAAAAATTTGACATGCGAACAAAAACACAATAAATGAACAAAAAATATGTAAAACGGAAAGTTAAAAATAAGGAGGGGCATAAAAACATAAAGAAAAACTACTTAAGTATGAACGCCACGATATTATAAGTCGCAACGCCAAATCCAAAAAGCCAAACACTATAGTGATAATTTTGGAATGCTATAGTATTGGTTCAAAGTTGCAAGAACACCTCAACATTAGTTAGAGAATACCACAACATTAGACTAGTCTCATTAATGCCCCAATATTATAAATTGAAAGCTGCAACATTACTCGTTCAGAAAAAAAAAATTTATTTTTGGTAGAATTGCATGTTTAAATTAATTTTACACATCTTAAACACGTTGATTCTTAATTTAATAAATAATAGGGCTTCTATGGGTGATACAGATGTGAGATTGGTTATCCTATGGTGCATACATGTGAGATTGTATTCATCACTACAAAATCATATATTATATACATATTTGTGTGTAACGGAAGTTCAAAAATTTAATTTTCTAAGCGATAAACACAATAATTTTTCATATTATCTCGTAAATAAAATTACAAAGGTTTGATGAGAATTACTTAGGCAAGCCTTTAGAGTTTGTGTTGCCGGAGTCTCAGCCTTGAAATTAACTCGTTCTCAATTCTAATACCAAACTCGGTGGGCTTGGGTAGTATAGAATGGCAACTTGATTTCAGCAAATGATTTAGCAATTTAAACTCTAAGTTTAACTCTTAAACAAATTAGCTTAACATTTAAGCTTAGATTAGCGTATTCTATACTTAAATGGTCTAAATGGTTGTTCTTAACTGATCATAAGTTTACTGAAAGTTCGTATAGCATACAGGTATTTAGTAAGAACTGACTACTGAACAGGTTCAATAAAGACCCCAATAGACATCCCATAAAGCCGTCAATGGTAGGTCTTCTTGAGTTAAATAGTGTACATGATCCTTTGACTTGAGCGTCACGGTGAACTTGTAAATCCCATCATGCTTTGGTTCTACATATGTCAGAGACCTTTTATGTCTGACCGCTATGTGTTGCTGAGTATGGTCTAATGCTCATGGAGTCTGATGTGCGCATATATGGAATCTGTCAGCTCACATAAGTGAGTTGTCTATCTGGATGCTCCGAGACTGTATCTCAAAAAGACATATGGCCATAAGTAACAAACTCGAAAAAAGAGTTTCCAACAGAGTCTAACAATATCGTAAAAGTATTTACGTCTATTATTTATTGAGATATGTTTCTAAAGATAAGTTCACGGATGAGCGCGTGAAAATTTGACGATAATGATCTATATCCTCGCTCCTCTAAGATATAAATTACGAAAGGATTATACGTATACGCATTGACCTCAACTTGTATGGTCTATTGTGCTGATTTGTATTATCCGTGACGTGTACATGGGGCATCAATCTTGGACTCTCAAAACAGTTCTATTTAGAAAATCGAGCATGGACTTAGAGAGTCTCACAATATGAAGTGTACTCTTTGTGCACTGAGACAACATACCAAATTAAATAGTTCAATCTAGTAAATTCCAGCGAAGTAGACATTTGTGTCAGTTTTCCTTAGACCGTACACGTTTCAAGACTTAAGAGTTATTGACTAATAAGATGTTGACACGTGACGCATTGTAGATTTATCATTGTTTAACTTAAAAATTACCAAAATAACCTTATTTGTTAGATAATTAAGATTATTATTTTATTCATTAAATTATTTATTAAATAAAATAATAATAATAATATTTGATATTATTATTTTAATAAAGTTAAATAAGTATTATTTGTTACAATAATATACATATTTTATTATATTTAATATTAATTAAATAAATCAATAAAACACATATGTATGGCTAATGTAGAGTGATGGGACCAAATGTGTAAAATAAGAAATTGAAAATGTTTCTTTTACTTGTTCCCTCAGCCAAACACCAATAATCCTTTTCATCACATGTCCTTTTTTTTATATTTTATTTATTAATTATTTATTATAAACAATTATTTTGAGGCAAAGACAAATGGTGGCATGTGGTTATAGTGGGGCTATTGTTAACAATTGCAAGCATAATAATTCAAGCTAATAAGAGCAAATGAGTTGCTCATTTTGCTTAAAGGCGTTATACGACTATTAAGAAGAATGAATGAAAGTCTTTTAGTCTTTCTTCGAGTGTTAAAAAGTAAACAAAAACTCATTCTCTCAAGAATTTAATGGATGAGCAAAAGAGGTATGGAATAGAAAGTTAAAAGCAAAGAGAGACGTGAAAATATAAGAAAATACTACTCAAGTATGAACACTACAACGTTAAAAATTTAATGCCGTAACACCAATTCAAGAAAGTCAAATGCTGCGGCGATAGCTTTGAAACACCTTAGAGTTAATTCAAAGTCGTAGGAATGCCTTAGTGTTGGCTGGAAAACGTTGCACTGCTATAGTGTTAGACAAGTCGCATTAACTCTCCAGTATTAGAGATTAAACACTGCAGCATTAACTGTTCAGAAAAAATTATATTTTAAGTAAAATTACATGTTTAAGTCAATTTTAAACATCCTAAGTACATGAACTTTTATTTTAAAAAGGAATAAGGTTTCTATTAGTAATATAGAGTCTATATAAACTAATGTAATTTATTAAAATTAGTAATGCATCAACAAACGAAAAAATAGAAAGTTGAGGTAACTCTAAGGCGCTGAGTATAAACGAAAAAAAGTATTATAAAATGCTCGAACACTGAATATAAGCGCAAGATAGCAATAAATAGATCTTTTATAAGTTTTTCTATTGTTGAATTATTTAAGTTTCTCTTATTAAAATTATTTAAATATAAAAAAATTAAATAAAAGAAATGAGAATCTAAAATTTATTACGTATATAAATAATTATTGTCAAACATGTATAATCTTAAATTTTTTGTTTATAATTATTTTTTTATTATATAATTGATCTTGTTTATTTTTATTTTATTTATAAATAAAAAAATTTCCGTAAAATTATCTTGATGTCTTGATGGTGTCTTGATGCCACATCATTCAACCATATTCATCGACAGCTATTTATTGCAAATGAAATTGATGCCACCAATTCTCTTAATTAAAACACCCCAGAACCCTGCACGTATTTCTTCAACTACTTCGCCAGCCCTTAAATATGTAACTTCACCTTCTATTGGCCGTCTCCTTTTCCATTTATATGTTCTATCTCTATCACACTCAACCATATTCAACGCTATCTATTGATTAAGTTGCTCATTAATGATGAGAAATGACTTGCTACTACTTATTGTTGAGCTTCCACCATTGCAAGAGGTTACCATTTACAGAAAATCACTATAATCTTTTTATGTTGGCCTTTTATCTTTCACAGAAAATTTACAACCTTTCAATTCATCACTTTTTCCAATATATGATTATTTTTGTTAGAGGAACGCTCTTCAAAATTTTTAATTGAGTTTAATCTTAAATTTTATTACCTTTGCGTAGTAAAAATACGAAATTATTAAATAAATATAACAATAATTTAAAACAGATTAATAAGAGCACAACATAATTAATATACGTAATTTGATAATTGTCTACATTTACAATGTATCAAAAAATTCTAATCTTTTTTATTAACTCTCAAGTGAATATTACAAAAATAATAATAAAAAGAATTCTCAAATAATCTATTGAATAATATATCTTTGTTCTCCTAAGAATAATTAACACTAAAACAACAATTTCGCCCTAACGTTTACAAGTACTTAGTACTTATTTAATTCTTTTTTTTATTAGAATTTTTCTTGTAATGCTTAATCTTAAAATAAAGGGTTTACAATTATTTATATATAGCATAAATTGTTTATAAAAATTTTAAACTGTGTTAAAATAAGAGTCTACGTATTTAAGAGTCCAAAACCCCTTTAAAAAAGTTAAAAATGAACTTTTCTAAAATTAGATACCACAACACCAAATGAGTTTTCTGTGGATGATGTGGCTTAGACCATAGTTTCCCATTTTCTTCACCTTTTCGTACTTCTAAGTCTTATCTTACTCATTTTTTGTGTATTTAATGTATGCTTGACTTCAACATGACTCTTCTCTTGATATTTATTATAATTTTTGTTCATACAAAATTATTGAATCATCAATTTTAAGCATTTTGTATGATTATTTTTTTAATACATATATATTTATGATTATTTTCTGGAGTTTTACTCTTTAAAATATTGTTCCATAATTGATTTACATATTGTTATTATTTGCAATGAAAATAAAGTAAAAGTATTTGAAAGAGTGTTTAAATAAAGAAGAGAATCAGACAAGAGTGTGTTTGAATAAAATAAAAATAACTGGGACCATTTTGATACTTTAGAAAAATAGTTTGAGAGATTTTTAAGTGGGTTGATGTGCTCAGAGATAAGACTATGGGCATTTTTCAATAAAATCAAAACTTCGGGGGGCATTTTCTACATTTTATAGTTAGATTCTGAAATTCCAGGAGGGGCAGTCCAATAAGTAGTTTTACATTTGGACTAAGCTAATCTTTGTGTCATTCACAAATTCAATCCGATCAACTTTTAATGTAGCCAATTAATTTAAAAAATGAAATAATATTTGAAAAAAAATGTAATTAAGAAATAGGAAATTCTTTCCAAGTTGTATAGTTTGAGAAATTTTTTTAAATTGTATTTTTTGTCACGATCATTTTTAGTAATTTTTTTTTTAAATTTAATACCCACTTTATATTCCAACAAAATTTAAAAAAATTTAAAAACAGTTTAACACTTATCATCTTTTAAAAATAAGATAATAAAAAAGATTTTGTGTTCAACTTTCTCCCTTTAAATAATATACATAAATACAAATAATTATATATTCTGCATCAATTAAGGATCGTACATCTTTCTACTTAGCATTGAGCATATATATATATATATATATATATATATGCATTTTTGGCACGCAAAGTGAAAAATTGAGCACGTCATTAGATTTGTTGATCAACAAGTTTATCTTATCTTAACCACATTGATTAATTTAATGAGATTTCTTTTCTCTTAATTAACCACGATGTATGCTTTTGTAGTGCTTGCGCTCGACCTAGATAAAGTCAAGATTTTATTGATTATTTAAACCATTGAAGATATCTTGTTATTGATGATAATAGATTTTTGTACTACATGTATGCATACACATAGATACCTTTTCATTTCTTTTAATAAAAACTAATACTATTTCCGATTATAATAATTCATTTTCATTATAATTAGATTTACTGATTTAAATTCAGTAAGATACAACAGAAAATTTCTTTACCAGAAATCCACGCAAAAAGAATGCCATCGGTGTATATAAACTTACTTTAAACACTATCTTTAAAGTAAGTTTATAATATATTTTTGTTCTTATGTCTTAATAATTTAACTTTTCGATGCAACAGATAAATTTTGAGAACTATGACATAAAAAATTAATTAGTAGAATAAAATTTAAGTGAATTTATTCTGTCTCTTATTATAGAGTAAAAATATATTATAAAATAAAATCATTGGTTTTGTAAAAAATTAACTACTTTAGATTTAGATTTAGATTTGAAAGGTGTAATAGATAAAAATTTAAAATTTAAAATAAAAATGTTAGAGATGTTTCCATCACATCACCACTAAAATTTTTATGGTCGAAGCTTTGTTCAACGTGTGAGCATGCGCGATGAAGGCTGTAACTTTTTTTTTTTTTCCTCTCACTTTGCATGCGCAAGAGTGAGAGAGAAAGGTAATAATTGGGTCCATTTTCTTTTTGTCTTTTTGAATAATATTCATTCATATCCATATGATCGATGGTGCCTTGCACGCTTCATAACAGCATCATCGATCCAATCATATTCATCGACAGCTAATTTTTGCAAATGAAATTGTGGCCACCAATTCTCTTCATTAAGGCCAATTTTAACAGCCCAGAACCCTGCAAGTGTTTCTTCAACTACTTCGCCAGCTCCTTAATATGTAACTTCACCTTTTATTGGCCGTCTGCTTTTCCATTTATATTTTGTATCTCTATCATACTCAACCATATTCAACATCATCTGTCGATTAAGTTGTTCATTAATGACGAGAAATTACTTGCCGCTACTTATTGTGGAGCTTCCACCATTGTAAGAGGTTACCATTTACAGGAAATGGTGCAAATTTACATTTTAAAATATATTTTCTTCACCACCGCGAAAAAGAAAGCTCTCAAATATATACTATATTACAAGTCAAAAGTTTCTATTGTTTAGGCAATGAAAAGATGCGACACTATAGACTTAATTAAAGCATCAATTACATTTATTCAAATTTAGTTTTTGCCAAGTTGATGTCTGGCTTTATATTCTTATTCACTGAAGCAGCACATACATACCCAAATAAGAAAATGAAAATCTTGGTCTCTGATAACATAAACTCATGTGCAGAAAACGCAGAAATCAACAGATGACTTGTGTCTGTTGTTATACATCACTATAATCTTTTTATGTTGGCTTATTATCTTTCACAGATAATTTACAACCTTTCAATTCATCACTTTTTCCAATATATGGTAGTAATACGTAATTAAGGACTCAAAAGTCTAGCATATATGTAAAATTCTCATCAATCAATCATGTGATATGATTTGCAATGACAAAAACCCTCGTGACTTTGCCAAATCAATCAAGGGTTTTGATTATCACGAAGGCATGTGTCATAACCAATCATATTTGATAAACTATATATACGTGTGCATATAGATTTTTTACCGATGACCAAATAGTTTCTTAATTAAGCCACGCCAGCTGCTACCATTTCAACACCCTCATGCTGATAATCACCATTACCCAAAGCATTAATTTTATCTCCCGAATCACCACTTTTGCAAATCTTTTCCACTATTGACTTCAGCTCCCTTGGATGCACATTCACCATTAGCCCATACTTCATGAACAATGTCAGCGACATCTTTTGCTCTACACGGTGACCTTGAGCCACCGTGAGGCGGTGGCGCAACAGCACTGCTGCCGCAATCGACTTCATTTGCAGATAAGCCAAATCCTTCCCTAGACAGATTCTTGGACCAGCATTAAACGCTACAAACTTGTATTGGTCATTTACCTCAATTTTTTTACCATCCGAAGACAACCATCTTTCTGGCTTGAACTCTAAGCAATCTTCACCCCATACTGATTTCATGCGACCGATTGCGTATATCGAATACGTAATCGATGAATCGGCCGGTACAAAAGTTCCGGACGGCAAGACATCATCGGAAATCACATGCTTCGAGTCTTGTGGGACTGATGGGTATAGCCTTAGTGTCTCGGATAATGCTGCCTTAAGGTATATCAATCGGTCAACTTCTTCAAACACCAGTGGCTCCTCTACCCACTTGGACACGTCACTGCCACGAGTCTCCATCAGAACGGAGCAGATTTCCATGATGATTCTTTCTTCCACTTGAGGGTTTTGACTCACCAACCAGAAGAACCAGCTCAGCGCCACCGACGACGTGTCACGTCCAGCTAGTATAAAGTTGAGTGCCACGTGTTGCAGAAATGTGTCCGAATATGACTCTTTTTTTTTCATAAACCTAGACAACAAGTCATCATGTGGGGTCCCACCTTGTTCCCGGCTTACCAACTCAACCTTACGTGTACTGATAATGTCGGATAAGTATTCATCTATGTGTTCAAGGCTTCGGCTCATGCTGACTTCCATTCCAAGCCGAAACCATTTTCTCAGCTTCCAGATAGCTTGGGGTAAAATAAAGCGCTGTAGCGTGGCTTCAGTGGCTCGATCAAAAGCCAAAGCGAAGCAGTTTTCTGGAAGCCCCGGTGCCAGTGTCTGTGGGTCCTTACCAAAGGCCAATCCACATATGTTATCAAAAGTGATTCGAAGTAAAAGGTCTTGAAGATCAACCGGCTTGGCCTCAAGCTGAGCCGTTTCAAGAATAGGACAAAATCTATACTTTATGGCTCTGCTCACCCACCGAGCCATGGCTTGGCGCAAAGTCCTGGTGGTGAATTCCAGTGCGGCAGTCTTACGCTGGAACAGCCACGTTTCACCATCGGAATTGAATATCCCATCACCGAGCAAATCATGGAATGCAGCTTGCCAAGTGGGACCCTTTGGATAGTTATCGAATCTGGCCTTCAGAATGTGCTCTACATTTTTCGGGTCGCACGTGACAGTCACGAGACCCTGCTTGCGGCTCAAAAATGGAATAGCAAAAGTGCATGTCTGATACGTGCCACCACACGCGCGGAGGTTGTCAGAGATCCAGTCATGCATGCGACTAGAGTTCTGGATGAGGCCAGGGAGACTACCCAATAGAGGCCAGACACGTGGGCCACTCAGTGATCGTGACATGAATTTGAACCATAGTAAATAAGCTGCTATAGCAGACAAGATCATCAAAGCCGTCGATGTGTCCATGTGATCTGCAGAACCACACTTGATACGTTGCACGTTGTCGCAGCAAATAATTCTTTCTAGAAAGCCAACTCCCTGAAGATAAAACGAAAATCAAACTCCCACTAATTAGATCAAAGAAACAAAACGTAAAAGCAATGCGAGCACGTAAACAAAAAAAAATGTAGTATTTGTTGGAATGTAACTTTCAATCTCCAAAAAAAAAAAAAAACTTTCAAGCTAAATGGGATCAGTGAATGTGAAGCTAACACTGAAAAGTTGAGCTGAAGAAACAGAACCCAGATCAAATTTGTTGAGTAAAAATGTGTGATGGAAGAAAAATCTAAGGAATCAAGGATTGGTTGTTATTTTTTCTTGGGATATGAAAGAACAAAGAGAGGAAATGAATGAAAGAGAGAGAGCTTGAAAGGAACAACAAGCAGAGTGTGAGTTGAGAGGAAAGGAAATAAAGAAAAGCGATTTATAGATAAGAGAGTGAATCGAAATTAATAAGAGGTGACGGGCTGTTGTTGAAATTTTCAATCTCTTTTTGTGTGTGTCTCTCTCTCAATGAACCAAGACTAACCAGCTTATAAACACACAGCCATTAATGGCCAACTGGGGTTGTTGAAGCTGTATCAAGGCAAAAACTAAAGTCACCACTCATTTTTGCAATATATGTGGAAAGCATTTTATCTTTGTGTAAATTAACAAAAGGCCATTGTATGCATTTACAATAGCACAAAGTCACGAAGAGTACGCACTTTTTTCAAGTTTCTGGTTCTAGCTAGCTAGCTAGCTAGGTCATTTTCTCTATACATCATCATCATCAAAATAAATAAATAAATAATGAAAAAGAAAAGAGCTCACCTAATTTTGCAGGAAGTTCTCCTCCACTTTAAATTCTAGCATTGAATGAAGAAGTAGAAGTAAATGAGCTTAGTTGACAGATTATATGCATAGTTGAATATGTCACAACACTATTATTAGGTGGGGTTAAAAGCCAACTGATGTGTGTTTTGTGAATGGGGAGTTAGGGTTTTTGTTTTAGAGAGGGAATAAGTCGGTGGATTAATTTCTTAATTATCTTTCTTATTAATGAAATTTGAAATTTGATTTCTTGATGCATTATGCATGTGAGTTGTGACCCGTCGCGTTTGGTAAGCAAGCCCTTACAGTTAATTGCCTGCCTCGGGCATGTCCTTTTTACGGCATCGTTTTATTACTCTCATCAAATATGTAAGTCAAAAGTTGCTTGAGATATATATATATATATATATATATAAATTAATCTGTGCTCCTTATTCTGTAGCTTCATTTAAAATTTTAATTTAAAAAAAAAAGACAAACTTTTATAAAGTGCGTTTCTTCTAAGGCTATAAACAGTGCCCTTCAGTCTCTCTTCCCCATCTCTTCAAACCCCTTCAATCTTTTACTAGTTTACATTCTGTCTATTCAATTTAATGAGCAATAAGGTTCAAGTATTCCGGCTTATTTTTTTGATCTGTTTAAAACCACAAACTACATTATCTTTGAGTTTGTTTGATAAAACCAAACTTATTTAGTAAAAATTTAAATTGTTTAATTTGAGTTAAATTAGAAAATTCTTAAATTGATAGTTTTTTTTTATATGATTTATGTCTAAATTGTATAAAGATTAAAAATACAAGTTTAACAAAGAATTATATATTATTCATTATATAAAGAGACTAAAGAATAAAAAAAAAAATTATATGAGATTGCATAAAAATATTTAAAGTAATATTTTATTTTGTATCATAAGATTATAATAAATTATTTTTTTATATATAAATATAATTCAAATTAAAGCGAATTATATTAAATTTATTGTGTTCTTTGTTTAATTTATTATTCTTAATATTTGATGTACTTCTATTAAATATTTTAAATAAGTCATAAGAACTTAAATACTGATATGTGTATAAGAGAAAACTAACAGAGGTCAAGCCGATGATCACTTGCACGTTCAACCTCAATCCCAAATAACGAAGAGGTTAACACAATTTGGTCATAATAATGAAAGTCAAATAATAACGATCATTATTGCTCTTCTGTTTTATACCTTTCCATTTCTCTTCGTCTACACCGTCATCATTCATCACGTCTTATGTGAGAAGAAGAAATTATGAATGAGCTTGTGCCTTGTCCTCTCTTGTTGTTGAACCCCACATGAGCATCGCATGGAGTCCGGCTTGTGCAATATTTTTACTGCAATACGTACATGCAACAGAAATAGGAGCATCTATCATGGGCTTTCAATAAATTGTCTCAAAAAAATTTACTCCATGCCTCACGTTATGTGTTTAACATGACGCATTTATTATAATGGCTATCTGTTGATGGCGCAGAAAGACTTTAACGGTGAAAACGAGCGTTTGGTAGACATATGTCAATTATTCGATCTTAATTAGCACACAAATTCTGGTACTAACCCTTTTCTTTTATCAGTATTGATGTCCACACAGTTATAGCCTCCAATAGAAATGTTTTCTTAAAATATAATTTGAATTTTATTGCTTATTAAGAGTGGGCAAACTGGGGTTAGGATAGGTCAGACACGGACTTGATCGGTTTCGTGTTTTGTTGGGCCACCAAAATTTGTCTCGAATAGGATAAAATTTGAGATGGGACGTGTTCTAATCTAAACCGGGCTGATTAGGTATTTGTTTTAATTTTATATTTTAACCAAAAAATCTTAGGTCTGTCGATGTCTCTAATTACTTTAAATATGTATTTTTTATTTAAAAATTTATTTTTAATTTTTTTTAGACTTTAATTATCTTTATTAATAATTTATTATTTCATTAATATAATTTAAATTTATAATTTTAATTATGTTAAATATTTTTATTTTAATTATAATTTTAATTTTAACAACATTAAATATTATAATTTTAATTTTAATTTTAATTTTTATTATATTAAATATTATAATTTTAAATCGGTAAATCTAATTTTAATTTTAATTACGTTAAGTGTTATAATTCTAATTCTACTTTCAATTACGTTTAATTTTAATTATGTTAAATGTTATAATCCGATGTCAATTCTAATTTTTATTACATTAAATATTATAATTCTAAATCAGCTAATACAATTTTAATTTTAATTACGTTAAATGTTATAATGTCAATTTTAATTTTAATTACGTTAAATATTATAATTCTAATTCTAATTTTAATTACGTTCAATATTATAATTTTAATTATAATTTCAATTATGTTAAGTGTTATAATTATAATTCTAAATTTAATTTCAATTACGTTAAGTGTTATGATTTTAATTTCACTTTCAATTACATTACATTAAATGTTATATTCTCGATTTCAATTTTTATTTCAACTACATTAAATGATACAATTTCGATTCCAATTCAAATTTTAATTACGTTAAATGCTATAATTCTAAATTACAAATTCAAATTCAAATTTAATTATGTTAAATATTATAATTCTAATTCTAATTTCAACTACATTCAATGTTATAATTCTAAATTCAATTCTATTTTCAATGAAGTTAAGTGTTAAAATTTGGATTCTAATTCTAATTTTAATCACGTTAAATGTTATAATCCAAATCTAATTTTAATTTTAATTATGTTAAATGTTATAATTTCAAATTTCAAATCTATTTTTAATTTTAATTACATCAAATGTTATAATTCCGATTCCACTTTTATTTCAACTACATTAAATAATATAATTTTGATTCCAATTCTAATTTCAATTACGTTAAATGTTATAATTTCAAGTCACAAATTTAATTTCAATTTCAATTACTTTGGATATTATAATTTCAATTTTAATTTCAATTATGTTAAATGATATAATCTAAATTCAATGGTAATTTCAACTACATATAATGTTATAATTTTAATTTTAATTTTAATTTTAATTACGTTAAATGATATAATCTAAATTCAATGGTAATTTCAACTACATTGAATGTTATAATTTTAATTTTAATTTTAATTTTAATTTTAATTATATTAAATATTATAATATCAATTTTAATTTTGTTAAATTTAATTTTAAATTATTATAATAAATACGTCATTTAACAAGTCATATGTCACCAATAATTCAACAGAATGTTTTCATAGAGTCAAGAAGACAAAATTAAAATGCTGGACGGTCTATATGCGATCCAAGGCAACTGGTAACTACTTTAAAGGCCTTGGTTGAATATCATTAAATTAAACTACTGTTTATTACGTTATCATATCAACATCATCACTATAAAAATTATTGCTTCGTTTGGAAATAAAGCACTGAGTAGTGCGAGAAGTAGTTCAATTCAACTAGGTGCACTAATTTAATTTCACCAATTAAAACCCAAATTTATGGTTACTATTATGTTTAATTAATGAACTCATTGGTAAACTGTGTCGTGGAGACAAAACTTGACCCATTTCTTTCTTCTTTTTTTATTTCTGTAAATTAAAAAGACAAGATTCGATATTAGTTAATGAATATGATTGTCATTAAATTATATTTATAATCACAAATTAACCTAATTGTTGGTTGAATCTATAAACTTAATTTTTAAAAATTCGGGACTAATAAACTAAATATGCCAGATGCAGTAAATTAATAATTTCCTTCCATTTAACACTTGAATTATTAAATCTTCCCATTCAATGAGACTGAGAAAAATGTGTTGGATATTCGTTTCAATTAACATTCATAATACTACAAAATTAAATAATTATGAATTAATATCATACATAAATAAAATAATACAATAATTAAAAAAAAATTATCAAAAATATATCCATTTGAACCATTATCATTAATTGATCATCGTAGTAAATTAAAAGTTGATTTTTTTTTTTTATGAGCTAGATCGACAATTTTGATGATTTTTAATAGGAAAGAATGCACTACTCTTAATAATAAGTTTATGTTAGAGAGTAGACTTAACTTTTATAGACAAAATTTAGATTTTTCATTGGATTTTCTCATAATAAATTTCAATAAAATCTAAAAGTTTACACTTGTCACTCAACTGAGTTTCTATATAAAAGCTACTGCAGTTCAATTCAAAAGTAATCATTAATTTATTAAACTGATTAATTAATGTATTATCCATTAACCCATTTTTATAAAATGAAAAATTCAATTAACATTAGCCCACATGAAATAAAAAAATTTCAATATTCATTTACTAGGCTAATATTAATTTGATTTTTAAGTGTTTATTAAATTCAATTTTAAAAACAATACTCTTGAGTTAATAACAGAAAAATTATTTCTTATGTGGCCATACTTTTTTAGAGAAATAGTCCGTAAATAGCATATTGATAAACTTATCTAGTCTAACATAATCTTAATATTTGATTAAGATGATCTATATGTTATCTCAATAACATATAACCATTCATAATCACGAATATTAATAATCATATCGACATGGATCGTAAACTCAGTAGTGTAGTAAAAAATCAATGCCAATATATGATCAAAATTTATAAGTATTGTTTTTTATCGGTCCTCGTTACAATTTCTCAACAAAATGAAATTGTAATTGTAATTTATCAATCAAAATAAAATTGACTAATTTTAACAAGTCATATGTCACCAACAGTTCAACATGAGATTTAGAATTTAATTATGTTAAATATTATAATTCTAATTCTAATTTCAACTACATTCAATGTTATAATTCTAAATTCAATTCAATTTTCAATGAAGTTAAGTGTTAAAATTTGGATTCTAATTCTAATTTTAATCACGTTAAATGTTATAATCCAAATCTAATTTTAATTTTAATTATGTTAAATGTTATAATTCCAAATTTCAAATCTATTTTTAATTTTAATTACATCAAATGTTATAATTCCGATTCCACTTTTATTTCAACTACATTAAATAATATAATTTTGATTCCAATTCTAATTTCAATTACGTTAAATGTTATAATTTCAAGTCACAAATTTAATTTCAATTTCAATTACTTTGGATATTATAATTTCAATTCTAATTTCAATTATGTTAAATGATATAATCTAAATTCAATGGTAATTTCAACTACATAGAATGTTATAATTTTAATTTTAATTTTAATTTTAATTACATTAAATGATATAATCTAAATTTAATGGTAATTTCAACTACATTGAATGTTATAATTTTAATTTTAATTCTAATTTTAATTACGTTAAATGTTATAATATCAATTTCAATTTCATTAAATCTAATTTTAATTTTAATTACGTTAAATATTGTAATTCCAAATTTAATTGATAGTTTAATTAGTCTTTAATATCAATTTACTTAAATAAAGTCATGAATACAAATTATGATGAAATATTTTTAAAATTTATTAATTAAATTGTAAACTTTGTAAAAATTACATTAAAATAACTTATAATATATTAATTAACTAATAAAAGTCAATCTTTTTTTTTTTATCAGATTAAAAATATGGGGACCAAGACAATGCCTAGTTCAGAATAGGAAGTGTTCGGGACAGGACCGAGACATTCAGGTCCCTCATTTTTCGTCTTGAACAAGTCCCGACGTCATATATAAATTTCAAAATTGAAAATTGCAAAACTATAGTACTTGTTTAAATGGCCCAATAATAAAGAGTTTACAATGGATTCTCTATTAAAATTGAGGTTTTAAATATTTTTACATAGTTAGAATATAAAGTATAATATTAATAAAGAGTAAAAGGTTAACAACTAGGTGATAAGTGATAGTCACTGATTAACGATACATTAATTAGAATATAATTGTATCTAACCTATATAAATATAGTACCACTATTTTTTGAATAAACTTTGATATAACAAGACAAAATTATTAATAAAAATAAATTGCACCTAACAAGGACAAATAATGAGTCTTGTACTCTTAATAATTAGTATATAATAAAAAAAAATTATGCTAATAATATATTATCTTTCCAAAAAAAGAAAGTAATATATAGAAATTTTGTAGTTGTGTACGTCCGTCTATTTTTAAAATGTATAAACAATATTGTATAAGTTATTAAACAATATAGAATTCGTTTTTAGTTAAAAATATGCAGACATCCTTGTAAATATATATATATATATATATATATATATATATTTATATATTAGTACCACAAGCAAGTTAAGCACCAAAAGTAATATTTGATATCTCAAAATTTTTATTTTAAATAATTATTAAATAATAAAATAATATAAAATATAAAATTATTTATTATATTATTTTATTATCTATTAATTTTTTAACATATCATTTAACATAAAAAATTAAAATAATATTTAATAAATGTAATATAATTCAATCACCTACAACCTATATATTAGAAATTAAGCCAACTCTTGTGGAAATTATACAATCAAACTAGGTTCATCTTTCCATGTAAATTAAATGATTAAGGACTATTATTTTTTATGAAATTGACAAGTTTACTCTAATTAATTTAAAATATTTATTTTATTTTAATTTATTAATTTTTACCGTTAATTTAAATAATAAAAAATTAAAAAAATTATCTAGCTATAAAAAAAACACACACACACATTGACACAATTTTAAAATTTAAATTATGTAACACATATGTCAAGTCCTAATTTGTTGACGGTCAAAATTCACATCCTCTTTTTGTACTCAACCATGGCAAGATTCGCTTTTTTAAAAAAATCCACCATCTGAAATTGCAGATTGCACAGGCCAAACCATCTTGCTTCTTATGTTCATCTGTACACAAATTTGCATATACAGATCTGATATTGGACATGGTTGACAACTTGTAAGCTTGATTTGAATATCTATCAATTTCACCCACCGTCTAAAATTTCATCTTTCTCTACTTTCTTGCATTTTTCTTCACTTTCCTTCTATTTTTTCAGCACCCAACACACAGGTCAGACTCATCCTTCCACTTTTCAATACCTAATTTTTTTCTTTAATAAAAAATGGAGAAGTTCGAACCCAATTTTGGATCCAAATGGGTTGGATTTGAAGTTATTTTGTATCGAATTTGGATTCAAACGAGTTGAATTGGGGGTTAGATGGAGTGATCGATGGGAATTTAAAGTTGCTAAGACAAAGCAATCAACTGGAGATTTCAATACTAAGGTATAATTTTGTTTGGTTGCAGAGAAAATTGAGGAAATAGGAAAAAAATTGAAATTTTTTACTTTTGATATTTGTTTATTTAGCTCGTAGACAATAAATTGTTGAAAGTTTCTAATTTTTATTGTGGGTTGTTTACATTTCATGAGGCTGGTTTAATGATGTTATAATTGCAAATTTTGCTCACCTTCAGGTGAAAGCTGAAAATGCGCCAGCATCTTATGTTAACGGGTTTTATACGAGTTGGAGTGTCCTGGGATCAGATTTAAACAGGCCTGAGTTCAAACTTGAATGGCGCAAATAAGTCAAATTTATTAGTTTATTTTTTAAATATATAAAATAATTACATAATAACACGTGTCATTTGTATTTTATTACATTATGATACGTTTTATTTTATTAAAATTTATTTTTTAAATTATATTAAATTAAATAAATTAATAAAATTATATAATATATTCAAATATAATAAATAAATGAGATTATATTACGTGTTTAAAATTTAAATTATAATATATTTAAGTTAAAAGATAAATAATAAGAGATAGATTGTTAATTAATTATTAAAATTATTATTTTTATCATTTAGAAATTAATAAATATGACAAATTTATCAATCAGATTAATTAATTTCGTAGAGTATAATTAACCTTAATATTAAATTAAAAATTAATGACTTATCTATAGATAATGGATCACTTCTGTCAACAAATACCAAACTACGTGGACCTCAAAAGTGGAAACTTAACAATGAAATGAAGAATAATTAATTTTGTGATGAATGTTTTCAGAGAGTCAAGAAGACAAAATTAAAATGCTGGACGGTCCATATGAGATCCAAGGCGACTGGTAACTACTTTAAAGGCTTTGGTTGAATATCATTAAATTAAACTACTGTTTATTACGTTATCATATCAACATCATCACTATAAAAATTATTGCTTCGTTTGGAAATAAAGCACTGAGTAGTGCGAGAAGTAGTTCAATTCAACTAGGTGCACTAATTTAATTTCACCAATTAAAACCCAAATTTATGGTTACTATTATGTTTAATTAATGAACTCATTGGTAATTTTAAATAAGTTGGAATCAGGTTTTGATTTAGACAAGAAACTGTATCGTGGAGACAAAACTTGACCCATTTCTTTCTTCTTCTTTTTTTATTTCTGTAAATTAAAAAGACAAGATTCGATATTAGTTAATGAATATGATTGTCATTAAATTATATTTATAATCACAAGTTAACCTAATTGTTGGTTGAATCTATAAACTTAATTTTTAAAAATTCGGGATTAATAAACTAAATATGTCAGATGCAGTAAATTAATAATTTCCTTCCATTTAACACTTGAATTATTAAATCTTCCCATTCAATGAGACTGAGAAAAATGTGTTGGATATTCGTTTCAATTAACATTCATAATACTACGAAATTAAATAATTATGAATTAATATCATACATAAATAAAATAATACAATAATTAAAAAAAATTATCAAAAATATATCCATTTGAACTATTATCATTAATTGATCATCGTAGTAAATTAAAAGTTTATTTTTTTCTTTATGAGCTAGATTGACAATTTTGAAGATTTTTAATGGGAAAGAACGCACTACTCTTAATAATAAGTTTATGTTAGAGAGTAGACTTAACTTTTATAGACAAAATTTAGATTTTTCATTGGATTCTCTCATAATGGATTTCAATAAAATCTAAAAGTTTACACTTGTCACTCAACTGAGTTTCTATATAAAAGCTACTACAGTTCAATTCAAAAGTAATCATTAATTTATTAAACTGATTAATTAATGTATTATTCATTAACCCATTTTTATAAAATGAAAAATTCAATTAACATTAGCCCACATGAAATAAGAAATTTTTAATATTCATTTACTAGGCTAATATTAATTGATTTTTAAGTGTTTATTAAATTCAATTTTAAAAACAATACTCTTGAGTTAATAACAGAAAAATTATTTCTTATGTGACCATATTTTTTTAGAGAAATAGTCCGTAAATAGCATATTGATAAACTTATATAGTCTAACATAATCTTAATATTTGACTAAGATAATCTATATGTTATCTCAATAACATATAACCATTCATAATCACGAATATTAATAATCATATCGACATGGATCGTAAACTCAGTAGTGTAGTAAAAAATCAATGCCAATATATGATCAAAATTTATAAGTATTGTTTTTTATCGGTCTTCATTACAATTTCTCAACAAAATGAAATTGTAATTGTAATTTTTCAATCAAAATAAAATTGACTAATTTTAACAAGTCATATGTCACCAACAGTTCAACATGAGATTTAAAAAATAATTGTTATATATGATATCCAAAAGTATATAATTGTAATTCTTAAGACACAATATCTTAAGATACTATATTGTATATTCAATTTAAAATATAATATACAAAAATAATGATGATTATTATAAAGAATTAAACTTTACAAGATGCATAATAATAGTGAGCAATGTTTGCACGACATAATAATCAAAATAAATGAACGTGCATAATCAAGTATCAATTTTTATATGCTCAATCACAATATCTTTTTTCTTTATTAAGTCTTTGATTGTGACTTTTTTCTTTATTAAGTCTTTGATTGTGAGATACTTAATTTTCATATGCTTAGAATTACTATTGATCTTATTGTTCTTGGAATAAAATACAGTTGCATTAGTGTCACAACAAATCACAATGGGTCGATAAATGAGATCAATAATTTACAATTTTGAGATTGAATTATTAACCAAACAGCTTGAGAGGACTCAGCGTACATGGTTGATGATGCAATTAGGCTTGGCTTAAGACTTTTTCATGAAATGGTTCTACCAACTAACATAAAGATGTATCATAAAGTAGATTTGTAGTATTTTAAACAACTACCAAAATCAGAATTTGAGTATCTAACTACCTCAAGATTATTAACTATCTTATACATAAGCATTAAGCTATTCGTTCTTTGTAGATATCTCATGACTTTCTTTGTAGCAACCTAATGATCATGCCTAGAATTTGATATATATCTACCAAGAATATTAACTATGAAGATGATATCAGGTCTTGGACATACTTGTGCATACATTAGGCTACTAATTGTAGTGGCATAAGGAATAGTCTTCATGGCTTCATTTTTTAAATAATTCTTGGGACACTATTTATTGTTGAGTTTATCTCCTTTCATAATAAGTACCTCATAATCTTTTCATGCCTATATATTGAACCTTTTAAGCACACGATCAATATAGGCTCTTTGAGATAATCCTAAGATTTTTCACAGTCTATGACAATGGATTTCAATGCCTATAACAAAATGTGCTTTATTGAAATCTTTCATGTCAAAATTAGCAAACAAAATATGCTTGGTATCATTCAAAAGATTTATATCATTACAAGCAAGTAGGATATCATTGACATAGAGTACCATAACAATGAACTTACTCCACTAGTTTTTATGTAAATGTATTGATTAAACTTGTATTCTATAAAACCATAATAGGTCACCACTTTGTCAAATTTCAAGTACCGTTGGTGGAAAACATGCTTGAGACCATAAATGAACATTTTTAATTTGTAAAGAAACGACATTAGAGGGTTTTACTCTTTCATGGGATTAAAAGGAAATATTTTCAATAATATCCAACTCTAAAAAATTTGCCACTTGAGATTCAACAACTCTAGTGCTATGAGTCAAACAATAAAATTTGTATCATTTTGAGTGAATAGGATACCCAATAAAGTAGCATATAATATTTCTTGAATTTATCTTTTTTAAACAAGGATTATATATTTTTACCTTAGATAGACACCTCTATACTCTAAAATAATTCAAACTAAGTTTTTTGCTTGTCCACAGTTTAAATAGTGCTTAAGCATTGACTTGCTAGGAACACGGTTCAAAATATAGGTTGTTGTTTTGATGGCTTCTCCCCACAAGTATTCTGGTAAATTAGATCTTTTCATCATGCTCCTTTATCTCCATAAGAGTGCAGTTACGTCTTTCTGCCATGCCATGACTTTCGGGTATAGTATATTGAGCAATAATACCATTATCCTATAAGTACCTTGCAATTCAGTTGACCAACATTACCATGCTTCCATAATATTCATCAAAAACTCGATAAGATTTTATAATCTTGATGACTTTCCTCGATTGTGTTTTAGCCTTTGTTTGGAAGAATTTAAATATTTCAAGAGCATATGCATTTTCTTTGATCAAATAAACATAATCATATCGAAAAAAATCAACGAATGTAATGAAGTACTTATTGCCATATAAGGTAGCAGAATAAGGTCCATCGATGTCTGTATAAATAATCTTTAACAAGTTCTAACTACGAGTGGCATCCTTTTTCTTAGTTTTTGTCAATTTTTCTCTCAATAGTTAACATAAACTCATAGGTCATCAGAATTAAGAGATGGAAGTATCTCTAATCCAATTAAGCGTTCTACTCATTCTTTAAAAATGTACCTCAAACGTTTATGTCATAACAACGAAGATTTTTCTTTAGTCAAAGATTTTTTAGCTGTAGTATTTTCAACACTGTAAGAATAATCATATTTTTTAGATAACAGAGACAATTTATAAAGCTCATAAGATAAAACACAGCTGCCAATAACTTTAGAATCATAAATCATCTCAACTATTTTATTTGCAAAAATAAAAGAGTATTAAATTTTATCAAGTACTAAAAGCGAAATCAAATTCCTTCTAAACGAAGGTACATAGAAAATATTCTCCAAAACTAGCCGAAAATTAGAATCTAATTGTAAAACAATAGTCCCAATATACTTATTGTCAATCTTGATGTCACGGCCAATTTTAAGCTTTAACTCTTTTTCACTTGGCTTTCTCAAATTTCTTATCCCCAGTAAAGTAGTTGCAACATGAACAATAGTACCACTGTCAAGCCATTATAAATCTAAAGAAACATCAACTAAATTGGATTTAAAATAGACAGACATATAACACATCATGTTTCTACTTCTTTTTCTATAGCAAATGCAATCAATCTTTTTATGACCCTTCTTATTGTTAGAATTTGTGTTTACATACCATCTTATTTTATATAATTGTATTTTATTTATGTAATTAATATTTTATTAAATCACTAATTATATTTTATATATAGTAAGATGCTTGAAATATTTTAGACACTGTATGATCTGAAGGAGTTCAGTTTAAACCAGTATTAAGAGTTAATTACACTGAGAACTAAAACTGCTAAGAGTTTGCAAATTATAAGTATTAGTGAAATTTAAAGAGTTAGAGCTTTGTTTGAAAGAGAACAAAGACTCGAGGGTATACTAGCAATGATATAGTTACAAAGGGTTGTAAATAGTGCTAAGAAATGTCATTGTGCAAGTATATTCTAAAACCTTATGTTCCTAATCTATTTTCACAAATGCGAGTCTGTTGATAAAAATTTTATTTAATATAGATCGGTATATGTTTATATCTAAATGATTCAGATGGTTAATTTTAATAAATCATGAGCTTAATAGAAGCTCGTGTATATATATATATATATATATATATATATATATATATAGGTAGTTAATAAGGATGGATATTGAATAGGCTCAATTAAGATCTCCAATAGACATCCCATAAAGTTATCATTAAAGGATTCTTTCGAGTTGAGTAGTATTCGTTGTCCTTGAACCTGAGCACTAGGGTGGGCTTGTGAGTGATCAACTATACTTAGGTTCTACACATGTCAGAGACCTTTTATGGTCTGACCACTGGGTGTTGCTGTATATGGTCCGATGCTCGTGGAGTTCGGTGTGTGCATATATAGAATCCGCTAGTTAGTATGAGTGAATTATATATCTAGATGCTCGAAAATTGTGTTCTAAAAAATCTTATAGCCATAAAAAATTTACCAGAAAAAGTGTTTCTTGTGTTAGAAATAATATTGTAAAAGTGTTTGCGAATGTTGTTTATAGGAATAAAAATTTAGAGACAAATTCTAGAGTTAAGCATATGGAAATTTGATTTATAATAAATTTCTTAACTATTAAAAAAATTCCTTAATAAATTTTTTAACTACTAAAAAACTCCTTAATGTTAGATAATATCCAAAAGAATTCTATCATTATAACTATAATAATATAAATTAACTTTAAAAGAGTATAACAGTTTTTTTATATAAAAAATTAATAATTGTGTCTGCATAATATCAAATAATAATAATATATTATGTAAATAGTAAAATTAGTATTGTGTAACATAATTTTAAATAATTAAATAGTATTGTGTAAACAATAAATTTATATTGTATTGTAATTAATAACTTTTTATATTTATTAAATTAATATTATGATTGATATTGAATATCTACATTTTATTAAAAATATAGACATTCGTATTAAATAATAATTCATAATATAATAAAGTATTGTGTTATTTTTATTAATTATTTGATATTATAAGTATACTAATTTTATTATTTACAGTGTATTTTTATTATTTGATATTGCATAGACTCAATTGTTAACTTTTTAAGTATAAAAATTATTATATTCTTTTAAAGTTAATTTATATTATTACAGTTATAATTGTGGAAACGATTTTGAGTATTATTAAATAGTTAGGATATTTTTAGTAGTTAATCAATTTAATAGGGAGGTAAATAACATTACCCTTGATAATATAGGTAGCCAGGGAGACAGCTGAAGCTCTAAGTGAATATGTATCCAAATATTAAAGCAGGAGGCATGCGTCAAGGTTAAAGAGTTAGGATTCTGATGAGTAGATAGTAGTGACAGTGCAATAACGAGGACGATTTCATCGATGCACTGGTGAACCTGTTGGGCATACCATCTGCTACTTTTTTTTTACTTCCCCTACCCCCGGCGTTTAAATATTAAAAATCACAAAGTAATTATTAGATTTGATACTCTTAGTGAGCGTCAGAATGCATCATTCAATAAGTTTTAAAATATTGTTTGACACTGTTTTATATTATTTTTTTATTATTATCACTGTTTAAACAGTATTAATATATTACAAAATATTAACACATATCCGTTGTTCACTAAATTAATTATATATATATATAGTTAATCTAATGGGCGATAGGTTGCCATTTAGCATCGTTTTGACATTATTAAAATAATATCATTGAACTACAGAATGTTATTATGTATTCTGACAACATCGTCTATTAAATTAATTATATATATATATATATAAAATGAGTAATAATGTCACTTGTATTATTTAATCAGTTTACAAGTTTTACATAATTTATAATATGTTATAAAATTTTAATGTGTTTAAAAATTTGATAAATTATATAATTTATTAAATTATTTATATGTAAATATATGCAGTTATGAAAGAAACTTATAAAGTCTTTTAATGCGTATACTTTTATGTTTTAAAATGTGAGTTTTAATTTTTAAATTATTATTTGATTAAAATAAGTAAATATAGGTGTATAAAGTTAAATAATGGTGTATAAGTAAATTTTGTTTTAAAATTTTTATATTATTCAACGAAGCATGTTGGTAGATTGATATTCATTTCTTTGTAATATTTATAATATAATAATTATTTAAAAGAGTAATATTAGGTATTTTAAATTATATTTAAAAAAATAATATGTCAAGTAATAATTAAGTAGTAAAATAGTATAAATTTTAAAATTATTTAATATACTCAATAATTATTTGGCATGTCAATTTTTTGATACAATTTTGTTATAATTTGGGATGCTTGGCATTATTATAATTTAAAATATATATTATTTTACCACTTAATAATTATTTAATACATTATTTTTTAAGATACAATTTGAGATATAATTTAAAATGCATAACAATTATTCTCACCTAAAATGCTTCCAATGTTATAAGTTTAAAACTTCAGGTCAAAAATTACAAATATTTGATTCAACCTTTTTTAAACGATAGAGTTTTAAAATGTGGGTTTAAATTATATAATGTAATTTCAATAATGTATAGTCTAAAAACAACATGATTTTTAAACTCAACACTATTGTATGATTTAAATTAGCATTTTAAAATATAAAGATATCCAGGTTTAAGAATTATTCATGTTTTCCTTATAACTTTTTACAAAAATTGCCAGTTTCTCCAATATTGTTTTCTATATTAATCACTTACCACCTAATTTTAAAATATAAAGATATCCACGTGTGAGAATTATTCATGTTTTCCTTACAAATTTTAGAAAAATTGCCAGTTTCTCCCCTGTTGTTTTCTATATTAATCACTTACTCCTTAATTTTTTTTTCAAATTATTCAGTTCCTTTTCTGTTGCGATAGAAAAATTATTTCTTAAGGGTATACTAATTATATATATATATATTGGTATTAGAGATAAATAAACATTAAGGTAGAGTTAATTTATTTGATTTGTGCATAAGTAATGGTATTTAAACTAACTTATTTAATTTATACAGAAGTTGTTGAGTCAATTTATTTGACTTGTACATAATAAATTATTTAATCAATTTATTTGACTTGTGCATAATAAATTATTTAATCAATTTATTTGACTTAAACACGAAAAAATATAAATTGGTGCATATGATATTGAAATTGACAACGATTTTTTGCATTGTAAAAACTTATAAATAGGTTATTTTGGAGATTAGATTTTGGAGGGACACCAAAATATAATATCATTGTGACATCAAAATTACTAAAGAAGAGCAACGGAATAGAGAAAAAAAAGTGAGAGTATGAGAAGAAAAATAAAAGGTTTGTTTTTATTTTTCTCATATTGTAAACTCTTGGATCTAACTAGTGATTTATAGTGTAACTATCATTAAAGTAGTGAAAAATATTTGTAATTTTGAGTTAGTGTTTCTTATAGTAGGCTCGATTTGGTGGGTGAGTGGTAAAAGTTTATGTAATTGTAACAATTTTTACATAATAAATTTTGTCTTTGATAGTTCGTGGACGTAAATTGAATTTAAGTCGAACCACGTAAATTTTTGTGTTGTTGTTATTCTCCCTTCTCCTTTTATTTTTCTTCAACACTGTTTGATATTTTCTGTAAATATGATTTTGGGCAAGAAATAAAAAATCTCAATTTAATTAATTATGAGTTCTCCTTTGTGTATTTTTTCTAACATTATATAACAATTAGGTCAATAACTTCATATTAAATGGATATTACAACTCACAAATATTTTTTAAAAAAATAGTGAGTTCATAGCTTTTTAACTAAAATTAAATTAAAACAAATAAAATATTAAGCATTATGTTCAGTAAAAACATGAGTATGATTTTTTTTTATAGATTAATTTAAAAATAATAAATATTAATTATTCATAATAATTTTTTTATTTAATATGATTGTTAAACTATTAAAAAATTTATATTTTTATGTTTAAATATTTAAGGGTAAAAACATCTCATTGACACATCAAGAGCAAAATAGTAAAATAGCAACAAAAAAAAAATTGTAATCACTCCATATACTTTTTCTAACAGTGAGGGTAATTAGACAGTATGAAACAATTAGGGGATGAATGGTTAATATAAAAAACAATAAACGGGAAAGTGACAATTTCCCCAAGTTTTATGTTATTTTAATAAAAATAGAAGGATTCTACCAAAAAGAGTAAGTACTATAAGATAATTTGTTGGCTATATTAATTCTAGATATTATTCATGATATATTAAAACATGTAATATTATTAAATATTTGAAATATAGAAAAAAAAAGTTGACAATATAATATAAAATTAAATAAAAAGAAAGATTAGAAATTTTAGCTATGAGCAAACATGAGGCTCTTGAAGTTAAATAATTTTTCCTTCAATGTGGGTACTTAACATGTTTATATGGCTCTAAGATATCTAATGCTAATGACCATTCTCTTCAACAAGCACAATCATTGAAAGAATAATTCAAGTCTCTTTCATTATAATTGTTCAAAAATACAAAAACGAAAATACTAAATTTATATAAAAATAATATTTGTAAATAAATCATCCCTATTCTCTCTTTTATATCTTTGCTTGTAAAAGATAGATATATTAACTCTAAAAATTAATAAGAATAATTTAATACATTAAATTTTTTAATATCAATTAATTAAGTTAAATTACTAATTTTAATATTATAACCACTATATAATTGATGGTTTTGATTATGTGTATTAAATATGATAACTCGTTAAACTATTAAAATGGTTTAAAAAAATATTTTTCTCCGAGTTAAATTATTTTATTAGCTCAATGGTTGATGCCAACATTTTTAACATTTAAGTACTAGGTTCGAGATAAGCCAGAGTTCCTCCACCATATTGGAGTGTTATAAATATTGTAATGCAATATAGTAAAGTGCTCTAAGTAGTTGAATCTTTATAAAAATATGTATATATATTGTAGTGAATTAAAATTAAAGTGCAAAATTATGATAATTTGTCCACCTTTCAAAAAAAAATTATTAATTTTTTCCCTCCAATATAATCACTGCCCCAATACTATTGCATTGTCCATATAAAAGTAAAAGATAATAAATTACAAGAGAATTATGTATATTGCACCTCACAGTCATTCCATTATAACATTATATAATGTCACCCCATTTTCTCAAGTCTCAATTTAAATATCATAAATTTATCACACGACAAAAATTAACATTGCTAGTCTATTCCAAGTTGATTAAATTAATTTGTTGAACTGTATTCCCATTTTGACAGAAAATGGGAACTGACTCGGCTATCATAATCTTCATCTTTTACAATATTTAATCGATTTAACTTTTGATTTACATATATCTTTATGTGTGTATATTATATTTGAATCCTAATTTTGTCGGTTGCATTTAAAGCCAAGTTGGTTTTCATTTGTTTAAAAAATGAGTAATACTACACATCTCGAGTTCGAGTTTGTATCTTAAATAATGATGTGTCAAATAATTATTGTGTATAATAAATAATTTTGTAATTTATACTATTTTACTACTCAATAATTACACGACACATTCTAATATAAGATATAATTTAAAATATAATTTAAAATATATAACATTATTCTTCAAAAATACGCATTAATAAACACTTAATTAATTTAACACTTTCCGTGTGTGTATGTGCGCGCATGAATTTTTTAGAGTGGCAATATAAATATAAAGAACAACTCTATTCTTTCCAAATTTTTATAATAATGTGTTAAATAATTAATTAATATAAATTATGAATGATAAAAACCTATCTATCATTATTTTATTTTTATTAATTATCAATTACATGCTAGTTTTTGCTTCAATAAAAGCTCAAATGAAATGAGGATTTGTAAGTTGTAATTGTAGTTATTATAGTCAGCCCTGCAGGCTCAATCGATCGAAAAGTTAATTTGTAAAAACTAAAAAGATGTTGCCATCACAAACATATAATCAAATGTTATCATGCCATTGCTAATATTGTTGCCACTTCTTATTATGGATAACTTATTACTAAAGAAATGCCTTCTTATTATGGATGACTTGGCAATCATCCATGATTTTTAAGCTTCATAAACTATATAATAAGCGAACACTTTTTACAAAAACTTATAAAGGAGGCAAATCATTAAAAAGTAAAACCTAAATGAGTAATCAGTCTCTAATAATAAGAGCCAAGCCAATGACTGTTATTATAAGTGTTGAAGGAAGACCAAATTTTAAATGAGTCCAGAAGGAGAGAGTGTAGCTCGAGGGCTTGGCATGACGAGCTTGCTCACACACTATCAGGTTTGCAGCTGAACCCAACAGTGACAAGTTTCCGGCAACTGTGCTCACCCATGCTAATATAAGCCATGCCTTTTTTTCTTCACTTCGAGATATTGCTGCTGCCGAAGCTGCAACTCTTGCTCCAAGCAGAAGAACTGAAATTAATAAAAAGAAAACCAAATAATTATGAATCAATGTTTGAGCCATTCCAATTTGCAGCATACATGCAATTGAATGACAAGCATTATTTAATTAACTTACCAGTTGGTACATTTGAAGCAACATTAGAAAGAAGAAGAATGATGAAGGCCAGAATTGAAATCCCACCAATATGATTCACTCGTGCATGGGGCTCCACTAGTGTCCATAGAGTGCTAGGTATTCCTGTTCTGTTAAAACCTTCAACCGTAATAAACATCCCACAAAAGAATATCAACAAAGGATATGAAACCTGAGTAAAAAACAAACACATTTTAGTTAGCTTAATTAGTTTGTCAGAGAAACTAATTAAATCAAATGACTCGTTACAAAAGAAAGTGGAAATCTTACCTTGTCTAGACATGGTCCAGCATCCTTGAAATCAAGAACTACAAGAACAAGTGCTGCTGTAAGCGCAGTCCATGACATGTTTAAACCCATTAGCAAAGCTATCAACATTCCAATAATAACCAGGTATATGCAAGTTTTCAACGACAATCGCTTCCATCTTTGAGTCTTATCTTGCCTTTTTCGATTGAATTGTTGAGGCTTCCCAAGTTCAATATCATTCATCATTTGCATGTCACTCGTTGCAACCATTTTCTGAGTTATTTGAGGAAACAGATCTCCATTTGCAGCCCGATTATCTTTAGAAGCAACTGACTCCTTTGTGGATTCGACTAATTCACTACCCGAGATCCTGAACATGTCGCTTTCGCTTAAACTTCTACGACTTTTAAGATTGCTACCCATGTTCTCATTGAGATCGGAGAAGCAAGGAACATCATTCACTGATTTCGACGCGGGACAACATGATTGAGATGCAGGATGAGACATAGATGCAGGTGACAAGCAATGTGAAGTTGCATCATTTTTTTCATCCTTTTTAACAGATAATAATCTCCAATTCATGCATAAAAGAATCGATACATTCACAAAAACACCCACAAGCATTGAAGGAAGAAGTCCCAATAAGAACTCCCCAAATGAGATGCCACTTTGCAAGGCAATAACCAAGTTTTGGGGGTTGCCAATTGGAGTAGCAGAAGACCCAATATTTGCACTTGAGGCTAAGGCAAGCAAGAAAGGATGAGGTGAAACACCATTTTGTCTGGCAATTTTTAGGATGAACTCAGTAAGAATGACACAACAAGTATCATTGGTGAACAAAGCACTTGAAATAGCAGAGACAATGCAAATTCTACAAAGCAAGTCCTTTGCGCCGCGACTCCTCCATGAAAGCAATATGCTCAAGTACTTAAACATGCCAGCTCTTTCGAGGTAGAAACTCACAACCATGGTTCCAAAGAGAAGGCCAAGGACTGAGAGGTCAATGGCTGAAAATGCTTGCTCCGGGCTGATGATCCTGAAGATGATCATGAGCATAGCTCCGAGGAGGGAACCTGCAGTTCTTCCAATGGGTAGAAAAGGGACTTCCGGGAAAACTGCCAAAACCCAGAAAATTGCAAAAGCAATTAAACCGAAAACTACATTTGCAGTTCGAGCCAAGGCCATTTCTGCAACTTTATAAGCCTAAGCCTTGCTTCAGAACTAGAGATATCAGATAACTCTTATTTTCTGATGTTGCTTAAACCGTAACCTTTATAGCCCTGGACAATTCACTAGCTCTGTCGGAAAAGGAAAGAATGAACAAAAAAAAAACAAGGAAAACAATCAACATTTTTTTTAATATTACGTTATACATCTACTAATAAAATAGGCCAAGTATACTCCAAATATTTGGAGATACTCAATTACAAATCTATTGGGACAATCAGAAATAAATTTTTTATGGTGAAGTTGGCAAATTTAAACTTAAGATAGACCAAATCTACTTTAAATATTAGGAGATATCTATTCTCCTGATAGAAGGAATGGAACCAAAACTTCATTACATATCTTAGGTACCAACCACCTCTTCTAGAGTTGAGTGGCAAAATAATCTAACATTAATCAATATAAAATTACGACAACTCTTGTAAACAAATAAGACGATAATAAATAATAAATGAAAAAGGTTACGTACTTGAGAAACCCACATTTTAAAGTTCTTTGAAATAAAAAAAATAAAATAAAAATTCAAGTTCTTTCGGAAGCTCTGGAGCATACCAAAAGTCCACGAACTGTTCCACGTTCAGTGGCTTCAGCTTTTTCCTTCCCAATCAAAATCTACAATTAATGGTGAAGTATTTTTATCCGAAATCGGCAACTGAGATGCATTCAATTCGACCGCCCCAATCCTACGATTGGACCGTCAAGATTAATATCTTGTAATAAGAAATGTTGAATAATTATTATAACAACTATGATAACATTGAGATCATATATGTTAGGAAATTAGCATAAGTTCTTCGATTGAATACTATTTAAGTATTAAATTTAGTTATAATACTGATATTATTGAAGTTTTTATATGTCCTAATATTTTTATATTAATATGTAATATTTTAAAATTATTTAAGCGTTTTGTAAAATTTTATCTATAATTAATTAAGAATATAAAAGATTATAAATAATGAATATAAAGAAATAATTACCACAAAATTTATGTAATTTAATGAGAAATACTTATGTCTATGACGAAATAAAAACCTAACTTTTTTTATTAACAGTTTATGAAAAACTCAAAATCATTAAAATCTTACACAAGAGATTAATTAAAGAATATAATTAATAGTCAGAGCTCTCTCTCAAAAGATTTATCATCACTTTCTCTCTCTCTCTCTCTTGCACTCAGTACTTAAATGATCCCATGATAATACTTTTTTGTTGACCTGAAAAAATAGTTTCTCAGGTCAACGAGCCTTAAATTTATTGAGGGAAAATTGAACTTGGGCCTCGTCTGGACTGGAGCGATTAGTACGAGCTTGGGTTTTCTGTTTCTGCGAGTTGTGGAGGGGGGCCTGCAAAGAAACACGAACACAAGCTTAAATGTGGTCTTGTATGGTGGGTTCCGACGAAGACGCTCCAATGCTTAAGTAAAAAAATGGGGGTTCCCCTTAAAGAAAAAGACCAAACATGAATATGATGTTCTTCAAAATGGGGGATGCTCATTTTCTTTTCTCTTCTTTCTGTGCTTTTTTTTTTGGATTTTTTTGCATCATCCTCTTCATGTCTCCCTCTTTCCCTTTTTATAGTGATGACATTTCAGGGACTTTTTTGGGCTTTTCTCTACAGTATTTCTATCTTGCGCCGAATATTTCCTACTGTACTTCTAACACACGCCAAATATCTTTACACTGTCTCTCCGACTTACGCCGAATATCCTTCTGCAAATGTTTTGACCTCGTTCTTGTCCCACGTCAGATGTCCCTTCTAATGTGTTAAGCATATTCCTCAAGTTTGCCTCCACCGGCGATTTTGGTTTAAGTGAGACTTATTTTGGTCGGCTCGGGTCAGATCTTAAATAGCTATTCCTTATTGATTTGATGCTGATGCGGGGTTTCTAAGAATAAAGTTGTTGAATGTAGTCAATACCTGCTCGGTCGTGGGTGTATTTGGGCCAACGAAGGCCGAACAGATTTTCTCACTTGCCGACCAAATCCCCCGAGTCTGAACCGGTTCTTTGTTACTTCTGCTAGGTTTAGGCCCATGGCTATTACTCATGGGCCTGCCTTTGGATTGGACTCGTTGTGCAAATTTTGGCAAACTTTTCGGGAGGAGAATAGCCTTTTTTAAGGGAACGTCTAGCTAAGCTTCCAGGGACCGGCCGCAGTTGAATTCAGGGCCCACGGGCTCGAAGGCAGAAAGAGGGAGGTTTCGTCATGGACATAAGATCTTACACAAGAGATTAATTAAAGAATATAACTAATAGCCAGAGCTCTCTCTCAAAGGATCTATCATCACTCACTCACACACTCTCTCTCTCTTGCACTGAGCATTTAAGTGATCCTATGATAGTACTCTTTCAAAAAACTCTAGGTCACAATGACTTATTAGATCACATAAGTCAATTGATAAACCTTACAGATTAGTGATGTCTATATCTAGATTGTCTAGACGGTTAGTCTTAGTAGACCATGAGCCTAATGAAAAATTATATAGGTATACAAGTATTCAGTAAGGAGTGGATATTGAACAAACTCATGAGGACCTTCTCGAGTTGAGTAGTATTTGTGGTCCTTTAACTTGAGCACCACAGTGGACTTGTAAGTGATCCACCATACTTTGATTCCACACATGTCAGAGACCTTTCATGATCTAATCTCTAGGTGTTGTTGGGTATGATCCGATGCTCATAAAGTCTGGTGTACTTAAATATGAGATCCATCAGTTTATATAGGTAAGTTATATATCTTGATGCTCCAAGATTGTATTTTAAAATTTTTTGTGGCCACAAGTATTAACCCTGTAAAAGAGTTCTCATGGGGTAAAATAATATCACAGAAGTATTTGCGAACATTATTTATTGAAATATAAATTTAAGAGATAAGCTCATGATTGAGCAAATAGAAATTTGATAGTGAAGATCTATATCTTTTCTCTTCTAAAATATAAGTGATGGAGAGACTATATGATTCAATGCTTCATTTTGTAATATTTATAACATGTGTGTATAGCAGTGTTCACATATGAAAAGATTTCATAAGATAAATGAGTATGAACCTAAAGAGCCTCACAATATAAAGTGTACTTATTGAACACTAAAGTAGCGAACTAAGTCAAAAAGTTCAATTCGAATTTATTTTTGAATAAGCATGATTTATTTTTTAATCTCCCAAAAGACATACGTGTCAAATTTTAAATGTTCAAATTTGACATGTGTCATATGTTAAAACTACCACTTAATTATTATAATATTTAATTATTAAATATATATTAATTAATTAACAAGTATTGTTAACTTTTTCAAAATTAAAAAAAAAATAGCTCACTTAATGGCTTATCAGTGGACAAGTGTCCATTAACAAAAAGTAAATATGCAAACGGTTTGCATGCTTAGTCTTAGGAAATTTGGCCAAATATATAAGTCTATATGAGATGAAAGAAAGAATTTGGCTCTATGACTTTTTAAATAAGGATTCAACCATTTTGTAAGAAAAATGAGAAATGGTTATTCATGCCTTGCGAGGGAAAACTGAAATTAAAGAGTATTGTATAACTTAAGTGTTAAGCTTTAGTCAAAATCAAAATTGTCATTCTAATTTCTTGAATCCACCGGAGTTAAAAATTAGAATTGTTCTTGAGAGTACTTTAGAGTGATACCCTATGAGATTGAAATTGTCTAACTACACTGATGGTATTTAAAAGTATAATTTCTATTATAATAATATAATTAAATTTGAGAATTTGGTTATTGAAATAAATTCTATGTTTTCGCTGTATGTCATGTATGACATGCATTTATATTTTACAAATTACACAAACTCTTACACACAATAATTATAATCACACTTACATATAAAAATCTTATATCTTGTTAGAATAAAAATTTACATGTTAAAAAATTTAAAATTAACTCAAATCAATTAAATTTAACTTAAAATAATAATTTTTTAAAAATTGGCACTGCAGTACTGCTGCAGCGTCAATGCCCCACCACACCTGGGTCGCAGTATGCAGGTTTTGTTAGGTCGGTGCTATGGCTTGAATTCCTCGAGGCCATAGCCCCTAAGGCTGAAAACAATTCTGTATGCGCTTTTCAACCTCTTTTACTTTCTATTTTTTATTTTTATCATTTTTTTTATCTGTTCAGCACATTTTCGATCTTGTATCAAAATTTTATTAATTTTTAATTCAAAATCATATTAAACACAATTTTAAATTATTACATTTCAATAGCTTTATATGTTTTTGTAATTCAAAATTAACAATTTCTTTTCTGGGTTGTCAAGGCATTAGTAGCCCACTTATAAAACCTTTCATCCTAGTTATATATTCTATTTTATCAAGTCTTTGACCCGTGTAAAAGTTCCGCAGAAGAATACAAAGACTACGGAAACTTAAGAAAATTTATAAAGCTGAAGAATTGCGTGTTTTAACTTACTCATCCCGAGTTATCAAGTGACTTGGTAGGCAATAATATGCCAAAACTTTTTCCATTATTGCAAACAGAAAATGGACCCACCCCAAAAGATAAGACCAAAATTTCAATCGAGAAAAGTCAGAATGTAGCAGCAGAATGAAACTATAATATCAAACTCCTATGCAGTTGAGGGACACATGAAGAATGAATGTCGCCATTTAAGCATTACCCTTGTTTAATTTGTGTTGACTTGAGAACACAAGCAGCATGAGAAAATCATTTGAGAACTGAGATATTGCATGCCTCAAATCCAGGCTCAAGCATTTGCAGCATTGAAAAGCATAAAATCATATCCTTCTATAGTGGAAGTTAGCCATTCATGAAATAAAAATGGAGAGGAGTCAGTTCAACAAATATTTGAAAACACAATTTAATGTGGATTTCATCTCTATTGCAATCGAACATACATGCCAATTAACATATTCTTAGAAATGAAATATCAAAAGAAAATGATTTTGCACAAAAAGGGGAAAAAAATTTTCATATATAAGTATTTACAATTACAGGATTGACAAGACCATTAGACCAACCACAAATGCATTAAGCTAAGAGATAAGTACACAACCTATCAACACTTGACAAAATGTATGACTCTCGATCTTATTTTATACAATCAACTGAGCCGTCTTATTGTGGATGACTTGGCAACCATGCATGATTGTCAGGCTTCATGAACTACAACTAAATACTTCTTACAAATTTACAAAGGAGGCAAATTAAGTAAAATCTATACGAGTAATCAATCTGTAATAATAAGAGCCTAGGCAATGGCTGTTATTATAAGTGTTGAAGGAAGACCAAATTTTAAATGAGTCCAGAAGGAGAGACTGTAGCCTGAGGGCTGGGCATGACGAGCTTGCTCACACACTATCAGGTTTGCAGCTGAACCCAACAGTGACAAGTTTCCGGCAAATATGCTCACCCGTGCTAATATAAGCCTGCCTTTTTCTCTTTACTTTGAGATATTGCTGCTGCTGAAGCTGCAACTCTTGCTCTAAGCAGAAGAACTGAAATTAATAAAACCAAATAAATATGAATTAATGTTTGAGCCATTCCAATTTTCAACATATATGGAATTGAATGACGAGCATTATTTAATTAACTTACCAGATGGTACATTTGGAGCAACATTAGAAAGAGGAAAAATGATAAAGGCCAGAATTGAAATCCCACCAACATGATTCACTCGTGCATGAGGCTCCATTAGTGTCCATACAGTGTTAGGTATTACTGAAAGAGAGGATAGAATTTCATGATCAGCAAATTTTAATACAAAATTTTCTATTGCGAGTACTTGAAAGGGTCTCAAGATTAATGAGGCTAAAGTGGGATGGTATCAACTGATACGGGGAACGCAACATATGCCTAAACACAGTTTCGTTACTTGGTTGGCTTTGAAGAACAGATTGTCTACAAGGGACAGACTCAAAAAATGGAAAATTATTCCTTTAGATGAGTGCCCCATTTGTGGTTGCGATAAGGAGACAATTCCACACTTATTTTTTCAATGCAGCTTTAGTAGTGAAATATGACATAGAGTCTTTATAGCGTGTCAGCTCACTCAATGCCCGGACAGATGGCAACGAGTGATCTCCTATCTTTGTAGAAAATCCAATGGCAAGTCTATTCTCAACAAGATCAGACGAGTCTCGTTCTGTGCTACAATCTATTTTATTTGGAGAGAGCGAAACCTGGTGGTCTTTAAACAGAAAACGTCTTCTACAAGTGATTTCCATCAAAATATTAAGGATGTTATCTGAATTAAATGTATAAATGCTATAAATGGCCAAGGGATAGATCACATTGCAGCTGGTTGGTAAATGTACTTATGATTTCTAGGAGTTGTAAGGTCTTAACTTGTCGCATTTAATTTTTTTTGTAATATCTGTTGGATTTAGCATTTATAAAAATCTTTACTTACCAAAAAAAAGAAATGAAACCTTACCTTGTCTAAACATGGGCCGGCATCCTTGAATCAAGAACTATAAGAACAAGTGCTGCTGTAAGTACAGTTCATGTTTAAATCCATAAGTAAAGCTATCAATATTTCATTAAAAGTAATGTTATATTTTTTAAATTATATTTTAAAATATAATATATTAAATATAATAAATAATTTTAAAATTTATATTATATTATTATTTAATATTTATTTAACATATTATTTTTTAAAATATAATTTAAAAAACGTAATATTATTCTTTCAATAATAACAAACAATATGCAAGTTTTCAAAGACAATTGCTTCCATCTCTGAGTCACATCTTTTTCTTTTTCAGTGAAGTTCAAGTTCTATGTCATTCACCATTTTCATATTCTCATGCATCTCATTTGAAAACAAATCCCCATTTGCCACTTGGTTTTTAGAAGCAACTGACTTGTTTGTTACCTCAACTTCACCGCCAGAGATCCTGTTTAAATCACCTTCACTTAAACTTCTCCTACTTTTAAGATTCCTGGCCTTGTTCTCATAAGTTAGATTAAAGAAGCAAGGAACATGGTAGCAGTAGATTAAACTTGGGCATCCCCACTTGGAAGACGCAAAGAAAGAGCAGAATATTTAAGCAATTATTCTTAATTTCTCTGAGTGAGATTTTGTTAAAAATTGGTGATTTAATAATTTTGTATAGATAAGGATTGAGATGAACACTAAGAGTAGAGTTATTATAAAGTCAAGTACGCATTAGGTATACAAAAGAAGAGTAAAACGAAAAAAAAAAAGAGTACTGTTCACGGGGCGTACTGTTCACAGCGAGTACTGTTGCTCACGGTGGCGGGTACCATTCACTAGTTACTGTTCACGCGGCAACTTTAGGATATTTCATGTTTTGGCTCAATTGACTTATTTAAGTGGGATTATGACTCTTACAAGTAAGAACTCTTATTCCAAATAGGTTTAGAATTTTTAAGGATGTTTTATTCACTATATTATCCCTTCTAAACATAAGAGAAAGATTAAGCATCTAAGGTTTCAAGATGTAACCATAAGAAAGAATAGAGGAGTTAGGTAGGTACTAAGTGCGTGGTGCACTATGGTGTAACTTTTGGGAAGTATTTTTTCTTTAGGTTCTTTGAGTGAATAAAAGAGAAATATTATAAATCCTTTTGGCTTAGATGCTCAGGTTATTATTGTGTTCATTGTAAAAATCTCTTATGAGGAGATACTAAGAGGTCTTAGGGAGTCATGATGATCAATAGTAGATACTTAGAGATTTCTATAAGAAATACTAAGGGGTCTTGTGGGATCATTGATGATGTAAGAAGATACTTAATGATCTATTTCAATAATAAAAAATTGGATCATGGATCCTCCGTAGACGTAGGCAATTTTAGGCTGAACTACTTATATCTTGTGTCTTATTGATTGATTTGTTTTTTTTATTTTTATTGGTGTGTTAATCTTATGTGTTCTTTCTTATGGTATCAAGTTATGATTTTTCGCTGCGCATAGAGTAAAAGAGATATCAAGGTTGTGACTTAGTTGATGTCATAGGGGTGTCAAATTAAAGTGCATGGATCCTCCGTGGACGTAGGCAATTTTGGGCTGAACCACGTATATCTTGTGTCTTATTGATTGGTTTATTTTCTTTATCTTTATTGGTATGTTAATCTTATGTGTTCTTTCTTATGGTATCAAGTTATGATTTTTTGTTGCGCATAGAGTAAAATGAATATCAAGGTTGTGGCTTAATTGATGTCATACGGGTATCAAATTAAAATACATGACTTAATATCCGCAACAGATACCCTTTTCAGTCCTATTTAACTTGTGTAAGGAATCTTATGGATCACAGGTATACATTTTGTTCAGTTGTACATGGAAGCATTCGCGAATAAGTCAAAGTTGAACCAATTACAGAAAAGATGACGATAAAGAGGAAGACACGTAAGATTTGATAAGATAGTTCATTTTGTAAGTAGTGTAAATGGCTATATACATACATCCACAAGAATATCAAAAACATCAGGCTTGTTGCTTGGAAAAGTGGTAGGTGCAAGTGGTTTATTTTATCCAAAAGAGTAAGAATGCCAGTGGTTGAACATTGTAAGTCTAGATCCAGCTGTTTTGAAAATGAATCTAGTTATGTTGCCATTCGAAGTTCTATGCTCAAATGAAACAGTATTGCTCCTAATATTGAGGATAATCTACCCCTATAAATTTATATGCAAAATCAAACCCTCTATCTCTACCAACTTTAGGAAGAATTAAACCCTCTAGAGCCCAGTGAATGAATGGTTTTCTCTCAATTAATGATTTCTTTTTTCTTGAAACATTCACCGTGGTTCGATCTAGAAATATTTTCAAAAATCTTGACGGATCAAGCCCATCATTTTAGCACTTCGAAAAAAAAGCCCATCATTTTAGAGTCTCCTCTAAAATTAAAAATTTTAATTCTTGGTTGCCAAGGCATTAGAGTATCCCATCTCCAAAGCTTTATGCTAGGCATCCCCGTTGTATAAAGTCTTCGACCCTCTTTCATTAATAAAAAAAAGAAAGAGAAAAATGAAAGTCTCCAATAAAAACCCTTGTAAATAAGAGTGGTAGAATTTTTCATAAGAATAGAGCTGCGTGGAACTCGTCATAAATGGAAAGTAATTTGAATTTGGGACAGTAATCTAAATTTAAATTAAATTTTAGTTAAATTTAAGGATAAGTTATTTTTTCTAAACTCCCAAATATCTAATTTAAAAAATTTATAAAAAATTTTGTATAAATTTTTTTTTATATAAATCAAAATTGGCTAAGTGTTAAATTTAAAAGTATAAAATTTACTTACATTATATTTTTAAAAAAATTTATTCTTATTTATATTTTTTTTATTCCTTCTTTATTTTTTAATTATATTTAATATCAGACACTTACTTATAAATTAGAGTGAACTCATTTATTAAAAAAAAGATAAAGACAAACAAAAAAAAAAAATATTTATTATCATTCTTAATTTTTTGGTCATCACTCATATAACTCAAAAAAAAAGTTTAATATGTGTTATAAGTGCCAAAATTCAAATAAACCATTAAGTTTTGTAATTTTTTAGTTTGAATTTATGTTATTAATTTTTAAAATTAATAGTTAAAGACTTGAAAACTCGATATAATTTATATTTTCATGTGTTGTTTGCATTTATTTATTTTAGTATATTATAATTATACGGGGTAAAAGACTATTTTATAAATTAAATTAATATAAATAAAAGATTATTTAAAAAATTTAAAAAAATATGATATGAAGTACTCATGAGAATCTTCACCCTTTTAAGCATCCCTTATTCTAAATTTGAATTTCATATATTAAATATAAGATGTATAAAAATTCAAATATAGAAGGGAATCCATTGCCACCCCCTTACTTGTAAAAGTAGTTTCACAAAATAAAAAATTTTAAGAAATATATCAGGCAATAGTGCCAAAACTTGGTCTATTATTAAAAACAGAAAATGGTACCAAATGGATAAGATCACTTTCGAGCAAGGTTTCATAATAAGTTTTGGTGCCCAACTATTATCTGGACATTGATGGAATATTCCTCCAAAAGCCCTGTAGACGGCTTGCCCCTGTGCCCCATTTCCTCTTTGGACTTCAAAATACACTTGTCTTTCTAACTACTCACGATCCATGTGTATCAAGACGAAATGCTGCAATATGATGGATTTGGACCCGAAATTCAATCTAAAAGGTCAGAAAATTGCAGCAAAATGCAACTATATCAAGCTCCAATGTATTGGGAGACACCTGAAGGATGAATATCACACATTAAGCTTTACTTTCTTCATGTTGAGAACATAAAAACACGAAGAAACGAGATAGACCACGTCTCAACATCCATGACATTGAGTTGTTTACATACAGGCTCCAGCTTTAGTACGCATTGAAAAGCATAAAGCATCCTTTACAGTGGGCTCTCTTCAAAACTTGAGTAATTGCTAAGCCATTCATTAAATAAAAGAGAGGGGAGTCGTTTCAACAAATGCCTGAAAACACGATCGTTGATCTCATCTCCATTACAATCAAATGTACATACGAATCAACATAATCTCAATGATGAAATACCAACAGAATAACTTTCCACAATGACAGAAAAGAAAAATCCTAGTATACACAATTGGAGGGACGATAAAGATACAAGATAAATAGACCACCTGCAAATGAATTAAGCTAAGAGATAATTACAAAACCTACTGAAAACAATATGTATGCTATCAGTGTCATCCTCACCCAACTCAACTAACTCTTTCCGAATCAAAATCCCCTACCTGAACTCTGCCAAACTTCCACAGATTGCTGACCCTTGTGAGTCACAAACATCTTGCCACCTCCAAAAGCCAAATTGGTTATTCTCAATCCTCTGGCATCCTTCACTCTTCCCATCAAATTCTTCCTGAACACCCTCTCCTCTTTAAACTCACCTTCATTACTCCTGGAACCCATCAAAATCTCCGACCACAATTCTATTTCCCCTCCTTTCCCACAAAACACTTGGTTAGCGTGACTCTCAATCTTACATCCGAGCCCTTCTTTCTTCTTCCCATTACCCACTTTCCTCTTATCACCAAGACAAACCCACGTACTCGCATCTCCCAATTTCCTTAAATCCATATAAGAAACCTCACCAGAGTTAATACCAACTTTATAAATAGCTGACAAATTATAAGATACCGTTACATCAGAAAAGCAGTCCACACCATCCTTAATCTCCCACACGGCACTACCAGACCTTATATCCCACAATTTGATATTCCCCACAACCTTAGAGATGTCACTATGAGACCCAGATGCCATAAGCAAATTATGACTCGAAATCCACTTCAATTTCGTAGCGGGGATCGCCGAATCAATATCAGCACCATAAATCTCATTATGACCAATTTCAGTAACGGGACCCAAACTATTAATATCATAAACCACTATTGAATTTGAATTTCTGCGACCCGACTCAAAACTAACAAATAAATGTTCATCCGAAGAACCAATGGCTTGTACATTAGAACTAGACTTAGTTACATTTTCCCAATTCAAAGTCTCTTTCACATACCCATTTTCGAGGTCCAGAACTTGCAATCCTGAAAAATCCGTGGCCCCAGCTGCCGCAATACTCGGAGATAACGCCAACAGAGAATCAATAGCCGTGAATTGGGTCAAGATCGTTGATTTCTTCCTCATCGACCAATCAAAAGAAGTGATTTTGCTCCCGTGGCAAACATGAAGCGTCCCGTAATCCGTCGTCCCAATCGAAGACGGCGAGTCGCGTCCGTTCAACGGTATTATCAATGACTTCTCGAGGTTAAAAGCGTCAAATTGAGAGGGGTTCGATTGAGAATTAACCAAAAGTGACTCAATGTTGTAAAATTTTGACTCTTCAATTAGGTCTTCAATATCAAAAGCTTTAGCCTTAGACGGAAGCGTCCCGGTTCGCAAAAGAGACAAGAGGACGGAGAACAATTCGGGATCTCGGTCGATGAATCGATGAGTTGACTCAGCGAGTTGGGAGAGGAGTGATTTTGGTCCAGCTAGGGTCAGGGTTTGTTTCGTGGTTTGAAACATCTGGCCGCCAACATCAATTGTAACAATGTTTGAATCAATTGGCTTTGATAGTGGCATCAAGCTTAGAATCGACGGCATAATTGCTTATTTCGCCCTTCAAAAAGCCCTAATTTGAGAAACAAAGTTACAAAGACCCCTTAATTTTCCCCCAAGTTTTCCCACCGGACAGTAAGCTGAGGAAGCCTGAAGCTATACAAATATATATATACATACAGAGGAGGGAAAGTGGGTGATTTTGGAATTTCACTAAGGTCAAAATTCGAATTTTTGGTCAAAGTTGGTAAATTGACAACTTTCGCAATTGTATTATGCGGTTGGCTTAGCCGTCCAACTTAGACCATATATTTGGATCCATTTGCTGCCTTATAAGATAACAAATTAATTAATAGTCCCTCTAAAAAACATTTAATTAATTAATTTATTTATTATTATAAATACTACTCAGATAAGTTTAATTTCAAAAATATTCAAAAAATTTTAATTTTGTCAAAAATACTTAAATGTTTAACCGATACCCTTCTATTAAAAAATCTTTAGTCAAAATTACCAAATTGGGATAATAAAATTATTTCAATCAGTTTTAATTTTAAAAATAAAATTTCACCAAAAATTTATAATTTCATCTAAGGAAACAACAATTAACCTACGTTTTCTTATCTATCTTCAATCCCAATAACTTGTTTACAAGTCAAAGTCTTTAAACATAAGCCTAAATCTTTAAAGACTATCTGCTTTTGTAATTTTATCTCATCAAAATATCACAAACTCATCTCATAAAATCAATCATTTCTGTAATCTCCAGCAATTTCATTGCCACCACCACAAACAAGGCCGCTGCCCGTGGTGGATCCAGCAGTGCCAAGTATTTCCTCAAACGGAGGAAGAGGGAGGGGGCGAGGGAGAAGTTGGCAAGAGAAGCAACTTTGGTAGTGGTTGAAATGGGTCAAGGACCGGAAATGGGAAATGGCAACTTTGGTGGCGGTTGAAATGGGTCAAGGAGCATCACAGAAATGGGAAAGTGTTAGTTTTGCAAGCGTTATTTTATTTTATTATTTTCTTGTGATTGAAGGTGGGTGGAATTCTTGGCAGCAAATGGTAAAGTGACAAAAAGCTCAAAGCACCAAAAATGAAAATGGGTTTTTGTAATTCACGTGAATTATTATGATGTTTTTGAATTAGAGAAGAAAATGAAAATGGGTCTGGCACCGAAAATAGGAAAATGGCAAAAAATATTTGAATCTTAGAAAAACGCAGGAAGATTTCTTATGGAAACGGGGAATGGATCAGTAATTAGATTTGCTTGTATTGAAAGAATTTAAAAGAATATTATTAAATAATAATTAATGATTTTAGAGAAAAATTAAACAAAACAAAAAAAATATATTATTATTATTATTATGTAAAATGATATATTTGTCAAGTTAATTTTATTATTTGAGATAATTTAGTCATTTTATTAATATAGACATAAAATTTGTTAATTTTGACTAAATTTTTTTTAGCGAAAGAGTATTGATGAATTGTTTTTTTAAATCTTTAAATATTATTGCTAGAATTTAAAATTTGTGAGTATTTATTTAATTAAAATTTATTTTTAGAATATTTATGATAATAACATTAATTTATTTATGAACATATTGATAAATTTTTAAAAAAAATTGATAAATTCAAGAAAACATTTGAAAATCAGTTTTATTTTTGTTTTTGAAAGACCTTAGTTTTATTTAGTTCCTATAAGAATATAATCTTTTATTAAAAAAATTAACCTAAATTATATGATATTAGCTGGCATCCAGACATAAAATATCATAAAGGCGGCCACAATAATTTATATCATTATGAAGGTGGAGTAAAACTAATATAATAATATAATTCAGCACGAGAAAAACATGAAATTAAAGAGGAAGGTTCTGCCCAGGTTACTCCTGTGGAACGCCAGATAAGATTCATCATTCACAACACGTGCAGGTGACAGAGCCAGAGGGATGTGGAAGCCCCAAAAATATTCTTTAATTTCTCGAAATTGTAAATAGAAACACTCTTAAAATAAATATAACTTGAAGTAGGTTGTAAAACACTACAAAGATTATTTGCTACATTTATATGCCAGCAGCTATAACTTTTCTTCCAAGGGAGTTTTGAGTTTCTAGAAAGTCTTATAATTTGATATGCTGCGGTTGAAAGATGATACAAATTTAACACAATTTTTCCATGTATTTTCCGACCAATAATTTCTTGACAAGCAAGTGACGACCTATGATTTTAGCCACGGGAAACTGCAAAGTTAAATCAGCCGCAGAGGCCCTTCATGGGGAGACATAAACAATATTTGATCAACTTGCACAAGGCACACAAATAGTCAGGCTGGAAGTTCATAACCATCTTTAGCAGCATCATTATTATCGATATTCAATCATCAACATATATATTACATATGGAAAGGATCAAGAAAGGGATCTAAAAACTGCAGTTAATACGTCGTCTTAAGGCCTACGCTATTGATATTATATAGTAGTGTAAATCAACTAGGCAAAATATTTCAATCTGCCCTGTTTTCAGGTCACGAAGGACGCAAAAACAGCCTTCATGCTAGGCTCAGTAAGACCTTTCCATCTATCTAAAACAACAAAACTATCTACGGTTTGTTGTGCTGTCTGTGATTGGTTTGGAACCCCAAAGTTCATGCAGCAAAAATCCCCATAATGTTCCTAAACAAGGAGACACCAAGTGTTCGGCCTGACAGTTAGCTCACACCTGGCTGCATTACAGGGAAGAAGGCCCAGTTCTTGACTGCCCCATTTTCCTTCCCAGCCACCTTCTCATTCGCCCACCAGTCGGAAGCAATGTTAGGCTCATGAGAATCTCCATCTGCACTGTCGAAATTAAATTCTTTAGCAGTGCCAAGAGTGATAGACTGCTGCTTCTGATGTCGTGGTGCCTCTTCCACATCTACTGGAGCTTTCTCTGGTGCGTTGTTGGATGTTTCCCCAACACGGCAGGGGTAAACATTCTCAACTTGGTCAGAACTTTCTTCTCTCTCAGATGTTACTCCATTCTGTAGAGATTCTGATACAGCTTCAGCTAAAGTTGTTGGTTTCTTTTCCACGCATCTCACAACTTCTTCAGCAGTTAACTCAAAGGAGACTCTGTGATCAACAACATGATCATTTTTTACTCCATTTTCTGACTGTGGACGCAATGCACCCTCAGACATCTGATGGTTCTGGAGAATACTGTTGCTAGGAGTGGACCTAACTGCATCTGGTGTCAAAATGCCAGGACCACCCTGACGTGAACCCCACTCACGAATAGAAAGCTTATCAAGGTTTAACAGCTTGGGAGGATTATCCCTCCGGAAATCAGGAAACTGAGGGGTAAACTCACCGTCAGGGAAGGGTGAGGAAGTGCCTGAACCTGAGACACCTGAGCTAGGTGATATCAGGTTGCCAACTGGGCTTCCAGGATGGAGATGATAAGACTGAAATTCATATTGAGTAAATGGGAATTTCTGACCACCCTCACTATATCGAAGATTGGGATCAAGAAGCTGAGCAAAAGGCACCTCAGGTGAGGAAGGTGTAGTCAAGTGGACAGATTCAGGTGGAGGGGTGAAAGGAGCAGTCGATGGTTCTGTAGTAAAGGTTGAGAAGACAGGTGGGGAAACTAACTGAGTTTCATGAGCATAAGGGCCAATTGCAAAAATTGAGGCAGGCCCACCAGGGGAGTACATGTTGGCGGAAATAGAGTTGAGAGAAAGTAAACCTGCTGGTGATTGTGTTGCAGATGGAGGTTCTGATTGAAGGAAAGAAGCAGGAGAGGAGGGAGGTGCAACAAAGGGAAGAGCAAACGCAAGTGCTTGTGTTGAATTTACAGGCACCGAAGCATCACTTTGAGAGGTCGTTGGTTCAGGAACAAGGATAGAATGCCCGATTCGCTTTCTGTGCTTTTGGAATCCAAAACACCAGTATATGCTCCAGCAGCTCCCCCATCTTCTCTTCTGCAAAAAAGAGAGCACGAAATTATATCAGAAATCCTATGTTGTGGATGGAAAGAGATGAAGAAACTAAGAAGTAAAATAAATGATTCGAAGTAAAGATTAGTCCTATGAATACACAAAATAAATCTGTATCCATTTTCCGTCAGATCCCAGCCTTCACTTCATGTTTTCAGTCAGAAATTGCAGAAGGCACGTGCAGCCTTATTATTTTGAAACGAAAGTATAAGGATGTTGGACTACAGCATATATGTATTATATCAACTTAAATCTCTTGCATAACTACCCAAGTTTTGGAGCTTCTCATGCATGGAAGAGGTCAAAGAGTAAGTGATTCAACAATTCCACTTATAACAATATCAAGAAGTTCCATCAGATTTCACTTCAGAAATGCCTTCATATATTTACAAGCTGAAAGATGAAAGGAAAAAACAGAAGTAACTCAGCCATATACTACAACAGATACACACCAAAATAAGTTGGCTTCTTGCAAAGCTAGTTTGAACAAGGTAAGTTGCCTCAAGGTAACTTATTGTATTATGCCATCACCTAAGCAATTAACAATCTGGTTCTGAGCATCATCAGATACTGGTGTCTCATATGTCTAATGCTTTCACTTGTCAAAGCTGTCAATGGTGTTTATGAAGAAATGAAACATGTTGAAGCAAGTATGTTAGAAACTTATTGCAAAACCTCATGCTAGAGCTTCCAAGTCTTTTGTAGTGAAAGAAAACGTCTCTTCCAAAACCTCATGCTGGAAAGTTTATAGCATATTGATAATATGCAACAGACATATCCCCAACTAGGCCTCCAGTCAGATTGAGATCATTCTATTGCAGATAATTTTTCATTTCCTTTCTTTTATTTTCATATAAACAAGTTACTCTAAACTTTCCAAAAGAAATGCCAATTGATTCACCCATTTGAATTCTCTCTATAACTTGAATAGATATGCTTCAATCCCTAATCAAGTATCTAGAAATACCAGAATCTGCCCACCAATTTAAAGGAAGTCCAAAATTTTTCATATTAAATAATTAAAAGTTCAGCGTTCCGACTCAAATAACCAATCGAATGTCCAGTAGAAACTAAACAGAAGTTAACTCTACTAATCAGCAATTGAAATTCAAAACCAGGGAAAAAGAAAACAGCTCTTTATCGATTGAGATTAATTTGTTGTGGCCAAATTTTTATATTTATTAGAGAAACTGTATTACCTAATCAAAAATTTACCAACTTCAACAACAAATAGGCACTGAATCATAAGTTCCGAAACAGAGTCTCAAGCAAGAGAGAGACAGAGATTAGAAAAAAAAAAGAACTTGGAATCTGAAAAGAGCTAAAGCTGCAACAATTTCTTCTTATACAAGTCAACCTTATGAAAGATACAAATGAGAATACAATTAATTCTCCAAGCACAATTAGCAGCTTTGAGAACACAGCAACAAAATCAGCACAACAATGATTGCCAAAATTCTCTCATCTTAACGAGAACAGACGGGCGTACACGAGCAACAGATCTTAAATCCACCAATAGAAATTAGAACAACAAATATATCAGGAAATTCATAGTAACTAACAAAACCAAAACCAAAACCGATCACAATGATTAAAATTTCTTACCTGAACCGTAGCTTGAGGAACACGATTCTCAGCCGACGCGATCGCAGTAGCAGCCGCGTTAATCGTCTCCAAAGTGTTGTTCAGAGCTCTTGAATCTCCATTCGCGCCTCTCATCTCTCTAGTTTTTTCTTTTTCCCGTAAAATATCAAAATTTTCTTCTCGAGAATAAATTGATTAAACGAGAGAGATAAAGTGAAGCAACTGAGATTTCCAGAGGTAGCTACAGAAATGAAAATTAAATTTTTTTTATAAAAAAAAAATTAAATTTCTTTGTTTATGAGATTTTAATTCTCTCTCTAAAGCCAAGTTGTATTTATGAATAATATAATAAGTTTCAAAAATATATAATAATAATAATAATAAATAAAATGAATTTGTGCGCTTACTCATATATTTTTGTGTCAAGTAACGCTTTTGAGGTCAAACACGGCAGTGACATAAAATTTCTCTGTGATTATCGAAGACCCGGACTTTATGCTAACAAGTCTATATGCATATTTACATAAACGACCTTTGTCGCTAACTTCCATTACCACGAATGGAATGGGTGGTGAAAGTCATAATTACGATGACATTACGAGGGTATTATAGTCTAATTATGCGTGACAAAGTAATTATTATTCATCTTAAAATAATGAGTAGTTGGGGTTTTAATTCATTAAATTAATTAATTTGACAAAATATGTGCACGTGTGCGCAGCATCAACTTCTGGATGGCTTTCGTCCGCACACAGCCCACTGCCAATGATAGGGACCCACCGCACAAAAATTCTACCCGCCACTTCGACGAACTTGCTTTTACTCATCTGCCTTCTCACTTTTTTATTTTGAAAAAGAGAAAAGAAAACTCTTTTTTTTTTTTTCTCAATACAAATGATTAATTACACACTATGACTTGATAGAGTGCTCAAGAGTGTATCTCTTTTAATTACGAAGTTAGAAGTTTTGAGTTTTAAAGGATATAGAGATAGTGAATTATTTTTTTATAAGATCTTTTTCTTTCTTTTATGGGTATGTTTTCCTCTTTTTTGAAAGTATTTTTTTTTTCTCTTTTTTGTAAAATCGGTGTTCTTATTTATGAAAATTTTAAGGCCTTTAAAATCCTTTTTTTTTCCTTTTGCTCTTTTAAAGCTAATCAAAATGAACCTACGTAGAAAAAGAGCCTTTTTGATATTTCTTTGAAACTTTTGTGTTAGATTCGACACGCTAGGACTAGGGGGGCTGTGAAGATTTACTTTTTATTTTTCTGCTTTTGCTTTTCTTGGCTGCCAAAGGATTTATCTTTATGGTTCAGTTACTACGATGCATGAAAAGCTCAATCATCAGAAGCTTGAGCTTAGCTTTTCTATTTTTGCCTTTTCTTCTTTTTTTTTGGTTGGTTATTGGGTCCACTACACCCTAAAGTAGTATGAGTTTTTAGCTTTCGAGTATGTAACATGTTATGTGAAATCATGCACTTTCACATGTTGGGTGAACGATCTGAGGAGTAAAAAGAGAAACAAAAAGAAAAGAAAAAGAATGATTGGAATATGTACCAAAAAGGATAACAAAATGAGTTACAAGTATATGTAATTACTATGTGGTTAATTATGTTATAAATCAAAATCATCATAGCTTAGAAAGTCGTAACAGAACTATTTCAAGAAAGCTCAAACCTGTTAGGCTAATGTTGTCCAAAAGTAGGACCTTAACTTACTTTTGGCCCAACAAGCCTCTAATGTCTAGTATTGATCTTTCAAGTCCCAACTATTCAGAATGATAAGATTGTCATTTTCAAATCATTGCATCAATGGCTTAGCCATTTAAGTCAAAATTAAGGTAAAATTCTAAGTCTTCCCTAATTACCCCCCTTGTTTTTTTTGTCTTTTCTAACTTTCGAGGTGAAAACGCGTTGACACCCTTCGTCCAAGGGATAAAAGTGAAATCAAGGATTTTCTTTCTTTTTTTAATCATAACACAAATGATCATAAGTTATAATACAAAGGGAATAAAACACCTTATGAGTTATCATTTAATTACAATATAATTTATATTTTTAAAGATGAAAGATAAATATTTAATTTACACTATATTTTTAATATATTAAAATATATTATTTGTATTTAATAATTTATATTAAAACATCACTTAATTGCGTTCTTATTTTATTAAATAGATGAAAGTATAGAAAATAATTTTTTTAATTTTGTTAAATAAGAATTTATCTTTAATTTTTTTTATAGAAATAGAATATCTCTCTTCTCTAAATGTCAAGTCCTCTATTGATATAATATACTAACAAAATTTATTTCATGTACCTTTAATAAAATAACATTGAAAGAATAGGTGTATTACCGTTTCACTAATATTATCATAAAATAGACAATTTATGAAAATGTAGAATCCTCGTATAATCAATTTTGCATTTATAGATAATCGATTCTTTAATGCAAATCAAAAAATAAAATTATATTTAAAAATATATTGTAAACTCCCAAATAGCTTATACCATCTTACTATAATTTTTTTATTTATTAAGCATCCCTATACACTAACAATTAAAAATCTTCAATTAAAACACTCATTTCAAATATCATATCCTCGTTAAAGATAAAAATGAAAAAGTTAAAGCCGTATACAATTTAGGCGTATCCAAAGAGTCAGGAAAAGATCCGGATGAAATCAAGAATTTGTTTAACTTTAAATAAGAAATGAAAAAACAAAAAAAAAACTAGTCCTTGAAACTCTCTAGACAAACAACTAGGAGCCGCCGCCTACTGTACCCACTCGTCAACTAGAGAGTGGCTGTTTTTGGCCAATTTTTGGTGGATCCCCCCTCCGTCCTCTCTCTTTAGCTTTTAGTATGGATTTTGCTTTGTTTTTACTTTCTGTCGTTTTTCGTTTTCTTTTTCCTTTGTGTGTGCTTCGATCGGTGAGATCCTGGTGCAAAGTCTGAGAGGTCCTCAGCCTCCGTCGTGCTCCTCGGCCCACGCCGAGCCTCCTCGGTCCTGACCGAGCTTCTTTGACCACCGTCAAATTTGTTCGGGCATTACCCAGTTGGCGCCATTTGATCTACATAACGACAAGCTCGAGACGTGAGTTGTGCCACGGAATTCTTCGTTTTCTGGGGGACCCGTTGCCCCTCTGATTTGATACAATCCAGCCACAATGCCAGTGAAGTGTGCTTTCCTCCGGCCACTTTCTAAACCCGCTGCCAAGCTGACCATCGGCGGGCATTCATCCCCTGCATTCGAGCATCACCGCAGCCTAAGCTTCCGTCCGATCTGGTGCAAAGCAAACACCGGTAGCCTTCAAACTATCTCGTCACTGCCGCGTAGAATAACCTGTGTTTTTGAATATATTATCTTATTGTTCTATTGTGGGTGTATTTGGTGAATATTGAGTAATTGAAAAGGATATTGATTTATAATTGAGGAAAGATGTTCATGTAAGTAGCGATTTGTATATATACCATGAGGGATCATTTTTTTCCTCTTTTGTGAGGGTGTTTTGCCCCTCCTATGTAGGATGATTTATTTCCCCCATGAAAAAAGAACGCCGCCTTAATAGATCCAGCAGTTTATTTTTTATCATAAGGATGGTCTCCCCATTTTGAAAATATTGTACATCATTTCTAAGACAAAGTTTTAAGTCCGAATATTCATCAGTAAACTTATATTGCATTATCTCGGTAATTCTCGTTTTACATAGCAGTAGACCCTGTACCCTGTAATATCTCCATTGAATCAATGATATTAAAAGTAATAAAAAGAAAAAAAAGAAATGAAAACAAAGAAAGAGACAAGGAAAATTAACCCACATTGACAAGATTTCACTTTGAAACTATTTCATGAAATGAACAGTGCATGATTGTTTTCACAGTGGGTGAAGCGGGAGCAAAAAGCAGTAATGGTTATCACATAAAATGGGGGATAATAGATTTATTTTTTATATCAAAACTAGCAAAGGCAACAGTTTTTTTTTCTGTTTCCTTATTTTTTATTTTAAACAGCTAAGCTCTTCGAGGCAATCTCGAAGACATTCTCAGACAGCCCATTGGTAGACATGATCATCTCCAGCTGTGCCTGCAGAACACACCACACAATTTATTTATATTGCAGCGCTGATAGCAGAATTAAACATGAGAATTTATCATGATGCATTTATTAGTTTCAATCACAGAGGTTAATTATTAGACGTTTGTAAAATATCAGCTTATGGATAGTGTGTTTAACAAAGGTGTACCAGAAGATTTAATAGATTAACCACCAGCAAAAGCCCCAGACTGTTACCTTGGCAAGGTTTTGCCGAGTTTCATCAAAGCGCCTCCATCTTGAGAAGGCTGATACCATTCGTGAAGCCACCTGCAACAAGTTGATAAAGAAAAGATATGAGAAGAAGCAATAAAAGAAGAAAGATATCAATTGAACTAGGAAGGAGCCGATTAACAAGAACCACCAAGCTTTAGGAGGCCTATATTTTTAAACTAACCTGAGGATTCAGTTTGTCCAATTGGATCACAATTTCTCCCAAGAACTTATAGCCGGAGCCATCCTTTGCATGGAAATTCACAGGAGAACCCAAAAATCCTCCAATGAGCGAATATACCTGTTCCAACAAAAAACTCCGAATTTAGTATAGCCTTAGAAATGGAAAACTCCGAAGAGATGCACATGAAGACACCAGGAGCACTTACGCCTGCAGGCTAAACACACACTTACCTTATTTGGATTACACAGGTCAAATGCTGGATGGTTTAAAAGCTTCCGGACACTCTCAAGATTATCAGGGATGTCAGACATGGCTTGAAGGGCAAACCATTTATTCACAACCTGATAAAAGAGGAAAAAGAAATTGTTCAACAAATATATCAAGGAACTGTGCCGGCAACAACTCTAACAACAACGGAATGAATTTGTAAGTCTATCATTAGCTTGATGAAAGAATTTGTTTAAAAATACTAAAGTAAACCACACTAAATTTGTGCTTGCTAGAGAAAGAAATATATATACAGACAGTACACTTAATTTGATGAAAAAAGAATTTTACTTAGCCAACAAACAACTATTGAATTGGAGACTTACCAGAAAGTCATGTTGCCACTTGCTATAGAAGTCATCCAACACCTCATCACGAATTTTACCAGGGTTCTGGGCTATGGCTGCCAAAGCTGCAAATTGGTCTGTCATGTTTGTGGCAGTTTTGTACTCATTTAATGCAAGCTCTGTAATATCTGGATCTTGAAGTGATGCAAGATAGGCTGCAGAGATAACAAAATTATATTTTGTTGAAGGCTGTTTACCATTTTGATCTTAAAAAACACTTTTAACTTGAAAAAACACAAACCAAGAGCAATATTCTTCAAAGCACGTCTGGCCATATTAGGATGATTAAACACGAACTCTTCTGAGCTTCTATTCTTTTTAACCTGTAAAATACAAAAAGAACAAGTTAATCCATCAAGAGAGATCAATCAAATGAAGAGAGACAAAAAATATAAATCCATAGACTATTGTTGCTCCACAGAAGATGGCATACTGTGCTTAGAAACTCTGCTTTCAGTTCAGAAGCAAGCTGCTTTCTAATAAAAGTTCGAACAGCATGAACAGCATCTGGATCTGCAACTTCCATCATGTCCATAATCTCCCCTTCACCAGGCAGAGTGATAGCCTTTGCAATGAATTCCTGGATAATAAAATGCAACTCCAGTTACTTAGTTTACTCACCCTCCTACAACAAAGCCTGACCACCCAGTTGCCCCCCAAACCAAGAAACAAAAGAAGAAAAAAACAAAACAAAATGACAAAAACCCTTTAAATCTGATCTGAATAGGATGCCTTATCATACTTTGTCCAAGTCTGAATCAGAAAGTATACTTCTAAGCCCATTCACAAACTTTGGATTCAGAACCAATGGTTTGTTTTGTTGAAAATCAGCCACCAAGTCGAGCATCAGTTTCCTTGCCAACACCTGGCCAGCTTCCCAACTAAACAGAAATACGTCTGGTAAATAACTCTCTATAAATCACTCAACAAGATAACGAAATGTATCAATGGTTTGCAAAGATAAACCGGTTAAACTCATCGGAATCATGAGCAAGGAGGAAAAACAGGTCACTATCAGATAGATCAGTTTCAAGGCGGATAGGAGCACTATAACCCCGCAAGAGAGATGGAACTGGCCGCTCCAATATATCAGAGAACACAAATTCTTCTTCTTTCTGCTTGGTAACAATAAAAGAAAAAAAAAGGGTTGATTGCCATTATGAAGAAAGATATAAATAACATGCTTGAAGTTTATTTAAACAATGCCAGCCGCAGAAATTTTAAAGTAAGACCCAAAAATCACCTAACCAGTTAAAAGAGAAGCTAAACAATCATAGCTTCATAACAAGGGTTCCAACAGACCTTGGTTACTCGAAGAACCATTGAGTAGACGGGCTGACTGTTGATTGCAACAGACTGCAATTTCCCATCATGATACACAGAGGAGAGTGGCATGTCCTTGCCACTAGAATCCAGCAGACCTACAACCACAGGGATGAACATGGGTTCTTTCACTGGCTGCCCAGGGGTTGGAGGTACCTCTTGACTGAAAATTTCCCACATCAAACACAGTTATTGGTGCCATTATCATAAAAAAGCTAAAGATCTAAATATTTTTAACTACAATTCTCTGCATGTGTACCTGAACTTCAAGGAATAAATACGAGTTTCAGCATTGTAGGACGAAGTGACTTTCATACGAGGGGTCCCAGCTTGGGAGTACCTGAAATTTTTGTTATGTAAAAAAGCATACGTATCAAATTGAAACTCAAATCGAAAGATGAGAGATACATACCATAACAAGAAATTAGCAAAATCTGCATCATTTGCATCTCTCATGGCAGCAAAAAAATCTTCACAGGTTACAGCTTGCCCATCATGTCTCTTAAAATAAAGATCCATGCCCTGAAATGTGGACAGATTATATCAAAAGGCAACTCCAAGCTGAGCAGCTTCTGTACTAAGCACCTTTCTAACGATATAATCATGTTTCAGAGTCAGAAACTTCATAAAACCTTACCTTTCGGAACCCTTGACTCCCCAATAGGGTTTTGTACATCCTAACAACTTCAGCTCCCTGATAAGTTCGACATCAGCATGAATCATTGACACACATATAGCAGTTATTAACCACATATGCATGCACATTCATGCGACACAAACATTGAAAAAGAGAGATAAAAGATGAAGTCAAACCTTTTCGTAAACCTGTCGGAAAGAAAAGAATAAACAACCAAAAACAAGGAACAGTTAGATATGTTGTCAAACAAAACCGAAGTACCAAACAAGGAAATGGACGCAAAAGATACGAAAATCTTCTCAGCCATACCGTCACTGCAGTTTGAAGTTAGTAGGTAGCCCAATATCAGAATTGTATGGGAATGCAGTTGGACAATCAAACATATCAAAGTCAGTGTCAAATGTGAATTTCTAAGCCGTCAAAATAGTGTGTTCCATGTACCCTTCAACTCATTTCAACTTAAAAAAAAAAAAAACTTGCCTGTGTAGAAGTTATCCATCTGCACAAGTAAAAAAGGAAAAATTAACTTAGCTTACAACAGAAACACTTGCATAACCCTTCACAAGAAAGTCATTACATACTGACCTTTATGTAAGAGTGTGGTCTAACAGGATGGGCCATAGGACCAGCATCCTGGAAAATCAGAAAATTAGATGTTATTATATGCTTAAAATGAATTATATAACAACGCGTTAATTTTCATCAGAACAAACTCATATACATCTCAACAGATAAAATCTGCAAATTGATTTAAATAATGATAGTTGCACGAAAAATAAATGAAGAAAATAAAGAATGGTCACTCTAAAGGTTGTGGATAAAAAACAAAAAGAAAGAACCTGTGGAAATTGATAATTCCGAAGCCTTGAGACATCACCAATTCGCTTTACAGTACGGCTTCCCATGTCAGATGAAAATTCCTAACAAACAAGGGAATTCTCAAACCATTATGCATAAATTAATCACAGTGATTTGCATCTACTAACAACTTACCAAAGATAGAAGTCAGTTATACCTGATCACGAAAAACTGTAAGACCTTCTTTTAAGCTGAGCTGGAACCAATCCCGACATGTCACTCTGCAGTTATTTTAGCAAATATTAATTCTAGTCCCAACACAAAATTGTAACTAAATAACATAAGAATAATACCTCCAAGAAGAAAAAATAGAAAAAGAAAAAAAAAACACCTCCATGAACAAACAGATGCCTAAATTATTCTTACAAAAATTTAACATAGATCATATACATAATACAAACCCATAGTCATCATAATTAGAAAATTAAGAACAACAATTGTGTCTTCTATCAAAGGAACAAAATCTCTTAATAGGATATAAGCTCACCTGTTGCCAGTCCAGTTGTGGAAATACTGCAAAGCAGAAATGAGGACAAAGTTAAAACAATCTGTCTAATTCAAATCAACATTAAAAGACTCATGGCTTTACATCCTTTGTATCACTGATATTGATAGCAAACCTCATGGCCAATGACTCCCAAGATTGCCGCATAATCTGCGTCAGTAGCAGTTTCTGGTGATGCCAATACCAGCTTTGAATTGAAAATCTGTATAGGAACAATCCACAAATGATTTTAATACAATTACACACATAAATAGATTCAGTCCACAAATATCCAATAAGTCAGAACCCATACATTCAAACTCTTGTTCTCCATGGCTCCCCTGTGAAGCAATCAAGAAACAGTCAGTATCAGCATTATAAAGTAAATAACACAGCATTTACCAAAAGGATTTTAACTAGCACATAATATAGGTTTCTTAGATTTCATTGAAAATAAATGTAATATATGTACTCTCTCATAAATCATAATAAAATGCAACTTACATGTTAAAGTCAGGAACAGCCACAATATTGAAAAGATCTAGGTCATATTCAAGACCAAAAACCTGTTTGTAGAAGCATACGAACCACAATAGGATTTAGAACCAAGGGAAATAAAAATGAAGTCTTAAAAAATATAAATACTGGCTAAGAATGAAGATACTGACATCTTCATCCCACTTCATTGCTGCCTTAAGTGAATACATAGCATGTGCAGTCTTGGGCACATCTTCTGCAGGGGTCCAGATCCTTAGAGACACTTTCCGGCCTAAGCGGGTAATAAATGTATCATCTCTGCTCACCAATTGTCCAGCAACCAAGGCAAATAAGTAGCAAGGTTTCTTGAACGGATCCTCCCAGAGGGCATAATGTTTACCACCCTGCAATGAAAGATTAAAATAACTATTGTAAGAAACATCAACTGATAAATAATCAACAACAAAAGGAGGGGAAATTTCCTATTTATAGCAAGCAAACTTCACCTCAAGATCCCCATTCTCTATGAGATTTCCATTAGACAGCAATACAGGGTATAATGCCTTATCAGCTTCAATATAGCATGTGTATTTTGCCATTATATCAGGACGGTCCTGTCAGAAAATTACATGCCCCCTCAAAGTTTATGTTAGATTGATAATTCACAATAACGAAGATTTAGATTATCAACTGTTTCAAGTTATGGACCTGATAAAATGTAATTTTTCGGAAACCCTCAGCTTCGCATTGTGTACAGAAATTTCCAGAAGACTTGTAAAGCCCCTATGTAAAAAAATAAAGTTTACAGTTAGAGCACTGGAGAAGAAATATAATTGATACAAAAACAAGATGTAAATATGAGAAAGGTATGATTTACCTCTAATGAAGTGTTCTTCTGAGGTTGTATCTCAGTGACAATCTCCAAGGTAAATGCACCACTTGGTAGTGATGAAAGTGTCAAATGGCGTGAGTCTAAGCAATACTCTTCCTCCTGTTAATATGATACAGTAAATAAAGTGCACTTAAATCCCTAGAACATACCCCCAAAACCCACCTCAAAGAAGTCAATTGACGATTTTGAATTGCGTATGAAGAGTCCCTAGCTTAAGGATTTACTGTGAAAAAGTTTATTTTCAGTAATTTAGATAAAAAGGACATACCTTCAGTTCTCTACTGTTGACCTTGATTGAAACAAGCTTAAGATCTTGTCCATCCAAGACCAGTGAAGAAGAAGAACCTGTTTCACATTGTAGATTATTTAAAAAATGAGATGATTTGGGATGTTTACAAGTAATACTTAAGAATTAATTTTGCACAAAAAAAGAAAACTACAATGAACATTTAGATCATAGCTATAAAAGGAACAACATATGCAGCAACTACAATAGATGAATGCAAAAACCAAGGAAGTTGCAAAGTATCAGCGAACAATCACTCACCAGTTAAGCTATAATCAAATACTTAAAGCAAATTAAAGATAAATAAATATATAAAGATGACCAAGATACTACCTTCAACCCTTGGGAAAACTGTGATTTTTGAAGTAACAATTGTTTTCTCCTCTCCCAACGAAAATCTCAAATCCACCTGAAGTAGTAGTTTCATTAGTACAAAAGAACACAAGAAAAATTCATATGAAGAAGTCCAAAGTATTCTAGCCTAATTAATTGCATGCATACCCTATCAAAATAGTAATCTGGCATCTTATAATCCTTCAAAAAGATTTCTTTTGGTATATCCATTTTAGATTCCTCGGCTTGCTTAGGTGAGGTTTCTGTGGCAACTGAACAAAATAGTGTTCTTCTGGTTTGCTTAGTCCTCTGAGAGAAAAGATCAAGGAATCACAGAATCAAGAAAAATTAACAAATTAGATCAGAACCTCGTTATATACCATAAAAGTGTCTGTGTGTATGTGCAGACATATAGCACTGCACAAATATTGTAGATTCAACATATAACGACTTACATGTAAAGAAGGGTATGGAAACCTGTAATTTTTTCGATAAGTTACCTAAAAAAACAATGACATAAAAGAAACACTTTTACTCTATATTCTCAGGATAAGATCATTTAACAGCAATACACAAAGAAATGTCTGAACATTTCCCAATAAGGAGAATGAAATCATGAACTGACCTCTGAACTATGCAAACACCTGTAATGAGAAATATTTTTGACAGAATTTTGGAAGAAGCTAACACGAGTAGTTGCCTGACGCTGCAAACATAAAATGGAATATAGTCACACCAATTCATCAAACAAAATCAACATTTTACAGTCACCACCAACATGTGTGCCTGTGTGCAACTGTGCATGTGATTGTCTCTGTGTACAAATGCTTAGTGCCCAAAAAAAGTTCAAATTGCATTCCAAACTCAGTTAACATGCCAAGTGATCAGAATGAACAAAATTTCTACAGCATTACTTCAGTTTCTTGCAACCAAACCGAACATAAACAACCTTTTATTGCAAAAACCTATAAACTAAAAGATTATGTTCTTAATTTTCAATTCAAATTTAACACACTCAAGAATTCCGCACACTGCCATCCCGACAACTGAAAAAACAAATATAACACATTACAACACCAACAGCCAAAATCAACCATATGTAACGCAATCAATTGCATCTCCTTCTTTTACAATTTTCTCGGGAACCAAGCACACTACGCAGTAACGGACAAACACATAAAGCGAACAACAAAAACGGCGAAATGGGAATGAGTAATCACAGGAGAAGAAGAGATGAATCCCAAAAGAGTGGTCTTTGCCAAACACGAACTTTTGCACGGAAAAATCAACCGAGCCATTTAAATAACGACAAGGAAAACCCTAAAAAATAAACTACTAAAATCTATATTAACTATAGTGAAAAATTAAAAGGGACTTTTATTTACGAAAAATAAAAGATACCCAGATGACCAAAAAGAAAAGAAAAAACTCCAAAACCCTAGCCCACAAGAGAAACAAAGAAAACAGAGTCCCACTCTGGGTTCTTATATAAGGATATACGGATAATTCAAATTATGGACAAGAAAATTCAAAGGGAAAAGACAAATAAATAAATACAATAAATAAAAATTAATCCTGGTTGCCAAGAAATTAAACTTTTAAAAAGAAAATGGAGTATTCGATTTACCCAGATTGATGATGATCAGAATCAGATGAAGAGAAACAGGGTGAAAAGAGAGGATTTCTTGACAACCTTGGATGGAACAAAAGATGAGTGCCCCACGCTTGAAAGTTATAAATTTCTTTAACGGTAATTAAACAGATTTATTCTAATTAAAGCAGATCTGTAATTATAGAATCTTTTATTTTAATTGACTAATATGCTCCAATAATAACCTAACTTTTAGTCAATTTTTTTTTGTTAATTATTAAATCACCAAAGTACCCTTGTACTTGACCATCATAGTATTTGGGTGACTTTAACTTAAGAGGGTCTTCATGTCATTAAAATAGGACAGGGACCTATTTGATATGAAATGAGAAAGTGAAAACATGGAAAAATCTCCATTTTTTTTTTTATATTATCCGTTCTGTCAAACCTTGTCACTGGTCAGGTCCCATTTTCTGTATCTGTGTTAATCAAAATCGATTAATTGGGCCAGAGTTGACGAGTGGACCAACAATAAACTTGATTTAACCCTTTCTTGCTTCGGCTCAAACAAAACTTGGGCTTATCACAAAATGAGATTGGGCTGACGTTGTTTCGCTAATTTAAAATACAAATTGAACATATAATCTTTTTTCATAAATGACCGCCTATGAAAGGTAAATTTATAATTTTTTTTTAACTAACAGAAGAAAGAAAAATTAATGAAATCTATTAAAAAAGTAAATTAATACATAGACTAAGGTAGTGTTGTGTATTTTTTATGTTTAGAAATGAATTGAGTTTAATGATTGAATCTAAAAACTTGTTTATTTTTTTTGGTTAATATCTAAATATAAGTTTTAATTTTTTTCGTTTTTAATTAAAAATGAATGAAAGTTAATATTTTTATAAATTTTATTATTAAATTAATAAATTTTAATATTAAAACAATGTTAATTTTAATTTTATTACAAAATTTAATAATGTGTTTCTTTCTTTTCTTTTTTTTAAGTTGAGGAAGACAAATATCATGCAAAAAAAGAAGAAGAAAAAAGCTACGTACTTGATAATAGATAGAAGGTATTGATTTTATATAAATAGAAATAGGGATGTAAATAAATCATACAAGTATGAATATTTTTTTATAATAAATATAATTATATCATTTAGACTTGTTGCATTCAATCAAAAAGCGAAATAAATTTTACTTTTAAAATTAAGTCGAATTATTACAACTAAAAATAAATGGAACCTAAATTAAAGGGGGCTAGGGAAATTAACTTGAAAATTATAAATATATAGCATTGGATTGATGTGTTCGAGAATAAGGATAGAAGTGGGTTAATATAATTAAACGTGAAGGTGGCCAAAGGAGTTGGCAAAATGGGAGTAGATACAACAAATAATTAATGCTTGGTCTTATAGTATAATACTAATTAGGGTTTTATGAATCTTAATAAAAATTTGAACAAACCCATATCATAACATTTTTTTCTTTTTTTTTTTTTAATTTCTATAAGTTCCCATATGCATTAAGTTTGGCTTTGTTTAATATGATTTTGATTTTTAAAAGTTTAAAAGTCATTATTATTATTATTTTGATTCAAAATATAAGAAATTTGAATTACCTTGCAAATTACTCAAAAGATGCGTTTATTATTAAGAAATGTTTATTTATAATATTGATTTAATTATCATATTTATACTTATACTAATAATATTTATACTCGTTACAAATCAACACTTTTAATTGAGAGAAGTCGATTCACACTTTTAATATAAAAACAAAATTGACTCAATTTAAACTCAACATATTAATATTAAAAATATTGACATCAATTTTATTGAGCCAATGAAGTAGTTGGCCGAAATGAAAAAGGTTCACCAACACAAAATTCATGTATAAATGTTGTATAACCAACTAATTACGTATTGAAATATTTGTATATGGCATCAATTACTTAATCACTTATTGCTAATATTCAAACACGATTTGTGGAAAATGAATGCACTAATCCGAGCTAATATTAGCAAAACAAATGTGGTTGCAAATTCAAGTAATGAAAATAGGGTGGGGGGGAAATTTTGATTTGACTTTTGATTTCATCATTCACCTATGTGTTTTCCTGTTTCAATTGTTTGCTCTAAGAGGTCAAAGTGTCCACATTTCAATGCTTAATTTGGTCATTTTGCTTAGACCCTTCACTAGAATATTCTTAATAAATTAATACTTTTTTTTCTTCTTTATCGATAAAGACAACTTAAATATTCACTTGTTTTATACTATCTTAATATAGTCATGATCAAATTTAAATATCATTAAGCATTTAGAAATCCATGGTTCATTTAGGTTACATTCAATGAATATATCCATGGTTCATCTTCTCAACATATTTATGGTTCATCAATATCGATATATATATATTTAACAATTATATCAAACACCTATCATACATTGATTACATATTTATGTATGATCGAATATTTAATATTAATATTATATTTAATACCTTATATCATTTACATGTTTATATACGCTCGAACACAAACATCTATCAACGAAAAAAAATACCTTACACAAAAAGATGAAAACTCAGAATAAGAGAGAACATATTTACACTATCCGATTTTTATCAATACTCAAAACCCTAATCAAAATTAAGTACATAAATTTTGGCTCGAATAAATATTTGGATGCCACAAATCTCAAAACTCATTAATTCTTTTAACATTGCTCTGATTCTAGTTTTAAGGGTTTTTTTTTTTTAGTTCGTAAACAATGCTTGTTAATATTTTGTGTTTTATTTATTTATTAAGAGATATATCATATATTACAACCAATGAGGGAGGAAAATGAAGTAACCGTGGAGATAAAAATATGCTCAAGTAGGGGGATTAAATCGTTTGGTCTTTGAAAGTTTGCAGAATGGTTTGAGAACTTGATTGAAGAATATCAGAATTTTTGAATACACATAAATCTGCAGATTCAGTGTTTAAAGTTATTCTAATGTGTTTCAATTTTTATAAAATTTTAAGGTTTTTTTTATAAATATTATTTAAGGGAAAATTTCAAACTAACGAGGCTGAAACCTCTACACGTAAAGTAGCCATACATTTTAAAGGGTATGGAAATTCACAATTTATAGATATGGGTATTAAAAGCTTAGACCATTATAATGCATCAACTCTCTTTGTTAACTCGAACCTTCTGTTTAAATAATACTGTTTAAAGAGATGAGGCCATGGCCATTTTTATTTTTGTTTTTTTTATAAAAAAAAAGGTAGATAAGGCCATTGCCTTGTCCTCATCAATACACCGTTCAAATCCTTCGAACACGTTCAACTTCTTTTTAAAATCCCAAAACCCACCTGTCAAAGTCCAACCAGTTCACATTCAAGGTTTATAGAAATTAAAATGCCTAGTGAAAATTCAGCAAAACAACATCTCAAACAAGTTCATACAACCGAACTGCGATTGTCAAATCATTCCAAGAGCTGTACTGTTTTTTCATGCTTAGCAGGCGTTCTCCCATTGGACAGTGACGGGAATCTTGAGAAAAGCAAATAGTAGGTAAATGCTACTTAAGAAGCACTTATTAAAAAAGCACAAGCCTGAATGAAATTGCTTTTTAAAAAAAAAATCCGAATGCCACCTATACATTGCCGTTTATATAATAACAAATCAAAAGAACCCAGGAAGTAAGCAGCTTCCTGATAATGGACCTAATAATGAGCAGCAGCAAATGAAAGGCCGTGCCATAGCAATATCAATACCGCCGCCTGCCTACGACAAATAACTTTCCAGATAAATTTCCCTGCACGCTTTGTTTGGTCTGCTGCTGCGAACTTCAAAAAGCTTAAATGTCTTAGAATTAGATTTCAAAATCTAGTAAGTCAATACTTATCCAGCCTTAAATTTTCGTTCGTAAGCAACTCTTTCCGGACTAACATTACAAAAGCACTTCATGGGGTTTTTCTTCTTATTCTTCTTCATATTATTTTTCGGTTAGGATGTCAGCCGACATGTATCCCAATTGGATGAAGTTGAAATTTTGACAACATTTTTCAATTTCCCCACTATTAATGTCAACTGGGTCGGTCCATGTTGCTCAAAAGTAGACAAATGTCAATCAATAATGCTTGGGATTCCTGGACTTGATTGATCTAACTTGTGATGGTGACAATTTTCTTCCCTCTTGGCCCACCTCCCCACTTGAACTTGCAAGGTACTGGATCGAAGTATTGAACACTCCAAGCAAATTATTTCATTCATAAAAAAATGGACAGATAAAATAAATAAATGTGAATAATAATATAAGCTCTCAATCTTTTGAGCAGCTTCCAAAGTTTGCAACCATTGAAAAATGGGGGGGGGGGGGTGGTGGTGGGCGGTGGGGGAAGCTTATATTTGTTTAATGTCGCTTCACCTTCACATACTTGTACTCTTAAATTGTCTACAAGTTAAGGGAACAAAATTTTTTCTCTGGGGTAGGTGTGTGAATGTATTGAAATGGGGTTCAAACTTAAAAATCAGAAACTCATAACTCTCTCTCAATCAGTGTAACAACTAACAGATTACAAGTAGTAGTGTTTGTAGTACTATTGTAAGAGCCATTGATTGACTTGCACGGAGAATAAAATAGTTAAAAAAGAGCGGAAGTGAGTGTGAATATACCAGTTATCAGAGCCAGACGTAAAAAAGAATTTGCTGTTGTAGGGGAGGGGGCATCACATGAAAGCATGTGCTAATGAGTACTGACAAAAGAGTGTGTTTGGACTGATGTTGAAAGAACCAATCCAATAATAATATCATTTAAGTCAACTTCATTGCAGTTTTGGTTGGTAGATAGAGATTTCAATTTCAATCTTATATAATACTTACGCCAGTAATTTATCGACGAGAAAGAAGTTCAAACATAAATCCATCGTGTAAGCTTTCTTCTGACCCTTTTAAACGGTAACAATCAGAAGGGGAGAAAGAATGTTATGGAAATGGAGATTTCAAATCAAATTCAAATGCGTCTTTGTTGTGAGAAGATTTTAGACAGCCCTTTGTTCATTTGCTGTTGATCAATCAAATTTAAAACACGTTGGGAAGGCAAAAATGAACCACTTGTATGCAAAATCGACTATGCAAACACTGTTTTCTTAGTATATAAGCAAAAATCTGATATGGTTAATGAGAAATTAGATACTAATTGCCATCAAAATTTGGTGTATCCTCAATAAAGTTAAGCAAAAATTATAGATTATGTTGTTCTCAATCTTCAACCAGTCATGTATGAACTTTGTGTCATGTTTCACAAAACATAAAAATTAAGTAAGTGTGGACTATATACAAACGGACAAATAATATAATTTAATAGATTAATTTTTTTAAATCAAAACACTCAACTTGTAACATCTAAAAAGACTCACACTCAAATTTTGTCACATAATTTAAATAAAAAATAGTTTACTAATTTTTGTTAAATTCAGTATAGAGTACTTTCATGTCTAACTCCATGCTTTTTTATATAAAAAAAATCACTAGTGAACTTATTATTTTTTTTTATAATTATTGAACTTCATAAACATGTCTTGTAACAGTTGGAAAATTCCATCAAAGCTACATTTTCAAGTTTATCACCGTGAAATTGAGGAGGAACGGTGGTTGTCCTTAAAACCCTAAAGAGAAAAAATATTCCAATTTAAGAGAAAAGTTATTGTACCTTAAAATCCTTTTCCATTAGAGAGGGGGTTACGGTCTCTTTTCTGGCGACCCCTTAAAGTCACAATCAGCTTAGATTTATCTTTTCATTTTTTCTTTCAATTTTCAAATTTTATTTTATTTTTAATTTGTTCATTTTTTCTCAGTTTACGTTTGTGGCGTTGTTGATCTCTCAATCCGATCGAGATCTTTCTCGCCGATGGTTGCAGGGTTTTGGCAAGATGCACGTCTCTTCGTCAGCTCCCTTTAAGCAGCTAAGTAACACTATTGTCTCAGCCAAATCTAGCATCTGCTAACGACTGTGGTCCCAACGCTAGCACTTTGCAAAGATTTGGCCGATGCGTGCTCTCTCTTGTCGTCTTCCTCCTTCGGCGGTCACACATTAATTCCGCCATAGAGGCTGATATAAGCGAGTTCGATTTTGGGTCATTGCCGGAGGCTGACAAGTCATCGCCATGTTTTGCCTTGCGCCTCCATTGTTTTGATCAAACCTCTATCCACCATCTACGGTCATTGTAAAATTAAGTTGTTGGATACTATTCATATACTTATATATTGTGACTATTGTTGTGGGTTATGTGTTGCTAGTAGTTTAGGGTTTGGTGTGTGATTTGATTGTTGTAAGGGTAATTTTGTAATTTTTCTCTGCTGCACGTGTTCTGTAATTTTTGTGTAGTCATCTTATTTGACGAGATAGTTATCATCTTTTGTAAGGTAAGTATATTCTTTATGAAATTAAATTCCTTTTTTTAGAGTTGGACATTTCCGTTCGTAATAGGGGTAATAATTTATATAGGATAGTTTACAATGATAATTCTCGTTGTAGGACTTATTATATATTCGTCAAGAGTAATAAGTTCGAGCGGGTTACAAATAATTTATTTTTTCTTATATAACTTTTCAATAATTGTCTGATGAATATCAATAGATAAAAATTGTAATATTATAAATTTATTTATGATATTACAATTAAAATCTTTAAAAAAAAAATTATTACTATAAAAATAAAAAAACAAAAAATAAAATAAAACAAATCATCACAGACACAGTAACATGTAAAGAACTGTAGTTAGTACTTATCATAATTCCAAAAACCCATGTTTGTAAAATCAGTATTGTATTTTCAGAAAAAAAATTAATTTGAGATCCTTATGATATGGTGACATCACATAACAAGATGTCCTTTGCATGCCAATCTTCTTAGAAAGAGTAAAACCAGAAACCCATGTAGTAGTAGCAGTAGCAGTTAGTTTCTTACAGATAACAAAAGCACTTTTTAAAAACACCACCACCACCCAACACAACCCACAGGAACAACAACAGTGGACTGAAAACCAAATGTTTCAGTTTCCATATGTGAATCCAAAAGTTGATTTGCTGCTGCATTTAAATAGTACTTGGTTTCAAAGAGTTATAAAAAGGGCGACTGTGTTACAGTGTTTTGTCCACTGGAGCCTACCACCAAAACCCATACCTCGTCAGATCCATTCTTTTGGGTCCACTATATTTTTTTTCCTTAAATATCTGACGTAGAAATAATATGCACAAAACATAGAGAGAGAAACAAAAACAAGGAAAATATTTAACGTTTTTTTTTTCTGGCTTAGAGAAAACTAAAAGGAGTATCTTTTACAGTTTTACTCTCAACTCTGAAGTGAGTGCTCTTTTGTTTTTCAAAAACTCGAGGGACCAAAAACTAGCTTGTGGGATTTGAAGCTTTAGAATTTTTATTTTTACTTAAAAAAGGCAAGCTAATTTTTAGCAGTGATAAAATTCGTTTTCCATAAAAATCGTGAGCTAGTCTAGTATTTTCTGAAACTGGGGTCTCTTTCAAATCTATCCTCTAAATGGTAAAACTCCATTCACTTCAGAGTTTCGCATTTTAGACTCACTCGTTTTCAACGCTTGCTCTATCTCGATGAACACTCATTGAGTTTCTAAGCTCAAAAGTATTTGTTTATTTTATTTTTTTTTCAACTTTTACATGTGTTTTTGGTAAATTTATGTTTGACAAAGTCATTTCTTGTTTTGCAGTTAAGTTCGGTGTACTGCTTGTAAAGGACAGACTCAAAAGATTTTTTTTTTCTTTATTTCCGAAATTTGGATTCTTTCGGGGTTTATCATCGGTTTAAAGCAACTGGGTCAATTAATTTGGAGGCAAAGTTTGAATCTATGATACTATTTTCAAGATTCCAAGCCTTGTAAGTTCTCAGATCTGAATTATTGTTGGAATGATAAATATTTTCTATTTTAGTGAGAAGTTCTAAAGCTTTCTTTGTATGTAAATAGCTCCTTAGATCTAGCAAAGCCCTGTTGAAGCTTAGGAGGTGACAGTCTTAGTGTTTTTGTTCAAAATGAGGAAACGGGTCTTGCCGTTTTTTTATATGACTTATTTGAATCAGGGAATGTGGAATTTTGAAGCATAATAACTGCAAATTTCCTAGCACTATGGTCAAATTTTGAATTTTGTAATTATTTCACTAGCTTTAAAGATTTCTGCATTTGTATTGCTTCCAAAAGATCGTTTGGTAATGTTTATGTTTTCCTTCCTGTCAATTTCCCTTTCTGCTAGCAAGTTAAGCCTTATCAGAATTTTGAGGCTGCCCAATTTTGCTTCTTAGAAGCTAATAGCATGTATAATTTGTTTTTCAGGCGCTCTAAATTTAATATGTGAATAATGTTTCCCTCTATAGTCATAGTGGAATTCATAACTAGAATGACAATGCTAGTTTCTTAACTGTTGAAAATGATAATGAGGGATAGAACCTTCAACTTTTACCATTAGTTTCCTGGTATTTTTGTTCCATTTAAGGGAGTTTTGTTACTCATTATTGCTATTCTCTCCATTTTCAGTATGGCTTCTTCCATTCCAGAATGCACGCATGAGATTTGATAACTTTTGGAGGCAGGAAATGTTATAATTATGATTATAGGAGAAGACAGCTCCAGGTTTGAGTCGCTGCCAGACACGACCTCAAGAAACATGTCATCATCATCTTCGGTGTTCTTTTCAGCAAATCAATCACCCTTCTTCTCTCCAAGATCATCAACATGTCAACTATCCGAATCAACTCGTTCTGATGCTCTTTGTGACAGCATTCATTTAAGTGCTGATCCTCTTAGTTCCAGTTCAGGATTACCCGACCCAGAATCTATAGCAAATGCTAGATTCACCACATCAGACATTTCAGCAGCTCCTGCTGCATGTACTTCAAGCAATTTCCAGAAGTTTGGTTGTGTATCTTCCCCAGCGGGCATCTCTAACAGCCATATATCTAGTTACAGCCATGCCCATGAGAACAGTTATGCTGCACAAAGAGAGATTCATAGAAAGCATGGGAAAAGCTATGGCGTGTTATACACCCCTATTTCAGTTTCACTTTCCTGTAATAGACTGAGGAGTTGTGATGTCTTCATAGGTTTGCATGGTCGCAAACCCTCTTTACTGAGGTTTGCCAATTGGCTTCGTGCAGAATTGGAGGTTCAAGGGATGAGTTGTTTTGTATCTGATAGAGCAAGATGTAGAAATTCTCGCAAACATGCAATCGTAGAGAGAGCTATGGACGTTTCTTCTTTTGGAGTTGTGATCCTTACAAGAAAGTCTTTTAGGAATCCATTTAGCATTGAGGAGCTGCGGTATTTTTCTGACAAGAAGAATTTGGTTCCAATATTTTTTGATTTGAGTCCAGGTGATTGCCTTGTCAGGGATGTAGTTGAGAAGAGGGGAGAGCTGTGGGAAAAACATGGGGGTGAGCTGTGGGTTTCATACGGAGGGCTGGAGAAGGAATGGAAGGAAGCTGTCAACGGCCTTTCTCGAGTTGATGAATGGAAATTGGAAGCTCAGGAAGGTAATTGGAGAGATTGCATATTGAGGGCGGTGACACTATTAGCTATGAAGTTAGGAAGGAGAAGTGTTGTTGAGCGGTTAACCAAGTGGAGAGAAAAGGTAGAGAAAGAAGAGTTTCCTTTCCCTCGAAATGAGAATTTCATCGGCAGAAAGAAAGAATTATCTGAGCTAGAATTTATACTTTTTGGTGATATTACTGGAGATTCAGAAAGAGATTATTTTGAACTTAAGGCTAGACCCAGGAGAAAGAATTTGACAATTGGGTGGAGTAAGGGCAGTTCAGTGGAGGAAAGACAAAAGGATCGGCAATGGGAGGGTGGCAGCAGAAAAGGTAAAGAACCAGTGGTATGGAAGGAGTCAGAAAAGGAGATTGAGATGCAGAGCTCTGAAGTTCCTCAAAAGCTGAGGACAAAAAGCAATGGACGTTACCCAAGGAGAAAAAGATCAGCAAAGATTTTATATGGCAAGGGTATTGCTTGTGTGACAGGAGAATCAGGAATTGGCAAGACAGAGCTTCTTCTGGAATATGCCTATAGACATCACCAAAGATACAAGATGGTTTTATGGATAGGAGGGGAAAGCAGGTATATCAAACAGAACTATCTGAATCTCTGGTCATATTTAGAAGTCGATGTGGGGGTTGAGAATTGCTCGGAGAAAAGCAAGGTAAAAAGCTTTGAAGAGCAGGAAGAGGCTGCCATTTCTAGAGTTCGTAAAGAACTCATGAGAAACATACCTTTTCTGGTGATCATAGATAACTTAGAAAGTGAAAAAGATTGGTGGGACAATAAACTTGTAATGGATCTTCTTCCTCGTTTCGGTGGAGAGACTCACATTTTAATCTCCACACGCCTTCCTCGCGTGATGAATTTAGAACCTTTAAAACTCTCCTACTTGTCTGGCATTGAGGCAATGTCTTTAATGCGGGGAGATGTCAAAGAGTATCCAAATGCAGAAGTTGATGCCCTCAGGGTAATGGAGGAGAAAGTAGGAAGGTTAACCTTGGGCCTTGCAATAGTGGGTGCAATTTTGTCAGAGCTACCCATAAATCCTAGCAGGCTCTTGGATACCATTAACAGAATGCCTTTGAGGGACTTGTCTTGGAGTGGTAGGGAGTCACATTCATTGAGAAGAAACACTTTCCTATTGCAACTCTTTGAGGTGTGTTTCTCAATATTTGATCATGCAGAGGGGCCAAGGAGCTTGGCAACCAGAATGGTACTTGCAGGTGGGTGGTTTGCACCGGCTGCAATTCCAATCTCTCTATTAGCACTTGCTGCTCACAAGATACCTGAGAAGCATAAGGGTACCCAGTTATGGAGAATATTTTTATGTTCTTTAACATGTGGTTTTACTTCGTCATACACCAAGAAATCAGAAGCAGAAGCATCTTCCATGTTGTTGAGATTCAACATTGCAAGAAGTAGTACCAGGCTAGGTTATATCCATTTCAACGAGCTCATCAAGCTTTATGCTCGCAAGAGAGGAATTACCGGTGCTACTCATACCATGGTTCAAGCTGTCATCAGCCGTGGGTCCATAACCCATCATTCTAGACATATATGGGCAGCATGTTTCTTGGTATTTGGATTTGGTAATGACCTGAAAGCCGTTGAGCTCAAGGTGCCAGAGTTGTTATACTTTGTTAAAGAAGTGGTTTTGCCTCTTGCAATTCGGACATTCATCACATTCTCTAGGTGTACTGCTTCTTTAGAACTCCTACGTCAATGCACCAATGCTCTGGAAGCAGCAGACCATGTATTTGTCACCCCAGTTGAAAAATTGTTGGATAAATCACTTTGTTGGAGGCCCATCCAAACTAATGCTCAGTTGAATCCATCCCTCTGGCAGGAATTAGCTCTAACAAGAGCCACAGTGCTTGAAACTAGGGCCAAGCTAATGCTAAGAGGTGGACAGTTTGACATAGGGGATGATCTAATTAGGAAGGCTGTTTTTATTAGAACTTCAATTTGTGGAGAGGATCATCCAGACACCATAGCTGCTCGTGAAACCCTAAGCAAACTCACCCGGCTTCTTGCAAATGTTCAAATTCATACTTTGCCATAGATTCTATATTCCTTGTAAGCAAAACTCCTTTAGAATATACAAAGTTTACAAATAAGACAGCTGTAAACAATTCAGAGGAATTCTCATACCATTTTTGACTCTGAATGAGATGCCCCTACTTTTTGAATTTATTACTTTTCTGTTACATCAATATAAATCACATGAATTTGCAGCATCTTTAATTACACCACTGCTTAGTTTGTTCAGTTAAATTCCCCACTTAAATGCACTTACTGACTGCAATTTTATAGCTCATCCTTGTGTTGATTGGTTTTAGAATTTTGCAAACGACACTTAAAATGCAGGTAGAAACTAGTTTTAGTAGTTTCAAGACTTTCCATGTTGAAGATTACCATAATTGATATATGCTATTTAGTCTCAGTGTTTGTCTTAAGTATGTATGTATGTATGTATTTATTATACTAATCTATTTGGCTGTATTCTATCATGTCATCACTATTTACATGCTATTGTATTTTCCATTACATGAGGCTTGTTTACTCAAGGGTTGATCCCTGCATCTGAATTATCTCTAGTTAGTAATTCCAGTGTACATTAATTAATATTAGGTTTACTATCTCTATGTTAAGCTTCTCCACTTCATGCTGGAAGAGTTCACTAGTTGACGGTCTCAGGTGAATTCAGAGAAGTATTTGTGAAGTAATGGGATTTTTGATTCATAAAATGTCAATGGGGATGGAAGCTTTGGAATATATTAATACAAGTTTCACAAGTGATTTACCCAGGTTATTCTCCACAATGATCTTATTGGCTGCATTCATGGGCGGAAGTACAGTCATGTTGGAGGTATCCAGAGGGATGGAAAAGCAGGAATGACATTGAAAACTTGTGGCAAGTTTTATGGCCAGGTTCAGTTCTTTAAATCTCCATTACAACTGGTTTCAGTTATCTTTGATTTCTATTTCTAGTTTCATTTTGTTATCCCAATTAGAAAGTGCTTTCCCACGTTGGCAGAAAAAAGTAACATGGAATTCTCTATTGATGCAAAGTCAGTAAGTCATTTATGTCAGTTGATCCTTTTTTTTTTTCTTTCTTTCTTTCAGAAAAGGATCTTTTTTTTTTTCTTTTAGAAGTTCTTTTATATGGGCTATTAAGAAGAGGTATCCATGATCAAGTTGTTTTGAAATGTTTATTTACAGTTCTTCTGTTATATGGCAGATTCTGGAGTAGGATTTAGAACTTTAACAGAAGATGGGAAGATCGGCAATTCATTTCATGACTAGGATGGAGGATTCAAAGCATGCTGGCTTATCCATTACTTCATAAGTTTCCCAACTCATTATGGAGCCCTTACAATTTCAAAAGGAAATTAACTTCCATAAACCCGGAACATGGCTAATGTAATGTGCATGGGATGCTAGTTTTGAGCTAAATGTAAGGAGTTAGGCAATTACACTCAAGTTCTGTTTCCTTTATGGTGGTTTGGGAAACTCTCAATGGGCATCATCATCATCTTTTCTGAGTTTTGGACTCGTATCCTCTGCTGAGAACAATAGCCCAATTAATTCTATGTCATGAAGCAAATGTGTTGTTGGTGACTCGTTTTCTTAAACAAGTGGTTCACTTTTTACAACATCTACTTCCCGTTTTGGGAAAAAGACTCTTTCATCTATTTACTTTTTCACAATAAGATCTTTTTTTTTTCTTTTAAAAGGTAGGGGGTATGCCCAAAGCACAAAAACTTTTGCCCCCTTACCTCCCCCATCGAATTTGGATCTCTTACATGGTAAATGTCTAATTTTCCATCAGATCACACCCTTAAGGGCACATTAAAATCTTTAGTAATTATTACAACTTTTATCTGATGTAGTCATTTGAATTTGCCGTTGATCCACTATTAGGAATTCTACATAGTATCATTTGTATATCGACACAGTGAATGATTGATAATCTCTTAGCTTTCATTTTTTTTTCTAACTTCTAATAGGTTAAATGGGTGACTTCAGAACTGATTACTGGTAAATGTTGGCATAGAAGTGGATGAATCAATGAGGTGTTTCTTCCATATTACGTATGTTGGTATATGCCTCTATCGAGGTAACTGCAAATAACTGAGTGGTTTAGCATACATGATGATATGTTTCTAAATGGATTATAGCAATATCATTGAATAACTTCATGTACCACGTACCTACCAGACTTCCACAGAAGAACAAAATCCATGGATTCTTAAAACCAAAATTGGAAGGCAGTACTTGTAAGTTATCTTCTCAAAGTTTTCATCTTTTAGTGAAACAAATGTAGCATGCTGCTTTTATGATCTTCTAATTGTTGATTTATTTGTACACATTTTGCTAAAGTTTGTACATCTGCCTGGCCAAAATGGTCGAAAAATGTAATGTCTGAGTTTACAGAATCGTAGATAAAACATCTCTTTTGCATGGAAGGTTTTATCGAATTCTGCCATCATATAGTTTATGTGATCCCTGTGTCTCAATTTCAACCCTCATTTTAGAAGTTCAAACGTTTATCAAATTTACGTGGCCATTCTCCATCGAACTAAATAGTCATCAAAGATTTTCTGACTCGGCCTGGCCTGGATCTTCCTACACGACTGGTGCTTCAAAAGGCGAAAGTAATTTTCTTTTGATTAGAGTAGGGGTCTCGAGAGAGCAGAGCGTACGCCCTGCCATAGTCCCGAGTCTGTTTATAGTCGCTGCTCTCTTGGTTGAGGAAAATAAAACCTCAGCCTCGTATGTTACCAAAATGAAATATTTATTGCCATAGACCCAAAGACCTTGGCTATTAAACAGAAGAGGAATAATCGATCCCTTCTTAGGAAAAGAGTTCAATTGCTGTAACCCGTTCTCTTATTTCATTTCATCTGGAATGACTTGTATTTGTTAGCAGTTTGTTCTTAGGGCTGTTTTTTTTTGGAGTTGCACTATATAACACTTTTCTTTTAATAGTACATGAGAGCTTATCTTTGGTAGTAATTTTTGTGCATCTCTTTAGTCTAAGTTAAGAGTTCGAGTCCTAATAAATATTGGAGTGCTATAAGATTTTATTTTATTTTATAAAAGTTTAATAAATGTTGAAATGTTATAAATTTTTATCTCATCTTATGAGATCTTTATAATTCGTGTAGAATGTATTTAATATTGTACATATTATTTTTGATAATTTTGAGAATCTTATAATTTGAATAGGATATGTTCAACATTGTACATTTTATTTTTAATAATTTCAAAAAATGAGTAAAATATATTTAATATTATACATATTATTTTTTATAATTTTGATAACCTTATAATTTGAATGGGGTATGCTTAACATTGTACATATTATTCCCAATAATTCTAATAATGTAATATGATATAAGTATCAGTAATGTAATACTAATTAATTAATATAATACCAGTTATAAAGTGTATTAAAAAAAAACACTTTTCTCTTTTAGTAACATATAGACTGTTATAATTGATGGTGGTTGACGGGAGATAACAAATAAGGGTTAAAAGAGTCATTGTAGATAAAACAAAAAAGAAAAGAAAAAAAAAACATATATTTTTAATATTATATATAGGTATAAATTCTTACCCAAAGGTAGTATTAATTTTTGTAGGCTCAATCAACGCCAAGGGAAATAGGTTTAATGGGCTCTTATGAAATTTATTAAAAATGCAATTGGTGTGATATTTTCATCGACATTTTTGTGTAATGACACCCAATTTATTAATGTATCCTATTAAATATGTTACATAAAGATATCGGCTTGGGAATTTTTTCTTTAAGGCATTTTAAAAAAATAATAATAATAATACTATATCTAAATAGTTAAAATATATGATTTATATTTTAATGTTATGACATTTGAAAATTAAAAAAGCTAATTAACAAGTAGTAATTATTGATTAATGACATATTAATTAGGATATAAATTTTATATTTTAAATTTATAAAATAACATTATTCTTCTTATTTTATTCCTAAAATTGAAATATAATATGACTCAATCGAAGAAGTCAGAGACTAATTCCAAGTTTCTAACTCTAACCCAAAACTTTTAAAAAATATGTATATATAAATAAATACTCCTACAGTCCAGGCCCTGTTAAATGTTAATTGATTGCTTCATTCAGTGGTAACACCACAACAACGATGGTGATGGTGCAGTCTCTGAAGCGAACGTATGTCCTCCCTCTCCTCTAATATTATTATGGGGTGCTCTCAAAAGCAAACCATCAGTCTCTCGTTCTATTCAACCCCAAATCAAAATGAAACCCGCCAAATATCATCAGCAGATCATCTTTTCGGTCGGCTGCTACAGAGTTGATTCCTCGGACACAACACAAAACATGCATCTCGAAGACCCCATTTACAAGATCTCAAATCAAGATCAAGCTACCACCACCGGGTGCAGTTGCAATTCAATTCAAGTGATCCCTTGATTCCTGACTGCATAGTTCTTGCTTCAGAACGTCTTACCGGCAAACTGGCCTTATGCAAACACGGAGACACGACCTGGACGAGCGTTACAGAGAACAAGAACAATTTTCATTTGCGTTTCAAATTCACTTGTGTGTTGAAAAGGACGCCATATTCTATGGGTCAATGTGGTGGTATATTTTCAATACGATCGTGATCATTCCTTCCCATCCCGGATCCAGTGGCAAAAGCAGAGAGAAAAGAATGGATTGAAATGAAAAATATAGGTGATAATGTTCCACAGCGTTTCGAGTAGCAGCAGGAGATAATTATTTAAAGCAAATTATTGTCAGTTTGTTTGTGACTGTGTACAAAAGAATGAAAGTTGCCCCCACGCAGGATTGAACACTACGGACCTCCAGTTTAGAAGACTGGCGCTCTACCACTGAGCTATAAGGGCATCGGTTGGTTCTCGTACCTGTTATTTGTAATATTTCTCTGTGCAAGCATACAAAATCGTTTGATAAAACCCGTCCACCTTGTGCACATAAAACATAAAGGATCTATTTTCAGTATCGTAAATTTGAGGACTTAGTTATAAAATATACAAATATCCCTAATATATATATAGTATATAAGAGAGTGAAATTTCTATCAATGTCTAATGATTTTTTTTTCTAAGACTAGTATATAATTAGAGAACTATTAAGACCACTTGATGTACTAACACACTAAAACTTGTTCGTAAAATCACTCCCATCATAATTTTAAAATAATTTATTTTAGTATCTTATCGGTTGCATAATAATTGTCTTTTTATTTATAATAAAATTTTAAATTATATAATTATTTGGGTTTGATTTTTCAATTAAGAGTTCAACTCAAACCAGTGTGAAAGAAATGTGAGTAAGGAAAATCTAAGTTGTTGAGCTTTTTGATGCCAAAGGCTGAATTTGGGCCTTTGTTTTGACGGTGTAAAAATTGAAACTGAGTTAGAATCGAGCTGAAAATGAGTTACGAACTGGGAGAATTGGATTGCAATTTAGGTAGATTGGATGGACTAGATGAACACATAAAATACAAGGTTATTGGTTAACATTGATGGGGTGCCCGTCGATGGCCCTCTAACACTTAAGTTGTGTGACTGTTAAGTAGTGAATATTCTCCGGGTTTATTTTCCCTAAAGAGAATAGAATTTCTTAGAGAAAATGATGAGCAAACCTTACTTTATATCTGTTAGGTGGATGATGTGATGTCTAGGTGCTCCTCTAATAGGTCATGCTATTGACGTGGTAGGACCTAAGCTATGTTGACATTTACGCTCAGTGGTGGATCCATGATGACATAGAAAGTGTCTAAGTTCCTATGATATATTATCTGACACTAGCATTAAACAATGACAAGTGTCATGGCTCGTGTTCCACTAGATGGATTTTTTGAGCCGAGTTATGGAGATCCAAATGTTTGAGCTCAAGCTCAATTCGTTGAGGTAGCTCGTTTTGGACCAATTTTCTCATAAAAAATAGTTTGGGTCTGAGTGTTGGATTAGGCTCATCTAAATAGATCAAGTGTCACTAAACTTTATCTCCAACAATAAAATTATTCGGTTTAAAAAATATATAAATGATAAAATATTACCATATTTTATTGTTAATAAACAATTTGATTTTGTTTCTCATGCAACTATGTTGGCGGATGGTTATAATTAATTTCATATGGCACGAATAAATTAAATGTATATGATTTTTTTTATCAATTATTCAAAGTGGAGGCTCAATTATAAATTTTATGTATTGAGCTGTAATTTAAAGTAATGGAGTTAAATGTTAAAATTAAAAATTATATTAAAAGTTTAATTATAAAATGTTTTTGTGTTATTGTTAAAATTTCAGAAAGATCATATTAAAAGATATATTTATTTTAAAAAACAAAATTATAAAAATATATTATTCAAAACTTTTTAAAACAATTAGGGCTTAGGGGGCTATAGCCCCATAAGCCCTTACGAAGGTCCGTTACTAATCATGAACGCGTCTGCTACTGGTTTTGAATACATATTTTTCATAAATATTTGTTTGAAATTTCAAAATTTGTGAGACTTTAAGTTTTATCTTTCCAAAAATGACCATGGCATTTCAATCTTATGAAAGACAAATATTTCAAAAGGCTTACTTGGTTTAAGGCTCATTTGATTGAGCTTTTTAAATAAAATTTTTGAAAATATAACTTTTTAAAAAAAGTTATTGATCGTTTGTTTGTTAATTAAAAAAGTTATTTTGAAGTATTAGATCATTTATTTATATATTATTAAAAGTACTTATTTATTATTAAATTACCAAAAAAACAAACTCAATAAAACTTGTTGATATGAAAAAATGGTTTCCAAGGTCAACAAGCTTTAAATTTGTTATGAGAGGGAATTGAATTTGGGCTTTGTCTCGACTGGAGCGATTAGTATAGGCTTGAGCTTTCTATTTTTCGTGAGCTGTAGGGAGCCTGTAAAAAAAACACGAATATAAATTCAAATGTGGTTTTGCCAGGATGGGTTCTGATAAAGACGCTCTGATACTTAAGTCAGAAAAAAGAGTTTTCTCTCTTAAAATATAACAAAACAAGAATAAGATATGATGTTGAGGACAGGGGGAATACTTCTTTCCTTTTTCTTCTTTTTTTTTGTCTTGGGGTTTTTTCATCATGCTCTCAATGTTTTCTTCTTTTTCTTTTTATAGCGATGGTCTTTCAGGAATTTTTTTGGGCTTTCATTTGCAATATTTCTACCTTACCCCCAACATTTTTTGTTGTACTTCTGATACACGCCAAATATCTTCTTATTGTCCTCATGACATATGCCAAATATCCTTCTGCAGATTTTCTGACCCTATTATTGTCGCATGTCAGATTTCCCTTTCTGATGCATTAAGTATATTCTTCAGGTTTGTCTCTGCTGGTGGTTTTGGTTTAAGTGAGGCTTATTTCAGTCAACTAGTCAGATCTTAAATGGCCCTCCCATACCGATTTGATGTTGACACGGGATCCCTAAGAGCAAAGTTGTGAAATGTAGTCAGTACCCGTTCGGTCGTAATCGTGTTCAGGTTAACAAAGGCTGAACAGGTTTTCTCGCTTGCTGACTAGATTCCCAGAGTCCAAATCTGTTCTCTATCATTTTTTATGTTGGGTTTAGGCCCATTGCCCATTACCTTTGCCCCTGTTTTTGGATTGGACTCGTTGTGCAATTTTTTCAAGAGGAGAGTGGTCTTTTTGAAGGAAAAGTCTGGCTGGGCTTTCAGAGGCTGACCTCGGTTGAATTTCGGGGCCTCCGGTATGAAGGCAGAAAAATGAGAGTTTTCAGGGAAAAACAAAACTTATATTTTAATTCTAAACAATTTAATATTTTTTATATATAAGTTTAAATTTATCATGTATTGTTTCAAATTTAATTTATTAAAACACAAGAATTAAGTAAAATTAATACATAATAATAATCAACGGATTAATATAAATTATTTTATTTGATATAAAAATTAAAAATAAAAATACTTCTTTTTATTTAAAAAAATAAAATAATTAATAAAAGATTTTGGTAAATTATTGTAAAAATATGATAATTGTAGAGATACGAAGAATTAGAGATATGATAAATTTTAATAAAATATTAAAAATATGTTAGTTGAATAAGGTTTATTTTCATTAAAAATATATTATAGAAATAAAAAAATATTATTAGAATATATGTGACATTACATAAATATTAAAAAGTTTAAAAAGTTCTACTCTCAAAAGTCCAAATTTAAATTTTTGTAAGTAGAGTCAAAATAATTTTTTTAATTTTTAAAATATCCTTTTTAATTGCAATTTAATATCACCAAAAAAATTTAAAAAGAATTTTTGATATTAAAAAAATTATTTTAACTAATAGAGAAGATTAATCAAATGGACACTTAAATCCATAACTTTCAATACACCTGGTTTACTTAAGAGAAATTTTCGTCTATAGAATTTATTGGAGTTATTTTTTTATTTAACTAAATTTAAATTTTTTTATAATTAAATAATTTAAAATTAAATAGAAATACATTTTTTAATATCTAAACAGTTCTAACTATAATAAACAATGCCAAACTTTATACAGCTTTATTATTTATTTTGTATTTAAATTTAAATATAAGTATAATAAATAATATAAATTAGTAATGTCATATTTTATAAAATAAAATTATAAAAAAAAAAGAAGAAATAAAATACAGGGGCGCGATTTCAGGGCAAGAATTGATATTTTGCGCCCCCACGTTGGGGCGATGCTGATATCACACCCCTACATTAGGGGCAATATCAAATTATCAATATTGCCCAGATAATATTAATTAATTTATTTATACAACTTAATAATAGTTATATATATAAATTAATTAATTTATATAATGAATTTTTTTGTTATTCTAATTTCGATGCAAGTTAATTGTCGTTAACGTATGCTTTAAAATTAAATTTTTATATAGTACTTATATATTTTGAAAATAATTTTTTTAATAATTATTGCACATGGTCCTATTTATACTTTTGCGCGTAAATTTTAAATTTCTAAGATATTGAGAATTCTCCTACCTTCTAAAACTAAAATAAAAATCTAACAACTTTAACAAAAATAAAAATTATAATTAAATTGAATATTTAACAAATAATATAATTAAATAAAAAAATATAAATATAATTTTAAATAAATATAAATATAATTTTAAATAAATAATATAAATTAATCATCATATACATAATAAAATAAATTAACACATTAAAGGTTTGAGAAATAGGCAAGACTAATAGAATCATCAAACACCATTTTTTCAAGGTATGAATGTAAGTTAATCGTGTAAGATATTGTGTTAACTCTTTCTATTTCTACATTCTTTTTTTTAAAAAATTTATGTATTCCTATATTTACTTATAGTATATTTTGTTAAATTGTTTAAATATATTTTATTTAGTATAATTTGAGTTACAAATTAATTGTTTGTTTTAGAATATAAAAATCCAAATTCACCCCCTTTTGAAGTATCATTCTAAGCCTATCTTTACACTTCCAAAATAATATTCATGCCACTTTATTAAAAGGTACTTTAAAACCCTTCAGTAACCAAAACCAAAATTTATTACTTTATCTGCCTTATTTGGAGATAACATGTATTCTTTTTTTATTTTTCTCCTTAACCTTTAATTGATCAATCAATTTTGCCTTCATCCACACACCCAGACTCTGAAAGGGTAGTTCAATATTCTTATTGATTAGGTAGGAAAAAAAAGAAGAAGAAGTTAAAACTGAATATGCAAAACTCCTCAGAGAGGATAAAGAACTCGCTATCTTATTATTCTTTGTTAGGTGTTGCCAAGCTCCCAACAGCAAAAAGTAAGAAGAAAAAACCAGATCCTGTCAGTTCTAATCGTGTTCTGTTCTTTTTTTTGTCTTAGAAAGTTGAAAAAAATGGAATACAATTTGCCCCCACGCAGGATCGAACTACGGACCTCCAGTTTACAAGACTGGCGCTCTACCACTGAGCTATAAGGGCTTGCCTGTGTCTGCTGCTTGAGTCCTTTGTATATAACCTTCTCCAACAAGGTTCTTACTTCTTATTGCATAGAAAATCAGAATTCGAGATCAAAATTCAAAATTAAACCACAAACTTTACCAATCATGTCAGATAATTTAAGCTTTAATCAGTGCCCTCTAATGATATAATCCTTCTGTTTCACTTGCAATTTCACAAGAGAGATAACGGCGTGAAAAACTATCAATGGGAAAATAAAATGATCTGACCCTCCCTTTTCACTGTATCCTAAAAGACTTCAAAGTTTGAAAAAGATGATTTTCCATGGCATCATACGAAAGTATACAGCTCAGAAGCTGAGGACTTAAAATTTGAGAAATTTAAGAAATTAATTATTTTTTCCCCAAGGAATTCAAACCCACATTGCACATACATGGCAAAAGCAACAAGTTCCAAGTCCCAACAGTAAAATTAATTTCAAACATTAAGACACAGTTAATTCATTTACACAACGTCCATGGAACAATAAACACAGAAGGAGAAGGAATTTTTCCACAAGCCTTCAGTTTTTTAATCGGGTTCCATTTTCCAGGAGCTGAAATTTAATGTACAGACAGACAAATTAATGGGTTCATTTTTGAACCTAAGGATCAGGTTGCCCAGCCACTGCCTCGTCACTGGACGCATATTCATCTTCGCTCAGCTCCTCATCACTTGATTTTTCCTCTGTGGCTCCCCGAATATCTTCTGGCTTGGCGTATTTCTCACAATACTCTGGAAAATGAAACAACTGATAAATGACTTCACCAATGAATGCAAAAGAACTGAGGAATACAGAAAAACTTGCTCTCCAGTGAAACATGTTTTTTATGTCTGGATAAGCATACTTCAGCATGGCATTGGCAAAACTCACTGTTAAATTGAACTTCATGCAAGGAAAATTCCCCAGATTTCAGATGTCAGGTCACATACACTTTGACATCTAGATTTTTCAACTATAAATTTGGATATACTCTCTAGACCAATGATAAAATCTTTCTAAACTCGTGACTCTCTAAATCTCAAAATCGAGATTCGAATCCACAGACTACTTGAGAACATGGCTACCATGTGATTTAAGCATCCACATAATGCCTGTGACTCATAATTTCCAACTGATTGCATAGTCCGACCTCCCTGTGTTGAAAACTAAAAATCTCCTACAGGACCTACCACTGATAAACCACCGCAGGCCCCCGTGCTATATACGTCATATAGACTCACCACCTTAAAAAGAAAAATAGAACATTACAGAGTTCCTCGAGCAGCAAAGGCAATTCTTGAAACAATTATTGAGACCAGAAAAAATGCAACCATCCAAATAAATTCCTTCTCATTGCATCTGAATTTAGGGGCTAAATTTATCAATCTAGGAGCTAAATGATTTAGAAAATAAGACTAGAACCAAAAGATTTCAAACCTCCAAATAAGGTTAAAAATATCATAACTGACAAGGTAAGTGGTTTTATTCAGCATGTAAAATAATTTCGATGTGCCAACCTCCCAGGTTCACGGCTTTCTATATTTTGTTTCATATAACCGAAGAGTAACAAATGAGATTTTTACAACTCACTAGCATTCAAATTCCTATATGAAGTAGCTGTAAAAGGTAAGGAGTACTGAAGAAAGAATCCAAATTCAATAGTGTTACTACTGGAACATGTAACTATAATATTTTATATAGAAGGATGATTGCCTTTCACTCTTTGTTCATAAGCAGTGCGATCACGCATCATGAGGGCAGCAGCTTCTCCATTCAATGGATCTGATGGGTTGGGATACAAGAGAAGTTGAGGAAGAAACACTTCAAACACATTAACCAGATCTGCAAAAGGAATACAAATAAATGAAACTGAAAATTGGTTGCCGATTTTGGATGATAAGAGCATTAGTAAACCAACATGAGAGAAACAATAGTTAAAAGAAATAAATTACAGGATCTCTGCAAAATTCAGCACATAGTTTATAAGTAAAATAGAGGATAAAAAGGTAGGCTTACCAAACATGGGGCTCCAAGTTTGATTGATAACATCTAAACAAACCGAGCCCGACCTGAAACTCAGAAATAAAACAACAAAAGCATCAAAAGGCTTCAACCCACCTAATCAAATATTTTAGTTCTATAACAAGGTTATAAAAAGCAGTAGAATTACAGTACAAACTCACATTTCATCAACATTTGGGTGATATATCTTGTTGACAAAGCCAATTGATGGAGATTTGTAAGGATAAGCATCTGGAAGCTCCACCCTTATCTTCCACAAACCTCCCTGATAAGGACCTGTCACATTCCACAGGAAGCTACTTCAAATTTCTTTTGTTTTAGACCAAAAAAATAATCATTTTGTTCCAAACCAAAAGTACCCAATATGCTATTTACCAATAAACTCAATTAACATTGAGGAAAATCAGTGAACAAGAAATTTGCAGCTAATATCAGAACAAATAACTAAGAGAGAGCAAATACCAGTAACAAAACTACATTTCACTATAGATATAAAGGAAAAAAAAAACAGCATATATCACTGGCTAAAAAAAGATTAAATCAAAAGACCAACACCAGATTACTCTTGAAAAATATCTTCGCTAGAAAATTAAGAGAAGAATTATGTTATCAGCCACTGCAATCAAAGGACATATCAATAACCTTGAGCATCTACACAAGGTAAACACAGATATAAAAACAATCAACTCATAATATGATTATTCAAAAAAAAAAAACTAAAATATGAAGAGAACCTAGAAACCCAAAAAAAAGAAAGAAAAACAACTATAGTTTAATTAATTATACACCAGAAAATACGGATAAACGATATAATAATAATAATAAAAAATAAAAATCAGATAAAGGGTATTGATGAATTTACTCTCTTTTGGTCCATTGAATTCCACATAGAACTCTTGCATGCCATCATTGATCATCTCCACCTTATAGTCGCTCATCATCCTATCATCAAACCCACAAAACCAAAAACACCAAAAAAAAACTAAATTAAACATACCAACAAAATATGAAAACAAAACTCAAAACAGATAAATAAAATTTTCAAACCAAATTACAATTTCATCAAATCCATTTCTCGGCGTTTGCTTGGAGAAGACATTTTAAAAAAAAAAAATTGGTGGGTTTTCGGAATTTGGTAATGAGAGAGTTTTTTTTTTTTTTCTTCAAACAAAGAGAAGCAAAAGTGGGTTCGGACATCAATCAGTGAAATTAGGAGTATATATATCATGTGCCCACATCTAAGCCGTCTTTCACAGTAAATAATAGCGCAGTAACTTTACTATTAAGGGGGCAAGTTTTAAAAATTTCCATTTCTGTAAGTACCTTTTGGTAATTACTTAATCCTGTCATCTGGGCAATGGGGGGATGGTTTCTAGGATGAATTGAACTTGGCTTTTATAAATTTTCTTGATAAGTAATTAAATCTTTTTATATTATTTTATTTTTTTAACCTGAGAAAAGAAAACTAGTTGTATACACTGTATTTGTATTTGTATTTGTATTTGTATCTGTGTAATGTGATTTTTCCAATTTGGGTTTCTATGTCATTAATTGCTTCAATGAGAAAAAAAAAATTTATTAGGTGAGCTTGTGCTAAATTTAAAAAATAAAAGAAAAGAAAAAGGTAGGGTGTCTATGTTTTTAATTGAAATTTAAGAATTTATTAATATATAAATTTGATATTGACATCACCAGAAAAAGAAAAAAAAAAAAACTACAAATACAAGAAAGAAAGGTTGTTTGGTAAAGTCCACATTGAGATTTGAGATTATAGTTATATATTGATTTCAACATTTATTAAAATAATTAAACATATACGTATATAAAACCCTAAGGTGAGCATATGATATAAGATAAAAAAGCAATATAATTAAATATTCAACTAACGTCTCATTCTATAGAGAGAGAGAGAGAGGAAGATGAGGTAATATTAATTTACTAAATTTTCCTAGAGTGCAAATAGAATAGAATATGAGATTTTGAGGTGAAATAAATAAATAAGAATTTTGGGGAGCTAGGGATGAAATAGCCTAGAAATAAGAGTAATTTTTTTAAAATAATATCAGTAATTATTAAATAATATAAAATATAAAATCATTTATTATATAATTTTATTATTTTATAGATAATTAACACATTATTTAATATAAAAAATAAAATAAAATACAATTAAAAAAATGTAAGATTATTCTAAAACGAATTTACAATTTCTGATACCAACACAATTGCCCAGACAAGTACATTATTCATCTCACATTCTTTATCTTTTTTCTTGGCTATCTTGTCGCCACCTAAAACTGTTTCACACTTTAATGTTTTACTATTTGTTCTTCTTGATAAAGATGTCTTAATTTATATATATTTATACACTACCCCTAAGTCATTCTACCCAACACGCAATCTTTACTAATGCTAGGAATTTTGAGCCTCAAAACTTGAAGAGTCATAAAGATCTTGAAATCTTGTGCAAAATAAAGTCCAGGATTCTTTGTTTGAAAAGGAAGAAGAAAAATTCTTTAAAAGAGAGAAATTGGGTGAAGGTGAGAGTTCTTCTAACTTCATTGTATAGATTATTCTTTTTGATTGTTTTGAAAGTTACATTGGGTTGGCTTCTCTTTACAACAAAAGTTGAACTACAATTAATAAATTCATCTTGTTCTATGGAGTACAATTTAGTGCAAGGAACACAATACCCACCAAAGCTTTTGAGGAAAAAAAACCAAACAACAAACAAATTTCAAGAGAGCAAAAATGATCGAAGAATTCACAAATGCAAGTGCCATATATGTGTACATTTTAAAAAGAAAAATGAAACAACTTATAATTCTAAGAACCAGTAAAATGCGCATCTCTCTATCTCCTGTCTTTACAACTTTAGCTCTGACAACTTGAAAACTTGACCACCGGAGAAAACATTTTGCAAATTTTGGAAAAAAATTTCTCCAGCCTCATGAAGAACCTTGTCAAGTCCAGTTCCACCAACAAGGGTACAACCTATCTTCAAAATCACTCTTCAATATAAATACTCAAACTATCATATCTTCAGTGTCTGTAAGTGATGCATTATCGGTATCTATGGAGAAAGGAAAACTACTTGAAACAAAATTTGAAACCCAACGGGTTTGGCGTTTCTAATCAGAATAACTCACTCCTGACAAACATTATTATCTATTCCAGATCATAGCACTGATTATTCTCAATACATGGCAATTTATTGGAGCTGTGAACCTTAATTGCTTCATGCCCAAAGCTGTCACTTACAGATCCAAATTCTGATTCATCATCATCACTGTCAATATATTTTGGAGTCACACGATTCTGATAACTTCTGCGACAGATGAGGAATACGTTGAAGTAATAGCTTAGTAACTCTTCCCTTGTCTTCCTAAGAAAAAATTTAGATGCATTGCCCCTGACGCGTTCACTCAGGGAGGAACGATAAAATTTTATCATATCCTTGAATATCTTTTCTTCTTCAATTGTCCATCGAAGTGACACTTCCTCCCCCATCTGATCAAATCTCCAACGGTAGAAAACTGGACCCAGCTCATGCTTCAATTTCAACCTCTTCTCAGCAATGTGGAATCTAACACATACAACTGAACCTGCCAGTCGACAGCCACAGGAATCCGATCTTCCCCTTCCAATGAGATCCATATCTGGTTCTCCATCGGCCAACGGCCACACTCGTGTGCCCAACCACTTTGAATCACTCTCAACAACTACACCAGTCCATTCAGGTACACTAGCTTGAAAGAGAGGCCCAACTTGAACATCCTTTTCTCGGGGCACATCCCCAGAAGAGCAAGCAGTTGCACTCATGGCTGATGAACAAACAGTCACTGGTGTTTCATCCTTGGGCCCAGTCTCAAACTGTGTCTTGCAAGGACTTGTCAATTTATTTTCAGCAGCTGAACATGAACCGCAACAAGAGCATAAGCGAGATTTTACTACACTAGAGATCCTCTCACTGCATCTTAATCCCTCTGAGGGCTGGTGACTTTGATCTGTCACAGCCTCATACATAGATGGATGCATCTTTTGCCCATTCTGCACTATAACCATGATCTATTTCAGTTCTTTTTTATAAAAAAAGATCTATTTTAGGAAATTGGAAATTACTTTAGTTGCATATGTGATGACTAGAGGTTCAGTAAAATCACAGATGTTATTGATCATGGTATCAATATGTGAGAAAAACAATCTTCAAATATTCTGCGTCGCCTTCAGAAAATATGCCTATTATACATCTTCAATTTCTAACAAAGCCCATGTCTTTTCCGCTAGTAAATTGCCTGTTGATTGTCCTTTCATTGCTAAACTACCTAACGAGTTAATAAATCAGTGCCAGAGGCAGGTAATCTTATTCTCATGCAATTCGAAAAAAGAATCATCTATGAGGGGCTGAGATGGATACAGTACGAGGCCTTCTTATGCTTTGACTGTGTGCATGGTATGGGGGGTCCAAGGTAAGCAATGCTTAAAGTTTTACAAGTTCATCAGGCTGAATTAAAAAACAGATCATAACCATTTGCCAATTTAAGAACACACTTAAAGATTAATTGTAACCACTCCATGGATGTGAAAAAATTAGGTATAACAGAACCACCTGTTACAAGACTGAAAAATTGATTCGAACAAACACTAAATGGTAGCAATCTTACCTGCAAGAGAGACTTTTTACTATTCGAATCAACATGCCTTCTTTGCAGCAATGCATCTCGTGCCCTGATTGCCTGCACCCAAAGCTCCTTGTCTCCATACTCCTTCCACTTTGACATCTCTGGAATTACCCCTATCGAAGGATCATCTGGATATTTTGCAATCTGGGTCACCCAGTTCAACATTCCAGATAAAGATTCTCGCTTCCTCTTACGATAGAGGGATTTCTTCTGAGTGACACTTGGGTCATTATCATGAATTTTTTCGTCATCATCACTAGGCCTTTTCCCAACACCATTAGATCTTGCATGATCCAATTCACTCTTCTCAGTAATAAATTCACCTTTGAACTTCTTGTTTGGCCAGCTCATTATTAAACGTTTAAATTCTCTCTCCAACTCCATTGGCAACAACCCAAATTTCCCACCACAATCACACCCTCCATTTTCCATAAACCTACAACTTCCCATCAACCATTTTTCCAACTCACCTAAATAGTTGGCATATATCAACTTAACCGAGGGTGAGACACTAAGATCCAACCCCAGATCCTGCACCACAAAATCCCACAGGCCATTTTTGGACACCATATGAAAACCACCTCTCTCTCCCACAACACAGAAAAGCTTGAACAAATCCAGTGACCGCCCATCACCAAGCATTGCTGGAATAGTTCTAATGCAACCCCTATCATCAACTTCTTTCAAAACCGTCGAAAGAACCTGATCAAACACGCATTTCAACTTATCCTTACAGTCAACAGAACCTCCCTCGCTATCATCTCTCACATCATGGTCAACAATTTCTGAACAACAACCATTACCGATTGTCTTGCCGCAATCTAAAGCAGACCCATTTGTTAAAATCGACCATCCTGCCATGAACTTTGGTTTCTTTCTATTTCTCTTCCCTTTTACTTCTTACCACAACGATCAAACCCTGCCTAAAGCAATCTTTCCTGTTTATTCTTGCTTGTCTTTACAGATTGATGTAAACAATAATAGAGAAACAGATAAGTAAAAATATACAAATCTGGAAATATGGAAATCTAATTTGATGTTTTTTAAAAAGAAAATTAAAAATGAGCATAAGCAATAGAGGGAGCTTTTGCCCAGTTGATATATTTACCTCATTGTTGTGTTGTGGGCCTTTGGATTTTTTTTCTTTTCTTTTCTAACAAAAAGCCGCCAAAATGAAATGAGAATCTAACTTGGCCGAGTTACAGAGACAGGCAGAAGTAGGAAGGAAGACAGCCCAGCCAGATTAATGTTTCAAAGAGTATGGTATGGAAAATATGATTGTTGGCTGATAATCAATAATGATAGTACCTGATGATTGATGGAAGAAATGGTGGGACTTTTGTCTGATCAAAATGAAATTGGACAGATAAGAGAGATTTTTTTTCCCCCTATTTTAAGCAAATAATAATAATAATAATTGTAAACAAAAATAAGAAGGAAGAAGAAACTTATGTATTAAAGAAAATTAAAAGAAAGAAATTTCTTCTCGGAAAAAGCTAACCCCAAGTAAGAAGTTTATTTATTTATTTACTTTTGTTTCAGATGGGCAGACTTAAAGTGAGGATTATGTATAATTAATTATTAATCACATGATGGACCAAAGAAGATTTATTAACGATTTTGCCGGAGTAATAAAGATTCCCAAATGTAGAGATGGAAATTTTTTTTGTAAATTGTTAAAATTTGTTCGCATTAGAGATGATTTAATAAAGATTAAAGTGGATTTAATACGAATTTAGTGTATAAAATTAAAACATACAATAAATTTGATACGGGTATAAATTTGGTAAAAAATTTGCGGATACCCGTAACAAATATTTGCACATATTACATTTAAAAAAATATTAAAAAAATATGAATTGATTATTTTTACATTTATTTGTAGTTCACATCAAAATGTTTAGATTTAATTTGACGTTGCTCATACCGTTCAATAAAAATAAATAACATTAGTTCAAATGGACTAATGATTATAATTGTAATTGAAAATAAAATTATAACATTTAACGGAATTGGAATTGAAATTATAATATTTAACGTAATTAAAATTGAATTTAAAATTATAACATTTAACGTAATTAAAATTATAATTGAAATTGGAATTAAACATTTGCAATTGAAATTGAAAATAAATTTGGATTTAGAATAATAATATTTAATATAATTAAAATTCAAATTGAATTTAAAATAATAATATTTAACACAATTAAAATTGAATTTAAAATTATAATATTTAATGTAAATAAAATTATAATTAAAATTAAAATTAAAATATTTAACGTAATTAAAATTAAATTTAAAATTATAATATTTAACTGTCGAAACTGTAATTATAATTATAACATTTAATGAAATTAAAATTAAAATATTTAACGTAATTGAAACTGAAATTTGATTTAAAATTATGACATTTAACGTAATTGAAATCGAAATTGAAATTACAAATGAAATTATAGTATTTAATGTAATTGAAAAAAAATTAGATTTAGAATTATAATATTTAATGTAATTGAAATCAAAATTGAATTTAAAATTATAACATTTAACATAATTGAATTCAATATTATAATTAAAATTATAATATTGAACGTAATTGAAATCGAAATTAAAATTATAACACTTAAGGTAATTAAAATCGAAATTGAATTTTGAATTATAACATTTAACGTATTAAATTTAAAAATTAAAATTATAAAATTTAATATAATTGAAATTAAAATTCTGTTTAAAATTAAAACATAAGTGAAATCAAAATTAAAATTATAATATTTTAACGTAATTGAAATCAAAATTTGAATAGGAATTATAATATTTAACATAATTGATATCGAAATTGAAATTATAATTATAACATTAATGTAATTAAAATTGAAATTAGATTTGGAGTTATTATATTTAACGTAATTGAAATTAAAATTAGATTTAAAATTATAAAATTTAACATAATTGAAATTAAAATTAAAATATTTAACGTAATTAAAATTATAACATTTAATGTAATTAAAATTAAAATATTTAACGTAATTGAAATTATAACATTTATTTGAATTAAAATAAAAATTAAATTTAAAATTATAACATTAATGTAATTAAAATTAAAATTGAAATTAAAATTGTAACATTTAATATAATTAAAATTAAAATTAAAATTAAAATTGTAATATTTAATGTAAATAAAATTATAATTATAATTAATATTATTTTAATTATTTTATTTTATAAAATTTTAATTAAATTAAAATTTTATTTTTTTATTATATTAATTAAAAACCTACTTAAAATTCACGAATAATTCGTTGCGGGTTTAATAATAAGTAAAAACCCGCAATGAATTTAGAAAGAATTTGATATTTTATTTTTTAAGCAAATGTAAATACGAATTTAAGAGTATTTGTCCCAAACCCGCCCACTACTACCAATTTTAAGAGATATTTCATAAAAATTATAAAATAAAAACAGCGTGCATAAGTACTTTTAGAAGTAAATTAGGAATATTATCCTTAAAAAATAAAAGAGTAAATAAATTTTAGAATTTTAATATGCCTTTCTTTTTTTTAAAAAAAGAAAACATTTGTAACTAAAAATATACTAATTCCAAAATAATTCCATCCACTAATTATTTACTAAACAACAGTAGGACATTATCTGGTTAAAACATCCATAATTATGACAATACCAAATATGTTTCTTGAACATTGCCAATTGCTCCCGACTCATTTTTCCTAATAAAAAGGGATAAATTTGAAGTCACTAAATCTCAGTTGAACAAGAACAACCCATTCACTATATTTACAATTCTGTTGCTACCCATGACTATTTTCAATCATTACAAAAAAAAAATACGTTGCAAACAAAATTGCCAAATCAATAATATGGTAGATTTAATGCAAAGGCATGTTATCACAATCAAATACAAATTCACGAGAATTAGAATTGTTGTGCTAAATACTATTTGAAAAATATAGCATTATTCAATTTTTATATTTTGTACATTAATTCAACACCATCAAATAGGCAATGATTATGCTATATGTTCTCCCAACTGCATAAATTTCTAAGACATCCAACTAATTCCAGCATGGAACAAGCCACCATATGAGAAACCAAACATCAGAAAATTGTGATCCATACTGTTGTTAAAGAAGAGAAACGATCAAATGAAAAAAACTTGCTTCTTAAAAAGAATATGAATTTTGTAAGTTGACAAGCTGTATCAAACTTTAATGTGAAAACTTAAACCGTTATATACATGAACCAAGTAAAATACAGAATTCTATTTCGTTTGATCTTGCCCTACTTTCTTTACACTACCAAATCCTCCATACACGCACAATTCCAGAAGAGCAAAAAATGGAACTGTAATGCATGCCACTAACAAAGCCAATTCAAAGGAGAAGCAAAGAAAAAACAGTTACTAACACATTTTGAGAATTGTGGACTCAGAAAAGCAGTACTTTGTTTGATAAACTAACCAGGATTTTTGAACAGACTCAAGTAATTTGTATCTCACTTCCTCTTTGTGGCATTACATCACAAATAACATGCTGATTGAGGGCTAAAGAATGTATAGGCTATAAAAATGAAACTCAGAAATGGTGTCATGCTATGCATTTGAAATGGGTCAACTCTTTCTGTACAAAATGTCCAACTCCATCGGTATTGAAAGCAGAAAGACGCTATGCCATTTGGAATGGGCTGTGGGTCTTTCAAAACAAAAGGGAGAGTAAACCAAACAACAAGAATCTGCATCAGACAGTAAACAGTAAACCAGGGGAAAAGAAATGAAATAAGAACTCCAATGAATGTGTAACCATGAATTCTTAAACCCAACTTCAAATAAATTTGAAGCTGAACTCTCCAAGCTCACTGGATATCTACTAATCAATGGGAGGTTCAAATATCATTTCCTGCATTGTAAGGAAATACAAAGTCTATTACCATTCATATCAATAGACAATCTAATGCTTATCCAATCGTAAAACATGAAGAAGTTTCAGACAAACCTTATTGCAGACAGGACAGGTCTCACTTCTTTCCAACCATTCAAAAATGCATGCAAGGTGAAAATGATGCTCGCATTTTGTTGTAATTTTCGGATTCTCTGTATCATACTCTGCAGGGAGAAATGAAAATATGTCCATTCATGACTTTTCAACCACATAAAGACAATGGACTAAGTGGCAAACCATTTTGTAACAAAAGAGAAGAGTAGAACAGAGGTGAAGTGGTTAAAAGTTCTGAAACAAATATCAACTATGAGAATATGTATATAATTTCAAGAGATATTGGGGTTAAACACTACCTTCCAGACATGTGGGACAACAATCCTCCTCTTCTATCACTGAAACAACAGAGTCAACTGACTTTGAAAGCTCAATTTCCAGCTCCTTTGATGATTCGAGTTCAAAATTGGTCTGCATTTTACTTTCTGGCTCTTTCAGGTCTTCATGCTTTGCTGAAATTTCTTGAGCAATGCCACCAAGAGGTTCTTGAACAGGATCGGGAATTGTTTGCACTGCTGCATCACTCTTATTGCTGCAAATTTCTTGAGTCACTGGTGGAGTTTGAGGATGCCCTGAACCTACATCAAAAGGTGTTGCCACAGGAGGGGGTCTATAAGCATCAGGAACTGACGTTTCAAGATTTGTATCAACTAAGAGTCCTGTGGAGAGTGTAGAGACAGCAGCTTGGTGAGATGACAAGGGCACATGCTCCTCTGATGCTCTTGGATACTGCAGAAATAGTGAAGTTCCAAAAATAGAATTAAATTATGACACAAAGGACAGAGAAAGAACAATTGACATGACAAATATTGAAGTCTATTCCTATCATAGGGTTGTAGCTAAGCAATTTCCTATAAGAGGTTTAAAAAATTACCTTATGTAGGCAACAAAAATAAAAAGTCAACTCGACATTAAGTTATTAAAGATTCCAAGAAAACTTTCAGTCAAACTCATTGACTAAAATAAATCAGCTCTTGAAGCAACTTATGATAATTGAGCTATTCAAGAAAGACTCTGGCAATCTTCCAAGAAACTACTCATTGCATTTAGCTCTAATTCAGAAACAGAATACCCTCTCTCTGCCTCACAACTTTACATCAAAATAAAAATAAAATTAACTCAGTTTACTCTGGCCACCAGATTCCAAAAACTATTGTTTCAGTGAAAAAAACTGCATAGATTGGCCAAATAGCATACTGATGCTCAGCTGTCTTCACAACAAGATATATGTACAATTATCAAAATTTCTGCTCAAGAATAATGACAGTGAAATCGAGAACAGAGACATTTAACCGCAAGGGAAAGATTATATACTGACATAATAGTATGCCGAAGCAGTATTTCTCTCCACTCTTTTTGACAAACAACAGCAGCAACCTCCCATCTGTCTCACTTATCTCCGATTTCCACCTAAACACACAAGCATGTGTTGCATAGTTTCCTGTGTACAGAACACACAAAATTTAAGACAACGGGTTAGTGCAACAATGAACTTGAAGTTTTACGCAGATGAAGAAGACTCTCCCGCATATAAGAGCTCAGCTTGAAAGACAAATCTAAACGTGATAGTAACCTGCAATTGATTGGAAACAGATGGAAAAAACAACAACTATAAGGCAAAAAATATCGCCTAAAAACAAATTCACAAATTCTATCACGGCTTAATATTAGGTTCTGATTCAATTATCTACTTATCAAAATTCAATCTCTCTCACTCTCTCTCTATCATATACTAGCTACCACCAATCAAAGCAATAAGAAATTTGCAGTTCCATAATTAAACCCTAACTAAATCATAAGCTTAATCCAAACACAGCGATAAAAATTCACACAACACAAACAACTAAACAAATAACATCTCCTGAAGCTACAGCTTAAAAACAATTAGAGCTTCGCAGTTATTAAAGAGAACCAAAAACAAATAGCCGAAAGGAAGTGATCAATACAGTAAAGGAGTTCGGATTCGATAAATATAAAACGGATTTTCGAATTCGATTGTTACCTGTTTGTTAAATAAGTTGGTGATCAGACTTGGGAGAAAATTTCTCTAATTTTTTTTTAATAATTGAAAATCGATGAACTGAAAGGGAACTTTTGTTGCCACTGTTTTTGGTTTTTTTTTTTTTCTTGACGTGAATTTTGGTATTTATTGAATTATGTTATGCTTTCGAGAAGAGAGAACGTAAAAGGCTTCCCTCATTCTACTTGTTTCGTGTGCGAGAACAACTTCTACCACAGAAAGAGGACTCCTTTCTGTTTTTATTTTCATTAATTTTTTTTAGGGAATTTACATTTTTTTACTTCCACGCGCTCGGATAATTAGTGAACGATACTCGCCTATGTTTGACAACATGGATTGTGACTATTTTGACTTTAGATGATGGGTCGCCTACTGGGTTACATAGGGGTGGCAATACGGTGGGTGTGGGGGTGGGATTATAATTCTCATCCTTGCCTTTAAATATTGTAAGAATTTTTGTATTAACTTTATGTAATTTAAGTTTAGAGTCGAAGATTCTTATAATTATTCTATATTTGATTTTTTTTAATTTTTTAAATATTTTTTTATTTATACAAATATATTTTATTTAAATAATTTTTTTATCATGTTTAATTATAATATATCAAAAAAATTATAAACATCACATAAAAATATAAATTATATTAAAATTTTAACTTAGTAATTTTAAAAATAATAATATTAATTAAAATTATAAAAATTAATAATTTTTTTAAATTTTAATATTTAAATTATTATATTTCATTTGTAATCTAAATTTTAAGTTTATGTTAAGATTCATCGCAACTTATAATATATAGTAAATATTTTTTTAAGTTAGATGAGTATTAACTAAAAAATTAATAATGGTAATAAAATTATTTATCTCTTTTATTTTTTCATCTTTATTTTTTTTTAAATAAATGTGTTTACTCTAATTTGAAAGTAAGTGTCTAATATTAAATATAATTAAAAATTAAATAATTTAAATTTAAATTTAAATTTTAAAATATAATATAAATAAATTTTATATTTCAAAATTTAACACTAACCAACTTTGATTTGTATATAAAATTATAAATAAATAAATATTTTCTACACTAATTTTTTTTATTTTATTTTAAAATTAAATATTTAAAATAAATTTATAAAAATCATCTTATCTCCAAATTCAAACTAAATTTAATTCAATTTTTATTTATTATACTCAAACCCTTCCCACCTTCAAAAACGATATAAAATACAACTCAGCTTACTTTACATTTGGAGCGGATTTCTACATACTCCAACCCCGTGAAAATTCTGCCACCTCTAGGTCCGCCTAGTGCAGAGAAACTTGTTGACTGAGGTGGCGGGGGCTTATTGGTTTGATTTTCGTATTTTTCTGTTTTTGGGCGGTGTATGTTTGTTAGATAAGCTCAACTTCTTATTACAATTTTCTTTTTATAGTATTGCGTCATGTAATGAGGCAGCCTCTTACGTAGCATCGGATGATAATGTTTGGTGGATTAAGGAGACGGAATTAGACGGATGAGTTAATTAAATGTCGGAATGCAATAATGGGCTGACAATCAATTTGGAATTTCGACTACCCAAGTAAGTAATAACCCAAAAGAGGCTTACAATAGAAAGCGCGATGGGCCGAGCCCATATTCAAAGCTCATGATGCTTGAACCCAACTTACTGGGTAAAAATCTCAGTAATGAACCTGTGTGTACAAGCCCCAATCCAACTCGGACAAGAGAGAAAAAGAAAAGCTTTTTAGACATGGCATCCTGCAAATAATTAATAACTTTTACCAAGCTCAAATGTTTGCAAGTTCGTAATTTCGTGTTTTTTAATCCAGTGAGGTTGAAAGTCCAGTAAAAATACATATTTTTCTTGATTGTTTGTACTGCACATTTTTACGCATGACTTGAGAGTTAGTGACATGCCAAAGCGTGCCCACTCATACTACTTTCACAAAAGCAAAAGCAAAACCGTTGGGTTACGGTCCAATCATGCAAGAAAACGGCTAGTTTACGAAAATCAAAAAGGTTAAAGCAACCAAGCTCATCTCTTTTAGCTCAAAAATCTTTGCCGTGGCCAATATTAGCTAAACGACGACGCTGCTGCACATTCCGCCACTATATTAAGCAAAACACAAGGGTCATCATCCCATTTGACTTTGTAGCAGCAAAGCATAGCAATAATCATAAAAGCGGTGTCCCCAAATTTGAAATTTGAGACAGCGAGAAGCATAAAGAAAAGAAGCCCATTGGTTTGAGGGGCATTTTTGTACATCAACGTTCAGTAAAATCCACGTGTCCCCATCACACGCTGTTGCTACAGCTACTTGACGCCAAATGCCAGCCTGCCCCCTCTGTCAATCACCATCATATAATTGAGGGGGGGTTTGGTTTTATTATTACCACCACCAAACTTATATCTTCGCATGATTTTATTGCGGACAGTCCACATCCAAAATATCCCATATGAAATAAATTTGTTCACCCAACTTACGAATTCGAATTCTATGATAAACACCTAAATTTGTACCCAATAACAAATAAGAGATTGGCTCACTGAATGTTAGTAGGCAAAAGCATCACAAAATAATAATAACTTGACCAACATCTCATCTTGGTCCGAACTCTGAGCCCAAACCTCGTGATATATTTGCAATCTACAAAATTAGGTTAAATGCACTATTGAGATAGAAGATGTAATAACAAGGAAACTACTGGAAATTAACAAGGGCATCGACCCAGTACGGCTACAAGGTTAGAATCTGGGGAAGCAAATACGGTCTCACTAACAAACCACTCCCACATATAATTAGAACTGATCTAAGAGGTTAGAGTTAATATGTATATAATTACATAAGGGAATGAACATTCATATTTCTCACTCCGTATGTGTGTAGACCGTTTTCTGTCTCTTGGCTGACTTCACGACTGCATTGACAAACTCGGAGATCACATGTACCTCGGACATTATTGGCTGTAGGGAAATCGGATTAGATGTTACAAATCTACAATTTTGCGATTATAAATAGTTCTTGTGAGAGAGAAAAACCTGTGATACAAAGTGCCGCTGCACAGCATTAAGCATTTGCTCCCTTGATGAATCAGGACTGATGTTTGCCTGAAGTTAAGTAGCCCAAAAGATAAATAAAAATTATCCCATTGCAGACATTAAATTTCAGAAGTACGAAGCCAGTAATACATACAAGGTGGAAGTATCTGCAGTATCTCCTTAATGAATCTGTTCCCAGTTGAGCCAAATTCACCCTCTGATTATCAAGACAAAACAATTACAAAGTACATTTAACGAATAGTTGTTTAGATTATTTATAGAATCATAAACTCAACATCACAAAGCATCAAACAAGTGCTTCAAATAGATCAGCATGAAAGAATCTCAGGTAATGTCAATTTTATTCCTAAAAGATAAAGCACTATATCTAGATAATTCTATTAAAACTTAAAAAAGGTGTGGTTCAGGGCAAAAATCAGATATCAAATTCACAACAACATGCAAACTAAGTACATTAATAAGAATATCTCTTTAAATTTCTCACTGGTTGAGATGTGCGAATAATGGATTGAACATCTCTGTAACTGCTACGGTTCACCAACTTTGCCGATGCTGATGGAACCCATGGCCTTGTTTGACGAACTCTAGGCTTGCTCGGTTTGTGAAACTCAACGCTAGCTACTCAAGGGAAACATCAATGGCCTTAATAATGGGGTAAATAAACTGTTGGCTGAATCTGATAAATAGAAAGTTCAGTGTGATTTCATAAGAAGTATTATAACTCACAGAAACCATGATCCTTTTCACCAATGTCTGAGCCGCTGCTAGAGTCAAAATCGATATCGTCATCCACTTCATTCCCCGTAGGGTGTTCCAGCACACTCAAAGCATTCCTTTGCAGCTTAACTTCAACCCCGTTTTTAAGAACCTTTGTGAACCAAGTAATAAGAATGATCAGGGAAAACACTCACCCACCAAATCATGAATAATTTGACTGAAAATAGGTATTGGGTATTTGCCTCCACCTAAAAAGTTAAATGCTAAACCAAATAGAGTATGAAAAAAAAAAGAAACCGATCAGATAAAAAAAAACTTGTATCCCGCAATCTTGCAAAGAACATGATGCAGCAATTTCTTCTGAGTAGCGTCTCGCCAAAAGAATTGGTCATAGAAAACAAGAGCTCAAGTACTGCACCGGCCAAAAAATAAAGGAAATACATGTTCCATGAAACATATTGAAACACAACAAAGATTAATCCTGTATTTTTTTCTTTAATTTTTTTTTTGACAAAAAAAATTACAAATTGAAGTACAGAAAACAATCATCAAAATCTAACAAGAAGACTGAATAATTTAATTGCTTGTCAATAATTTAACTTACGTTGTCACTCACGCTGAATATATTCGACATGATATAAAAGTAGGAGCTTTATTCTGTATATGACTCTGGCAGCCAGAACAGAAAAAGAAAACGGCTAGCCCTAAAACCCATATCTTAAATTCAAAGACTATTATATACTTTAGAGCCAATTTCAAATAAGGAAAAAAAAACAAGAGACTAGAAGTCTATGTCACAAGCAATTCTAAAATCAACTCAACAAAATAAATTTACACAACCTAAAAATTAGAAGATCTGCATAATTAACATAATCATTATAAGCATCTCAATGAAATTAGCAAAAGGGTAATAATAATAATAATAATACCAGCCAATGCCAACCACCAAGGCCAACAGCCTTCTTGACCACGCCTTGCAAACCCACCAAAACAGACTTTGTTCTGTTGTTTCCCGTGACAATGACTTTGGTATGCCTAGGAAGAACTGAGAGATCTTCATCGCCACTTTCTTCGCGGAACGGCGAGAGTATAGGACGCGAAGAGCAAAATTCAGGCTCCAGCATTGCTTCAATGATCTGGTTTTAACCCCTCTCAATTTTGATAAAAAAGCAGTTAATCAATTCAGCCAACTGGGTATTGCCAGACTAATGATGGGCTTCGCTCAAATTACTAAATCTGATTCAGCTACTCACTATAGAGGAAGCATTTATGAATCTTCCGCTAACTCAAGCTTCAATTTAAGTACCTGAAGCAAAAAAGTCGGTAAAGATTCAAGATACCGCAATGATACTTTAAGGAGAGAGAGAGAGAGAGTATGACACGAATATTTGGAGGAACTTTTAAAAGTACTATCCTCGTAAAGGGGAATTAATTTTTTTATCGAGTCACGGAGTTAGATTGACCATAATAAATGAATGATATGAATATGAATATGAATATGAAGCAATCGCATTATTCATTCAGATTAAACAGAGGTGATCGCTCCATTGCTCGTTGGTTAAAGATAATAGTCACGTCACACTAAAGCTGATTTAAATTAGGCGACCAAAAATCAATATAACTCGAGCTTTCAAACAGCATCAAGATCTTCAATTAAATTAAAACAAAGTCAGCTACTTTACTCACTAATCTTGAAATAGGAGGAGCCTTGGTCACTGATTAGAATTTTTCCAAGACCCTAAAATTCAAACCATTTCTCGACGGAACCATTGAGGAAAGGCTTTCAAAAAATGTATAAAGAAGAATCCATTGAGAATTCTCGACTTCTTCTCCTCGTTCATATATTATGTTGTTTATAAAAAAAAATATATAAAAAAAAACCGAAATAGTTATTGGAGCTGATGTGTTGTTAGTAAGCAGGAGACTAATGGAAAGTTTATGCTTATCTTAGCTTCGTCGATTCAATAAAAACAGCAAAAATTTTAATAAACAACAAACAAAAATCGCCCATTAGAAAAAAGATTAAAAAAATCAGCGAGAAAAAAGAAAATTGTTAAAAAAAAAAGAGTCTGTACTGTTAATACAAAAACGACAAAAAGAATCAAGAAATCTCTAGCAATACCTGTACGAATCAATAAAAGCTCGAACGAAATGCAAGCAATCCGGTGGCAATAACCAAAAAAGGGGAATTCGGGATAGAAATTTCGGATGCGTATTGGATCTTGAGACAAAGAGAACCAGAGTTTGCCGAATGCTGAATTTTTTGTTTTAAGCGGAATGCTGAATTTGAATGAAGGATAGAATGCACAGCTTTTGAGAGAGAGGGGGAAAATACTATTAATAAAATAATAAAGAAAATTTAAAATAAAAACAATAATTAGTAACGGATTGAAGAGCGAGGAAGGAGAAGCAAAGAGAGCGAGGAAGGAGAAGCAAAGGGGAGCAGCAGAAGCACACACTAATTGCTTACCAACTGCCAAATACAAACGAAACGACCTGCCATGTGCCGTACACACACTCTCTCTCTCTCTCCCCTTTTTCTTCTTTCTTTTTTTTTTTACCGGCTTCTCCCCGTTTACTTCAACCCTTTTATATTTTTGCTCTCTATGTTTCGGCTCGGCTGAGTGAGCCGTGGGCACGGGTTACATCAATTTGACGTGACAGAGTTATTTTTTTTGGAGGGGGGGTGGGGGGGGGGGGGGTGTTATTATTTGATTAAAAAGATAAAAATATTTTTAAAATTTTATTATATAAAATATTCTTAAAAAATGAGAGTATTTTTATTTTTTTAATTAAATAAATAGAGTGATAGTGTAATTAAAATTAAAATTATCATCAAATTATAATTTGTGTTAATCTTAAGAGATAACAATATTATTTTTTAAAATAATACTACATTTGCAAATATTATTTCAAAATTTTATTTTAAATTAATGTATTAAATAATTATTAATAGTAAAATAACATAATTTTTAAAATCACTTATTATATTATTTTATCATTTAATAATTATTGAATACATTATTTAAAATAATATTTACAAATATTTTCTTAACATATTATAAAATGATATCAAAACTCTATAAAATGATAAATTGTACTCTTTTATAGTAATTTTTTAAAAGATTTCATAGTACATTTTTTTACCCAATTAGTGGCATATAGCATATAAACTCTTTTTCTTTTTTATAACTAATATTAGATTATTGAATTATTCTGTAAAATTGAAAAAAAAATAATGTTTATGGATAATAAAATTATTTGCATCCGTTTAATTAATAGTTAAATATTATTATTATTATTATTTTGATTTAATTCAATATTTAAAATATTTTTAAATTATTAGGGATTATATATTTCACATGCTTTCACTTATTTTACTAATTCATACCCAATAATCTATACTCTACATCGGCCTAAGGGTGATTTTGTCATTAAAATATTCATTCAGCTCAAGGTTGGAAAACGAAAGCAAAGCCAAGCCAGTGACCGGTTACTCAAGGGAAGAAAGCAGAGAAGTACACGTGTCAGAGACCCAGCTGTCGGATCTTATCCTAGCAAATGAAATGTAGCTGTATAAAGATATCAAACAGTTTTCAAAGGGAGTAAAATAAAATATTATATTTTTATTAAAAAAAAAAAAAAAACAGAAATTGCATAAATTTTAAATTTGGTTTGAAGTCCGCTTCTCTTGCTGCAGCTGGAGCGCACCCCCGCCCTCCAGATTTTAGGATTCAAAGTATGGGTCCCACCTATCCCCCATATGTTCCCTCTTTCTAACTTTCCTTTTTGTATTTCGTACTCCCCTTGTATTTTTTTTTTCCTTTTTTTTAATTTTTTTTCCCTGAAATAGGTTACATCCAGTACATTACGTCCCATGATATAATGTTGCATGCGATGAAATACAAATTACAAAGCATGTAAATTCAAATTTCAAATTGCAGAGGAGCTGATTTTGGTACTTATTTGGATTGTTTATTTATTGACCTAATCTATTTAGATCTATCTACTTCCAGCTCCAGGCAGGTGGTGAGGCCAATTTGAGTTGAAAGCCTGCTCTGCCTCTGACCAGAACAAAAATTACCCCAAATAAATAAGTAAAAATTTGGATCCAACTATGTGAGTGTGACTTCTAACGGTGCTGCCTTTTTTTCCCACGGCCCTCGTCCATCTAAAAGGTCATTTCTGTTTTCAATTATTTTTTAAGCTTTGCGGTCTTCTTTGTACTGACAATGATCCCATTATTATAGAAAAAACGTTCTATTTTATTAATTATATGTCAAACCAAATCTTCAAAACATTCCATAGTTTAGACTGACTTACTGAATTAACTTTATATCAGAAATTAACACTTGACCAAAATAGTAAACACTAAACAGAAGATTTCATTAGTATTCTGAACTATTGCTATAGACTTGCAAATTTTGGATCAATAATTTTTCCACACAATTAGAGATTGACGATTCCATGTACCAAAATCAGATCGCAGTTTTACTGGAAATCCTACTAGTTTCACGTTCTTATCACACGGATAGTCACTGTTACGACCACATGGCAGGAGATAAGCAAAAGCATTTTAAAACACGAAAATGAACCATTGCTTCAAATCCCCATCAAGTTCAATGAACCATTAATTAGAGGGACATCGCACTTGTAATGAAATTTGTTTTGCTCTACCTAGGGTAGCCACTACCACCAGCAGACTAGGAGGGTTCCCTGCGCCTCCTATAAGAGTCAGAATAATAGTTCCTCTTCCTATCGTATGGGGAACGTGATCTCCCTCTACCATAAGGGGAGCGCGACCTTCCTTGCCGATAAGAATCTCTGTCATATGTACGAGGCGAATAGCTACGAGAACGTCTGCGGCCATTTCCTGCAATCCATACAGTTAGTGAGAAACAGCACAACTAAGAAATATTAATGCTTCTCTACAACTTCAGTATCAGTAAACTTGCATGTCAATCTAAATTTTTAGTATTTTTCTTCTGGAGAAAGCAGGGCTTGGCACAGCTTTGCAGAAATGTTATCTTTGGAGTTGGTTTGGATAAGCATACAACTGACAAACTCCAACCAACTAGGTTGAAAAGACCAAAATCAAACAGATGCAACATGTTCCCCAGACTATTGGTATGTGGCAAAGCTTCATTAAAACATAAGCAAGAGGCCTGAGTACTACAGCCAATATGGGTCAGTGCAAACTTTGTTGTAGTTCACCGAAAATAGAAAGGCCTAAGGCAGGGTCGACAACAAGATGCTCAATTAGGGTACAAAATGGCATGCCATAATGCTTGTCTTGAGTGACTGGTCAGGACATCATACAAGCCACAGCAAGTATGAAATGTTCCACGTGTTTCTACGTCTAACCTCGAGATTTTCAGGAAATACTGTGCTGCAGGCCAAGTTCCAAAAATGATAAACAAAGCTATTAATAAATTTCTTGATTTGCACGAGCAATTTATTACATACCTTGTCTATCTCTCAGGCCGTGATACCTGCCAGGAGTTGGTGTTCTGCCACGGCGCCTTTTTGCCTGCATATTTTACACCACGTGCACAATAAAATTTAAACAAGCAACTTACTTAGTAAAACTACAATGCTTTGACCAGATAGCTATCCAAGCCTTTTACATAACAAGAATATAAACCTCAATTGTTTCCTTGGTTCATGTCAATCTAATTATTAACCTTGGGGGGTGAAAAAAAAAAGAACTGATCTCTAAAATAGTTCAACATTTACATATACATAAATAAACAGTGAGATAAGATATTACTAATGAAGAATAGGAAAAAAAGGGCATACAACCCCTGGCAAAACAGTTGAATTTGAATCCATGAGTTTCAAATGTCGATGCAGAACACATGTCATGATGAGGTAGTTCAACAGTTCCTTAGATTGTGAATTCGATGGAGTTACACATACAAGACCTGCTGCCAAGATTTATCAGGCAACATTTCTGAAGAAGGAAAACCTTCAAAGAAAGTGTAAAACATTCACTCTAATCACAAAAGAAGAAGCCCTTTATTGGCAACTAATACCTTTTCCACAGATATTAATCGACCTTCAAGCACTGAACGGTTCAAATACTTGATACAGCGGTCAGCATCCTCAACAGTTTCCATAGTAACAAAAGCAAAACCACGGGAGTCTCTGGTGCGAGGATCTGTGACCAAATGGCACTCCGTGACCTGAAACAAGAACTTTCAGATGATACTATTCCACAAACAAACTGGTTAAGCACTGAAACTTATACAATTTCTTTTTAAGATGGGAGACGCTATTCATATATTATGAGCAGCTAATATACCGAAATAACCACTTCATAAGGCAAGGCTATTCATCTTGAAATCCCTAAAGTACATTACTATTTATGACTGAAGAGGAGATATAACATAAATTAAAGCAAAACCAAAATCAACTGCTCAATAAGACTTCCAAAAAGACAGATGGTAACCACTGTTATGAGACATCCCCAAACTGCATAGTAAGTGCATATTGAACCTACCAAAAATGCAAGTTAACCAAACCATACCTTCCCTTCTTTGCTAAAATAATTTTCAAGATCAGCTGTTGTCACCCTCATAGAAAGGCCTTTTACGTACAAGTTATTTCCTGGATTTGCTGCATCACCAGAATCACGGCTCCTAGACCTGGAACATAACAAAGCCCTAAAACTCACCTGAAAATATAACGCTTGACAAAATGATCCATGTCATGTTTACAAAAAATAACACATATTTTACTAATGTATACCTTGATCGACTTCGCCTAGACATCGATAATGATCTTGACCTTCGACCTCTACCAGGTGAAACGGAAGCGCATGGCAAAGCAGACCTGAGAGAACAATCAACAAAATCATTTATACATCACCCAAACTACAATTTATATAAACGGAGTTTCAAATTTTTTTTTCTTTTTGAGGAAAAGAAAATGAGGCTACTACAATTACTTATAATAAAATGGCTTATAACTCACTTACCTGCCTTCCCTTGAATGTGACATTTATCTATGCACAAAAAAAATTGAAAATTGATTGAATGAGCTAAAAATATTAACTAAAATCCGATCTTCATACAAAAAATAATAATAATAATAATAATTGTGTAGAAAACACAACTTAGCTAGTTAGTGCCCGTTTAGTTGGACTTTTCTACTGGCTAAAAGAGTTTTTTTAATGTTAAAAGCTATTTTCAAATTTTTTGACGATGTTTAGTTATAATTAAAAAAGTTATTTTACTTCTAATTATAAAAACTTAAATTTTAAATTTTTAAAAATAGAATTTTTTAAATATTTATATAATATCACATATATTATAATAATATTTTGTTATTTCTCTTTAATAAATATAAATCCTATTCAACTGACATATTTTTTTAAAAATCATCATATATTAAATTCTTTATATCTTTATAATTATTATATTTTTATAAGAATTTATTAAAATTTATTGTTAATTTTTTTATTTTTTAAATAAAAAAATTATTATTTTATTTTTAATTTTTATACTAAACACAATAATTTATATTAGTTTGTTGATAATTATGTATTATTTTTACTTAAATTTTTGTGTTTAAAAAATTAAATTTAAAAAATATATAATAAATTTAAATTTATATATAAAAAATAAATTATTTAAAATTTAAATATAAATTTTATTAAATATTTTTAACAATCTATAATTTTTAATTAATAATCAAATGATTAATAATTTTTTTCTCTAAAAACTCAACTTTTAAAAATTTTACTTATAAAAAATTTATTTTAAAAACTCAACTAAACTGAAACCCGAATTTTCAATTGCTTTTATTAAAAAAAAAAATTCCTGCACCTTCTTTTCAGCGAAACAAAACAAGATCAGAGCTAATATATGGAAAACCAAACAACTCAGGTGAAGTGCCGAGCTTTCAAGATACATGCAAGAAAGATATTTGAAATTGAAACCATGTAACATATACTCGAGACAGATCAAATCAGAAACTTAAATTCACGAAATTGTTATTATTTGTAAGTTCAAAGCGTTTCGAAAAATAAAAAAAAAAAACTAGGTTGCTTCAATTTATTGACATACATACCTCTCAAAATCGCTGAGTCACTGGGATGACCTAGCACAGTGGAGGCTAAGTGTGTGCTTAAGACGACGAGAAGTAGAAGTGGCATGATTCGGTTGAATTCACAAAATGGGCCACGGGGCGGGTTTCCCACGTGACTATGAGGGCATTATTAATTGAAATCGAGGCTAATCTGACCTATTATCTATTCTTTGAAAATATAAGAGACCCACTGTCGTATGATAATTTTTGTTAAGGTTCAAAATATAGATTTTCAAAGCTCATTCAGTTTGTAATGTTTATTTTTATTATTTTTTTAAGATTTACATTTCACGTTTTTATTAAAATAATTTTAAAAATTATTTACGAATAAAATTTAAATTTACTCTTAAACTACTTATTACAAATCAAGCACTTATCATTAAAAAAAAAACAAAAAAAACTAGCATGTTAAGTGAACGTGACCATAGACTCCTCATTCCTATTTTTTATTTTTATTTCAAAAAGAGACGACATCTTCTCATTTATATATATATATATATATTTAATGAATATTTAGAGATGAATATTGACCCAAGTGAAGGCTAAAAAAAATAGCTTAAAGGTATTGATAGTTCAATTTAGTTATTTTAATTGAGCACTCTTAAAGAGTTATTTAAAAAATAATAATAATAATGGACACGAGATTGACACAGGAAAACGACAAATCTTGGATTTTCAGTGGGCAGTGGTAGAGTGTTCAGCAATTAGTTAATTACTTGAAAATCCTAATTGTGTTTAGAGAACATTATTTGAATGGTCACGTCCTTTTAATAAGAAAAAGGAAGTCTCAAAGTCTCAAAAAAATGGAATACAGAAAATTGATAACAAAAGAGTCGCAAGCATAGCAATAGATCACTGCATTAATGGTTCAATCAATAAAATACATTTACTTAAAAACACTATCGAAATGTTTAACACTAACAACAATTAAAGAAAACAAAAAAAAGTTTTTGAATACAAGCGGTAGACTGGGCAGGGAATGGAGGGGGAGAAAAGGGCAAAGAAACTGGAATAGCAGAATGACCAGGCAAAACCTCAAGTAGCCAAGATAGATTTTACATACACTATGAAAAGAGAGAGAGAGAGAGAGAGATTGTAATAAAATAATTAGGCCAAAACAGAATCAAGCCATGAGAAGAGTTTCAACGGCTTCAAAGAAAAGAGGTGCCATGTCGGTATTTGGTGTCTTAACTGCACACTTGACACCAGGATTACCAATAACTGTGGTGAGTTCAGACAGAAAGGGTATGCCTTGAGGGATCTTAGCCGAGAAGTAGAAAACATCCTGGTTTGCATTCTTGCGCTTTGCTATAAAGAACATGTTTGATGCAGCCAGCCGATCCAGGGTTGTTTCCATGTTGCTCACCACAATCCCTGGAAGATCCTTCAGCACCTCATTGGAGTCGGGAAGGGACCTCCATGTCTGCACAAAGGGCAGCAAACGTTTCAGTATGAGATACCACGTTCACTTGGTAAAATAAACTGGCCTTCAGACAGATCATCTCGCTTAAAATAGTTGCACAAATTTCATTTTAAAAGAAGTATTGGAGTAGAAAAATCCCCTCATTCATTCATCACTCAATTCCAGCTCCTAGAACATGAACGCTATGATCCTAAATCATACACGTCTCCCTTAGCCTGAATTGATTCCCACTTTACCAACGCAATGTTGATGTAAGGTTTCCTCTGTTTCTACCTTGTGAAGCTCCAATAAGACCAAATAATCAAATGAAACAAATGCAAAAGCTTTTTACCTCAAGAAAGCTTCCTCTCTCCATTCTCCCATCCTCGGTGAAAAACACATGAAGCGAGATCTTATCATTGAAGTACCAAACAGGCTGCTGACTATTCTTCACAGCAACTTGCAGAAGTGGGCTTGGAGGACCAGCAGACACGTTCTGGAACAATACCATTGGTAACTGTGTCCTGGCCGAAGTCCCAGGTTGCAATTGTGGAACCTAATACACAAGAATACACAAATTTAAAGCCAAATAAGGCATGAACAAAACCAATCTGAAACCACATAGACATTGACTACCTGAAGGGGTCCACCAGCTGCCAGACCAAAAGTATTCTTGTTAAACTGAATCATGAACCCATCAAGAGGAATCTGTGAATTGTTCTCAAACAACATGCTGTAAAATATTTGGCCATCATGTCTTGTTAACTGTGCACTGATTTGCAGACCCTGTCCGGTTGACGCTGGAAGCAGGACAGGCAAGGGAGGGCTGCATTCAAGGACAAAACATCCAGTAAGTGCAATTTATAGGCATCCACATTTTGGTTACAATGATCATTAATTAAATCATCCCAAGAGCTGCAAGCAAAACCAGGTTTTATCATTTACATAACAAAAACATGCATTGAAAAACATAATAATAGACAAATGACTCTGCATTATAAACCAAGAGACAAGTAATTGCATGTTCCATCACACTTACACAGGAGAAGCTGCAGGCTGGTCAACAGGGACAATGGCACTATTATCTAGGCCTATCAGATCACCTAGTAAATCGGGCACTGGAGCGGCTGGAGGAGGTGCTGGCTGCCTTGTTGCAGTGTATGAGGCACTACTTGAACTTTGCGGTGATACTCCCCCATCAGAAATTTGAGCTGGTGCATCAGTATACCCAGATTCACTCCCATTAGGATAGTCATCATCTTCGGTTCTCTGGGCAGAGGTCTTCACACGAGTTACAAAAGCTTCTGGTGGTTTGTGATACACAGAGGACAACGTCGCAATGTTGGCAAGAAGCTCATCAAGAAGAGACTGATCAAGTTGGTTTGAATCGTCGCTGATCACAGGCTTCTCAGCTAGCACAACATCCTTAGCTGCCTGAAAGGTAAAATAAGCAGGCCAATCATATGTTCAGCTCACAGACTACAATCCTGAAAATCCACAGTTTCTATGTGCAGGCAGACACATAGGTTACAGTACTAGCAGTTTACCTATGACAGACCCCTTTTCTGACAGAGTTTGCTATTTTCTGGACTCATGAGAACCTAAATTTGACACAAATATGATGGCTGAAGATTCAGTTTAGTTCATTATGATCATTAATATTTTCTTTGGTGGTGGTAGAAAAGTTCTACTAAGCATGGCTAAATAATAGGACCTTGGCAACTTCTTTACCCACCCCACCTCCTACAAAATCAAAATCTCATCACCATGATGAGACAGATAGAAGACAAAGAATTTGTTTATATCTCAACTAAACCAGTTGCTCTGAAAGTGATACAAAAGAAATGCATTTGACTTGAGTAAATCCAAACCTCAGGATCAGTTGATAGAAGACGCCAGTATATGTAAGCACGATCCCGCAGATCAGGATTGTCTGTCTCTACGGTGGCATTGTTTAAAACAACCTGCAAGCACAAATCCATATAGTTAGAATTGACTGGAGTGTTTGAAGAGTCTACATGCAACTACAGCTAGATATCAAACATCGTGATACTAGTAATAAAGGAAAATCATTCTTGTCTTTTAGATATGGAAAAGGAGTTACACTATACTACAACATCCCACTAGAATGGTAATTACTCACAAAATGGATAATCACATAATCATTCTGTATACCATCTAGGATTTGATTCCTCAAACCAGCAGAAACTATGATATACAACTGGGCAATGTCATACTATCTTTTGATAAGCAAAATCTCTCCATACTCAGAATATAAACAACACTAGTACCAAAGTAACCATCTAAACATACCCACAATCCATCAACAAATTTCAGTACCAGATGAATTGTGTTTCAAATATTCAATATCAAACTTAGAGAAATAGAAGGAGGTAGACTATATTATACTTCCATAACCAAGGTAAAGCAAGGCAAAACTTATTAGCATTTGCAACATAGAAGCAAAAACAAAGTCAGAAGGAAAATTAAGGAGGTCAAAACCCAGTATACCTAAGTAATTCAAAATAAAGGCAAGATATTTTATGTTACCTGAATCATCTGCTGTGGACCTTCAGTAGGCTTCTTAAGGAAAAGTTTGACAGTTGCTGTTAGCAATTGCAACTGGACTTGTGCAGGTTCTTCAGGGAAACTCTCCAAGAAGCTCTCAAGGAGCTCATCAGCATTGTCAATTCTTTCCGCATATTCACCAATTATCCAAATCATGGATGCCTGAGGTGAGAGAAACCAATGGATGCACAAAAATAATATCAGCAATTCAGAGAGAACATAGAAAACTGCACAAATTGCTCATCTGCTGACGGAACAATTGGCCTACCTTAGCTTCAGGCTCATCTAAAGTGTCTAAGCTCTCACAGAGTGTTGCAATGATGGATTCATAGCTGCAAACAATGATCAAGATTCAAAATCAAGTTTTGAAGGTCTTTCCACTGTTCTCACAATATGATGTCAAAAGGATAAGAAAGCTGTCACCTACGTGTTAGGGTATCTTCTAAAGATATCTTTGATAACTATAATAGCCTCTTGAACCACATAGTTTACTTTAATCTTGATCAACTCAAGCAGAACACTAATGCACCGTTCAGCCGCTCTCTCTAATTTGATGGCACAACGGCCAATTGCACGAACAGCCTTTCGGACAAAATCTACATCTACTTCTGTGGCATACTCTTTGAACTCTAATAGCACCTGCGGAAGGGTTCACCAAGGGAGCATCGCATGATAAAGTGCAAGACAATACAAACTAGAGGCACTAACTCCTAACGAAGTTTACTAACCTGGTCTATATTTCGGTCTGAAGCAAGCTTTATCATGATTTCCAACTTTTCCATCTTCACATATATTGGGTCGTTGTACTTGCAGAAAAATACCTGTCAGAACAACAAAGGAGTATAAGCATGCAGTCCCTGCTCCATATAGTTTCTAAAAGGTGAAGCATAAACATCAAGTCATAATGAATTGCCTGAATCTCATCATCATGCAAAGAGGAATTTATGGATCACCTTAATTTCATGGGCAAGAATTGTAGGGCGTCTTTGAACTATAAGGTTAATATTCCGCAATGCAACATATTGTATCTCTGGTTCAGCAGAGAGTAATGTCACAAGAGGAGGAGCCATCTTTTTGCACAAATTTCGAACAACATCAGTACTGGATATAAGTTCCATTTGTTGGAGAATCATCTAACAGCCAATAGAAAATTGAAAAGGGTCAAAATTGTGGAACTAAGCAAAGCGATGACTGATCTAAGCACAAACTAGAAAATGGAGATGCATATTGATCAACATACAAAAATAAATAGATACCTTAACAGCTGAAAGTACAACAGCACAATTAGCATGTTGTAGACGTGGAGTAACTCTCTCCACTATATTTTCAGCTTCACGAGCATCAGCTGCTTTATATCTAGAGAGAGCATCCAATATAAAAACTTGACCCCACCTACACAATGGAATAATTGACATTAGAAAAGCAAACTAAAAGTCCACCCTGCCAAAACTTACAATCAATGAATCACTAACATCGATCCTTTACAAATTATGTGAAGTAGTTGCATGCACATCAGCTATACTCAAACAATTAAAAAGAAAAGGCTCAAAACAAGCTACCATATCCTGACCATATGTTACAATTCAAAATTTTTTCAATTATGAAACTTATTTAAGTGTTAAGGAAAGAGGAACAATTCAAATGTAAGCTTACTCTGTGCATTCATTTAGAGCAGTGAGGAGCTTTGAGAGTGTGTGGCTAGTGATTTCAAAGATAGGTCTACTACTGTTCTCTTGAATCTCTGCAAGTGCAGCCACAGCATTTGCTACAACCATTGGGTTGTTGTCAGATATCAAATCCTTGAGAGATTCCAGAAAACCCCTATCCTCAACTAGTTCAGCATTTATGTCATAGAGTTTGGCAACACATATGGCTGCTGTCTTGCGTACATATGGATCATCATCCTGTCAGGACACAATAAAATAATGACTTAACAAGAAGAAAATGTGGCAAAATGCAAGTCAAGCACAATAAATATACATAACTTGTTAGAGCACTGAGAAAATATGACATTGAATATGAAAACTCAAGATCAGTTCAAGCAGACAGGAATAAGAAATTCTTTTAAAGGACATAGGTTGAACCTTAAGACATCTCTGGAGGGGATCACATAGATATTCTGTGATTTTATCAACACGAATGCATCCCATTGTCCGCACAGCCAAAGCTCGAATCAAAGGATTTGGGTCCTGAGAATCCTGCATTACACAGAAGTAACTCATTTAATATATTATCAACAAAACAACTACTTTTAAAACATAAGGTTGGCAACACTGACCTTCACAAATGTGTTTACTGCCAGAATGGCTAGGTCCGGCTGACTTTTAGCATAATTTATAAGATACAAATAAACAAGCTTCTTCAACTCCAAATTTTCTGTTTGCATACAATTCACTACATCTGTGAACAGCGATGAAACGTCTTTCCCAACAGTCATAGCAGCAATCACCTTCTTCACAGCATCTTTTCTCTTATCCTGCATTAGTCCATGAAAATCATGGGGTATTAGTGATGACGAACAATGACTCTAAATATTTGCTTTGAAGCAAAACCCAAACAAATTCCATGTGGACATTAAAATCCTTTTCTATAGCAAAGCTCAAAAATATCTCTCTCATAAATCTAGTTTCAACGTTATAAATCTCTAAAAACTATTCAAACATAAGCTGCACATGAAACATCATACACAAACTATAATTGTAACTTCAACAGCTTGCAACTTCATATGAACTCCATATCCATCCACGCGCAAAATAGCTCCAAACCCTACTCATAAAACCTAGAATTCAAAATTCCATAACAGTACCAGTGCATTACAGTTCCATAAACTGAGTAGTAACTTCAAACAAACAATAAATATAAAGGGAAACTTCAAATCCTAAAATTCAGTGCTGATCAAAGTGACACTCTAAAATATTCAATAATTTCATTTAATTTCTCATAAATCACCATCTAAACAGATTAATTTCTCGCTAAGTCCATTTCCAATCCGCATAAAAAATAAAATCACTACACCAAATCAAAATTCAAAATACTTATTCCCTTTTCCATCCCAGCGCCTACTGATCGACCGAACAAAATGAAAAGTTCATCGAAAGAAACACAAATCATCATTCGATCCATAAATTTCCGAAATGCTAAAAGTCTAAACAGCGAAACAGAGAATAGATCTGCTAAGAACAGTTATCAATCAGCTGATAAGAGGCTAAAACTGCTCAAAGTCGAGACCACAGTTAATGCAAATGAGAGATCAACACGAAAACATTTACCTTGTACTGAGAATTCAGCTCCTCTTTGAGTTCAGGAATTTCTCCCTTCTTGGTCGTGGAAAAATACTTTGAATCGTGACCGCTCATCGTTTGTTTTGTTTTCTTTTTTTCCCTCCGTGAGCTCTCCGCTTTAGAGTCCTCGATGATGATGAAGACTCGGAAAATGGTTGATGGGCTTTTTCTTCGTTGAGAGAAAGAGAGAAAGAGAGAAGGGGGATTTGGATGTAAAGTCACTCTGTAAAGCTTGTAACGAGTATTCACCCGCTTCTCCGATCTGTTGAATTTTGGACCCTTTAGGTATAGGATATGACCATAGTACCCTCTTTAATGATATGTCTGTGTCTGGTTTACGCCGTAAGAGGGGCGAGAAAAACCGGAAAGAGGCAAAACCAAAATAAAACAAATCGAATCCGGATCGAGTTGTTCGGTCTTCTTATAATCGTTGGATTTTTAACCGGTTTTCTCGGTTTACTTGTGTATAAACGGTTCTGTCATTATAAAGAGAATTTAAACCGAATTAAACAGAACGGTTCGAATTCATCTAATGCGGTTTAAGTTTCTGTTTGACTAAAATCGTGCAGAATCGGGTTAGGTTCGAAAAACTAGCACAAAAATTGATCTGTGTGTCTGGTTTTCATTAAGGTAGTAAAAAAATGGAAAATTAGAATAATTAGTTTCACCAAATCAAACTGGTTCAATTTGAGTAAGAAAAAATTGATCTGTTAAAAACTTGAAAAATTAAAAAACTCGGTTGATTTCAATTTGGTTTTTTTATAAAATTGAACCGAATTGAAAAAAAGTAACTAGTTAAATAAAAAATATACCACATGCCAATATATCATTGAATAGAAAAAAACCTTACTATAAATTTGTGTTAAATTATTAATATATAAATTAAAAAAAATTAGGCCAATACATTTTTTTTGACAAATAAATCAATGTGAAATAAATTCCGAATTAGGTTTAAAATGACCTATTATATTTTTTGAACAAAAAAAATTAAAAAATCATAATTTAAAAAAAAGTTAAATTTTAAATAAATTCAACTAAGCTATAATCAAAAAATTGAATTGAACAAAAAAATCAATTCAATCTGGTCAATTTTTTTTGTACAATATGATTTTTTATTTTAATTTAAAAAAATTAAATACAACCAACTCGATTCAAATTCAATAAAAATTAGATAAAATTAAACTTGTCCACCCTAATTTTCATAAGTATAGTGTTAAAATATAAAGAGTTACTAAACTCACCAATTCATGGCTATAAATCAATGAGTATAGTTGGATAAATGAGCCTCTAAAAAATAAATTATTGATGGCCCATTGAAACTACTCTCTTAATTTGTCACTTGACATTAAAGGTGGATAATTTGAATTGGGAATTGAAAAATCAAATTGAATCGATTTAAATTAATTAATTTAAATTTTTAATAATAAATTATTTGATTTTTATTTTAAAAAAATCAATCAATCTAATTCGATTCCGGTTTAATTTTTTTTAAATAAAAATCAAATCAAAACAACTTATTTTTATTAAATTATACTTACTTAACACTAGTCCTTACATATATTATATAATTAAAAATATTCACATATACTTAATCATGCACTATCTTCTCTAATTTTTTTTTAAAATACATACTTTTAGATTTGTAACCTAACTATTAACTAAGCCAATAGTTACTCACACTCATTGCAACCGTCGTTGCCCATCTGTCATCTCTCTCAAATTTGAGCCCAACATGTCTGTGGAACTGCACCGTTTGCTGTCATACCGAGCCGTCCGTGAAGCTGTCGGCTGTCGCGCCTTCTATCCTCAATTGTCCATCTCTCTTAAAATCGAGTCAATGTAGCACTTCGGTTTGCTTCCAAGTTCTGACAGGCAGATAGGATCAATATCTCAAACCATCGACTGTGCATCGGCTGTGTGAGAAATGTAAAAAATATATATTTCACTATAAATATAAACTGTACAATAGAATTTTTATATAGGCTGTAACCTTATTGCAAAATGGTAAAATAATATACATAAGTAAATAATATTTTATATTAATAACATGTATATATGGTACGAGAGTATAAATGAATTATTCCGGAATCATTCTAAAATAATTCTAAAATTATTCCTTAATACCCCCCTCAAACTCAAGATGGCGCAGTGGAAACAAGTTTGAGTTTAAAAATTAGAGCATGAAAACGGCGCGAAAGTAGAGATTTGGTAAAGATATCAGCAGGTTGCTCCTCATATGAGATAGAGTGGAGCATAATAGTGTATTGAGAAACGTGTTGCCGAACAAAGTGACAATCTGTTTCAATATGTTTAGTTCGCCTATGAAATACATCATTGTGAGCAATTTGAATAGCATTTTGATTGTTACAATAAAGAGGTGTAGCTCTAGTGTGAGAAATACACATATCTTCAAGAAGCCAGCGGAGCCAGACAATTTCTTGGGTAGTATCTGCAAGAGCACGGTATTCAACTTCAGTACTCGAGCGAGCAGTGGCTGTCTGTTTCTTACTTTTTCATGAAAGAAGAGAATTATCCAAAAAAAATATAAAATCCAGTAGTTGATCGTCAATCCGTAGGATCACCAACCCAATCCATATCAGTATAAGCTTGTAACATAAGAGGAGAGTGAGCCAAAAAATAAAGACCGTGAAAAAGTGTACCTTTGAGATAACATAGGATATGAAGAACTGCTACATAATGAGAGGTACGAGTGGCGGTCATAAACTGACTGACAACATGAACAACATGAGCAATGTCTGGGCGAGTAACTGTAAAGTAAACCAAACTACCAACCAATTGACGATATAGGGTAGCATCACTGAGAATAGTACCATCAGAGGATAGGAGTTTCGCATTAGGCTCTAAAGGAGTGGAAGCAGTCTTACTGTCTGTCAACCCAGTTTTAGCAAGTAGATCGGATGTATATTTAGCACGAGAAAGATAATACCCAATAGAGTCGGATAGTACTTCAAGGCCAAGAAAATAACTAAGGTTGCAAAGATCTTTCATCTCAAAGTGTTGTTGAAGAAAGTTATTGAGAGTGAAAATATCAAGAAAATCATCACCCGTGATAATTATATCATCAACATAGATAAGAAGAAGAACACAACCTTATGCTGTCTTGCGGACAAAAAGAACTGAGTCATAGGGACTAGACTGAAAACCATGCTGAAGAATAATCCCACTAAACTTTGTAAACTATGCACGAGGAGCTTGTTTGAGACCATACAAAGCACGACGAAGTTTACAGACTTTGCTTGGAGGATGTTGATAAGCGGGATGAGGCTTCATATACACTTCTTCAGTGAGATCACCATTGAGGAAAACATTTTTGACATCAATCTGAAATAATGTCCAACCACGAATTATAGCAACAACTAATAAACTTCGAACAGAAGTAAGTCTAACAACTGGGGCAAAAGTTTCTTCATAATCTATTCCATATTCTTGGGTAAAGCCTTTGGCAACAAGGCAGGCTTTATAACGCTCAATAGATCCATAAGTTTTGGTCTTGATCTTGTACACCCATTTGCATCAAATGGCAATTTTATTAGATAGAAGAGTAACAAAATCCCAAGTATGCGACTTCTCAAGGGCCTATAATTCTTCTATCATTGCTTGCTGCCAAACAGGATTAGAACTAGCCTCGGAATATAATTGAGGCTTATATAAAGAAATGGTAGTAGAGAAACAGTGATAATCACGAAATTTAACAGGAAGTTTTCTTATCCGAGATGAACGACGAGGAGATGGAGTAGAGGAGGCCTTAGGAATGTTGAGAGCAAATCCTTCAGACGAGGTAGGAGGCTCGGAAACAGACGTTGTTTCAGCAGATTCACCTGTATGAAACTCAGAAGAAATATCTGTAGGTAAAGTATCAGGAAAAAGATCAACAGAATTATCTATAAAAAATTGTGACATAGGAGGAGACACAGATTTAAAGTTAGATACAGAGGAAAACATCGTATGCTCGAGAAAGACTACATGACGAGAAACACAAAGACGGTTAAATATAGGACCCCAACACTTATAACCTTTATGTTCTATCTTGTATCCTAAGAAGCAACATAATCGAGTACGTGGCTCGAGTTTAGTGTGCTCATATTTTTGAAGTAGGACAAAACAAACACAACTAAATACTTTGAGGAGTTTGTAATTAGGTGGAGTTTCATAAAGACGCTCATAAGGTGACTTGTTCTCTATAACAGGAGAAGGAATACGATTAATGGTAAAGACAGCGGTTAAAATAGCTTCTCCCCAAAAATGTTCAGAACAAGAAGAAAAGATAAGAAGAGCACGAGTAATATCTAAAATGTGTCTGTGTTTACGTTCAGCTTTTCCATTTTGCTGAGATGTACCAAGACAAGACCTTTGATATACGGTACCGTGTTCCTGTAAAAGATTTAGAAAATTAGAATCTCTATACTCCATAGCATTATCAGTGCGAAAAACCTTAATAAGACATGAGAACTGAGTTTTAACCATCTGAGCAAAATCTCGATAAATTTTAGTAAATTCGGATCGTTGTTTCATAAGGAACAACCAAGTATACCGAGAATAGTCATCAACGAAGATCACAAAATATTTGGATCCTCCCATTGTGGGATTTGGAGAAGGACCCCATATATCAGAATGTATAAGGAGCATGAGAGACAGTAGTATTATTATCAAACGGTAAGGCTAGTTGTTTAGCTAAAAGACATGTAAGACAATCATCTTTATTATCAGAAACAATACCTAAATGACCACTGGATACTAGAGATCGAATGCGATTGACTGACGCATAACCCAAACGAGAGTGCCAAAGATGTAATGAAGGCACTGAAGAGGTAGATGCTACAGACGAAGGATATAGATGTAGTAACCAGTATCCACGACTGGTAAGAATAAATATTTATATATGTATAAATATACGTATTTTATTTGTATGTTGGTGATACTTGATTTATATATTGTTATTAGTAGTATTTGTATAGGTTAAGGTGATACTATTAGCATTGGGTTTAATTGCAAGATTTTAGATTTATTTTAGGGACCAAATTGTAATACTTTAAAAGTTTTAGGGGTAAATTCGTAAATACCAAAAATTAGCCACTTAGTATAAAAATACACTTTTAAAACCCTAATTCTCTCATTTTGATCGAGCTACCTCTTTTAGAGAGAGAGAAGAGAGAAAAGAGGGGAGAGAAAGAGAAGAAGAAATTGGAATTTTGGATTTTAAGAGGTATATCACAACTATTTCTCAATTTATTGGTGTTAATTATGTTAATTTCTTTAAGTTTTGATTTCTGAAAATATGTATAATTGAGGATTTGATGTGTATTTCGTATAATATTTTGAGAATTGATGATGATCTATAAGATAGTTTGATAAATCATGATGGATTGTAGAATTTCTGCTTGATAGTCTCTTGATCTAAGAATTTTATAAATTGTTGTGATTCAATTATGGTTTTGAATTTTGATTATATGAAATTAGACATGTTTAGTATCATCTGAGACTTTGAATTGATTCAAAATTCCAGAAATTGAATTTGTTGTGAATTTACCAAAATGACCCTGAAATTCTAGAAATTTCCTATGTGAACAGTATAATACAGTGACAAACAATGTTTGTCCTATTGAATGATCTTCAAAAATTACGAATTTATGGAATATGATAATTTTATATGTCTAATGTGATATACTCGGAATTGAGAATTTAGATCAATGTGGTTGAAGTGTTATGATTTTTTAGAATGTATCAGCTCATTGCAGTATTTAATTAACAGATTTTTAAAGCTATAGAATAAAATAGTTTTAAAATACTTTTGGCAGTGATTTAGAAGTGAAATATTTATCATGGACTGAGATATGTGTTAAGAGTAATTATGTGGTATTTTTATAATTTTTGAGTTAGTATATGATTTTATAAAATTGGGAGATTGAATACTGTTCAGTAAGTATCTTGATCATGTCAGGTTTGTAGTTTGGATTCGATGGTGTGTATGGAATGGATTGTGTAGGAACTTTGATATAATATTCATATATAAGAAGGATATATGAGTCAAGAATGGTATATTCTGATTTTGGAGTAATTGGACATCATTTGATGTATTAGAAAATTTTGTTAAGTGTAAGTGGTCAGAATGACAGGTTTTTGAGAAACTAAGTGTTTAGACCAATTTGATGTGATAAATGTATTGTGTATAATTTTGTAAGCTATTTAAAGTATTTTGTGTGAATTGTGAGGCTTATGAAATAATTAATCTCCATTGATAGGTTAAGGAGATTTAAGTCTTGTACCTGAAAATGCTAAGAGGTAAGTATACTAGACTTTTTACTGGAATCACAATAAACATAGTAAGTGTTATGAATGATTTGGTAAATGTGGTTAAGAATATGTTTATGTTATGTCAAAATATATTTTGATATGAAATGTAAATATATGTTTATGAATGTGAGCATTGACATTGAGCATGGACATACATGTGTTTTTTGAAAATGAGCTTTCAAAATAAGATATGTTTAACAAAGAAAGCTTTTGAAGTGTAATATGTCCATGAGAAATATTTTGTGTTTTGAGGGTACTTGAACTCACTGTTAACTTAGTAGGCATTTTATGTGATTTGTGGAGCCTTTATGTGTGGCCTTTCCTTCGGGATTGGTATATGTTATGTGTTTCGTATGTAGGGAGGATCCTATTGGTACCTAAAGGAAGAATGAGTCATCACATTCGTGTGGTGGCGTATTAGTGCATGTGAGAGGACTCACCGATGATCAGGGTGAGGGTTTGGCTTTTACCTTCGGGCATGAGCATTATATATGTGTAATTTCAAGACCTCACTTGTACTATTCCTCTTATACGGTATGTCACCTACGAGTGACATTTGGCTCATTATGTGATATGTGATATGTAAGTCCTACTAAGTAGTAGTTGAGTGATGGTATTCCTATTATGTGTTTTGAAAGAATGTGTAAGCGCTTTCATGATATGTGATTTGATAAGATTATGATTTTAATTGATCACAACATATCATACATATGCATTGTGTACATATATGTATTTGTATTTGATATATGAAAAACTAGTATGCTTACTGAGTTTTATACTCATTATAGTTTATGGTGATTTCAGGTAAATAAAGTACATGTGTGCTTAGCGGATTTGGCAAGGCTTCTGCTGTTCCTTGGGTTCCCTAAGTTGTTAGGTTGCTAAGTGTTTCATTTGGGGACACGTGGGATAAGATATTTGATTTGTCCCTAGTGAATAAATACCTATGTATTATTTTATTGTGTGTGGTTGGATTTAATTTAAGTTTCACCAAGTGTAGTAATGGATTGATTTTAAGTAAGAATTTGCAATGAATATATTCTGGGCTTCCGGTAACAAAGTTGCTATTGGTGACGTAGTAGAGTGTTAATCTCTGAGAAAACTCTGCGTATCTCCGGTTTACTAATTGTCCCAGTCATAATTCAATGGCTATAATTCTGAAAGAAATTAAAATGAATGTTTAAGTATTATTGAATGAATGTAAGTGATGTCGTGTGTCAGATCTTTTGGGTTTAGGGCGTGACAATAGAAATGATAGATCTAAATAAATAAGTTCATACAGACATCAACTTTGTAGCCTGTCCCAAGCGTCCGATCGGTCTTTGGATCCTACACACAACAACCAAAAGTAGTAAACAAGATATTAAGACCAAGTTCGCATAATTGACCAACAGAAAAAAAGGTTTAATGTAAGGTTAGGAATAAAAAAAAAAATGTCAAATACAGAGAGATTATGACAAGATACTTAACCAACATGGTTAACTTTCACGAGAGAACCATTAGCAGTTTGAATAGATGGTAAATAGGAATTAAGAGTTTTAAATGAGAAAATTGTAGGATCAGAAGTCATGTGATTACAACATGCAGAGTTAAAGTACCAAGAAGATTTACCTGAAAGATTAGAAGAGGCAGAAATTAAGGGTTTACCAGAATTAAAAAAGAGTAGACAGAGTAAAGATTTAAGGTTATTAGGGGAACAATTCACACTATACTGTGCAGGAGTAATAGTAAGTCCTGTAAAAGCAGCATCTTGAGATGGCCTAAATATATAGCATGGCCTAGATAGAGCAGAACCAGCAAAATAACACTGAGAAGTACCACACTTATCCATAAATCTAAAAACCCTCATTCCTTTTTTTTAACTAATGACAATTTAGTCCCTAAATTTATATTAATTACAAGTTAATCCCTGAAATTTTAATAATAATAAATTGACCCCTCAAATTTGAATAATTATAAATTGACCCTTATAAAATAATATAACCCTGAACTTTTTAAAAATTACAAAATAACTCTTAAAATTATGATAATTACAAAATAGCCTCGAAACTATTAAAAATTTCAAAAAAGCCTTAAAAGAATAGAAAATGACAATCTTACCTTGAAATACTGAAAAGTTTGCAAACATACCCATAATAGAAAACAGTGAATTTCAGGTGGCGCGTCCGGCTTACTCCGACCTCCAATTGACATAAACTCGGCGTTAGTTGAACAGTTGGTGAATGGGGATTCTTTCGGTTTGGGCGGTATGAGTCACGTTACCGTAGAATGGCCGAGATCTAAAGTGAAAGTGACCGGCAGTGGTGTGTCTGATAGTTTTAGACCTCGGATTAGAGCGTTGTCGACGACGTTGAAACGGCTGTTGACTGGGGATTATTTTAGTGTGGGTGGTGTCGGTCACGTCGCTATAGAACGATCGGGATCTGAAGTAATAGTGGCTGATGACAGTGTTATTTCGGCGGCGCGTCCGGCAAATTTCGACATTGGATTGGTTCGTCGTCGACGACGTTGAAACGGTCGGAGAATTCTGAGTAATCTGAGATGGGCAGTGGCTAAGACGACAAGATTTTAGAATTTTTTGGCGACTTTTCGAAAAAAATCCTGTAGATTCCATCGGGTTTTGAAAAAATTTCGACAAATCTCTAGCTAAACAAAATAACAGTGAAAAAATCAAAACTCTGAAAAACTATAAGGACTACATTGTTGTTGTAATTCTGTGTATTATAAATGCTACATAGATGACCTTTATATAAGTTTTAGGTTAACGTAAATAAGAAACATAAATATATATAAAGAAATTAAATATAACCTATTAATTATAAAATATATATAGTACGAATCAATTATCTTGATTTATTTATATATTTAACATCCCCTCTCAAACTTAAGATGGTAAAAATTTGAGTTTGAAAATGAATATTATTGATTGTAATGGTGCTTGTTAAGATACAACTGCTGTCGGTGAATGATAACCCTTGTTGGAGATGACAACTCTTGTGGAAGAGAGGCAATGTTATCGTAAAGTGACAATGTTGTCGGAGTGACAAGTACGTCAAAGTGACAAGTACATCGAGAAAATCAATCACTGCGATTGCAAACGCGTTGATAGAGAAAATAAGAAATCAACCGCTGCAAGTGCAAGTGAGTTGAGAAGATCAACCACTGCGATTACAAACGCGTTGATAAGGAGATCGAAAATTAATCGTTGCGAGTGCAAGTACGTTGATAAATTTTATATTATAAAAGATAAAGAAAGTAACGAAAATTAACTCTTAAAAAGGATCAAAAGGTTCTGAGCAGGATCGTAACTTGGCTCTGCTACTATATAAAAAATGTAAAAAGAATATATTTTACTGTAAATATAAACTATACAATAAAACTTTTATAAGGATGTAATTTTTTTATAAAATAGAAAATGAACCTACATAAAAAAAATAATATTTTATATTAATAATATATATATATATATGAGATAAGAAAGTATAAAGAAAATATTTTAAAATAATTTTAAAATTATTCTCTAATAGGCTGATTTGCGCGATTTTTATTATTAGCGATAATCGATGAAAGTTTGACAATTCCTCGTCAAATTGTACATTTTAACTGTGGAAAGAAAAGAGCTGGAAATCACTGCCAGATATTCAATCTATTACTTGCAACGAAGGGGAAATAATATTTTTTTACGAAATTAACGAGCTTAACTTTTGTTTCTTCTTTATCTTTTTCCTTGCCATAAAATCAAGGATCCAATTTCAGTTGGATATGAATTTTTAGTTTAACATTACCACCAGTCAATTGATAAAGATAAAAATCAAAGAGATTATAAAAAAACATTTCTTTACTTTTGAATATAATTGATATATATTAAAAGAAACGATTTTTGAATAGATTAATAAAAATGTAATCAAGCTGAGAAGTGCCATGCAATAAACTTTCAGCTTGTTCCCAAATGTTGTAAATCCTTAAAGAATATGAAAACATTCTTTTGAAATAATTTGTTCTGTTGATTAAAAAAGAAAGAAATAGTTGGCTTTGTGCTCACTGCACGGCGTACGTCTTCAATTTTTCGGAGGAGTTTGTATTCTCATAGTGAAATTTATTCTAAGATTACTAGTTGTTGGAATGCTTATCATCAATTTGAGTTGTTGCTGTTAGGAGAAGATTTTGTTAATCTTGTGTGCTGAAATTGAATTTTTGATAGAAATCTGGACTTAATTTTACGTGGGTGATTTAACCGGATCATAAAAAAAATCGATTCAATTTGATTCGGTTTTTTAAAAAAAAATTAATTCGATTTTATTTTAAAAAAACCGGCCAAACCGTATCCAACCTTACTTCACACCAGCAATTTTTTTTTTTTTGTTTATTATAATATATATATATTTTTAATGAAGCGAATGCTTACTGCGTTACTCATCTCAAATTTAAAGAGAAAAAGCCTCCAGCTGTGAAACATCACCGCCTCTGACCAAGCATAAAGAGCAGGATCACTAGAAACTCGGCCGGAATATTGAAATAACGCACAAGTTTTGGCGACAACCAAATATCTCGAAACATTTTCACAATTAACCTATTTTAGTAAAAAATAATAGATAACCCCCTTGAAATCGTTAAAAAGCTCTCAAATCCATGGACCATCACCAAAAAGGCCACTACCGCGGTGCGTACAGTTTCAGATTTTCTATTGCAATCTGGGATCGTGATTTTATTTGATTTAATCAATAATACTTATTGATTTTTCCATTTTTATCGTTCTTATTATTATTTTCAGGCGAAAAAGGTCGACCTAGCAAGAAGCATAAATTTTCTAAGGTTATTCATTAATTCCGCTTTTTTTTTTTATAAATGTTGATATGTATTTCAAAGAATTATAGTTCTTAGAGAATGGAGTACATTATGCAGGATGATCACAGCAGCAAATTCATGGAAGACGATGATGCCTATTACAATGAAGATGCAGAGGATGATTATCGTGATGGTATTTTTTAAATATTTGAGATTTGATTAATTTGAATTGAGTTGTTTGGTAACAATTTAGTGATGATATGTTAATTATTGAAGGTGAAAAAGAAGAGAAAAAACGTGATTTTACCAAACTAGAACTGAAGCCCGATCATGCTAATCGGCCACTGTGGGCTTGTGCCGATGGACGAATATTTCTTGAAACGTTCTCCCCATTATACAAACAAGCGTATGATTTTCTCATCGCAATTGCTGAGCCCGTTTGCAGGTATTGAAACCAACTTACTTTCAGTTTATTTATGATTTGATTAACATGTTTTATGATTAGTAATTTTTAATTTATGGTGTTTTAGGCCGGAGTCTATGCACGAGTATAATTTGACTCCGCATTCATTGTACGCGGCAGTGTCAGTGGGTCTTGAGACGGAGACTATAATTTCTGTTTTGAATAAGTTGTCGAAAACAAAGTTACCAAAAGAAATGATTGACTTCATTCATGCTTCAACGGCTAATTACGGGAAAGTGAAGCTTGTGCTTAAGAAGAATCGATATTTAATTGAATCCCCCTTTCCAGAGGTAGGTTGGTTATGCTTTTGTGGCATATGTAGAATCAGAGGCTTTGAGTTGTTAAGTCTGTTCCTAATGATTCATATTTACGCATGCAGGTGTTGAAGAGGTTGCTTCAGGATGAGGTTATATCTAGAGCAAGGATTGTTTCTGAGGTTTGTCGGTAAATGTGAATGAAATTGTTGATTTTGAATTATGATGCATGTCTTACCTAATGGCTACTTGGAAGTAGAATTTCATAGCTTCTAAATTGCAACTGTTTGGAGTTTTAACTTTTAAAGTATATCTATCCTCTGTGTATCCTTCTTACTTGGATGTCAATCTTTTTCTACGAGTTCGTTAATTGAATCATTCTTTATCTTGTTTAGAATTCACATGGAAATGATGGATTTACAATCAGCAAGGCTGCCGGTGAAATTGCAACAGGGCATGTTGGGTTACTAAATGAAGCAGAGTTGGCTGCTGCAGCTGAAGAGAAAGAAACTCATTCATTTGAGATCGATCCTTCCCAGGTAGGTTCTTTTGCTAAATCAGAATAAATGAGTTTTCTCGACATTTAAGCACCCAAGATAGAACAAAGGTTATGATGTTGGCTACCATGTGTCTAAGGATTGAAGCTGCATGGACATTCTAGTTGGGAGTGATGTATCTTGTCAGTACATAATTGTGGAGAGCATAAGACTATGAAAGGCATATTTCCTCTAGGAGGATTGAGTTTTTATATTTGATCATTAATGTCTAGATTGGAATTTATTTATGCGAGGAATTTCTTTATTGGCAGGTAGAGAATGTGAAACAACGTTGCTTGCCCAATGCCTTAAATTATCCGATGTTGGAGGAGTATGACTTCAGAAATGATAATGTGAGTAATGTATTTCAACTTTATAGATTTGTGCTTAGAATAGTTGGCATCCAACCATTATCATGGGAGGTGAACAAACCTTTTCGCACATCTTCTATTAAAAGCTCCTTTGATGTGGCAGGTCAACCCTGATCTTAATATGGAACTGAAGCCTCATGCTCAACCACGACCATATCAAGAAAAGAGTCTCAGTAAAATGTTTGGAAATGGTAAGGTTATTAGTGACCTTATTGTAATTTGTTCATCAAAGTTATGACAGTACTGTGTCATTGCCTGATAATATGCATATGCCTATTTTATGGATGGGACGTATAGACTAGTGCATAGTTTATTTAATACAGGAGTCAATCTCATTTGTCTTAAGTTTCTTATTTGCATACATAATTCTTTAGCCACTTGGAAAAGAGCAGCCAAGGGAAATGTAACTGTTGCTACAACAGTGTCATTGTAGTTATTTTCCATTTCATAAATGAAACATGGTGCTAGCTTGCATCTTATTTTCTTGATGTCTTCATTTTACCATTCCACTAGTGTCTTAGTGAATGTCCGATAACAATTTATTTTAGTTTTTGTTTGTCTTCAAGTTGATTGCCTGAGAAGACAGATCTCCTTTGGAATCATAATATAATTATTTGAATTGCAGGTAGAGCAAGGTCTGGCATTATTGTGCTTCCTTGTGGTGCTGGAAAGTCTCTGGTTGGGGTCTCTGCGGCATGCCGCATAAAAAAGAGCTGCCTTTGTTTAGCGACAAATGCTGTTTCTGTGGATCAATGGGCCTTTCAATTTAAGTTGTGGTCCACTATACAAGATGATCATATTTGTCGTTTCACTTCAGATAGTAAAGAAAGATTTCGTGGCAATGCTGGGGTGGTTGTGACAACATATAACATGGTTGCCTTTGGTGGTAAAAGGTCTGAAGAATCTGAAAAGATTATTGAAGAAATTAGAAACAGAGAATGGGGATTGCTTCTCATGGATGAGGTAATCATATGATCTCATAATTCATGGTCATATTATATTTTGGTAAGTTGAGTGCACATTATCATACCAATGATATGCAGTATTTGTGGGTTAATGTATTCATGACACCTCCTTTATTCAGGTTCATGTGGTTCCTGCTCACATGTTTCGTAAAGTTATCAGCCTTACTAAATCACACTGCAAACTTGGGCTTACTGGTATATTTCTGATGATATTAGTTTTGATGAATGCAGCTTTCAACCTTCTTCCTTCTAATTTAGAGTGCAAATCTTATTTTAAATTGCAGCTACACTTGTGAGAGAGGATGAAAGAATTACGGATTTGAATTTCCTTATTGGTCCCAAGTTGTATGAAGCAAATTGGTTGGATCTAGTCAAAGGAGGATTTATTGCAAATGTACAGTGTGCTGAGGTATGGTGTCCAATGACAAAGGAATTTTTTGCTGAATATTTGAAGAAGGAGAACTCCAAGAAGAAGCAGGTTTGCACAATTGAAAATGGCTCTTAACTAATGCTATATACAATGTGTTCTTGCTTTTTCTTATTGTGAAATTGGATAAGCAATCTGCTCATTGCTTCATAGATAGTAGACAGTACTACCTCTTCTTTTTTATTTATGACTTAGTATCCAGTTATTCTCTATTGTTATGTCTTAAGTTTGTTTCCTTTAAATTTTCAGGCCCTTTATGTGATGAACCCTAACAAGTTCAGGGCATGTGAATTCCTCATACGGTTCCATGAACAGCAGCGTAGGGATAAGATAATTGTTTTTGCTGACAATCTATTTGCACTCACGGAGTATGCAATGAAACTGCGCAAGCCCATGATCTATGGTGCTACCAGGTTGTTCGTAGGCATCAACTCCTTTTTTGAGGCTTGGTTTTACTTGATCTGTTTCACAGTATTAATCACCTAATTTGCAGCCATGTTGAGAGGACAAAGATTCTCCAGGCTTTCAAATGTAGTAAGGAAGTGAATACTATCTTCCTGTCGAAGGTATTTTTTATAAAAATGAATTTCATCACTTTTCTTCAGTTGTTTGGATGACTTCCTTCGTGTTATTGACTATTATAAATGAGCTAGTTTCATTCTATTGGAGATAGTAAAAATTCACTTCCAAGTGGAACTTGGGCCACCTAATTTGGTGAAGGTGACTTTATTGCTTCTGTCGTTTACAGGTGGGTGACAACTCAATAGATATTCCCGAGGCAAATGTGATTATCCAGATTTCATCTCATGCTGGTTCAAGACGTCAAGAGGCTCAGCGATTGGGTCGTATTCTTAGGGCAAAGGTTAGTTTTTGCTTGGCTTCAGTAGTGAGTGTAATGTACTTTGCCGTCTGAGTTGATCAGCAACATGATGAAGTATCACTGAAAACTTATATTTTGGGATGAAAATTTTAGTTAATATGCATGAAATTAAATTTTTAGGAAAATGTTACATGACAATGGGTTATGTAGTGAATAGAGGAATGATACATTGTCTACATGGACAAAAAGATTTAACTTACCAAATTCAACCAATCGTTATTGTGCTTATTTGAGATATCAACCACCTACTTGAAATTCACTTTTATCTTTGTGTGCCATCAGAATGATGTTTATTTGAAAATATCAAATTTCTCAAAATCTAAAATATTCTTTTGAACTAACAGGGTAAACTAGAAGATAGGATGGCAGGAGGTAAAGAGGAGTACAACGCATTTTTCTACTCTCTTGTTTCCACAGATACACAGGTGTGCATTTATCCGCGTATATATTTCTGTTTTCTAATTTTTCAAGCCTCATAACTAAAACCGGCGGTATTGGGTTACTATAAACTTGCCGCTGATAATGTGTTTAAACATTCTCTTTCTTAGCTTTTTATCTAATTAGTCTTTTGTTCTTTGCAGGAGATGTTCTACTCAACTAAACGACAGCAGTTTCTGATTGATCAAGGTTATAGCTTCAAGGTACACCATTTTTACAATGTCGTTACTGAATCTTGCCCATGTTTTGGGTCGATTATTCTTACTACTAGATGAAGTGATTCAGTATAGGTGTTGAATACAGATTGTAAATGTATCAGTATGGAATATGATACTATTTTGAAATGTTTCACTGGTGAAGAGGGACACCGTGCTTGTTGGCAACTAAAAGTCTAGGAAGTTTCCTATCAGTTTCATTTGCTTTATTCACTGAAATATCTTAGTCATCAAACAGCTTCTGCCTGTGGTACTGGATCATTGTTGAGTGTTGGGCAAATGCATTAGGAAAATTTTTTTTGTGTGCGCATCATATTATCTGCAAATTGAGGTTGCTTTGTTGTAGAGGTCATATCATGGGAATATCTGGGAGTTTTTGTCAAACTGATAGCCTTTGGCTTCCATGCTGCAATACTGTGAGTTGATTTGCATGAGTACTGTGGATGATGCTGGTTAACCAACACGCTTCCAAGTACATCAACTGCCACATTTGGATTACAATTGTATCTCTGCCATCTTAAATATTCTTTTGACAGGTAATAACAGGTTTGCCTCCGGCCGATGTGGGAGCTGATTTGAGCTACCACCATCTGGATGAGCAATTGGCACTTCTGAGCAAGGTATGTTCCATTCTGTTGCTTTTAATGTGATGTTGATGGTTAGATATTTCTTACATGGTCTTTTTACATGTCAGGTACTGAGTGCTGGTGACGATGCAGTTGGGTTAGAGCAGTTGGAGGAAGATGCTGATGACATAGCCCTCCATAAAGCCCGTCGCACTATGGGATCCATGAGCACCATGTCAGGTGCCCATGGGATGGTTTACATGGAATATAGGTATGGTGTCCATCCATAAGTTTGTCGCATGCATAACTCCAGCAAGAACATTTGTCTAAAAGTTTTTTCGTTTGATTATTTTCAATTGCTTACTCTTGTTCAGTTCAGTGGACTATCTGCCATCTGACCAGTTATTTTATTTTCCTCTGTTGCAGCACCGGGCAGAAGAAACTTGGTCTGGGCCAGAAGAGTAAACCTAAGGACCCAGCCAAGCGGCATTATTTATTTAAAAGACGCTATGGATAAGATTAACGCTTGATCCAAGCCTTTGAGAATCATGGCTCTTCTGGACTTTGTATCCATGATGCTATAGCCAGTTGGTGTTTTATTAGATGCTATCAATTTGCCGGGAAGTTTTTATCAGCTGTAAATAGATTGCAGTATATTAAGATCATAATAAGTTGATTGTGAAATGTAAGGTGGGATGGAGTTACATTTTTACTGGGGGTTGATGTGGCTTTCCCGAATCTTTCAAGTAGTCGCCAATAATGGCTTATTATGTTAATTATTAAAATTCTGGTTTTGGCTCTTTATGTTATTTCTTATTGGATAGTTGTGGCTATCCAGAATCATAAGTTTATTGCCAAAGTAAAAAACAAGGGTCTTATGTTATTTCTTATTGAAACTTGTTTGGTTTTGGATATAGCATCTGTATCTACTTGGGCAGTCTTGGTCGAAATTTCCGTTATGGAAAAGCAGAATTGTTTCAGAAATTCTGATTTTGCGACTGGAAATTTGTTCGGTTGGAAGATATATTTACGTAGGAAGACGTCTTCGGCCTATTACTTGCGTAGGAGGGGAAAAAGATGTCTAAAACATGTGATTGATGAAAAAAATAATTCTAAGAATGCAAACAAATTGGGGTAAAATTAAACTGACTGTCGGAGCTGCTTCTACTTGAAACAGATCCCTTTAAGGGCTAACAGTCAATTAAAAATAGACCAAAAAAAAAAACAATTACTTTTTAAAATCTTTTGATATTGGTAATTAATTGATAAAGTAAAATATTTAGCATTGAGATTATGCTTTAGTCAACATATTTGTTACAAAATACAGATCACATTTAGAGGTTCATCAAGGGATAAGAGCCCTTCGTATTTATAAAATATATATAGATGTGACTTGTGAGTACGATATTTCGAGCAGGCTAAATGATAATTGAACCGTGGTACAAATACTTGAATGATAAATGTGGAAAAAAGCAAGCAACATCTGAATTAGAGGTGGAAGCAGGCCGACATCTTAGATCTCCTATAAAAATATTGGATCAACTTGACGCCAAGACGTTCGAGAGAATCAACTTCGTTTCTTTGATGCATGTTGAGCAACAGTATTCCCCACGACTTGAAAAGAAGTTAGATCATTGCACCAGAAAAGCTGGGCTTTGCCCTAGAAACAGAGACGTATGTCAATCTGCAGCAAGTGAGAAAATTTCAAAAAGATTCACTATTACTGACGTTTGATCATTTACCCCAAGTTATGTTTTTAGGTATACACAGAACGTGAATAGAAACCCAAGTTACGGTTGCAGCAGACATGAAAGTTGGTACAAGAACTTGTCGCAATCTTGAAGTTGGGAAATGAGTGACCCCAGAAGCACAAGACCCTTTTGACAGAAAGAGAGTTGAGTTGATGTATCCCTTTATGGATTCTTCTTCACACGTTGGAGGAATTTTCTTTTCTTTTTTCTACCTGGCAGAGAGGCGGCGGCGGAGCTTCTAGGCTCTAGCATTTGACTGCTTTTGGAACATTCCTTGTGCTTAATATTGCTTTTGATTAGCTTTGTACTTGATTGTGACAGCACTTCCATAAAATACTTTCTTTAGATTAGATTAGACCTATTGGTCAGAGAAAGAGAAAGGGCAACAAAAAAGAAAAGAAAAAAGCTAGCTACTCTCCCCCAGCAAAGCAAGATTCACTTCACCAAGCCCAAATCAAGCGACCATCACTGCTCATTTTGTAAAATTTTTAAGCCCTGAAAAGGGCAAAGGAAGAAGCAGAGAATAGAGAAAGGAAGAGTTCAAAAAGCAAACTACAAATACAATACTTGCCAGTCTGAAAAGGACATCACTTCCCACAAGTGGTGGAAACAACGCTAAGCACACTAAACAATTATCAGAGCTAGCAGCAAAGAGGGACTCAGTGCTCGAATCATAACAAAGCCTTCAAAATACTAATACACAACTGCAAAATTCTCTTTTACATTCTAAAGAAACATACAAAAGCATATACAGAACCTCAACTACTATTGAGAGGCTCATATACTCTATATGACATGATTTGCCCATCTTTTTTCCTTCCTGGTCTTAACATTGTTATTCTGATATAACTGATTTGATTTCACTGTAAAACATACTCAAGATATATTCCAGATAATTAAAAATGGCGTCTCTGCTGCTCGATAAGATTATAAGTGCCGCTAGCTGTTTAATGACAGCAGAACTTGATTCTTCATTAAAGCTAAAAACCCTTCAAAGTTTTCTTCTTCTTCTTTACTTTTCCTCTTTCTCATGATTCTTTTTTTGCCTTAAACCAAAAGTTTCATCATCGGTGACATTAGGGATCTTTCTTGTCTGCTACAATTGAAATTTATTTAAAACATAAAAGCAAAGCCCACTTATGATATTATATTATTCTGTTTAATACTTGAAAGACAAATCACCAAAAATTTAGAAATTGGAATTTTTTATGTACCAACAAGAATATTTTTCTTGGACTGAGACACAACAAAAATAGTTGAGTGAGTCGACAACTTTTCTCATCACTCATTTTCCTCTCAACATCTTCTCAATCCTTTCAGAATTTTTTTCTTTTTTTAAAGTTTTTTTTTTTTGGCTATCTGGGTATCTTTTCCAATAAGCCTACGGATCAATCATCTCATAATCTAATGCCAGTACAAGGATAGGAAATATTAAAGCTGTTTAATATTAATTCTTCCAATATTGAGTTGGTCAAAAGTGAGTTTTTGGAATCATTGTTTGTAGGTTGCTTTTGATCAATTATTATTAAATGCATTCTTTTACTTACTGCTCCTCCCATTAATTGAGTTGCTTGCTGCTGTCTATCAAATTTATTCACATTTCTTTCAAAACAGCAAGATGTTTTCTTTTTTTTTTTTACAAGTGATAAAGTGAATGGCAGATTTTGCGACCAAGAAAATCAACTGGGAAAACCATTTATTGGAAAGATTCGGTCTTTGGTTTTCCTTTTGTGTCTCTTATAAGATGCCCTATTAATTGTTTCTTCATGGGTTTCAACTTTCAATCAGCATTTTTGATCGAGTGAGTGACCTAATATATATAGGCTGTCAATTTAAAACAAGGCAAATAGCGGCCTCTTTCTGGGATTCTTTCACTTGATAAAATGTTCACATCTTTTTCTAAAGAAGCTGGTCAAGTACTGATAAATATATAAGATTGGAAGATGCCAAAGCTTCGTTGAGTCTATGACTTTGTATATTTCTATTAGTACTATGCAAACCTGATAATGAGAGCATCTCTTTCCAAATCCAATTATAAAACACCAATGCCTCGAGACATCTCTTGCTTTGATTTGGTAAAGGAAAATGCTATCTACTCTGCCGGGTGCTTGCTTAATCTTCAAGACGTTTGTCATATCAAAATTTCAATTTGAAGTGATCGAATCCTGTAGACTTGGGTTCCCATCAGTATGAACTTAAATACATTGTGACCCTTTCGGGCAAAATGCTACTACCGATTAACACATGGGAGCATCATCACTTTATATGTGGATTTGCTTCAGTCTCGTTAAAATATCTCCAGAAGATAATAGTTCACTCACTGTACTCGAGTCATTCTCTAGGGCAGATGCTTTGCCTATTTTAGAACAATTTACAGCTACAATCTGTATTTTAAAACTCCCGAGAATTTTTACTCCTTTTCTTAAAGAGTTAAAGATACGATATAAAGGGCAGTCAAAACTGCACCAGTTATCTATCTCTTTGAGACACTTTTAGTCAAACCAAATCTCCTTCAACATTTAACTCTATTAGTTCCAACAGTTTCAATGCCTGGGTATAAGTTCTTTGATTCTTGATATGGTGTTAATAATATTAACACTGTGTAAACTCTTTTGACACAATTTGAAAGAGACTTCGATTTCAGCATAAAAACTGAGTTTCAGATAAGACCATGGTCTCCCAGAGAAAGAGACAGGCCATCAACTCTCATCTAGACTTCAAAATTCCTTGCCATTAGTCATCATTAAGGCCATGGATTTGATTTGACAGCACTACAAGGACTTGAAACATAAAACTATATATCCTCCAACACTGGAAAATCTTTTGACTGCTCTTTGATTGGAAAATTGAAATTTTCACTTCCAACAAAACATTATAAAAACAATATATATCTTCACAATTCTTTGCTGTGATTTTTTTCCAAATTAGGGCATGAAGGATTGAAGGTGCCTTATCAACAAAACCAAAGGAAAAGTCCTCTAGCCCAAAATAATGATTGCTATGAACAATAAGCAGCATGATCATTCTCATACAGCAAATCATATACCCAGAAAAATGATTAAATTAGAAGCCAATTTGGACTTGCCATCTGTGCACAATCATACAAGTTCTTATAGTCAAAGCATGGTCGGCTCTCGATTAGCTTTGTAATTTCTTATAATAATTCAATCAATTGTACAAAATAACATGGGTAATATCCCTAGTGTTAGATTGAAGCATGTTGTATTATCAAATATTTATTGCTATGCATTGCTTTTTCCTTGTTGCTGCAATTAGTCAAATTAACATTTCATCCCAAGATAGAAAAGATAAATAAATAATATCAATATCCTAAAACAGAGTCAAAATCTGTAAATAAGCACTAGAATTTCTCTGCTTCTAAAGGGTTCAAAAATGAGTAGTTGAGGGCAAAAGATGCCAATTTTGCTTCTAGTTATAAAAATAAAAAATTTTAAAAAAAGAAGTGGATTTACAGGTCTTGCTTCAACTAAATTAACAGAATACTCTGTGAATATACCTGAATTTATACATATATAATCCAACAAAGATCTTAAACTTACCCCTTTTGACTGCCAATAACATGGCAAGATTTGTGTAATTTTTTTTGTAAGTCAGAGCATAGCTGCAAATATTATTGAGTTTGAAAAAAAAAAGGTAAATTTTTTTGAAGTATTTTTTCAATAAACTACTGATACATGGGCCAAAAGAGCACTGAGAAGAGAGTTTTAGATTCTTTTATGATAAAATAAATACAAAAGAGTTTGGAATCTACGATATGATATTAAACAGAACAAAGAATAAAACTATCAGGTTTTGTTTTTGCTTGTTATTTTACTAAGAATCACATGAGTATTTGATTCTCAAGGACCCCAAAAGAGACAGCCAACACAGAAACAGAATGGCCTTTCTTTTGATATTGCATTTATTTTGAAATACTCACCAGTAAAGCTTTGATTTCCTTCCTTGGAAAGGAAGTTTGAACCATTTTCTATTTTAGATTTTTCATTTTTTGTTTTTGATGTCGTTTTAATCCCAGATTAAGATCATTTTTCATGTGATAAGTGCATAAATATCTGATTTCTTGTTAATTAAAGTATCCTAAAGTAGAAAACAATCTGCTCTTTGACTTTGCAGGAATGGCTACTGTATCATTTGAACTTACTTTTAAGTTTTTACTGCAATCCCTGGAAGGGCAAAGGCAAATGGAGCGACATGTAACCAAACAAAGACTGTCACCAAAGGTCAAAGACCTGTTTTGTTTTTGTAGTGAAATTATTATTGCAATTGATGGGTATATATACAAAAGACAATTGAGAAAAATTAAAAAGAAAAGAAAAGGCTGCCACCCTACAACAACGCAACTGAAAAAAAGTTTAACCTCAGCATCATGCGTGGACCATAACTTATTTGAAAGAATAACACCACAAATTTTAAATATTATTCTAAATTTTTTATCACAAATAATATATTAAAAATTTTAAAAATACTATTTAAAAAATATAACATTACTATAATTAAAAAAGTCCTCTTCAATTTCTTTGCTCAAAACGGGCAGTTTTATTCATGTTGCATGGACCTAAATTACATTAAACATCCTAACAATAATAATAATGAAGAAGAAGAAGAAACTCCTTCAGCTAATGTCAATAGCAGCCATAATACTGAAACTGCTGTTGGTGTTGGCCAAAACGGCTAACAAAAGGTCCTCCTCCTCCTCTCATTGCCCCGTGATGATCCTCTTCTTCTTCGCGCAACCCATCAAACTACAAGAAGCCATTTTTAACCTCCAAGCATTATTTGAAGTTCCAAAATGTTATCATGTTTTTTAAATAATCATATCAAAAGAAAGTATTGGAAATGGGTTTATTTAAATAATTTCTTTTATTAAAATGAAAAATTATACTTATGTATATTACCCCCCAGAGCTCATCTTCCTCTTCATCTCTGGCTGAACATGCACCTTTGGTAATCTCATCAGCTTCGTCATTTCGTGCGAATCTGCCACGTATGCGCGGTCGATTGTCGGCTAGCGTTTTGCGGCATGCATACTTGCATCACCAAAAAATACCGTAATTAATATACAACAAAATTAAAACTACACACTTCAAGTTTCATTATTAATTTTTCAAAATGAATTAACTATCAACTACCTTAATTGTTTTGTTGAAGTTCCTTTGATTACGTTTGGCTCTGTATTTCAAGATCCTCTCTCTTCTCTCTTCTGCACTGTAACGCCCAACTTTGAAGTTTGTTTCCTCCATGAATGAGCTCTCTGTTGCTAAAGGACTTGAATAAGACCTCTGGGTTTTATTTGGGGTTCTTACATTCTTAAAATAGCCAAGCAAAAAAAAAAAATAGTGAAAGGGTTAATTTCACATGAAAGTGATCAAAAATAAAAAAAAAGGGGGCAAAAACAGAGTAAAAAAACAGGGGATTTGAAGGGAATTAGAGAGTGAACCAACTTGTAAATCTCCTGTGCTGCAAACCCTCCTCGTTTGTCCAGTGAAAAAGCTGTTTTCCGGTGAGCTTAAAGCTTGATGATGGAAATTTGGTGACTCCAGGAGAGCATCTAAGCGGGGTTGAAAGAGAAGACCTGGCTTGTTATCAAAAGAATTGCCACTATAGCTTCTTTGCATGTACTTCGCTACATTTTCAACACCACTATAACTGCGAGGAACGAAAGTTTCTTGAATTTGATTATAAGAAGAATCAAAACCTGCAGGAGAATCCTCACTTTTCACCTCCATGGAATCAAAATTAGACAATTCTTGATACCCGTTTGCAAGAGGAGGCTGCTGCAAATGGGTGGTGTTCTGACAAAGGGTTAGATTTTCAAGTAAGTGACTCGTAGGTGAGCAAGAGAGGAGAGTACGAGCAAATTGGTCAATTGAAGGCGATTCATCAACTCGGTTTTGGTTATTTATTGATGAGCTCTCGCTTGAAATCGCTTGAAGAATATCAATATAAAAGTCACAGAATGGAGAAAAAGAATCAGGAAAAAAGTTTAGGTCTGATCCCACATCAGAAGAGACCATCTCCGGGCTTGAATGTTGGCGGTAAAAGGAGTTATCAAAAACGTAAGGATCAGAAGACATTGAAAGAATTGACCCCTGAAACCAAAACCAACCCAAGAATTGAGAGAATCTGCTGTTGTTATTGTTGCTGGTTCAGAGAATTTACTAGTATTTTTTTTTTCGTGGATATTTTCTGTATATCTATTTGGTTGTGAAACGGCCACAAAGCACGAGTGACACTTGAGTCTGATTTATTTAATCAAGGCTTTGACATATTAGCACGAGCACAGGACAGGAAAAGCCATTTCTCGTCTCTCTCTCCAGGAAAGAAAAAAGAAAAAAAAAACAGATTTTTCTAACAACTAAGAATGCAGAGCCTAGCCCACTTCTGCTCTTAAATATAAAAAGAAACACTCTTTGCACTATTGCCGCTGTTTTTTTTTTTTGGCCTTTATTCTATTAAATGACTTGAGAAAACTAATTCTTTACATTATGGTCCCTCTACTTTGTTATTTTTTTTTAAGTTCAAGTATAATATTATTGAATAAATCAACAATAATATAACATAGAATTTTTGATGTAAAATTAAAAAATTATTTGAACGCTATATAAAGATAAGATATATATATTTTATGAGTTATTCTGACTTATTACTCTCTTATAAAAAAATATACAAATCTCATAATAAGATTATCCTAATAAAAAATTATTATTACTATCCTTGAACAAGAAAATATACCATCTCAAATGAGGAAAACTTATCCTTTTATAGGAGGGACAAAATTTTCATAATTGAAGTACTAACTCTCCTCATAAAGAGAAACAACACAAAAAATATTGCAAAAGTATAACATTCAATTACAACAATAACCCATCAAGATACATCACAACCACAAATATTAAAAGTTATAAAATAACCCATAAAATATCAAGACTACAATAGTCACCTCATGACAGCACGGGTGACAAGAGAGTCATTAAAAAATCTAATGATCGAATGAGGTCAAGTGACAATGTCAATAAACAGATTTGCTTAGGTGATCGAATCACATGGGCGACAGTGGTTGCAATGGCGACAGGCATCAAAGAATTGAACAGGGATGTTAGAAGTGCAGCAATAATAGAGTCCGGCAAAAGAAGACAGCGGGAGGGTGGTGAGACTTGGCTGGACCGACGAATCCCTTACGATTTGGCGATGAAGTATGGATCGGAGCCTCCAAGATGAAAGGCATCTGCTACTGTGCTCGAGCTAGACTTTAAAAGCCGGTGAAAAAATCACGAGAAAAAGGATACTAGAAAAAAAAAACTAAAGAAAAAAAAAAAGAAACTAAAGACTATCGAAACAAGGAAAGAAAAGATAAGGAAGGAGACAATATTTTCCTCCACTAGAATGGGCCAGGCCCCCCTTTTTGGTGGAGAGGATGATGAGTTATGTCGAGGTGTTTTTTTGAGTTGGGAGTATTTTGGCTGCTAAGGCATTTGGTGTAATCTTATAGATGACACAATTATTCATAAACTCGCAAATTCATTAAAATTCATCCATTTTTTGAATGATTTAGTAAAGTTTGAAGCAAGTTTGGTATATAAAATTAAACCCAACAGTAAATTTAAGACCTATATGGATTTAATAAAAAATTTGCGGATACTCACAATGGGTATCCTCAAATATTATCTTTTTAAATATTTTTTAGAAAAAAAAAGGCTATAAAAGGAGATTGATAACTTAAACATAAAGACTGTATTTCAATTAATATGTCACAAATTAATAATTTACATGTATTAAGTAATAATTGACTTTGTATTTTATTATTAATATTTGGAGTAATGTTACACATTTTAAATTGTATAAAAAAAATTTGTACAATAATTATTAGATGTTAAAATAATGTAAATTCTAAAATCACTACTATACTATTTTACTGCTCAATAATTACTTGATACGTCATTATTTAAATACAATTTAAAATGTCTAATATTATTGTAATGTTTATTAACTTTTGTTGTTGGATTACATGTTAAATACTATATTAATATGAATTTTACATTTTTGTACTTATGCTAACAACTTTTTTTTTAATCATCGATAAATACAATATCATTGATTAATTAAGTACTATTATATTTATGACTACTTATATAATATTAAAAAGATTACTAAAATGTTACACATGATAATTTTATTAAAATACATACTTCTCTTATTATAAGAGAAACAAACAACTTCATATATGATACCATCTCAGTTAAAGATTTAAAAGACAAAGAATTATACCCTCACATAAGATAGACAAAAATAACATGACGTAAGAGAGATCAAATACTAAAATCAATTGATGAAGAGTATTGTTCCCTCTTAATTTCGGGTCAAATCAAAACTTTAAAAAAAAAAAAAGGTCCTTCATTTTAAAGAAGTTTAATTAAAATAAAGGATAAATGTTATTTCTAAAATCAATGAATTTATTAGAAAAAAATTATCTTATTAGGAATTATTATCCTTTTAAATTATGAAATTTATGAGAAGATCAAAGACATGCTTAAAAAGGATTCTTCTATCACACCTATAAAAAGAGGCATTTTTAAGAGATGTGTGAGATTTTTTATTTTTCTCTCTATGCAGAAATTATTATCTCTATATACAGTGTATTTTCTTTTACTTTTTGTAATGGTCATAGTACTTTATTGTAAACATCTTGATAGATAGTGCATGTGAGTGAGCATAAAGTTTGGTAAAATGAACGTAAGTCTGAATTGAGCTAAACCACTATATATTTTGTGTTACCTTCTTCTCTCTTCTTTATTTTTCGTCTCTACCAAAGCGTTTTCATCCTTTGTTTTTCGTCTCTACCAAAACGTTTCTAACAAACAAATAAATTTAACTCGTTGACTCGGGAGTTCACCAAATTTTCAAGTCAACAGTTTGGTGTTGTCTATGTAAGATGTAACAAAAAATCATGAAGACTAACCATGGAGTTTAATAACAGAAGAATAAGTTCTTAATTTACATATCAATATTTGAATTTTTAATTATTTTTGTGATCATTAAATCGGTTGAAGATTTTTTACGCTAATGCTCCAAATTTATTTTTTGAATGGAGTATGTAGCAAAGTAATTTTATTTATAAAAAGATTTTGATAACAAATGACTTTCACACGTTCAAAATGTTGATGAAGAAAACAAATGACAGTGATATAAAAAGGTATGCAACCATCTATTATTATCTTTAAAAAAAACTATTCGGTCAATATAAAAAAGAGGAGAATGTGTGATGGAAGAATTGTTTCTTAAGAGAAAAATCCAGAATTAAAAAAAAAAACCTGCTAAAAAAGGGGGGCCTGTTTATTGAAAAAAAATTGTCCAAATTTCTTATAAAAAAAGCATTAAAGTAAAAAAAGAAAAAGAAAAAGAAAAATAGATTGTAGGAGAGGATGTCCTTGGAAAAAAATTTGATGAAGACAAAAATGAAAAAAAAATTGTTAAAAGAGAATAAAAAATGAAAGAAAAGCTCTTTGGAGTTACTAAAAAAACAAATAAAAAGTACATGCAGGCACTAAAAGAAATGCCTCAAGTGCCTTAAAAAAACTAATAAGAAAAAGAAGACAAGAAACTTGTCATTATGTATCTTGTTAAAAAAAATTGATAAAATTTGTTTCGAAAGAGTAAAAAAAGAGGAGAGGTTGTGCCTCGTGAGAAAAGAAGTTATTCAAGTTTATAAAAAAAAAGAAAGCATAAGCACAAATGTTTAGAATTTAAAAAAAAAATTGACAATATCTCATCGGAATTGGTATTAAAGAAAAGAGAAAAGTGCCAATAGTTGCATATAAAAAAATAACAAAAAGTTGCTCGGAGTAAAAAAAAATGCAATTATTTATATTTTTTAAAAAAGGAAAAAAGAAGTTGTTCGGTAAAAAAAAAAAAGTAACTCCTACTAAAAAAAAAATGTTTGGGTACAAAAAAAAAGTAGCTCGTACTAAAAAAGAGAGCACCTTATGTCATAAAAAAAAATATAAGTAGGTGAAGTATAAAAGAAGAGTAATTCATGCCATAAAAAAAATTATGAACAAGTGCATCGTTAAGAAAGAAGAGCAACTCTTGTGTAATTGTAAAAATTTTGTATGAACAGGTGCAACATAAAGAAATAAAGAGCAGCTTCTGTATGTCAAAAAGAAAAGAAGCATGAACAACTAAAAAATAAGTATGAGCAGCCTTTTAAAAAATGTGTGCAAAAAAAGGGAGAAACTATTCGAGTAAAAAAAAGCAGTGAAAAAAAGAAAAGAAAAAATTGTTCAAATTTTTTTAAAAATAAAATAAAAAGTTTTTAAAGGACTTTTTCATTCAATCTCTTAATATTTTGAAGAATTATAATTTTGTGTCATAATTTTGAGAGTTTTTATATAAACTTTTAAATAGAAATCTTTTCATTAAGGAACCAGGCACCTGATTCTCTTGAAGTTGACCACTTAGAATCTGACCTGAGCAAGTCATTTAAGCTTTCAAAGAGTTCACTTACTTAGATTTTTTACCAAAACTCGAGCAAGTCACTTAGGCTCTTAAAGAGCTCACTCACTCAATTTTCACTAAGGACACTAAGTTAGTCACCACTTAAATTTTTACCGAGGACCCTAAGCTGGTTAATTAAGCCATCATACAAGGCCGCATTTATTATCGGATATCTAATACATGTGGGTATATGCATGTGCTATTGTGTCTATTGCCTAAAATACATATCATATATATATTCTACACAGCGGAAGCGTAAAAATATAACAAACACTATAAATAAAATATATTAATCGCATTAATATATTAATAAGGTTGAGAACTTGTCTCAATGTGTAACGTTATACACGTATTCTCTTGGAGTCAACATAGAGACCAACTCGTGGGCAGTTCTAGTCACTAACACGGTGGGCTTGGTGAGCTAGAACAACAGCCCTATATCTAGCACGAGATTAACTCTTAATCCCAAAAATGATCGGTGTGTGTTTATATCATTTTTTCTAAAAAGATAAAAAAATAGAGAATTTGAAGCAATCTACCATTACTTCAATTAGAAGCATAAAAAAAAATGAAACCATTTCATTTTTTCCTTTTTTTTTCTTCTTCTTCTTTGGTTTCTCTTCTTTTCTTTTCTTTCTCTTCTCCTCTCACAGGCCAAATGCTCAACACCCACACTTCTTTTCTATCTCTCTCTCTCTTTATATATATATATATATATATAATATAATATATAAATAATATAATAATAATATAATAGGTGTCAATTATTTGGTACCAAAATATAATAATATTATATAATAATAAGATAAAATAGTTATTTAACAATTAAATAATTATAATGTAAAATGACTATTTTGCCCCTCATAAATAATTACAAAGTCTACCGCTAGTGGGTCCTATCATATCCTACACTTGGGTAAACTCAATCGAGAATTCACAATGCGTCATGTGTCATTATACAATTAGAAAATAACAATTATTAATTAATTGTTGTATTTAACGCTTAAATACAGACACGCACGTATTCTTATGGAAGTGCTGAATATTGCTGGATTAAACACTTTAATCCGGCACGCTGCCTCAGTACACAATGAGTACACTCTATATCGCGGGACTTCCTAGGTCCTACGCCCAATTTGTCAAATAAAACTATTCCATAAGTCCGTTAGCAATGCCTCACGTATACGTTACGGATATACAAATCAGTGCGTTGAACCATGCAAGTTGAGGTTACAACGCATACGTATAGTCCTTCCGTCATGATATCCTAGATGTGCGGGGATATAAATTATCATCGTCAAATCCCCTAGTGCTTATCTATGTCTTATCTCCACACTTGTATCTCACTGAGCAATATGAGCAAACTCCTTTGCCATATTATTCCACCCTGGCGTAACTCTTTTCAGGGATTAATGCTTGTGGCTACAAGACTTTCCGAGATACAATCTCGAAGCATCTGGATATCAAACTCCTTATACAAGCTGACGGATCCTATATCTATACACATCGAACTTCATAAGTATCGGACCATACCCAGTGATACCTAGTGGTCACACTATGAAAGGGCTGTGACATGAGTGAAATCAAAGTATGGTGGATTACTTACAAGCCCACCGCGGTACTCAGGTAAAAGGACCACGTATACTACTCAACTTGAGAGAACCCTCTGTTGACGGCTTATATAGAATGTCTATCAGAGGCCCTCATGGGTCTGTCTTATATCCAGTCCTAACTAGATACCCATATGTCAATACGAGCTCAAAGCTCACGATCGGTTAGGAACGACTATCTATACCTTATAGGTACGACATATACTGATCTATATTTAAAGATATCCATCGACAGACCCGCATCGACAGAAATAGATCAGGGACAATTATTTAATAACATACTTACGCAACTAGCATTTTCTGGCACCTGATTGTAACTATGCAGTTACTAGTATATTCCCAGGTCTATGTCTCATTACAGATAATGTTCCAACTCTTGGATCTGTTGAGTATTATAACCAATTAATACTTAGCTGTGCTAACATTTAGTATTTATATTTCTCAGTATGGCTAACCATGAGCCCTTGTCTAAATTACTTTAGATTTGATCCGAACTTTTTCAGGTCTACAATGTCTATAACGTTACATTGTATAATACCATATAAATGGATATTGGTGATTTAATGGGAATGTACACTTGTATAAATACAAAAGTATTTGTACATTCAGAGATAACATGTAAGCACCGACCCTAACAGCATTAAGCCCTCATATAAGCTCGCTATAAACCCTCATACAAGATCATCGTAAGGCCTCATGCAAGGCCATCATAAGTCTTTATACAAGACCTTGTATGGAGAATCAATGTCCCATAAGAAGATCATGTCAGGGACTACCTCTCTAGGATAATATACAAGATCTTGTGCGGAGGATCGATGCCCCACAAGAAGATGCTATTTGAGACCAACACCCCAAGATAATCTATAAGATATTTTTTAGGCCACATAAGTCATTCTCTAAGCCATGTAAGCCATTCTTGAGGCCACATAAGCCTTTCTCGAGGCTACACAAAATCCTTATTGATGTCGATCACACTACTAAAGCTCACCAAGATTAACCATGAATCCTGAAGATTGAGATACAATACCGACCCAAGCACAAAGTAAGATCTCAAATAAACTAACTCGAAATCATAGAGTAAAACTTTCAGTCTAAACTACAAGTAAATTTTCAGCATTAATAAGTTAAGACTGAAAGTTGAAAAACCCTTGTCCCCCTAAATTTTGAGTCAAATCAAAGTCTAAAAAATGAGTCCCTTATTTTTAAGAAGTTTAATTAAAATATGAGATAAATATTATCTTTAAAATCAATGAATTTATTAGAAAAAAAATTATCTCATTAGGAATTATTATTCTATTAAATTATGAAATTTATGAGAAGATTAAATACATGTCTAGAGAGAATTATCTTACCACATCTATAAAAAGATGCATTTTTAAGAGAGGATTAAGATTTTTTACTTTTTCTCTTTACGTAGAAACTATTCTCTCTATACACAATGTATTTTTTTTACTCTTTATAATGCATATGATACTTTCTTGTAAACACCTTAATAAATAATATATGTGAGTGAGCTTAAAATTTGACAAAGTAGATGTAAGTTTAAATTCGACTAAACTACTATATATTTTGTATTTTTTTTTGTCCCTAACAAAATATTTTAACAAATAAATAAATTTAACTCGTTGATTTAAGAGTTTACAAAATTTTCAGATCAACAAATATATTTATATCTAATTTAATAGAAATCACAAGTTTAAATCCCTTTATATATATTTTGCGTTTCCAAATTTATATGTATAGTCAAGTAAATCCGCTAATTGCAGTTGAAACGACAAACAATTAGAAAGCAAATGCATGCTTCGTAAAATATCAAACCGTTGACCAAGTCATTGCCAGCTCAGACATTAAAACCCGCCAATCAAAACGACAAGTGGGTAATGTATTACACGTATTCTAAATCTCAAAACCGCGTTGGTCATCAAGTTTCGTACTGGTCTTATTGGAACTCTTTGAATGGACTTCTAATTTCTGAAATTGGAAGTCTGGCCCTAAGCGAAGCTTCGCTTATTTATTCATTTTAATCAAAAAATCAAACCAATCCGTTCAATTTCCAAACTCTCACGCCGGAACTTCATCGAGTCGTAGCAGCGATGGCGACGTCCGACGCCGCAATGGAGAAGATGCAGCTCCGCCAGAGCTACCAGAATCTCTGGCACACCAATCTCATGGACACCATTAAACGAGATCCCGCCTGTGTGTAAATGCTGTTTTATGCTTTCTATTGTCTTTACTATATGTTTCTAAATTGCATTGCATCGTGTATTTCATATCTGTGGTTCTGATTCTTCGGTTCTTTTTTGACTCTGCAGATCTCTGCTTTTCGTGCTTCTGGTGAGTAATCTGGATCTGTTTGATTCGTTTGATCTGTTTGTTTATTAAATAGCCAGATTTTAGGAATTTAGGTTTTTGTTTAATGTGAAAGCTTGTTTGACTTGCTTTGCAATTTGTTCTTATTTGTGTTCAGGCTTGAAATTTAGACCATTTACTTATTCTAGTGTTTGTTTACTTATTAGCAACAAAGTTGATTAATTTATAGTTGATAGATTTGTTAATTTAGGATAAAAAGAAAAAGAAAGTATAACAAGTTCACAAGCTGAAGCAAAAAGTTATGCTGGTGGCTATCAGTTTTGGATAATTTCAAGTGCATTTGGACAGGATCTTGACAATGTTTGCGTAATGATGCAAGCTGATTTACTTTTATTTAAATTGATTTGGCTGTATTTGTTTACTACTTTACTATCCTTTTTTGTGAACGTCCTTGTCTAGATTTCCATGGTAGTTTCTGTTGTATATTAGTTGATTCCCTTGCAATATTTACAATTTTTTGCTCAAAGCCAGTGTTATGGAAATGCATGAGAATTATGGGTATGGCTATCAGTTAGCACAATTAGGTAATGCAACATAGATCACTCATCACTCCAGAACTGGGGATAGACTGAACATTTTAAGTGCTTCAAGGTTTGAAATTGTATGGAGTTGCTCATAATTTAGTGATATTTTTTAAGTGTATTTATTGGTGCTTTATCACGTTTCAACTGGCCATTATGTTTTTTGATGTCTCCAGTTAAATATTTCAGTATTGCTTTTAATTCATGGTTGTAACTTTTCATATGCCTAGTGACTGAACATCATAATTCTTTCTTTGGAAGTGGGTAGTTTGTGCCTAATGGGTTATGGTTGCTATAAACCTGATGCGTCGTAGAGAGTTTTGATATCTCCAACCAAAATAATAATAATAATAATAATAATAATAATAATAATAATAAGAACGTGCTCAATAGTCGAGCCTGTACATGTTTTGTTATGCCTTCATGCTCACTATTGAATGATGCATGTACTTATTTAAAAAGAAACAAGAACAGAGAAAAATTAAATGATGTAAGGTTGAGCTAGAGGTCTAATGTTCACAATGCTTTGGCATCTGTATTTTTCCATGCTGGGTATCACGTTTTTGCTTATTCTGCCTTGCAATTAATTGTTCTAACTTCTTGCTTGAGTTTTTCAATTTCATCTGGTCTCCCATTCATTTCAGAATGCATTAATTCATTTTGCTATAATTGTTTTTTTCTGATTTTTGGTGCTTTGGTTTTGTTTATTTTTTGAATCTCAAATTGCTTTCTCTATTGTGACAATGTCTGATTCTAATTTGTTTCATTGTAGTGGGCCATGTGTATCCTACCTGCTCCGGAGACGAACGCTCTACAATGACATGTCCAGGTCATTCATACTTATGATTCCAGGTCCTCTGTGATCTGAACTGATGTAATATGAAATATGTTGGAGTAAATGTGGTACTTTCTTCTTTGTGATAGATATGTTTGTTGCGCTGGTTATATGCCCTGTAGTGGCAGGTGTGGGGAAAGTAAATGTCCTGAAGTTTGCCTTGCCACTGAGGTATGGAGTTTATTTGGCTTTGTCAATGCTGTTGCTTTATTTTGTCTTGACTTCCAAGAAATAGAGCAGCATGAACTGCCACTGAATAGGAATTGGAATTCTGATATTCGCTTTACTCTGCTCTACTTATAAGAGAAGAAAATGACCTTTTCTTGTGTGGAGTGGCACATTGTAGGTAACACATCATTGCTTCTATTTCTTTATGTACATACATACATGTTTAATACCAACTTCTAGATCTCAACTTCAAGCTCTACTGGGAATTGAAAGATTTGTCTTGCAATCATGTACATCTCTCCATTTTCATATGGTTGAGCTCACATAACAAATGTTGACTGGTGAAGATGGTTAAATCTCCACTAACCACTCCATGGTTTTAGAGCTCTGCTCATAACTAGGTTTACGGCCACAAGGCATACCTCATCCTTTTATTTTGACTTCTAATTTCTAAAGGATAGCTCTGTCCATTTCTGGTTCACTAGTTTTTAGCCTCACCTTGTAACTCTTAATAAGCATTTGAAGTACAACATGCTCTCTGTTGCATGAAAAATTTATAATCTCATGCAATGAGTTTGCAGTTTTATAAACCATTGTAGCAACTGTAAAGAGCTTCTGTTTTGCTTATTATTAACACCATTTCTTTCTGAACATCCAGGTTTTTTGCTGCTTTGGACAATCAGTGGCCTCTACCCGCTTTCTGTTGCAAGATGAATTTAACATCCAGACAACTGCCTGTGATAATTGCATTATTGTACTGTCACTCCCAAATTATCTCTTAATACATTATTATATGTATAGATCTTTTAATTTGTTGCACGTGTTTTTGGTTCATATGTAGGGCTTTATGTTCTGCCTCAGCCAAGTGGCATGCATATTTTCCATAATTGCATGCATTGTTGGAAGTGATGAACTTCAGGAGGCTTCACAGATACTGAATTTATTGTCTGATTTAGTTTATTGCACGTAAGGGTTTTTCTTTTTTCCACGCTAAAAGCTCTTAGGCAAAATGAACTGTGAAATATCCGACTGATTATACTACATGCTTTGCTTTGCAGGGTTTGTGCTTGCATGCAGGTATGCTAGTGAGGCAACTACATAACATAAAAATGGAATTATTTCAATGAAATATTTCTTCACATTTCATTTGAATTATCTGTAGACTCAACACAAGGTTGAATTAGACAAAAGAGACGGCAAGTTTGGTCCACGTCCTATGGCAGTTCCCCCAGTTCAACAGATGTCTCGCATTGATCAGCCTTATCCTTCTTCAGTCGGATATTCACCTCAACAAGCATATGGTTACCCACCACCTCAAGGTCATGGCTACCCTCCACCTGAAGGCTATCCTCCACCTCAGGGTCAAGCCTATCCACCACCTCAAGGCTATCCTCCAGCGGGCTATCCCACCCAAGGTTATCCTCCACCAGGATATCATTAAGGCCATTAGTTGATGTAATTTTCTGTGTCATTCCTGGGCTTGCTTTCCCTAGTGGTACTTTTGCTGTGGTGCATATTGGTTTGTGAGGTGAACTTCTAAGACCTTTTGAGTCATCAACCGGTGCTATGGGTAGAGTTTGTTGCAACTTCCTTACAAGTTTTCACTTTGCAGACAGGCTATTGGTACAGTAGCATATGCTTGTGTTTTATACCCTTTACTGTTGATAAAAACCCATTATTACTGTTTTTTTTAATCCATTTTCAATACTTTTTCTGTCTAATATATTCCCCATATCGATCATTCTCTTAAGGTTGATAAAAATGCAAGTAAGGTTACAGAAAAAGTGATCATTGTGTGAAATTTATTCGAACATGGTCATTCTATCATTTAGTCACTCCCTGATAGTCTCTTTTAACTCTTTCATTACATATTTTAAGTTTTTTTTTTATAATTATTTTTCATGAAAAAGTTAAAAAGACTCTTATCATTATTTTGTTACATATTCTAAGTTGCGGTTACGATTACAAATTTTTTTAGAGCACATGCGAATAAGCTGAAACATATAACCAAAAGCTTGGAACCGAAACCTATTTGAAGAAATTACAGTCTTCAGTCAGCAGAACTTCTGGGCTTCTGGCTTTCTAACGTATCCTCTTGGTTCAGCATTCGGTGCTTTTGGGTTTCGTTTTCGTTTGCAGAATCGCATGTGACTCAATCCAAAGATCGCTGTAAACCTAAATCCATCCAACCCACCAAGTCCAAATGGGAAATGTAATCCTTAATGCAGCCTTACCAAAATGTTTGCATTTAATCTTGAACTGCATTGGCCACACGGCTCCGGCTCTGGCTTTATTGCCTTTGTTATCATCTCTTTAACTTCTTGTCCCCACACTGTCATAATTTCTTTTATTAGTAATTTGTGTTATATGGAGTTACCCTTCTATTCTATGTATTCTTAATTTACCAACGAATTATGAATTGAAATGCTGCTTAATAAAATAACAACAGAATCTTCACTACCAAAAATAATCAATTTTATGTTGCCACACCCACACACTCTGCTCCTTAGCTTAAAAGAACCCGGGCTTCTCACGTATTACAATTAGAATTTAGTCGTGGCGTGGGAGGACTTGGTCCATTTACAAAGAAAATTTAGATTCCAGAACAAGAATATAAATAACCAAAAAAAAGGAAAAGAAAAGGCAATTAATAATATTAGGACTTTTTCATTCAAAAATAAATAAATAAATAATATTAGGACATTTTATTCAAAAGAAGGTTGATAGGATCATTAATCACCGTGTCCGTGTGGGCTCATCATCATTCAGTTTTAGAAAACTTCATACGCGGAGTCATCCTCGGTTTGCCACGTGGCACAACGTAAACTGCTCGACAAACTGAAGCTTCTTTCCTCGTCGCACAAAACTAACTAATCATATTTACCTATAATAATATGATCTTTTTTATTATTATTTTAATAATATTAAAGCGAAAATATACAATTCACTTAAATAATATAATAATACATAATAAATTATTAAAAAATAAATAAAAAAAAGAATAAAAGAAGAACATATAAAGAATTATGTGATTCGACAATTTACTTACGTCCACAGTGAATTAAGATCACATTTTTTTTTTATTATAAATCTAAAGGCACTCACAAAATATGTCTTTTACAAGAAAAATTATAAAGAAAACTCTTTCTCTCTCACTCTAGAAATTTTCTCTTACAAAAAATCACTAAGATCTCTTGTTTATCACAAAAATTGTCAAGATTTGTGTATAAGCCAATTGATAGCATTTATATAGACTTTGGTACTACTTAGGTTTACCCTATATGTGTGGGAGTCGTATTAGGGAGTCCTGGAGCAAGTGGGAGACGAAATAAGGAAGTTTTCTTATTTCGGGATACTGTTCCCGTCTCCAGCGGTGCGGCGCTGTGATCTCGTCGCTGCGGCTCTAGGATCTCGTTGTTGCGTGGTTGGCGTCTTCTGCTGAGCGCTGCGGCGCTGGCCTCCTGGAGCCGCAGCGCTCAGGTTCTGTTTTAGGTGCCGCGACGCTCACTCCTGATCACCGCGGCGCTGGCGCCTGGTGCGCCCTTCTTCATTTTTCACATCTTTTCGCATCTGTCTTCGATCCGTGCACACCCTACGCACTTAGCTTGATCCCCAAATCATATTTCGATGATTTTTAATCAATAATCTCACAAATTTTCTCTTTGATTCAAAATCATCCACAAAGTAACTTGATCTCTCATTTTTACATCTCCGATCACTCTCACAAAGTAGTGACTCCGGTTAAGTCCTTGCATAGGACGAACTTAACCGAGGGTAGTGGCTTAGTCAACATATCAGCAGGGTTTTTAGATGACGCTATTTTTGTTAGACTAACTTCACCACTTTGGACAATCTCACGAATGTAATGGAGCCTCACATCAATGTGCTTCGACCTCTCATGGAACACTTGATGCTTGCTTAAATGTATGGCACTCTAGCTGTCACAATATACACCGGTGTTCACATCTTCACTAGCCAATACCTTCGCGCATATGCCTTTTAACCACACGGCCTCCTTGATAGCTTCTCTAACAGCTATGTACTCTGTCTCTGTGGTAAATAGTGCAACCACATGTTGTAGAACTGATCTCCAACACACACTACACTCAAGCACTGTGAATACGTAGCCCGTCAACAATCTTTTCTTGTCAAGATCACCTGCATAATCTGAGTCTATGTACCCTTTTACCATTTCATTGTTGTCCTTATCTCTCTTATACATTAACCCATGATTCGACGTTCCCTTGAGATATCTTAGAATCCACTTTACTGCAAGCCAGTGATCTTTTCCCGAATTTGCCATGTATCTACTCACCATACTCACAGCCTGTGCTATGTTTGGTCTTGTGCAAACCATTGCATACATGATGCTCCCCATAGCGCTTGCATACGTTACTTTGCTCATCTGCAATTTCTCTTCTTCGGATGTTGACGACTGTGCTGCTGAAAGCCTGAAATGCTTGACCAAATGAGTAGAGACAGCCTTCGAGTTTGACATTCCAAACTTCTCCAAAATTTTGACTATATATCGCTGTTGGGACAATAAGATAACATCTCTTCTTTCCCTCATAATATCCATACCCAAAATTCTCTTCGTTGCTCCCAAATCCTTCATTTCAAACTCGCAACTCAACTGCTTCTTGAGCTTCTGTATTTCTTCTATGTTCTTGCATGCGATCAACATATCATCGACGTATAGAAACAAATACATCATCCCACAACTTATGTTCTTAAAGTACACGCATCCGTCATACTTGCTCCTGCTAAAACCACAAGCCATTATAAACTCATCAAATCTCCTATACCACTGTCTAGGTGATTGTTTTAACCCGTACAATGACTTCTTTAGCAAACAAGCATGATCTTCTTTTTCGGGCTCCTCAAACCCTTGTGGTTGTGCCATGTATATCGTTTCTTCAAACTCTCCATGTAGAAAAGCTATCTTTACATCCATCTGCTCTAGATGTAAATCAAGGTTTGCACACATGACTAACAAAATCCTAATAGATGTGTGCTTGACAACTGGAGAGAATATCTCATGAAAATCAACTCCCTCTCTCTGAGTAAAACCTTGTGCTACTAACCTAGCCTTGAATCTTGTAGGCTCAATCTCCGGTATCCCCTCCTTCACCTTATACACCCACTTGCACCTGACTAACTTCTTTTGAGGTCTCTCTACCAACTTCCAGGTATTGTTATTCCTAAGAGAACAAATTTCTTCTTCCATGGCCTGCTGCCATTCTTTCTTGTTTTCACTCTTCATAGCCTCACCATATGTTCTAGGCTCATCATACTCAAGAGTGTAAGCAGAATTAAAAGCATGAACAACTAAGTTTACTTATGCATACCTGACTGGTGGGTTGATCGTTCTCCTTAGCTTGTCTCTAGCAAGCTGGTACTCTTCAAGTTCCAACTCAGGAGTTCTAGTCTTCTTTTGGGTGGACTTGGAGGAACTCGCCGATGTTCTTGGTTCATCTTCAAGGATCTCCTTGTTGAAGTGTTGATCGGGGGCATATCAGATCCATTTTCAGGCGCTACTTCAACTTTTATTGACTCGGGTGCTGAGTCTTCCTTGGTCACAGGTTCTTCTTTTTCATCTTCTTGGGAGGTTTTCAGCATCGTCATCTCATTGAATGTCACACCACGGCTTATGATACTCCTTGGTGGTGTTAAGTATTTACACCACACCTTGTATCCTTTTACTCATTCGAGATATCCTATGAATACCCCTTTGATAGCTCTAGGTTCCAACTTCCCCTCCTTAACATGTACAAAGACAGGACAACCAAATATTCTGAGGTGGTCATACTTTGGAGGATTGCCAAACCATTTCTCTTCTGGCGTCTTGAAGTCAATTGCTGATGAGGGACTTTTATTAATCAAGTAAGCTGCAGTCACTACAGCTTATCCCCAGAATGTTTTGGACATCTTTGCATTGGTAAGCATGCATCTAACCCTTTCAAGTAGGGTCCTATTCATCCTCTCAGCTACCCCATTCTGCTGCGGCGTTGATCTTACCGTTCTATGCCTTGCAATCCCATGCTTGGCACCAAACCCATCAAACTCTCTGTTGCAAAATTCGAGGCCATTGTCAGTTCTCAACCTCTTCACTCTTTTGCTAGTCTGATTCTCAACAAGAACCTTCCAAGTCTTGAATACTTCAAAGGGTTGATCCTTGCTCTTCAATACATAGACCCACAGCTTCCTCGAATAGTCATCAATCAAGCCGAGAAAATACCTAGCACCACCACGAGTAGCTGTCTGAGCTGGTCTCCAAAGATCTGAGTGTATGTAGTCAAGTGTCCCCTTAGTCTTGTGCTCGCCAGTACTAAACCTTACTCTATGTGCTTTCCCTAGCACACAATGCTCATAAAACTCTAAAGGCTGAAACTTATCCTCTCCAAATGCCTTTTGACTACATAACTCCTTTAGATTTCTCTGGCCTAGGTGTATCAATCTAAGATGCCACAACTTGGTTTACATACTCTCATCATCTATAGAGAATAGTACAGAACCGCTCACGACTTCACCTTTAAGCACATAAATACCTTTACGCTTTTCTCCTCTCATCACCACCATGGAACTTTTCAAAACTCTTAAAATCTCTCTGTTGATCCTGATGGAATATCCATTCTGGTCTAAAGTCCCCAGTGAGATCAAGTTTCTCTTCAAGTCAGGAACATACCTAACATCTATCAACTCTCTCACTCGCCCATCATGTAGCCTAAGCTTAATACTACCAATTCCCATAATCTGACATACAATGTCATTACCCATTAAGACCTTACCCCTACTAATGGGCTGGAAATTTGTAAACCATGACTTATGGGGGCATATGTGAAAAGTACAACCAGAATCAAGAACCCATTGGTCAGAGTTCTTACCATCAGTAGCGACGAGTGTCTCTGCGCTATCATAGCTATCATCATAGGTAAGCGCAGCATCCGCTTTCTTCTTATCCTGTGCTTTCTCCTCAGAATAGTCCTTTATGAAGTGCCTATCTTTCTTACAGCAATAACACTTTCTAGGAGTCCTAGACTTCGACCTTGAGCCTTTTTTCTTCCCATCTTTATATGAGGGCCTTCCTCTTACAGATAGACTTTTTGCATTGCCCTCGGTCTGCTTTCCTAATAACTTTGAGTTTAATGATGATTTTACATCGCTCATCGTTAAACTCTCTCTGTCGTAGAGTAGCGTATCAACAAAACTCTCATAGCTCTTGGGGAGTGAACTCAGCAGGATAATTGCTCTATCTTCATCTTCTATCTTGATGTTGATAGACTCAAGATCAATGATGATCTTATTGAAGGCGTCTATATGATCTTTCATCAGCGTCCCCTCTGACATGGACAACTGATACAACTTATTCTTTATATGTAATCTGTTGGCCAACGATTTTCTCATATAAAGAGAGTCAAGCTTCTTCCAAAGATCTTTTACCGTCGTCTCGCCTGCTACTTCCCTTAGTACTTCATTGCTCAATGGCAGAACGATTGTGCTATGAGCTATTTCTTGAATGTCCATTCTTTCTGCTTCTGCTCTAGATGACTATGACGTCTTCTCTTCATCACTAGATGGAGCTGCAGTCTCCTCTAATGCCGAACCAGGCATTTAGCTCACCAATAACGCCCTAACCTTCATCTTCCACAGATTGAAGTCATTCATACCGTTGAATTTCTCTACTTCATACTTAGGTGTGGTCATGTTTGCTTAAAACCAAAGCTCCGATATCAGTTTGTTGAAGCGAAAATACATAAACAAGCAAAAAATTCATCAAAGCAATATAATAATGTAGAATAAGTTACTAAGAAATAAATAGAGAAAGGGGTAGAAGAAGAACACATAAAGAATTACGTGGTTCGCAACTTGCTTACGTCCACGGCGGATCAAAATCACACTCTTCTCTTATTATGAATCTCAAGGCACTCATAAAGTATGTCTTTTACAAGAAAAATCACAAAGAAAACTCTCTCTCTCTCACTTTAGGGATTTTCTCTCACAAAAAATCACTAAGATCTCATGTTTATCACAAAGATTATCAAGATGTGTTTACAAGTCAATTGATAGCCTTTATATAAGCTTTGGGACGACATAAGTTTACCCTATACGTACAGGAGTCGTATTGGGAGTCTTGGAGTAAGTGGGAAACGAAATAAGGAAGTTTCCTTATTTCGAGATACTGTTCCCGTCTCCAGCGCTGCGGCACTGGGATCTCGTCGCTGCGGCGCTGGCGCACTTCTGCTGAGCGCTGCGGCACTCACTCCTGGTCGCCGCAACGCTAGCGCCTGGTGCGCCCTTCTTTGTTTTTCGCCTCCTTTTGTGTCCGTCTTCGATCCGTGCATACCTTACGCACTTAATTTGATCCTCAAATTATATTCCGATAATTTTTAATCAATAATTTCGTACAATAATAATAAACTTTATTGAATTAACATTTAATTACGTTGCTTATAATTATTAATTAGTTAAGCCTCAGAAGCTGAAGCTGTTGCATCCCAACGCACCAAATTTTGTATTTCATTATTATCAAAAACATTGCTATAAATGTCCCCCACTAATTAAACTCCACTGGAAAATTGGAAATTTTGTTGAAACCGGCAGATTTTAAAACATGAATATGGGATATTTGTAATATAAAATAAAAAAAAAATATTGAATAAAAAATCTTTGCTTCCTATGGAGAAGAACAAGCCACGACCCACGATGAATAATTGAAAATTTTATCAATCTTTCGAGTGGAAATATTTAGCTTAATTTAGAGAGAAAATAAAGGAATCTCAATTACAACCACTTGTCTCTTAAAAGCTTTAATTTCCAAGGTTATAGTTCACACAAAACTTTAGATATCTAGCTTCATTATTTATTTATTATGCCTTCTTTAAAATGGAGAAAATATTTATTTTTTTGAAAGTAAAAAAACAAAGAACCAGACTAAAATTCAGGGTAAGCCCACAAAAAAAAAATGAAAAAGATGACCAGAAATCCTGGATGCCATCACTTCAACTTTTGTGTTCATGGGTTCTTATTAATTGCTGAGAAGAAAATGGAAATATAAAAAATGACCGTAGTATTAATTATAGCACATGATGTGTTGACAAACATGATCAGTGCACTCAAAGTAGCCAAAATAAAATTAGTTCAACCAAAAAACCAAGAAACAGAAAACTTAGAACACTCCATAATTCAGAAAATATGAAACAAAAAGAGATCAAATTCAAACATAACAAGAGTTTTTCAAAAAGAAACATATGTAGAGAATTATGAGATCCAAATACTCATCTTCATTAACCCAAAAATGTAAAAAGAAAAAAAAAACTGTACAAAAATGTAATTCTAATTTCTCAACTTTCACTTTTTTCCGGATCTTTTTTTTTTTCTATAATACACTTTAATTTTTAACGTAAAATCTATAAATCTGTAACCTGAGAATAATATTCGCCATCATAAAACTGAGGGATCCCAGAAGCTTCCCATAATCTCTCATTGAACGTTTCTTGCATGTCGTTCGGAATAAACGGCGTCCGACACAACGGGCACGTTTTCTGATCGTACCCCATCCAACGGTCGAGGCAGCTCCGGTGGAAGATGTGGCGACAGTTCGTGAGCCGTCTGATCTCGTCCTGGTCTTCGAACTCGTAGAGGCAAACGGCGCAGCAGTCGGGCGGGTCGACGAGCTCCGAGAACTTGACGACGGGCAAGATTTCTCGGATGAGAAGGGCAGAGACGGGAGCTGGGACAGGAATGGTGGTGGGCGAGTCGGGCCAAGCAATGTCCGGTTCGAGAAAATCTTGGAGACCCAGATAGGTAAACAGAATTGAAATCAATTTTCGGATGAAACCCAGAATCGAAAGTGCGTGAATAAGCATCTTCGGCAGAAACAGCTCTGTGTAAGCTACGGGAAAACCCATGATTTATGATTTAGGAGAAGAGAGAGTACAAGGTGAGGCTTTTTCTTGTATTTGTTTCTTGGTCTTTTGGTTGGTGATTTGGTTTTGGTTTGAGTTTGTGTTCCGAGTTATATAGAGGGCTTGAGGGTGAAGTAGTTTGGGTTTATACGGAGAAATGAGAATGAGAATTGACAGCAGAAATGACACGTAAGATTGGGATTAGTTTTTATTATTTCAGAAAAAAAAAATTAATAGTGCGTCTCCTTTTAAAGTTGAAAGCGTGTTCATTTATTTTATTTGGTTATTTTAAATCTTTGGATTTTTCTTTTTAAATATAAAAAATATTTGCTAACTGATTCAATTCGGTTTTGGTAAAAGAAAAAGAGAGAGCAAGAAAAAAGGGCTCTTTGTCTTTGATTTAAAGCTAATACTGAATGTTGATTGTTGGGCAAAGGCAACATCGCTTGATTCTCTCTTTTAAAAGCCACAAAAACTCGATATTAATATTGTAATTTTTATTTCAAAAAAAATATTGTAATTTTATGCATTATTGTAAGGAAACTAATAATTGACACATTAGACTATACATAATGCGGCTATTAGAAAAAAAAGAAAAAGCTAATCATATATATTATAAGTACTAGGAATGAGGCACTCGGTTTCTTGGTGATGATTGTCTCTGCAATTTAGGATTTGCAGACCCAAAAATTTCTCGATTTGTATAACTATTTTTTCAACACATTTAGGACCCGCGGCCACCACCCAAAAGATTTGTTTTTAAAAACAAATGGCTTTGTGAGTGTGAAACGAAACGATGTTAAAATAGCATTGTTACAAATGTGGTCCAAGAAATAATGAAACGTATAAGTGGAGGTTGAGCCATTAATTATGTGCACACGAGGAGACTTTGATCCCCTGAAATTGACATTCATAATGTACAACAAATATATTTTACCCTCTTTTGATCATCATTGAGATTGGAATTGTAAAACAAAAAGAGGGGCTATAATTTTGACACTTAACACAAGTTTCATTATAGTTAACATTTTAAGCTTTTTAATGTGTTTACTTTGGTGGTAAATTAGAATATTGGAGAGAATATTAGGTTTTTTTTTTCCTTTGTTTGATTGGAAAATGGTCAACAAGGTGTTGAGATGTGCTAGACATGAAGTGGGGTTAATTTTGTTCCACCATTCTTGCCATGAGGAAGCCCACAAAACTGGCTCTTCATCAAAAAAATTAGTAACAAAGACATTGCCTTAGTGGGGTTGAAATTTGATGTATTTTGCTCATCATGGTGTCACTGTCCCATCTTAAAATTGGGGATGCCACTAATATTTTCATATCCTCGTAGAGTTGATTTGGGACAATATTGGCCTCCCTCATCTTGAAATTTATCTACTCCTTTTGTCTTCTCTAGCTAAGTTCAATCTCTTTGTTAGAAAAATGTTGTTCCATCTTCAATTTTATTTGATTAATTCCTTAATGCAAATGAATAAAAGAGAAAACCAATGTGGTCATCATAGAGAGCCCAGGGTTTTTTTTTTCTTCTAACAATAATGACAAAAGGGATCTAGCTAGAATCATAAAATTTAAAAGTCATAGCCTCATAGACAAAGCTTAATAAAAAAATTTATAAAAAAAACGTGCACATTTGTTTTTTCTTTAATCACAATGTTCACTTAGAAGTCAAGTCGGGCAAGCAGGAGTGATATTTTGATAATTGTTAAATTGTGTATTCAATAATTAATAGGTTAGATAACCAAGTAGATTCGACATTTTCTTTTTTAATTTTGATAGAAAATAAAAAAAAATTATATTTGAGACTTTAAGGCTTATAGAGATATAATTATTACTAAATAAGTAATGTTACATTTTTTAAATGATATCTTAAATTATTGTATTAAATTATTATTAAATGGTAAAATTATATAAATTTTAAAAATACACACTACACTTTTTATCACTTAATAATTATTTAACACATCATTTAAAATAAAAAATTTAAGACACTTTTTAAAAAGTAAGATTGTTTTTACTAAATTAGGTCTATAACCACACAAATTATAATTTTTAAGCATCCTTGAACCATTTTTTATCCAAATTATATCCAATTCTTTAAGTAAAAAAAAAAAAGAAGAAAAAAAGGAATGGAGAGATAAATACTAATTAGGGGTTATAGAATCAAAGAAAGCAATTGAGAGAGATTGCAGTGAACATGAAGCCATGGGCAGAGGATTGAGAGAGAGAGAGAGGGGACAAAAGAGTGGTGGCGACTGGCGAGGCCCCGAGCCAACCAGCCAAGAAAGATGGGTTTGATTGCTATATGTGGGCAGGGCAGTACCCACCTTATTAGCTCAAGCCCCCTTATTTTGCCCCATCTGCTCTGACAATTTGTCCAAATACCGCCGCGACAAGTTTTGGCCCACCCCCATTAACACACAACATCCCATTTAGCCATTTCTTTTTGTAGGTTGCGGTGGGGGGGCCGACCTCTAGGAGCGGAGCTCTCACTTGTCACCACTCACCACCACCCCTTTGCTTCCTCACTTGTCTCATTCTTTGTCTCCGTTTCTTTGCCCTCGGAATCACTCTCGCTTTTGTTTATTCATCTCCCTCTCTCTCTCTAACTAATTCTATTTCATATGTCTCATTAGTGTTTGCTGTAAAATGTACTGATAAAAAGTTACCTACACCCTTTTCAAACGAGGCTATGAGTACGCATTTAGGCAAAGCTTACTGGCATTTTGGCGTTATTCGGAACATATGAACAGGTAGGCCAGCTAAATCCAACAAAGACCCATTCTTTTTCTTTACCCATGTTAAATTTATCTTACACATCTTAGAGTTCCACTTCCTAAATCTGTAAGTACTAGGCAATAAGCATGATTTGTATGCGATTAATTCCAAGTGTTGGCGAATTTTATATACCCCCCCTACCAGAATTTGCCTGCCATTATGTTGAACCAAGAATCAGTTTTTGTCTATTTGGAGTTAGCTAAAGATCAAAATCGAGTCCAACTTTGCTCGTCAGGAACTGTCGACTTAAGGCTAAGCTTCAAAAGAATGGCCGAACAAAAAAAGCTAATATTTTAACCAGACAATTAACAGCAACTTGCATTATAAAGCTAATGTAAAGAATATGGTTTGGGTTACTGGGGTCACGATTGAAATTTAAGTTTGACATGTGAGAGCACGTTATGATCGTTGGCGATGTGGACTGACAACGACCACGTGGCCTCCTCTGTCCGTGTCCTTTTTCCCTTATTTTTGGAAATTCAATGATTAATCACTCTTTATATTCAAGCCTCCAATAAATACGAAGCTCTTATTATAAAAAAAAGAAAAGAAACGAATTTAATTTCCTCATTTGATTATGAAATTTCAGGTCTTCTTCAATATCCGCGTAGCCGTGTAGAGAGAGATTCCAATACGAATTTCATTGACAAAATTGCTTAAGGATCAACTTCGGTTAAGAATTGCAGAGAGATGCCTGAAAAAGGAGAGAATTAAAAATGAACTTACAATACAACAGCTATGCAAATGAGATGTAAAAACTGAAAGAAGTATCTGTTTCTGTTGTCCCCCCTTGGTGTTTTGCAAAAGGAAAGTGGTTTCTAGACAAGTCATTGTACGGTTTGCTTGGCTTTGGACAAACTTCACTGTGCACCCACGTTTTCTTTGAGGTACAAATTCTCTTAAAACCTAAAAGATTTTAGATGCAAATTTTTTTCTATCTTTAATCGGAATATTTTGGGTTGAGGGGAAGGGAGCTTATAATATCGATCAAAACAACAAGAAAAAGGACAGTTTGTTTATTTATTCGTGTAACTATCATTATAATCTCAAATACACAACATTTTAAACTCCCAGAGAGTGTATCATACGTTGGAAAGATATTTTCTTCAGAAAGAACTTGTGGGTAAATTTTCATCTAGGGTTATGAAATCAATTGGGAAGCCATTAAAGGGAAAAGCCAAATGAGTTTGAATGGGAGATTTTTTTCAAGAATATTGATAACACAATTGTGAAAATAAAATAAAATCATAAAAGATAACAAAAATTAGCAGAATTTGCATCGACATAAGTCAGAATGGTGGGTCATTTTAGCATGTGGGGGGATGTCTGGTGTTTTTGTACCTAACTCTCCACAAATGACACCAGTCACACCACCCCCATTCTCAAAAAGTGCTTTTGTGATTTTAATTTAAGCTAAATATATTAAATCAATTCATTAAAAGCAAATAATAAAACCCTATATGATTAAACACTTACACCTGTAAATAAAGGTCGTTTCTTCTTTGCACTCCATTGAGTGTGTAAAATGCAAGACCTATGACTGAAACAATGGTGTAAACTGTAAATAAGTTAAATAGGCACGAGAGCTAATTCAGCTATTACTTCAAAAAGAGAATATCCACGTATTACATTGAATTTAAAATTGCAGCTTGAGCCGTCTTGGCTCAGAGCAAAGTGAATTTTTAAATACTTTAAAGGAGAATTCTAGTTGATAATAATTGTTCATAATTAACTCAAGCCACTTGATTATTTTAGAGTAATGTTGATTTGGTGGTCATGATGAACAAATAAGAAGTGGGCAATTAGAAAAAAATACAAATGAAAACTTAAATTGATGAAGTTTTAGTGGGTTTTACGCCCAAATTAAGGGGGAAAAAAATAGACCCATTACTTTTTAGTTTGTTTATGCATTTTGATTGGGGTTGCTTTGTACACTAACAAGTATAAAGGAAAGGTTATAGTATAACAAAAGGAAAGAAAAAAAAGTAATGAGAAGTAATGCAGGAGATTTTACCATAGATGATAAAATGCAATACCAATTTTGTTATCACATAAGAAAAAGAGAGGAATCATTTTCATTTCTAAAAGTATGGATTGCTAATTATCTATCAATCAAGACGATTCGTACCAAGCTTCAGTTTCTGGTTATGTTTATTAGTTTTGATGTTGATGTTTTTGAATTTCGGCCCAAGGCCGAAAGTAGCACAAAAAAGGTGATTCTTTCAACTTTAGGCCACTCCTCAAAATTTAGATAGTTAGTGCAAAAATCTTGTCGAAAGAACAATCTATATTCTATTTGTTACTCTATTACTATTAGGGTAAAGGGAAACAAACTTCTATTCTCTTTGCCTCTTGGTCAAACGTACTTGGGTTTCAACTTGCAGGAACCCAATCAACTACAAATTGTTGCAGAGATACGGAAGAGGACAAAGCCGAAAATAGGCCCAACAAGGATCCCTGAACCATCATAAGCCCACTTGAAAAGTTCTACAACTTTAGCCCATTAGGGGCCTAGTAGCCCATCTACTGATCACACCAAGTTTAAAGCACTTTGGACTTGGGATGCGGGAAGTTAACGATCCATATTCCTTTTCATGGACTATGCTCAAGAACTGCATCAAGTGCCCTTAATTGGGATATTGTTTTTTCATCACTTAAGAACTCGTATATACTAAAGTTATGAACAAGGTTAGTGAAAAAAGATAAAATAAAAATGTAAATTATTATATCAATTTCACAAAGAAGACTTAAAGATCAAAACTTATGATTCTTGAGGATCATTACATTCATTTACCATGTGAAGTGTGAACTGATACTGAAGGCATATCATATTTCCTTAAGAATGATGCAAGTGTTTTTCACATTGTCTTGCTAATTTATGAAGTTTTGATAATTGCAGGCCACTCCCTATTTTTATGTATTGGCCCGCATATATAATTCCAATTTATGCTCAAGTTACACTACTTTTGAAGTTATAGAGTACATTGTTTTTTTTATATAAAAAAAAAAAATAATTTAAGGAATAAGACAAATGGGTTAGGTTGGCTCTATCTCTTTTTGTTAGCCACATGTCCATATGAGATAGGATGATCCCCAAAGGCTCAAGGTATTCTTTTTAAAAAAAAAATCATTTTTCAATTAATATAAATTTATATAATAATAATAATAATAATAATAATAATATTATATCTAGAGAATGCCATAGGTATAATTTAAAGTAAAATGCCAAGCAAAGACATCACAAAAGCGATGATGAGAAAAGAAGGTGTAATTATATAATCAAAATATCACTTTTGTCTTCCTTCATGTATGTTCTGTCATTGTTTAGCTTGTGATTTGAGCACCCTGTTTCTTTATCTTAGTTTACACGAGCCACCCACTAAGTTAAAATTAATATAATCCAAGATAATTTACATCTGAATCTTTTGTTTGGTTTTGTTTTTAACCTTTAATTTTTAGGTTAAACCCATAAAAAAATTGAAACTTTTGGAGAGGTTCCGCCAAAGAGCAAAGAGTCTTTACTCTTTACCATTAATATGGTCTTGTTTGTTCTCATAGTCCAATGCTCCCAACACCAGCGACAGCCTTTCAAAAAATGCTCTCATGAGTCACGAGCCTGACCCATCAGCTTATTAGAATTTTCTATTCTCTTGCAAAGAAGCAACAATGCTTACGAATGGGTTTCATCTAGGTGACATTTTTGCTTTTTCTCAGTACTACTACTGGGGCCATTGACCATAAATCCACATAATTCTAAAGTATTACAATTAACTATCTTAGTCAATAGAGGGTGCTCAACAATCAAAAGAACCTCCAAAATCTTTATAAAAGAAAAACAATAACAACTGGCAAAAATACAATCCTGCCAATCGAAGTAATGAGCAACAAAAGACATCACTTCCCATACCACGCCAATGCCAATGCCAATGCCAATGCCAATGCACATTATAATAATAAAGAATGACCTGACCCAAATTTGTGTTTGCGGACTAAACCTGCTGTAGATCGAGCTGTTTGTTCTTCTTCTCTCTCACCATCTCAGCTTTTGCCTCTCTTTTTTTTTTCTCATCTCTTGTCAAGTATTCCAAAAGCCCTTTCGCATATCTCATCGGCGGAGTCGCCAAAAAAAAAAAACACCGCAACAATCAACAACGTTAACATCAATAACAGTAGACATTAAATGCTCTCTCAGTTTCTCAGTCACAGGTTTTTGCTCTCTTTTTGTATCCTAACCACCGCCAGCCATTTGTAATTTACAATTTTTTTTTTGTCATCAAAAGTACTAAAAAAGACTAAAAAAATAGAAAGAAACTTGCGCACAAGATCGCTAGCAAATTTGCCCTAAACTAGAAGACAACAAACGCATAAACACAAGGGAATTAAAAGTACCTCGAAACATTATCACATTTTCATGGCAACAACCACCACCACAACAACAACAACATCAACAACTCATTTCAAAATCCAGGCTCAGCCCATCAAGCCCAAACGCCGCAAGTATCGTGAAACCACCATTTCCTCCTCGGCCACACCCACCACTGCTGCCACTACAGCCACAGCCGCTGCCAATACTGATCCCAATACCCATAATCCGACCCGGAAACTTGTCCCGCCTACAATAGTCTCCCCCGACAACTCTTGGTGCTGTCCCGCATCCAAACCCATTCCCTCTCCCCCGCCGCAGCAGCAAATACAAAGACCCGTCCGTACACCCATTAGAGAACCCGACCCGACAATAATACCCGACTCACCGTCGACGTTCAGGATTCGATTCTCTCCCGGGAGTCTGTCGCCAGTAATGGACTTCACACACACCGGAACACCGCCGCCAGCGGCAAGCCACTCGTACGACTCCTCGGCATTCCCTTCGAGTTTCAGCAAATTCAACTCCGCTTTAACGGCGGGGCTTCTGAACCCGATGTCTCCGCCGCTCGACAAAACCACTCGATCCAGTCCGACCCTTTTCGAGATGATGGCGAGCGAGCCCGACATTCACCCGAAAACAACAAACCAGATCCCAGTTGCCCACAACAATAACATCCACATGTTAACTTCCCACAAAACAACCCAACAACAACAGCAATCGTACGATTCTCAGCAGCTGAAAATGCAGAGAATATCTGATCTTTTGTTGACTCGAAGTCCCGGTAACCAGTTCAACGAGTCAGCGTCGAGTGACATAAAGCTGACGTTGAGTTCTAAAGATGGAATCAGCGTGTCGTTGAACGTGCACAGACAGATTCTCGTGGCACACAGTAGGTTTTTCGCCGTCAAGTTGTCGGATCGATGGACGAAACAGCAGCAGAAAACAAATCTTCCGTACATTGTGGAGATTGCGGATTGTGATGACGTGGAGGTTTATATTGAGACCTTGAGGTTGATGTATTGTAAGGATCTTAAAAAGAAGTTGATGAAAGAGGACGTTTCTAAAGTTCTTGGTATTTTGAAGGTACGTTCTTTCGTTTTCTCTTTTTTAAATGAGAGATGAAATTATATGGTTTTAAACTTTTCCATGTAAGTTTATGTTTTGGGAATATTTGGTTTGCGTAGAGGAAGTAATAGTTAATGCTTAAGGAAACTTAAAACTGATTAAATTTTGGGTGTTTACTTGTTGACTATTTTTGTGGTAGCCAGATGGTTAGTTTTGTGCGTGTTTTTCATTTTTTCTTTTAGGTTTCGGCTGCAATTGGGTTTGATGCTGGCGTTTTGTCTTGTCTGGAGTACTTAGAGGCTGCACCATGGGCTGAGGACGAGGAAGAGAAAGTGGCTTCGTTGTTATCAGAGCTACGACTTGAAGGTGTTGGAGCGGGTGAAGTTTTGAAGAGGGTTTCGATTGAAGTTACTTGTGGAACGGAAGACAGTACTGACAATGACGAAGTGCTTCTCAAGCTAATAAATGTAGTTCTTGAAGGCAAGGATGAGAAGGCAAGGCGTGAGATGAAAGGATTGGTATCGAAAATGCTTCATGAGAATTCCTCACAAAATGATCTTCGAAAGGAGTCTTTGTACTCGGCTTGTGATGGGTGTTTGCAATTGCTTCGCCACCATTTTCTCCAGGCAGCATCAGGGGAGTTGCAGGAGGTGGGTCAGATTGCTCGACAGGCGGATAATTTGCATTGGATTTTGGACATCTTAATTGATAGGCAGATCGCTGAAGACTTTCTAAAAACATGGGCTTCTCAATCTGAAATATCTGAGGCACATTCCAAAGTTCCTGCAGTTCATAGATACGAGGTTAGCAGAGTTACTGCTAGATTGTTTGTTGGCATTGGCAAAGGACAGCTATTGGCTTCAAAGGACGTGCGGTGCTTGCTTTTAAGGACTTGGTTGGAGCCTTTTTATGATGATTTTGGGTGGATGAGAAGAGCTTCTAAAGGCCTTGATCGACACTTAATTGAGGATGGTCTTAGTAACACAATTCTCACTCTGCCTCTAGCTTGGCAACAGGAAATTTTGCTTGCTTGGTTTAATCGATTCTTGAACTCTGGTGAAGATTGTCCGAATATACAAAGGGGGTTTGAAGTCTGGTGGAGAAGGGCCTTCTGGAGACGTAATGGTGAGCAAGAAAGATCACGGCAATTACGAATTACAACTGCAACCATTGAGAACTCGTAGAAGTTATCAAGTCCACATTGCAACAAATGATAATGCTCTAAGGGGTCTGTTACCTTCATGTGATTGGTATATCCTAGTTTCAGATTCATTTTTCATTTTTCATTTTTCATTTTTCATTTTTCATCTCCTTCCTTGCTAAACCGGGACCTGAAATTCATTGGAGGAATTTGATTTTGCAAATGTGGATGTCGTGTTTGTTTGACTTCATGTGAGATGTGACCTGGTTTAGTCTGGAAGAAGACAAGCTTTCTCGAGGTGCAACTTCCATATTTGTTGAAGACAAACTCAATAGAATATCTTGTTTTGTTCATTTGTCACTGGAGTAGATGCTCCTACATTTAGTTTTTCTATTAGGATGATACATTTCCACTTATGTTATTAGCTTATATAGAGTCTTTCTTATTTGGAGTTGATGTCAAAGAAGAGGGACATTCTGGTTTGTAGATTTCTGGGATCTCCAATTCAATAATTGTGAAAATGAGCTCAGATTCGTGCCATTTTCACACAAAATTTGGAGGCATCAGATGCATAGATCAGGCCTCATTACAACTTACAAGTAGTGTAGAAAATCAAGTTCAATCCAGAAGGCAGGTAAATTGTTGAAGCATTACAGGCAGTTACCATCATTGTCATTAGTCATTGCAGTATTGCCATTTTATCTGGGGTCAGAGGGTCCTGGATCAATTACCTTTGTTGGCCATATGAAGTACCATGCATGATGGAAGACAACCTACTACATGTTTATTGTTCTTTCAATTTCTCTAGTTGGGCATCAATTATCAACAGTACTAAATATATTTTTTTCTTTTATTGTCAATTTTTATAAGCTATCAAGCTTGGAAATTAATGGACGTGTGAAATTCATTTAGCAAATACCTTCAGTTGCCCAATTGATCGATTATTGTTCAGGATTCTTCATCGTTAGATGTAGCTTCTCTCCTCCTGTGTTTGCTTTTCAGAATGACTTGCGAACAGGTCCTCGTGTATGATGATGGGAATCACATTCTTCTGTTTTCTTATACATGAGATTAACATCTCCATTGGTTTTCTAGTTAGCGTAAGAAGCCATCATCTGTTAGATTCTCATCAAAAGCATCATGATCAAGATCATTTAATCACAAGAAAAATATGTTTGAGAATCGAAAATGGCTATGGAATAAATGCATATCAGGTTAGAGGTTTAGAGAACAAATGCTAATTTATTTTTTCTTCTTGTATTGGATTGTTCAATGGGTGTCTTTTTCTGATGGTTTTGATGAAGAGGGAAATAATAACATTTAAAAAGTCAAATAATAAAATATATGTACATAATGAAGCTTTTGCTTATCATTGGGTGTCAAGATTAAATTAGCATTGGAGGCATGTGGAAGGGCGACATCGTTATATGGTACATTGGGTAAGGTTTAGGTTTGAGTTGCATTCATAAATCTACCGCAGTCAGCACCCGTTGGCCTTAATAGAAACACGTATCTGGAACCCACAACAAGCCTGGCATTTAATTTTCTAAATTCAAATTGAAAACATTTAATATTTGTTTACTTTTAAGGCTTACCTTCATTGGCCCACGTATATTCTGAATAAAAGAAAAAAGAAAAAGAAAAGAGCAAATCAATAATATATATGTATGTTGGGTCAAAGAGACAATGGCTAAGCAAATCTAGCGTAGCCAAAACATGAAGAGGCAAGTAAATCTTGCGTAGAACCCACATTGAATTGCCACCAAATATTTGTCAAATTGGGATATACTTATGCCTTGTGGTTATGGAGCAATTATGAGACTTTTCAATTTCAAATTTATATGTAAACGGGGGAATTTGGTTGACGTCAGTAATTAATGATTCGATGTATGATTACTGTAAAAATAATTAATGATTTAATAATTTTGTACGATTAAAAATTATAAAATTTTTTTTAAAGAAAATTATTATGAAGTAAATGCATATTAAATGTATAAAAAATGAGTAAAATGAAAACTTATAAGAATGAAGTACTGTTTATGCGATAATTTAAAAATATTTTTTGTTTTGATTTAATTAACTTTTTTAAGTGAGATTAGAACTCTTACAAGTAGTACTCTTATTTCAATTAAGTTTAAAATTTTTTAATGTGTTTTATTCACTATATAGACTTTTCTAAATATAAGAGAAAATACAACCATCTAAAATTTCAAGATGTAAACCATAAAAGAGAATAGAAAAGTTAGATAATTACTAAGTGCGTGGTGCACTAAAGTGTAACATTTTGAAAATTATTTTATTTTGATTATTGAATGAACAAAAGAAACACCATAAATCATTTTTTACTTAGATGCTCGAGTTATTATTGTATTCATTGTAGAATTCTCTTATGAAGAGATACCTTCTATGAAGAGATATTAAGAGGTATTGGAGAATTCATAATAATAAATGATAGATACTTAAGAATCTTTATAAAAGATATTAAGGTGATATATGAGAGATATTATTAATATTGTGAGATTATTAATGACGTAAGAAAATGTTTAGTGATTTATATTAATGAAAGAAGTTATATCATAAATTTTCGTTAAATATTTATAAGTCGAATCACTTATATCTTGCGTGTTATTAATTAATTGATTTTTTTTATTAATGTATTAATTTTATGTGTTCTTATTTATTGTGTAAGTTATAATTTCTATGATATATAAAATTAAAAAATATTAAAACTATAACTTAATTGATATTATAAAATTGTCAAATGTAATAGCAGATATCTGCAATATAACCGCTAGTTTATGTTCTGAAATTTAAATAACATAAATGATTTAATAGTAATAGTAATAATATAATAACAATATGTGTTAATTATAATTCCAACTGTTGTAATCAATCACCAGTATAAATACGTGGCGAACCAACGCTGAGTTGACGGTACAAAGCAGGAAATTAACACTTCTACCCCTAAAGTTTACACAAATTATATTTTAGCGGGACTTTAATTTTAATTATAATGCCACTCTTTTTATTTAATTTAAAAGATAAAATATCCTTATTATTATATTTTTTATTATTTAAATAATTAAAATATCTTATAAAATAACGGTATTTTTATTTTTTAAATTAAATAAAAGAGGTAATATAATTAAAATAAAAGTTGTAATTAAATATAATTTATATAAACCTCAGGGGATGACAGTGTTAATACTCCAAAGCAAAGCGAAGAAGAAGAAATAGGAGGAAGCCAGTCAAAAAGAGACGAAGAGAGGAAACGAATTTCCTCAAATCAAGGGAAGGGATTGGATTGGAGTCTTCGGTGGTGTATTTGGAAAGAATGCGTGCAAGGAAATTGCAGAGAAAGATCCGAGATATTTAAAAGTTATTATTTTTCTTACTAATTAAATAAATTCGTAACTTCGAAACACAGAAACCACCCTTGTACACTGTGAAGGAGTTGTCGTGAGGAGTGGCTCATTGTAGTGAAAGAACAGGAGATTGGATTTTGAAGCGTTGTGATTTGGAGCTCTTATCATTTTGGTAATGTTTTTGCTGCTACTTGTTCGTTCGTTCATTGATGAGTGATGATTTTGCTTGATGTTTTTATTGTGATGAGATCGAGTTGGCTTTTTGAAAAGGAGTAAATGTTAGGTTTTTACTGGATCGAGATCTAAGGGATGCTTTGTCGCTGGTAGGGTTTCTTATTTAGTTGGCTTTGCTAGGAATTGAAAATCTCTTGTTCAATGTGTCACTGCAAATGCTGTTTTGACTGATTTGATTGCCTTTCACATGAGAACTATATTGTTTGATTTGGTTGTTTGGGATTGTCTAACTTATTGACAGTAGAAGTGAGACTCGTTTCTAGTGGGGTTCTGCTCCAGTTGTTGCTTCCGGCTATGATGGTGTTAGATTCATGGTATCATGTATCTTGTTCTGTCGTGCATTTTTATTATAATTGATGGTGTGAATAGACATGGCGCTCATTATAATTGATATGTGATGTGATGGGTTCTCGAATGGGTAGTTGCTTGGTATATTTTACATTGTGTCAATGCTCTTGTATTAACTGTTCTGAACTCCGTGAGTTGATGTTTTTCATATCAACATTGCAGATTTGTTTGTGTTGTTGCACGGGTTTTAGCCTCTACTTTTTGAGAAAATCAGAAGACAATCAACAACAGCAACTGGCAAGACCTTCGGTGGGAAGCCATCGTGTGATGGGAGAGGGACCCATCGTGATAGCATGCTGGGACATGCCAGCTTTATCAACTTTGATTTGACTTGGAAGGGTTCAAAAGGTTATAGGAGTTCATCAAGGCTGGCCAGGAAATCAGTGTCAAGAAGCTTAAAAGGTTCTGGGGAGCTTTTTGATCAGAATTCAAAGACAGTGAACATGCCAGTTTGTGAATCTGAGAAGGTCGAATCTTAAAGTCAATTCAATTTTGTTGTGTAGCTATAATTCTAATGTGTGCAAGATGAAATATTTCATGTTATGACTTTATATTATCGTCTCTTGTTCTATTTTCCAGCTTGGAGTAAAGGTTCTTGGGTGTCGCTTTAGTGAGTATGTAGAACATGTTCCAATTAAGAAGAGAAGGTTTGTATATAGATCACTGTCTCCACCACCCAGCGCCCCATCTCCACATTCTGAGGAGACTGATACTGGAAGGCTTTTAAAGATTGAACCTGGGCTAATTGATTCCGCTGCTTCTTCAAAGGATGCGGGTCAGATTGTTGACAATGATTATGATGTTGATGAGACAAACTTTAAGAGGGTAAAAGGACGAGCTGATGAGAATGAAGACTTCTCAGGCATTTCAATACTTGCAGCTGCTGCAGATGGTTCAGGAGTTGAGGAATCTTTTGTGCGCAACAGCCCCTGTAAACATTCAACAAATAATGAGTCATGTTCATTGCTAAAAGGAGTGTCTAAGGATGATCTTAGTTCTGCCAAAATTTCAACTGAAGGAAATGGATTGCCTTCAGAAGAGCTTACTGCCCACATGAGAACAGATAAATCGTCTGCAAGTGGTCTATCACATGAAAAGATTGTGAAAGGTTCATTGCAAGATCATCCAGTGGCTTCAATTGATCTTTCAACCAGCAAGGATGAGGAAACGGTTAGAAAACAGGAGTTATTTCACGAGATGATCGATTGTACTTGGATTTAAATACACCATTGGATTCATGGGAACATCCTTTTGACTATAAAGTTGCAGATTCTAACACTGATATCATAGATGGCATTGCTGAAGATGTGGATCATGGTGATCATAGTAATAAGATGAGGAATATGGAAGGTTATAAATTGCCAAGTGATCCTGATGATAGTAAAGCTGATGCTGGAAAGGAAATGCCACCCAATGATTCTGCAAGAAAAGCCCCTCAAAGTCCAAGATCAAACATCAAGGATCACAAACCAGATGTCTATGTCAATTCACAGAAGTCTAATTACTTGCAAGACAGCCTGCTTTCTTCTGAGCTTGATTGTGCGGTGAAGCTTGATCAAGGAAAACATACATTGCATGGTCAAGAAAAAACCTATACTGGTGCTCGATTTGGATCTGTCCTTGTTTCAATTGATGATGTTAAGAGGCTTTTAGTGCTTAATAATGAGGATAAGAATACTTCAGACAATGATGTTTCTATTGGGTATGCAAACAATAATGACAGCTTAATCGTTACACGAGGATGGCAACTCATATTCTCGTGCAGATGACAATTTACTCTCTAAACCAAGTTGTTATACAAGTGGAGTTAATGCTGATGTAAACATGTTTATTTCCTTGGGTTCTCGAGTTCAGAAGGAAGACATTGCACCTCTGATAGAACCGTCTGGTAAAACTACTGGTGCGGTTGGGGATGGTTTAAATAGAACTGTTGATGATGCTAAGGAAATTTCTAGTTCACTTAATGATACAAGAAACACAACTGACATAGTCACTATGAAGACAGGTGAGCCACTGAAGACTAGGTGTCTAGACAATGTTACGGAGGACCATTCTTGTTCTGCTCCTTTGGGGGTTGAGATAGCCACCTCGGCTGCTTCTGTTGAAGATCAACCTGGGTTAGCCGTACATTTAAGGGAGCAACATGCAAAAGCTTCTTTGGATGGTGATGCTGAAACTGATACTTTAGTGCATATCAATGGAGAGGAACCTGCTACCAAGTGTATAGAAAAGTCTGCAGAAATGTTGCAAGCCCCTCCTGCTTATAGCTCTCACAATGTGTGTAGAAGCAACTGTTATGATCCTGTAAATAGTTCTGATGATATGAGTTTAGAAGAACCTTTGGACAATGATTGTTATTCTGATGTTTCTCATGATTGTGCTCATGTAAAATTGAGCGAGCTAGAGGTGGATTATGATTCTCAGTATGAGGATAGAGAAGTCAGGGAGTCAATTGTTCATACTTGGAAAGAATATGATGGCGAAGATGTGGAAGCCGAACATGTTGACTATGGATCCGACAGTCGTAATAGTTTGAGTTGTGAAGCTGAGAAAAGGTTGAAGCATACACAAGAAACTTTCTTTCAACCTCGCCCAAGTGGCCTGTCAGGATCTGGGAAGGAAAGATCACTGGAAAGAAAAGAGGGAAAGAATGAGGTTGAGACTGGTGATGAAGCAGGCCTGGGCAAGGTTACTGAAAATGATATTGTTACTAGGGAAGATGACATAAAGAAACCTAGTTTATCAGCTGATTCAACAGCAAAATTATCTGGGGATCACAGAAAATTTTCAGATGCAATGACTGGAATGGGAGATGGCAGCAGTAGAAAGAAACTTAGTGATGACTGTATGGATGCAATAGACAGTGGAAGTGCTAAGACCAAGATGGTTGGATCAAGAGAGTTTCGGAGGCAGTTGCGGTCACATGTTGAAGGGCGAGCATTGCATGATATGTATTTTAAGGACAAAGTGTACACACAAGGAAGCAGGTTGTTTATAATGCTACTCTTATTTTAATTTTAAGTGAGATTTGCTACTCAGTATACATTACTTGTCATTCATCTAATGTTTGTTGAATAATGTGTGATTTCTTGTTGTAGTGATGCCGATAACACTAATCTTAGATCTGAAAGGGAGTCTGGATATGTACCATTTTTTGGTAGGCTCAGATATACTCAGCACCCTCATGCTAGAGGTGTGGAAGGTGGTCATTGGGTTAACACTTTGGACACTCACAGGGGCCTGAAATGCTATCATTCGCCTAGTTATCATCATCCAACATCTTTTCGTCATCCAGGGCCTGCATATGGTTCAGTTAGCAGACAAAAGATGGATGCTTCGTCATTTAGTGTCCACTGGCGTCTTATAAGAAATGGGTTGCCAGTTGATAGGGATGAGGCTTTTTGTTTGCGTTTGGGTTTTAGACCGTCTAGAGAGCTGAGTCCTGATAGGCGTATGATTCCAGGCAGAGGTAGGTCTTTGAGATATGATCCTCGGCTGGCTGGGAGAGGCCTTAGGGGAAGATACCATGGGCCTATACCTAGTCATTGCTCTGGACCTTCCTTGAATCAATTTCATCCTTCTGCCAAGAGAGAGAGAAGCTTTTCTCCCATTGAAAGAAGAGGCAAAGACTCTGCACGCAAGTCCCACTCAAAATCTCCTATGACATCTAGAACTCGTTCTCCCAATTCTACGAATCCAAGTTCAAGACACCGAAGTAAATCCCCTACTTTCAGATCCCAGGTCAGAATGCAAAGGGGAAAGTCACCTCATCAGCAGTTTGGTATTGAGGCTGATCGCATGGTAGGATTGAGGACTGTACACAGATTTCATGGTTCTCCACCTCATAATTCCAGATGGTTTGGTCATTGGAAAGATGACACGGTTCAGTTTAGGGAGCAAGCCAGATTTGGTCCATGGGATGAAAGGCTTGAATTTGTGGGTCCCCAGAGAAACTACTGATCCATGTACACTGGAAGATTTCCAGATATAGGAGTGGGTTGAGGATGGCCAAGGTTTGATCGAAGTGATGATAGTAGAGGGAAAAATGGTTATAGATTTGGGTTGGTTCCTCCTGCAAAGTGATATGAGATGGATGGGGCTGTGAAGCAATTTCGATATAATGGTGATGAGAGTTTTGTGAAGGCTCAAAATTCTCGGTATAGCGATGCTGCCGATTTCATAGCGGAGGGAGTCAGAAGGAATTTGGTAGGAGCATTGAGAGTTCAGTAGGTGATGATGTTCCCGTAATCCATCTCTTTGATGTATGAATGAGCCTCTCTTTTCTCTAAACATCAAAGAGAGAGGCTCATTCATACATCAAACATAATACTAATTCAAAATCTTTTGGAATACGGGAACATGATGATGACGTTGATTCTTCAAGAAGGCCTTCTTGATTCTGTACCAGATGGACCCTTTTTTCCCGCATTGGGTGCATCTACCGGTAGAAAGAATACAAGCATGTTGGACTGTTGAAAGTAGTTTTTGCAGAAAGCAGGCCTCTAAATCCTGAAGTTTTTCATTACCATCACTTGATGGATTTGAATATCCTATTATGATTTTTTTTAAGATCAAGTGATTACTTCTTCCTTCCCTTAGTATTTTTTGTGGCCAATGCTTTGCTGGCCATTTGAAATATGATCAATGATAAGTCAATTTATTTCCGTTTTTAGTTTTGCCACGTAGAGTTCAATATTTTTCGGTTGTGTTATCATCCCCGTTTTCTGTTTTAGTTTTCTAATTATTATTAACAGTTACCAGGTCCAGCAACTACGGCCATTCTAAGTAATGTGGTGTGGGCACCCAAGTCCATTTGCTCATCAAAGCATATGGTCACAATTTTTAAGCTGGATTGCTATCGAAAGTAGCAAGTATATTTATTGTCTCTGAACTTTTGACATGAACTTAAGAAGTTTGGTTGCCATATAAAATAGGAAGTCAAGTAGCACCCAAGTCCACTGAGTGCATTGCTGAGGTATCTTTTAACTCTTATAATTTGTATAGTGTCACGAATTTTTTTAAAATCGTGTAATTTTAAATATGTTGCGTGTTAAGCAATCAAAAAAATTACATAAAGAAGAGAAAATACGCACATTAACTATTTGCAAGAATACTCTCTATATTATTAAAGAGAAACATAAGTTATAAGATGAATTATACAAGTGAGGGTCTCCCATTTATATACTAGCAGCCTTATACAATTGACGGCTAAAATTTAAATAATCTAACGGTGTACATACAAGATGGAATAATATGCTTTGGAATATTCTTAAATGCCATTACATATTCTATAAAATATTCCTTTCCTAATTAAGGTGAACAATCTTAATAAGTCGCGGGCCAAGTCCGGTTCTCCATCCCAAATAGCAGGCCTTCTAGAAGCTTCAGTCCAGGTAAACTGCACCATGGTCCAAGAGGCCTAGTCACCCACCAAGTGCTTGAGGAAATGCTTGAGAGTACTTGGGGCGTGACATTCTCCCCAACCAAATTCACAGGACGCCCTCGTGACGTCCTTGCTGGAACTCGTGCACCTTGTTCTCGAACTGCCACAGTGCATTCTTAGGTTCCCAACTTGCTTCGCTATCAGGCAATCCTTTCCACTATACTCACGACTCGAATGACAGTTCTTTTTCCGTATTGTCCTCACATCAAGGATAAGTTCAACCTCCTTGTTATAAGATGTGGAAACTCCCAATAGTGCCTAGTTTGTGGCTCACGCTTCGTGTCCTCCGCATCACCATGGTATGACTTTAAGCAGCTTGCGTGAAACACCGGATGCAGCTGAAGTCTCGAAGGCAACTCCACATTGTACGAGACATTGCCAACCCTCTTGGCAATAGGAAATAACCCTTCATATTTCTGAACAAGGCCCTTATGAAGTGGGTGCGTAGACTTATGCTGCGTTAGAAGGATTTTCACCATCACTAAGTCTCTTATGCTGTACTCAACATATCTTCGCTTACCATCAGCCCATTTCTTCATTCGTTTTGTCACCTTGTCCAGACACACCCACGCCTTGTCCGATTGTTCTTGCTAAGACTTTGCAGCTTTGTAGGCTGTTGGACTCCTTCCTGTATCGCTGGATACGAGCGCGTGCGGCGTGAGAGGTTGCTAGCCAGTAACTAACTTGAATGGGCTTTGGTTCGTCGATTCACTCCTCTGCAAGTTGTATGAGAACTGTGCCACATCGAGTAACTTGACTCAATCCTACTGATTTGCGCTCACAAAGTGCCGCAAGTACAGCTCTAGTAATGCATTCACCCTATTAGTCTGCCCATTCGTTTGTGGGTGAAAGCTGGTGGAAAAGCAAAGCTCCGATCCTATGAGATTGAACAATCCTATCCAGAATCTCCCCGTAAATCTCGTGTCACGATCGCTGACTATCACTCTTGGCAACCCCCAGTACTTGACTACGTGCTTAAATAAAAGTTTCGCTGTCTCTTCCGCACTACACTCCTTGGGCGCTGGTATGAAAGTTGCATACTTGAAAAATTGATCTACCACCACAATGATAGTCCTACACCCCTCGGACTTCGGTAAGGCTACGATGAAATTCATAAAGATGCTCTCCCAAGGTCTCTCCAGTATAGGCAGAGGCTCCAGTAGCCCTGCGGGACTTTGCTGCTCGATCTTGTCCTGTTGGCACACGAGACAAGTCTTGACAAACTGTTCTATCTCGTCCCGCATGTGTGGCCAATAATATACTGTCTCCAATAGGGCGCGTGTACACTGCTGTCCTAGATGTCCTGCCCATTTCGTGTCGTGACACTCCTTAATGAGGTTACACCGCAAGTTCTCCTACTTTGGCACATATACCCAGCATCCTTTGATATAGAGAATCCCATCTTCTACCCAAAATCGTTGAGTCTTTCCCTCGTGTGCTTGAGCGGAGAGCTGTGTGGCTACGGGATCATGCTTCATTCCCTCGTGAAACAGGCCGAACAAATCACCTTCCAACTTGCTTATAGTTGCTAACTCGACCTTCTAGCTTAAGGCGTCCACCACCACGTTCGCCTTCCCCAGTTTGTACTCGAGCTCGTAATCGAATTTTGCCAGAAAGTTCTGCCACCTAGCTTGCTTCGGGCTGAGTTTCTCCTGGCTTTGGAAGTAACTCGTCGCTACGTTGTCCATCATTACTACGAACTTTGCCCCAATCAGATAGTGTCGTCAAGTGCGCAGGCAATGGATAATCCCCATCATCTCTTTCTCTTGTACCATATAACGCCTCTCCGTCTTGTTGAGTTTTCGACTCTCATACGCGATCGGATGGTCCTGCTGCATCAAAACACCACCAATGGCAAAGTCAGACGCATTAGTATGTACTTCATATGGTAACAAGTGGTTCAGCAATGCTAAGACTGGTTCCTCGATCACCGCTTTCTTCAATCGGTCAAAATCCTATTAGCACTCATTTGTCCACTCCCATGCTTTAGTCTTCTTTAATAGATCAGTGAGGGGAGCAACAATGGTGGAGTAGCTCTTGATAAATCTCCGATAATAGTTGACTAACCTAAGGAAAGACCGTAGCTCGGTAACTTTAGTGGGTACCTCCCAATCTACTATAGCACGAATCTTCGCCCTATCCATTGTCAACTTGCCGTCTTTGATCTTGTGACCCAAAAAGTCTACCTCTAGCTTAGCAAATGAGCACTTCTCCCTCTTCATATACAGCTCATTTTCACGAAGCACCTTTAAGATAGATTTCAAGTATTCCACGTGCTCTTCGAGAGTGTTGTTGTAGATGACGATGTCGTCTAAGTACACGACGATGAATTTTTTGAGGAATGGCTAGAGTATGTTGTTCATCAATGTGCAGAAGGTGGCTGACACTGTCACGCCTCAGATCCAAAAGATTTGATACATGACATAACTTACACTCATTCAATAATATTTAAACATTCATTTTAATTTCTTTTAGAATTATAACAATTGAATTATGACTGGGACAATTAGTAAACCGGAGATACGTAGAGTTTTCTCAGAGATTAATACTCTACTACATCACTATTAGCAACTTTATTACTGGAAGCCCAGAATATATTCATTGCAAATTCTTACTTAAAATCAATCCATAACCACACGTGGTGAAACTTAAACTAAATCCAACCACACACAATAAAATAATACATAAGTATTTATTCAATAGAGACAGATCCAATATCTTATCCCACGTGTCCTCAAATAAAACACTCAGCAACCTAGCAACTTGGAGAAACCAAGGAACAGCAAAAGCCTTGCCAAATCCGCTAAGCATACATGTACCTTATTTACCTGAAATCACCATAAACTATAATGAGTATAAAATTTAGTAAGCATACTAGTTTTTCATATATCAAATACAAATACATATATGTACACAATGCATATGTATGATATGCTGTGATCAATCAAAATCATAATCTTATCAAATCACATATCATGTAAGCGCTTACACATTCTTTCAAAATATATAATAGGAATACCATCACTCAACTATTACTTAGTAGGACTTACATATCACATAATGAGCCAAATGTCACTCGTAGGTGACATACCGTATGAAAAGAATAGTACAAGTGAGGTTTTTAAATCACACATATATAACCCTCACCCTGATCATCGGTGAATCCTCTCACATGCACCAATACGCTACCACACGAATGTGATGACTCACTCTTCCTTTAGGTACCAATAGGATCCTCCCTACATACGGAACACATAAAATATACTAATCCCGAAGGAAAGACCACACATAAAGGCTCCACAAATCATATAAAATATCTACTAAGTTAACAATGAGTTCAAGTACCCTCAAAACACAAAATATTTCTCATGGACATATTACACTTCAAAAGCTTTCTTTGTTAAACGCATTTCATTTTGAAAACTCACTTTCAAAAACACATATATGTCATGTATGTCCATGGTCACATTCATAAATACATATCTTCACATTTCATATCAAAATATACTTTGACATAATATAAATATATTCCTAATCTTATTTACAAAATCATTCAAAACAATTACTATGTTTATTGTGATTTCAGTAAAAAGTCTAGTATACTTACCTCTTAACACTTACAGCTACAAGGCTTAAATCTCCTTAACCTATCAATGGAGATCAATCCTTTCATAAGCCTCACAATTCATACAAAATACTTTAAATAGCTTACAAAATTATACACAATGCATTTATCACATCAAATTGGTCCAAATACTTGGTTTCTCAAAACCTGTCATTCTGACTACTTACACTTAACAAAATTTTCTAATACATCAAATGATGTCCAATTACTCCAAAATCAAAATGTATCGTTCTTGACTCATATATCCTTCCTATATATAAATATTATAACAAAATTCCTATACAATCTATTCCATACACACCATCGAATTCAAACTACTAACCTGGCAGGATCAAGATACTTATTGAACAGTATTCAATCTCCTAATTTTATAAAATTAAATAATAACTCAAAAATTATAAAACTACCACAAAAATACTCTTGACACATATCCCAATTCATGATAAATATTTTACTTCAAAATAATTGCCAAAAGTATTTTAAAACTATTTTATTTTATAGCTTTAAAAATCTGTTAATCAAATAATACAATGAGCTGATACACTTTAGAAAATCATAACACTTCAACCACATTGATCTAAATTCTCAATTCTGAGTATATCATATTAGACATATAAACTTATCATATTCCACAAATTCGTAATTTTTAAAGATCTTTCAGTAGGATAAAAATTATTTGTCACTGTATTATACTGTTCACACAGAAAATTTTCAAAATTTCAGGGTCATTTTGGTAAATTCACAACAAATGAAATTTCTAGAATTTTGAATCGATTCAAAGTCTCAGATGATCCTAAATATGTCTAATTTCATATATGCAAAATTTAAAACCAGAATCGAATCACAAAATTTTATAAAATTACTGGATCAAGAGACTATCAAGTAGAAATTTCATAATTCATCATGATTTATCAAGCTATCTTATAGATCATCATCAATTCTCATAAGATCTTACGAAATACACATCAAATTCTCAATTATACATATTTTTAGAAATCAAAACTTAAAGGAATTAACTTAATTAATACCAATAAATTGAGAAATAGGTATAATATACCTCTTAAAATTCAAAATTTTAATTTCTTCTTCTCTTTCTCTCCTCTCTATTTTTCTCTTCTCTCTCTCTCTAAATGGATAGCTCGACCCAAAAATGAGCAAATTAGGGTTTAAAAAGTGTATTTTTATACTAAGAGGTAAATTTTTTATATTTATGAATTTGCCCCCAAAACTTTAAAGTATTACAATTTGGTCCCTAAAATAAATCTAAAGTCTTACAAATAAACCCAATACTAATAGTATATCCTTAACTTATAAAAACACTACTAATAATAATATAAAAATCAAGAATCACCCACATACAAATAAAATATATATATTTATATATATATAAATACATACTCTTACCGGTTGTAGATACTGGTTACTATAGACGTATTTGTGAGGCCAAACGGCATGACAAGAAACTCAAAGGCCCCATAACACGTCACACAGGTAATTTTCAGTTTATCACCCTCGACTATCCGCACTTGATGGTAACCTAATCGCAAGTCCAGTTTCGAAAAGTACTTCGCCTGCCCTAATTAATCAAACAAGTCAACAATTAAAGGAATAGGATACCTATTCTTGACAGTGACCTTGTTCAGCGCCCGATAGTCTATGCATAGCCACAATGATCCATCGTGCTTGTGTTGAAAAAGCACGAGCGCGCCATAGGGCACCTTGGATGGCTGGATGAATCCCGCATCCAGCAACTCCTTGAGTTGCTTTCGGAACTCCGCTAATTCTGGTGGAGACATTCGGTATAGGGCTTTGGATTGAGCCTTAGCTCCCGGCTCCAGCTCAATCTCATGATCAATCGCTCGTCTTTGTGGTAATTTCTGTGGTAGTGCTGCTGGCATCACGTCCTGGTGCTGCTTGAGCATGTTTGTGATCTCTGCTGGCAGCTTCTCTTCGCCCCCATTCACCTAATTATCTGCCTTCTATATAGTGGCGAGATATGTCCCATTTCCCCACTTGGCTCCCTTCTTAAGTTGTATGGTGGAAAAGAGAGTGGTGTGGGCGTTGGGATTGGATTGCCCACCTACCGACTTGTCTATTGTTGGCGCCATGCATGGTCCTCCCTCCAGGATACATACATAGTTATGTCGGGGAAGCGGTACCACATTAAACTGCCGTAAGAAATTCATACAAAGAACAATGTCAAAATCATCGAGAGGTGCTACCGAAAAGTTTACCTTATCGCTCCATTTTTTTAGGTGCATTTCGACTTCACGAATGACCTTGTTCAGTGGCTTGATTGCTACATTCACAGTCTTGAGGTAGCTAATCCCATTCTTCACCTTGAGGCCTAAGCGTACTGCTTCCGCATGCTTAATAAAGTTGTGCGTAGCTCAAGTATCCACTAGTGCTTGAGTCTTCCTCCCATTAATGTAGGATTCAATGTACATCAACACCTTTCTTATTGCCGCGCGGGTTGTCCGCTTGGCATTGAGGGCATTGAGCAACTGCAGACATCCCAATTGTCCCTGTTCACCCACTTGTTGAGTCTTCAACATCACGTTGATAGCCTTCTTCTTTGGATAGTTCTTCACCTAATGATCCCTGTCACAAATGAAGTAGCTAGATTTCGGCTTTCTCTCGCCGTTGCTTCTGCTCTCTCCCTGTGGGTGGTTTACCTTTTCCCTCCTTATCTTGCGGAGGGTGAGACTCCCTGGTTCCCCCACCTTTGCTGTGATTGGCTTTGAATTTTTAAACTTTTCCATATCACCCTTACGGTAATCTGTGAGCGTTTCTGCCAATGTAAGGGCTCGGATATATTCTGCACTCTACGCCGCTTCAGTTCATTGGACGCCTATATTGGTAATTCATCGAGAAAATTGAACAACAAGTCTTCTTCACTCATGTTGGGGATCTGCATCAATAGTGAGTACTCCTCTACGTACTCGCCAATAGACTTGGTCTGTCTCAACTTCTTTAGACGCTTCCTAGCGTCGTGTGCCACATTCTCTAGATAGAATTGACGTTTCGGCTCCTATTGCAACTATGTCCTGGTGTTGATGGTGCAGGTACCCTTACAAATCTCCTCGCTCTTTCTATGCCACCACAGAATTGCATGATCAGAGAGATATAGGGTTGTGGTGTTTACCTTATCCTCGTCCCGTACGCCCAAGGCGTCAAAGTATCTCTCCATTTGCCAGAAGTAATTGTCGAGCTCCTTGGCATTCCGTTTACCGCTGAACTTCTTGGGCTTGGGAGCATCGGCCCTCGGTGCAGACACCGTAATTTGAGCGGCAATAGACTCGTTCACCACCGCCCGCTCGCACAGCACCACATCCTCCTTAACAGTTTTAAACCCTTGACATAGCTCCTCTACTTGAGTTTGAATTTTGTCCATCGTGGTGAAGACCTTCTCCTGAAAAGCCTTAATTCAGTCTCGCTGCTTATCGGTGTAAGTTTTGATAGATGTATTGACGAGGGAGCGTAGCTCGTCTCCTTGAGTGTCGAGGTCCACCTCGAGCTTCTCTACTTGCGGCTCTAGCTCTCCAAGGCGATCTGTCATCTTCCCGATAGCGCCGCTGAGTGCTTTCACCATGCTCCCTACATCCTTACCTAGATCCGCTAACTTATCGCGAGGGACACTACTGTGCCTCTTAGCTTCAGGGTTTCGACCCCTCTCTTTAGTCAAATCCTACAGCATGACGTCTTTCTCCATCTTTGAACCTGCTCTGATACCAAATATCACGACCTTTCGAGAACCGTGCGGCCTTAGACGCGTTGCGTGCTAAGCAGTCGAGAAAACCACACAAAGAAGAGAAAACACGCACACCAATTGTTTGCAAGAATGCTCTCTATATTGCTAAAGAGAAACACAAGCTATGAGATGAATTATATAAGTAAGGGTCTTCCCTTTATATACTAGCAGCCCTATACAATAGACGGCTGAAATCTAAATGATCTAACGGTGTACATACAAGATAGAATAATATGCTCTGAAATATTCCTAGATACCATCACATATTCTCTGAAATATTCATTTCTTAATTAAGGTGAACAATTCTAATAAATCACGGGCCAAACTCGGTTCTCCATTTCAAATAGCTGGCCTTTTAAAAACTCGAGTCTACATAGCGCTCTATGGTCTAAGAGGTCTCTAATAGACCTAATCGCGTACCAAGTACTTGAGAAAATACTTGAGAGCACTTGGAGCATGACAATAGGATAATTTCAGCAAACAATCAGAATACATCATATTAATCGGAGATAATGAACAGTTAGTTACTTCTCGTGAAGTCCTGTTAGCGTCCAGTGATTCTGCGGGATTTTATATCTGGCTATCGTGCTACTGCCATTCCAGGATATTGAACACGTTCAATTAAACTCCAATCATGCCAAATTGCCGATGCTGTGCATTGATGATCAATTGCTGTCCTCTCGTTAATTAATAACTATCACCTTTGTCCTGTGAGTGACCGGTTTAAATCGTTCTTTTTTACCACCCCCCACACCTTTTCTTTGGGTGTTTCAACTGTACTTAAAAATTACAGAATATGTTGATAAATGCCGAAGCCTTTCAGACATAACATGCAACAAGCGCCTTTGGAAGAACCTTCATAATTGTTTAGAGACAGACATTATTTGCTGGATTCAAGGATTGGTATAAAAATCGTACCTTCAATCCTGTTTCCACCCGAGCTAACAATTGAGAGAGAAAAACAGAAATTTCGTATGTAGCTGCCCCTCTGTTTTCCCTTGAAACTTTTTTTTGCAGATTGCAGAGACACTTTCCTAAATTATGCCATAAATTTTACTTGATAATCTATTCATTCAAGATTTCTACAGGCTTCAATAAATGGTGTAATTCCATCCTTCTCTTTCTTCTATATTTTACCAGGTAATATGATCTAACTTTGTCCTGTGAAGTACTCTCTGAGCTTAAGTCAGGATCTTTTGTTTGTAGACCAGCTTCTTGTTTCTGCGCCATGGTGATATATTGGTGAATAATGGATCTTAACTTTCATATTCGTCATCATCAAAGTGTGTGAAGAAAGAATTCAGCAATGGGCAATCATAATTTATGTCACCCAGTCTCGCGTACTTTTGCCTTGAATTTGAAGAAAACAAACACCCAGTTTAGGTGAAGCAGGAATAGGGAATATTATATCATCAGAAACATCAAAATATAAGACTTGATTTTAGTTTTTACCAGTCTTGATCAATCAGCATTTCATTTGTCAATCCAAACTTTCTTAGCTCTTCTTCCGTGTGATGTACTAATAAGCTGTATCTGTAAGATATCGGATATTAGACGGGTGGAATGGATGATGATCCTCTAAAACTTCTAATTCTTCATAGTATTTAAGAGTCAAATAGAGAAGGGATTTTATTTACCTTCCGCCGTAACCTCTCTCCATAACAATCATGCCTCCATTGCTCAAGTTATTGAGTGCTTCAAATTGCTCGACAGTCCATTTGTACCATCTCATCAGAAACACTCGTAAAGTGAGACCATGTGACACTATCACTATGTTCATGTTTGGGCTCCTTTTTCCAGGCGGTTGAAATCGTCCATGATCAATATCTGCTATAAGTGTTTCTCTAAATCCTGTTCATTGCATTTGCAATTTTCACTATTAAAGTTCCTTATTGTTGTAGTTGAGAGAATTGAATGATCAGCAACATAGTTAAATGAAGTACCTGTGATTCTATCATAAACATCAGCAGCGGATTCACCATTTGGAAAGCGGTAAAAGAAACGACCATAAAGCAAACGAACAACTTTCTCAACTCGCATTCTCTCTCTATCCTGGAAGTTCCCTTTTCAGATAAAGAGAAGAATCTACTGTAAAGAAATAATACACACAACACAAACTTAAACAAAACAAATTTTGTTCTATCTAAGCTTGAATGGTATCAGCTATATAGTTTTCTGTAATATTACTACATGCTTGTTTTCTAGTTGTTTACTTGTATTGCTTTACCAAAATCTTGCTCTCGAAGTCGAGGCTCTTTAGTCATGCCGGCAATTCTTGAGCGCTCAAATGCACGACCCAAGTGCTGCAAAGTCTCCAGAGTCCTTCTGTAAGGTGACACATAGAAATAAACCTGCCAGTCATCGGCTCCATCTTTCTCAATCATACGCCTTATTCTTTTGCCACATTCTTCAGCCTGTACCTTGCCTTTCTCCGTGAGTGGAATCTTCGGATCAGCAACTCTTGTATAAGCACTCTCGTCAACATTCCCTTCACTTTGTCCATGTCTTACCAATATTATCCGGCGAGGCCGCGGAGGAGGGGCAATATAATCCGGGTCCGTTTGAATTTGAAGATGATGACTCTTTTCAGAACAAGTGGGCTTCCCATTATTACAAGAAAGTTTGATGGCTTCTGTTGTATGCTCACAACATTTAATTGAATTAAAACTACTGTTCCATTTCCGTCGGAGAAATAATGGCTGAGATGTTGCTGCTGGTGTGAGAAAAACGGTGGCCATTGCCTGGGGAAGATTAAAAGATAACAAAAGCAGTAAGTGAAAGAGAGAGTAGATGCTCAGTTTGTCTCATCTTTGTACGTGGCATGAAACTGCTGGAAGCTCTAGTCTTTGCATAGTTAAGTAATGTGGGGTTCATCAAAATTCAGCAAATTTTATTAATTCATGTTACGGACGTGACAAAAAGGATTGATTAATATTAAAACTAGTGGCTCCGGAAACCCTTTGAGCCCTGGGAAATATTTCCAACTAACATTCAAATATTGTTGACATATATATATATATATATATGAATTTACAGCATTTTCTTTTTAACATAATCTAAGCAACCGACCAACCCATTTCGACCATTTTCTCTAAATCTAAGCAACACATTCACATCATGTTTTCCAAATCTAAGAGACCAATCGCAAATTAGCAGTCAATCAATCCATTAATAGCATTTTAGACATAATGAGAACCAATAGAGATTCTCGTTAAGAGAGTTGCAATGTCGTCATTTCGCCCATTTTGTATTAGATTTCTTAACTTGAGAAAAAAAAAACATTTGTATTATTTCACTAGTTACCATTTTGCCATGGGCGATCTGCACATTATTGGGCTGCACTTTCGCCCGAGGTGTCGCAACACAACAAATTTTCAAATGGGCTTAGCCCATCAGCCCCATTTGTATTTCGTAACAAATGTCAAAAGCAAAGAATCGAAGTCGTCAATTCTAATAAACAGTTTCATCGGACGATGTTGTCTTGTTGGCTCTTTCAAATCCATAATCTCCCTCAGTGCTACGTGGACCAAGACGATGTTAATCTCAAAATTGTTAGGTATCATTTATTAATCATGAGTGCGAGAGTTTTGAATTGGGCGAGTAAGAAGTTATTATATTTAATGCGACTACAATTAATTAATTTTGTATTAATAAGTTTGAATGTGTATTAATGCACTATTTTTATTCTATTAAAAACAGTTATTAAAGAGGTGGAGGACATTTGTAAGAAATTTTTATACATGATCATTATTTACATTTGTAAGAAATTTCTATACATGATCATGATTTACAAAAAAAATAGTGTCTAATTGTTTGGAATGATCTCTATTATAAAAGAAGAGGGATTGAGAATAAAATCCACACACACTTGGAATCAAGTTGCAATTATCAAACACATATGAAATTTTTTAACTGCAAAATTCTCTTTATAGGATGGATGGGTGACGGATAATAGGTTTAGAAGATTGAGCTTTTGAAGGATAACAAAACCATTAAATAGTAGCTGAGCGTGGCAGAAACTCTTAAATTTCTAAAGCCACATAAAGAAGCTGTTTGGTTATGAATTGGATAATGAATTAAACTTCTTTTTTTAGAGTGATCCGTGGTTGAATAGTGAGCCCATCATAGACAAATTCTCCCATGTCAATATTAGTGACTTTAATATACCACGAGATGTAAAAAGTTAGTGACCTTTAGCGCAATAGAACTTGAACTTTACTAGACCCCTTGAATGAATACACTGCTCAAACTTAAGATTATATACGTAATAACTTTTTCATTAATATCTCTAGAAAGAATAAGATCATTTTGAATGGCTGCTCTAATTGAAGATTTTCAATTGCTAGTATATGGAGGAACATGACAAATTCAAAACCTATGGTGGGATGGTACAGGCTACCATGGGGTCTATCACATATCCTGAAACATAATTTTATCACTTGGCTTGTATTGAAAAAATGGTTATCTACCAATGAGAGATTGGCTAAATAAGATCTTAACATATTCATAAATTGCCCACTTTGTGGTATAGTAAGAAAAATAATGGAACATTTATTCTTTTAGTATAACTTTACAGAGAGAGTATAAAAAAAAGTGTTACTAGCGTGCCATATCAATAGACATCGTGTCACTTGGAGAAAGGAAGTGTCCTATTTTTACAGGCAAACTAAAGGTAAATCCCTACTTAATAAAATTAGAAGAATTGTCTTCTGTACCTCTATCTATTCAATATGACAGGAGCGTAACCAGATGATATTCCAACATAAAACTACAAATACAAATAATGTATTTTGATGTATTAAAGATGTAATTTTAATTAAATATTTGTTCACTATTTGTGGTCAAAGTATAGATGATTTTGTAACTAATTGGTAAGTTATACATTATGACTTTTTTTTCTCTTTGTATTATGGCTCTATAACCATTTGTATTTTGGATAGTTTTATCAATAAATTTTGCAATTACAAAAAAAAAAAAAAAAAATCATGACTCTCCTTTTTAAATTTTTTCTCCTTGCTGTGGAAAGTAAAAGAAACCTTTCAATTGACATATATATATATATATATATATAATTAATGGTTCATCCTAAATTCATGTTGATTTAATTTGTGATTGAGGTCTTTCATGGGTCATTTTTAGGGAACAAGTTGGGGGGCAACCTACCACCAATTATCAAAAAGATGATTGGCTATTGTGCACATAAATTAATATGCACAAGTTTGGTATCGAGAAAATAGATCAATAAATTTGTTGTGTGGACACAAAGAGTTGGCCCTTCTGAGAGGGAAGTTCTCGGAAATTGCTTTCACTTTGAGGTTTTTGTATCCTAGTAGATGAAAAATTGCTTAAAAGCTAGCCAAAATCACAACTCTGGCCAACATTTTATAACTTGGAAATTAAGTGCTTAAATTATTTAGGAAAAAGCACTTAACTCCAATTTGCTGACACAAGGGTGGTCAACCAAAACTGTTGTTAAGATACCTTTAATCATAGTTGAAGCTCTCTAGTGACCTAAAGAATTGGTCATTGACAAAGAGGTGCAAGTTTAGTGATTGGTTATTGACCAGAATCAATCTCTATGAGCAATCAGGGAGATAATATCCAGGCAAATTATTCAGATTTGCCCATATCCATATTCTAAAACAAAAAGTAGAATCTTAGATATTTTAACTAATAAAGCAACGCCGACCCTTGAAGATTTCTCTGAAACCAGCATTGACCTTCCTCCTCCAATTGTCTGCATTCTCTTCTTCTGCTTTTGAAAATTTCTTTTCCTTTTTAAAATTTTTCTAAAGTGCCCAGCAAGTCTATCGAAATTAACCAACTAAAGTCATTAGCGATCAGTTTCTAAATCCGTGGTTTAGACTTTAAGACTCCAAATTATTGAGACAAAACGTTCACTCCAACATTTGTTGTACAATCTTTTTCATATTTAGAATAAGAAAGCTCTCATATAACAATTAATGTTCGAAGAAAATTCTTTAAAAAATAAATTTACGTTCAACTTCTTTGAAAATATTGACGCCTTGGCCAGTATTTTGCCTTGTTTCTAGTTTCTCACTTGATGGAAGAAGTCTCCGGATAACATATTAGTTTATTCCCATGATGCAAATGTTTTTTTTTATGTTATAAATTTTATTAATTTTACATGCTTTGCGTTTTTCTGTTATTTTGTTTATCTTTTTACTGAACGAGGTAAGAACTTTTTATTTAGTAAATTACTTTGTTACGTCAAAAATTGCGCAAAAAAGAAAAATCTCTAAAAATATCAATCAATGAATGTTCAGATTCATGAGCATGGAGCAGTTGCTGACTTGCTGTGAGAATTTCTTGAATATCTCTTTCAACTCTTTAAACTATTAAGTAAATAACTAGGGTTTGTAGAAAAGAAAAGAGAGAGAGAGAGAGAATCAACCGAAAAAAGATAAAAGAAGAAGCATCGGTGAAAAGAATACGAGAAGCTACACAACAAAGAAGCTCTTTTACAATTATACGTTTGCCATGCATATATATACATGTGTGAGTGAATTAATGGGTGTGAAAACTCAGTAGAAATTGATCAAAAGCCTTTTTATATCAATATGTGGGAAACTACACCTGAAAACTAACGGGTAGTTTGTTTTTTACTTGCTAACAGTACATGCATCTCTTCTCCTTTCAATTAATTATTCCCCCCCCCCCCCCCCCCCCCCCCCCCCCCCCCCCCCCCCCCTATTTTTTAACACCTAAAGAAAAGCGTCACCATGCAGCTCACTTAATAGAAAAGTCTATACAATAAAGTGATACTTCAAATGCTCACAAAGGAGTTGCTTTCATTAGATTTTGTCTCTTGTAGTAAAGGGTTTTTTATTATTTTAAAAAAAAAATTTAATCATCCAATGAAAATGCTAGCAAAGGTTCATAAGAAACTTCTTGTGATTGACAATACAAAAGAATTAAGAGATTATAATATTTGAGCATTACGTGCAAGCTTAATTAACTTTAAAAAAAAAAAAAAAACCAGCTCAACAAATGGTGTACGCCATAGGGGATTATACTTTTTTTTTTTTCTATATATATGTGAACCCAGTGTGAGAGAAACAATGTTTTATATTAACGACAGATACCACCAAAGACAACAAGCAAAAATAAAATAAAATAAAATAAATCAATAATTTATTTTTGGTGTTTGTCATGTGCATTGACTTTACTCCTGTCGGTGACTCATCTTCGGTGTTAGGGAAGGAGAAGGATCAACATTCAAAATGGGGTTACATTTCTTGAAATTTTGAATTCATGACCTAAAATTTTCCTGATATTTGGAGTATTTTGATTTTGCTCTCATGGATGTTCTGTGTAATACTACTAACTCTTATTTAAGTATAATTAATAGACCCAGTATGTTTGTTTACTATTTTGGAAGGTACAATATAATTATTGGCTAGCTACTGTTAAGTCATGAAATTAAGGAAATGGAACAATTTTAGATTTTGTCAATTCTTAAAGCTCACAACATTGTATTAATTGATCATATGAAAACACTTTTTCTTTTCACTAAACGAGCTACTTAGCTACTCATAATTGAAAGAGAAAGAGAAAGAGAAAGAAAAGGGATCACAAATAATAATATATAATATTTGTGATACAAAAGAAGGAAAAGAGCACAATAATGAAGACGACAGCAGCAGCAGCAGCAGCAGCAACAACAACAACAATAGCCAATGAATCACATATTCGAAAATGAAAAGCATGACAAGACTTGAATTATAAGGGGCGGTTTGCTTCCATTTTTTCCGGGTGACCTTAATTGTCATACGAAGTCGAGTTGCACATTGACTTGTATGTTCGGTTGGACCCTCGTTTGATTGATGAATGAGCCAGATTCATTATATTTGAAGATAAAAACTACTCTTGTTTTACATGTTCACTATCATATATTGGTCCACATAAGTATGTGTATATATATATATATATATATTCCAAGACCGAAAGTAGATAAGCAGCTAAAAATTCAACAAAGACAGCCAGAAAAATTAGGTTCATTTTCGCTATTCAATTAGTGATGTCCAAGATCTTAAAGCTAACTTTTGTGGAAGTTAATTTGGTTAAGATCAATTGAAGTCCCAAGTCCTAGGTATATCAAGAATCATTAGAACAACATCATTAATAATCGTCATATATGATTAAACTACATGGTTTATGCCTCATTTAGACGCCACGTTTATCTAACCTAATTCATTAAAAATGTACATACTTGGCCATTGAAGCCGAGTTAATAGGCAGGTGTTTCTACGCTTCTAAACTCACGGTGCTTTAATATCTCCCTCGGTTGCATACCAAAAACTAAAAAGAATAAAGGACCTAATTTATAGGTGCATGACTTTCATTTACAAAAAGGTGGGGTGGCCGTCAATGTAGCTATATGATGATTTTTTTATAAAAAAATTAATAATGCTAGTTATAAAAGTTTGTAAAATTAAAATACAAAATTTATATCCAACCAATATAAGAAATAATATCAGCAAAAGAACGTTCTCCTGTGCTTCCAGATATACTGAGCTTCACATATTCTTGTACAGTCAAAAGGCGATCAATTCCGTAAAAGATAAGTAAATGAAAATTCACTGAATTTAAATCTTTGTGAAATCGTTATTATAGTACCTAAGGTATTTTTAGAATATACCGAATCAATATAACTATCCTTATCATATGTTAAGTAATTATTAATTTTTTATTATTATTATTACATTGCATATGTGTCATATCAGTTGAGATGTAAATTTTGTAACTCGATTTTATAAATTTAGTATTACTCGTTTTCTTCGTGTCATTCATGTTAAGAATTGAGTTAATCATATTATTAGGTAATCATAACACAATTTGCACATATATAATCACCTAAAAAATGAGTCGGTGGAGTGAAAGGGGGGTTCTTATTACAGATGGAAACATATATAAGAAATGGACCACACAATTGGTGTGGACATTGCACCCCACCAATCAGCTTGTCGAGAACAGACTTGCTTTGTTCGTAGGGTTTGTAACATGTGCACTAACAAGCTAGCTAGTAGTACTTAGAGCCAGAGGGACCTTCTTTCACATGAACAATGGCCAGCAATTTGGTCTTTAATCTTCAGGTTGTTTTCTTACTTTTTGTTCCTTTGCTTAGTTGCTGGCCCAAATTTTGTTCCTTGTATCACTTTCCTTCTTTCAGTGTCTAGAAAGCCAAAAGCTATAGCTATAAACTTGTGAGAATATTTCCACAACTTGGTGTTCCCAAAAAATTCATGTGATTGAGTTATCGCTGAGGCGAATTTACATGAGCCAAGAATATGGAATGATGAATATCAGTTTATTCTTTAGTACATTTTAGCACAAATATCTGGCTACTACGCATATGTAATCTTACAACTGTCAACATAAAGTTGAAACATGCTACATCAAATGTGTAAACTCCAACATTAAATTAGTTGAAATCATATAACTTAGAAACTCTAACTCAAAATTTTGAAACCCTTATTCGAATAAATGTTAACCTAAAATCTGAAATGTTTAACACAAAACTTGAAAATCCTAGTTATATTATGGTGGAATATCTTCGAGCACAAAATCTTAAGAATAATATTCTTAATGAGTATATAAATTAAATGATTTGAAGGCACAAAATCAATACCCCTAGAATGAAGAAAATGACAAAGGAATTCAGCTCATTTTTCGAAAATGATGGTATGAGGTGCTGCCGTTTTGTCAAATAATGTTTCTACACAAAATACAAAAGTAGTGACTCATATTAAATCTTTTACGACATATAATAACATTGATGCCATGTCATATCCTAAAGTGTTCATACTTCCCTTATTTTTTTTTTATCATATTCTTAAACCAAGAAAGTTAAAAGCCATCTAAAAGCTTTATTCAAAATCATAATATGGGAATCAAACAAGGCTTCATGATTCTCAATCATATAAACTCTACACGCATATTCTCTTGCATCACCCATTCTTTGATCCACTGCAATTTTTTCTGTAGAGAAAACAACTTTTTTTCCTTTTATTTTTTTTAAATAAAAGAAAATATAAAATTGCATACCAAATTATTCAATTGTTGGGTTCTGACCAAGAGAGAGTCTTGGGTATATTTCTTGAATCGGTGCTCATTTTTTTATTGCATTCTTATGTTATATAACTTTTTTTTATGGTTGATTGAGAAACATGCCTGACAACAATTTAATAAAAAGAGAGCAATAGTTTAAGAGTAACCAAAATTTAGTCTATCAGTATATGAGAATAAATATTTACTTAGCATTGCAAATTTCCATATTTGATGGAAGTTGATAATTGGGCTGTCATTGACATATATATATATATATATATATATATCATTTCATATCATTGGTGTCAACACAGCACTACTTTTAGTGATTAGTGCACTTACCAATATAAAAAGCTAAGAAATCACATAAGAAGTGTGTTGAATAATATTGTGAATGTCATTTTCATTTTTCTTCTATCACCTTGTAGCTTTTATCCAATTCAAATCCCCTTCCATATAGTCTTTGTAGGTAGCCTATATTTATTTGACTCCCTATTTTTAGCTTTTCCACTTTACATAAGGTACCACTTTTGTGGGTTCATTAAAATAACTCAACATTCAAAATCAACAAACTGCAGAGCAAACTTATTGCTTATGTTAATATATAGGGAAAATTTTTTTTTTAAAAAAAATAACTTTAGCAATATCACTGAAGATAACAGTTTTGGGGGTGGTTTGAGATAATAAATCTCTTCTTTCACTTTCAGTTAACATTTTTAAAGAAGAGTCTTAAGTTCCTTTTGTCTCTTAACTGCCCTCAAGATTTTTATGCTAAACAAATTGATCAAGACCGTTGCTTTGATGGATGACTTCGTTACATTGATCGGTTAATGCATCGATCAAACAGATCTTGACAGTCCATTAATTCAAGAACAAAAATGGGTGAAGATTCTGATGTTCATATTTATTTTAACGGCCATGAAAACAAAAAGGGTCATCATATTTTAACTCATAATTGGACAAAATATAATTCATTCGAAGGTGACCCACCATGAGAAATTTTTCCATGTGAGTTTGTCTCTATATTGTATAGTGTAGCACGCTCTCTCTCGCCAAGCTGCTATTTGTCCGGCAAAAGTTAGATTAAAGAAGAAACGAATATGTAATTATAGCCACTGCTAAAACCGTGGAAATTTGATACTCCAGCTCAAAGAATATTGACCACTTGGACCAAATGATCAAAACCATAATTTGCTAGTTATGAAAGCAAATGATAGTAACATATAGATAAATTTTCGGATTGGCCTTACCCTTACTAGAATTTGCTAGGGTTTCCACAATAATTATTATATATATTAGTATTTTAACTCTTATAATTTATTTAAAAAATATAATAAAAATACATCAAACATCAAAATTAAAAAAATCACATAAAAAATACAAAAAATATGACGTTAGTTACTTTAATTTTTGTTATATCTATATGGACGAGAGAATAATGTATGTTAATTTTATAATATAAAATATGATAATACCATTTTCTATATAATTCCTCCCCTTTTTTTAATTGTTTCTCTAATCTTTTTATATAACGAATGATATCTAAATTAAATAAGATTATATATGTATTTTCTAAATAAAGTTGGTTTAATCCACCAATATACTAAAAAAAATGATAAAGAGCTAGCCCTAGAGAAAGAGGTCCCCGGTCTATACGTGCTACTTGCAGGAACTGATCATGTCGGCTACTTATGCATCAGATTCCCTAAAGCTAGAAACAAAATGAAACAAACCCTAAAGACCATCTGTAATCAATCTCCTGGGCACTATACACAGTAGCTTTACTTTTGTTTGAAAATGATACTCTGCTTCTAAATTGTTTCGATTAGTCCAATTTTTACTTAAGCTTATAAAGTTCTTGTTTATACTTCTGATGACCATCGTCATCATCTTCTTCTTCTTCTTCTTTTTGGTCCAAGCTAAATGTACTTGATGCTAAGTGCAACAAAGACAACCCCATAATCCAAGACCTGTACGTACTGTCCATAGTACACATAAATATCTTTAATGGACCCAACAAGCTACTACCATAATGACAAGCCTCATTTTACCGATCAGTTAGACCAAACAATGACTGAAAGTCTCAAACACAGTTGATCTAAAACTTCATATATACCTAGGGTTTGGAGTGCAAATTAAAAAAAAAAAAACCCTAACTAGACACATATTTGATCCTTCCGAAGTTCAATGCTGCTGATGAATGACGATGATCATCGCCTTCAGAAAAAGCTGCTTAAATAGGTTAGGTATACAGTTCCCCTTTGACGCCCTAAACCTAATAATATTAGCAAATTAGATTGGTCCCCCGGCAACGGAAAGATGTTGATCGATGATTGATCATGGACCACTCTAATAAAATTAAACCCACACATAGTTTCAAGTTTCAAAACAATCTCAGAACTGTACACCGCTGCCATAGATCACTCAGAGCTCAACAAATGATCTTTTTTATGCACACATATTCCACCCCAACCCCCCCGCGTCTTTTGTGGGTGCTATTCCCTTTTGCTAATTGGCCTAAAAACAACCCATCATCATAAAAATGAAAGCTCTTACCGTACAACTTTGCCTTTTCTCGTCAGATAAAAAATAATAACAATAATAAATAATGATAATACTAAAGACGTTATGCAAAGCCCTTGCTGAAATATAAAATCTGATGAAAGTTACGTGAGGTAATGAACTTCGCTGTGTAAGTCACTGAAACTGGGAGTTGTTGCATTATTATTATTATTTTTATTATTATTAAGATGCGCTAGGGTGCGCAGTGTACAACATTATTTGCACAGAAGAGAGAATGTACAAGACTATAAAGCACAAAACAGACGACGTCAGCAACGAAGCAAGCAAGGGGGAAAAAGGAGGAGGAAATTGGCAAGCGGCGTAGAAAGCTCCGTTACAGGACCACCTGCTTTTAACGGACAAAAAATTGAAAGCTGTAATTGGGTTTTTCTTGACAATGCCCACTCTCACGTTTGGTTCGTGAGTGTATTTCATGTTCGTTTTCAGTTTTCACCTTGTTAATTAAGCAAAAAGGATCTTTTTATTTCTAGTTTTGTAATATCAATTTTCCCACGCATAATAATTAATTGACAAGGAGAGAAAACGTGTGTGGAGGATTCACATTTAATTTCTTTAAAATAAAAAAATCATTTGCCAATTCATACATAAAAAATTTACTTCGTTTTTTCATGGTTTCATACACACACGGTCCCGTTAAATTGTTTATTAATAACAACTTGAAAATGGGGAGTTCTGAAACAAGTAATAAATACATGTCTAGTTAAGATACAAGTCTTACACTCTATAGTATTATATGTATCAATTTGGAATTTGATATGAATAAGTAGTGAAAAAGGATCTTCTCTTGCTATGGTGAAACATAGTAGGGGTGATGGCTAGCTAGGGTTTGAGTGATGACAAATAATGTTATCTAGGTGCGTGGAGTGAGCATATTTGATTGTTTTCAATAAATTTAAATTTAAAAAAAAAAAGAGAGAAAAATAAAAGTAGAAAATAAAGAAGAACGCGGTCCCATGAAATGTAGAAAGAGATGGAGAAGAGAAAGGAGATGGGTGGTGGAGTGCTTTAATACACCAATTAATTAGAATTTGATAGGGCAAAATTGGACCACCTCATCTCATCACACACACAGTCCCTTATTTTGGGAACAATATTTTTTTTTAAAAAAAAAATCTTCACTACATTCAGGGGGGGCATCAATTCTTTCTCCTCTTTCATTTCACACACTTTCTAGTTTCTCAGGAAAAAAGAATTGCATTTGTACACACAAAATTTTATATTTAAGGTCCACCTCCTCTTCAAAGGAGCAGCCTCATTGAAACCCATCTGAAAAAGCCTGCTTACAAGCTACTAAGGAAATTTTTTTGGGATTCGTGTGCCAATTTGCCCAAGGTCTTTAATTTAATTGTTCTTATTTAAACTATTATTATAAGTTGATATGGAGGATGTTTTGAGAACCGATTGATTAAAACAGAAGCAGGGTCATGTGGCGGCTTGTAGTTTGTGTACCAGGCAAACGATGATCATTATTAATTTCTGTTGGCTCTGGCCTTGACTCTTAAATAGTTGTGTTGTATCATCATTTATCAATATACTCTCTGAAGCAGGGGATTTGTCTTTTTAACGATATTATATTATTGGGCTAGAATAATGTTATTTTTCTTTATTATGGTAATTTTTTATTGCTGGCAATGAAATAATTGAGGGGGGGATTACTTCATTTTCTTACTAGGAAGTCTATTTTGGATGTATTTATATATAATATATCATAGAATGCATTGACCCACTTGAGAGCTTAAGCTTAGCTTAGCTAGAGAGAGAGAAATTAAAGAAGAGACACACAGAGAGAGAAAAAGAAAGAAAAGGTAATGATATATCAAGTGACGATCACGGCTTGCAAGTCATAATCGCGCTTCTGTATCTGATCTTCTATTTCTTTAGAGATATATCTGATCTTTTCTTCCTAGGTTGGTTCTTATGGCACCACCATGTTGGCTTATTATGAGAACAAGTCTTTGATATAAAAAAGAGATCAGTTTCGCTCTTCCTTATCATCATCTTCATCACCATCTGAACGAATTCTCTATACTTCTGTTGAACCTTTAGCAGGATAGTCACTCTTCTTCCATAAAACTGGTAAGGCCTCTCTTTTGTTATTCTCTCTTGTAATAAGTTTTAACTTAAATAACCAACAAGGTCAAAGAATCATTTTTTTCCTCCTATTTAGTTTTCTGTAGTTGTATGATAAAAGGGTAACTTCTTATCTGAGTCTTATAGAAATTTTTATTACTGATCTTGTTTTCACTTTGGTTTAATGGTTGGCTTTTCGGTTGTTTTGTGGGGGTGGATCTTGATGGAAATTTGGTTGCAGAATCAGCATCAACTATCAAATAATATCAGAAGATAGAGGCAAGATAGAAGTATAAACAGCTACAAAAGTAGAGAAGTTTGGATTTTTGTTTTTTTTCATGGCTAGAGAACTCTGTGATGATAAATCAAAGAACATCATTTCATCAGGCACCTTCTGTTACTCAGATGTTTCATCTGGTAACCCAACAATTCATCAAACTCATATGGTGAACCAGATCCAAGGTTTTGAATCCAACCCAGAGATCTTCAACTTGACCACAGGCATGGAGATGATAGGGTTTTCAAAGAATCTCCAGCAACAAACTGACAGTAACTCAGTTATGTGGAAAGGGTTCTTCAACAAGCCTGGAAACAATCCTGGTACTTCATCTTCTAAAACGATCAACGAATCAACAAGTGATTTCTATCAACATGAGTTCAACAAGCCAGATTTTACAACTGGGATATCTGAAACAAGTGGCGAGAATCTCATAGTTGGGCCTGACTCAGGCAACTGGCAAGAGAATAATAGGTTGCTTGTTGATGATTCTTCTTTGAGGTGTGTATTTCCTTGTGAAGGAAATGAGAGACCAAGTCAAGGTCTTTCGCTGTCCCTTTCTTCAAGCAATCCTTCTAGTATTGGCTTACAATCTTTTGAACTGAGACAAACCAATCATAACAGTCATGATCAACAAGATGATATGAGGTTTATTAGCCCTTCAAGTTCAAGAGATGGGTTCTTTGGAAAATCTGCAAATATCCAACAACACCAACAAATGATTCAAGATGGGTTTTTGGGAAAAGCTGCAACCATCCATCATCAAGGTCAGTTCCATCTCCGGAATTCGAAGTACTTGGGTCCTGCACAGGAGCTTTTAAATGAATTTTGCAGCCTTGGAACCAAGCAAATTGATGCTCCAAAGCAAAAGCCTCTAAAGGCCAAACAGTGGGATGATGAGAATGCCGGTAGTTCTTCAAGAAAGCAAGCTCTAAACTCCCTTGAGTTCATGGAATTGCAAAAAAGAAAGACAAAGCTGTTTTCAATGCTGGAAGAGGTATATATATTTTTCAATAATTTCATTTTTATTCCATAAAGATCCTTTCTTTTTCCGTCTTTTCAATCTACAGAGGAAAATACAAAAACATGTTTCTCAATCCAATTTAGTGAAAAAAAAAGTTACAACTTTTACTTGATTTTTGATCGGTTACGTTCGCTAAGCATGGTTCTTGAACTAATTTGGCGACTTGGCGGCTCTGCATAAATGCCCAGATCGTGACAATTGAGCTTTTCGTTTACTTTCAGAAAAATTTATTCCCTATCTTTTCATGGCATCTAATTTTCATCTAATAGTTCTCCATCTCATAAAAATATCATTTTTTTTCAGTGGCCAAAGGTCCAATTTATACCTTTCACTCATTTATTTTCCTTTCTTCTCATGTGTGTTTAGGTTGATAGAAGATACAAGCACTACTGTGATCAAATGAAAGCTGTAGTATCTTCCTTTGAAGCAGTGGCGGGTAACGGGGCGGCAACAGTGTATTCAGCTTTGGCTTCCAAGGCCATGTCAAGGCATTTTAGATGTTTAAGAGATGGGATTGTTGGTCAAATTAAGGCTACAAAAAAGGCCATGGGCGAGAAAGATCCTGTGGCACCAGGCACAACTAGAGGTGAAACGCCAAAACTAAAAATTATTGATCAAACTTTGAGGCAACAAAGGGCTTTCCAGCAGATGAGCATGATGGAAAGCCATCCATGGAGACCACAAAGAGGCTTGCCTGAAAGATCTGTATCTGTTCTTCGAGCTTGGTTGTTTGAGCATTTTCTTCACCCGTAAATCCTCTTTATCCTTTCTCACCTTTCTTTTTTCCTTTTTACAAGACTGGAAGTCTTTATATAAGTAAAAAACAAAGTAGATTTAGTGAAAGAATCAGTGCTTTTTCCCAAGAGAAAAATAGAACAACCGTTTTTGTTGTCCTAGTTCTGTAAGTTTTCATACGTAGAGTATCTCAATCATTTTGCTTGCAGAAACAACGCACTCTTTTGTTAGTTTCTAACCACCACTATTCAGATTCCATGTTTCAAATCTGTCATATTATTTTCAATCATTAAGTTTCTTTCCCAAATATTGCTTGGCCCTCTCTCTTTGTTATTTTTATGTGGATTTAATATCTGTTACATAGGACCCATCTCTCTCGTACAACTGGTGAAATTAATATTCATAGTCACAAGCTTCCACTATTAACAGTGTACTTCCATGGCAAAAACCCTTTGCAGGTATCCAAGTGATGTTGATAAACATATTCTAGCCCGCCAAACAGGTCTCTCAAGAAGCCAGGTACGTACACATTTGTCTATGGTTTATTTTAATGCTTCATGAATTAATTTTTCTATTATCAATATGGCATATATTCTTAGGATCCGTAGTATGTTTGATCATCTAATAAAATAATATAGCATTATTTTATGATATCGCCATATATATTATATATCTTTATGTCCTTTTGTTGATTTCTTCATTGTTTCAATAGGTGTCCAATTGGTTCATAAATGCAAGAGTGAGGTTATGGAAGCCTATGGTGGAAGAAATGTATTTAGAAGAAACAAAGGAGCACGACAACAACATGGCATCTTCAGATCATGGAGTTACTGATCTTGATGACAATGGCCGCCCTAATCAAAATCCTTCTACTTCTGATCAAAAACCTTCACAGGACCAACTCATTCGAATTGACTCAGAATGTCTATCTTCCATTGTCAATAACTCTGATAAGAATGATTCTAAAACCCCAAAAACCCTTCCTACCCAAAACTTGCACCACCAACAGCAACAAAATTTTGGGACATTTGGAGGCATGGAATTGGATTTTTCGTCTTACAATCAACACAATGTGGGTGGGGTTTTATATGCTAATCATGACAATGCTAATCAAAATTTCAACGGTGGTGGCGTGTCGTTGACGTTAGGGTTGCAACAGCATGGTGGAAGTGGGGTGAGCTTAGCATTTTCAACTGCATCACAAAGTTCTTTATTTTACCCCAGAGACCACATAGAAGATTGCCAACCTGTTCAGTACTCACTTTTAGATGGTGAAGGACAGAATTTGCCTTACAGGAATCTCATGGGGGCTCAGTTGCTTCATGACTTGGCTGGATAGAAACAAAGCTTCTTCATCGATCGGGCGGTTTGTGCATGGGAAAGGATATGGTGATGGTATAGATTAGTAGTTTTAGGCATAGATAAATACCATACAATATATATACATAAAAGCTACACTTGGTTAAATACACTATGGAAATTAGTTCCATGGCCGGTAGTTTTGCATTTCTCTGATCTTTTCTTAATTTCGAAGAACATCTTTATTTCCCGTTCATTAGGATAAATTGGAATTGCAAGTAATTGATGAAAGGTTTATACAGATATTTCTTTCCTATGAATTAATATGTTTAATTTCCAAAGATTTTCAGTATAGTACCAGTTGGTAGGCCTCTTTTTGCTCTATCTCTCTTGTCCAGCCTAAGTGATTGAGTCGTTTGTGGCTGTTATTTGGATTGAAGTTAACATTTTCCTTGAGGTCTTATTTAGGTGTATTTATTTTTTCAAATGAAGACAAATTAATTTAGCAACACACCATGGTTGGGTCCTTAGTTTTGGAGATTAAGACAAGTCCTATAAAAATTACAGAATATATCGTGAATATAATTTCATGTGTTGTGGTCCCTAATTCATCTTCATGAAGATGATATTTCATGCATCTCGAGAGTTGTCTGCTTTTATGATTTGTCAAGATTGGCATGGTTTATGCTACTGCTTTTGCTGATGAAAAGGTACTTTTATTACCTCCCCTTTTAGATGGCGTGAAGGACTTTACGTTTTTAAGTTTCTATATATGATTATTTGTTTTCCCAATATTTTTCTCGTTTTGTCTTGGACCATGTCCCTTCATGCTAGCTGAAGAATATCGATGCAATTTTATTTTTTTTTTTCATGTTTGATGATGTGAATGGCCACCGGACTTTATAGAAGCAACCATTTTTCATGTTTGATGATGTGAATGACCAATCGACCTTATAGATATTCATATACCCATTTAGCATATATATATATATATATGTATAGCTTCACTATTGTGAAAAGAAAGAGAGAAATTTATCTCTCTTTTAACAAACAGGAAAAGAAAGATGAGGAAACATTTTTAAAATGAAACAGGAAGCTTATTGAAAGAACGTGCATATGTCTTCGATAGTTAGTACGTACCCTATTAATTTTGCTCATTGGTGACCTGCATGAGCAAATGAAGTAGGTGAAGGAATCCATGAAAAGCATGGGAAATTAACCTAACATGAGATGCATTAAATAATATACCAGTTTCGTGGAAATTTAATTATTTTGCTTCAAGGGGAAAGTGAAAATTTGAAAGAAGAGAGATAATAATTATTGCATTAACGTTGGAGACTTTCAGAGATTATAATTATTGATGAAAGTATTGACATGCTCTAATGTTTTAATCATTTGCATAACTTGCGAAAAATTTACTTAATTTGCCTATTCTTTTGAACGTGACATATCCTTGAAATCATTATTGTTTAAGAAACCAAACAATGCATAACGTTTCATCAGCTCATTTTTGTAGTATTTTTTCTTTTATGCACGTTACAGCTTCACCGACAACAAGAGGGTGCAAAAAGAAGCCATGGCATTTTCTTTATTTAGGTATCTTATTATAGAATGTGGATTCTCGGTTGTGATTGCTCTTCGTGTCAAGATCGATGTCCAAGTACTAATGGAGAATACTTGCAACTGTGAAAAAGGAAACATACATACACACACATACATATTTGAATAAAAGCTCTCTGGTGCGGGAATGCGGACTTAACCTAGACGACATTACATAGTTGTTTCAAAACTTGAAAAAATAACGTGGTTTATTAATTCTGAATTTATTTGTAATTTTAAAAATCGTGCAAACGTTCATGTTTAATAAAAATTTCATATTGAAATTCTTTTTTTAGGGGGATTATTTTGCCCTAACTTACATTATTTCAGAAGAAAAAAAATAACATGTCCCCTCCAGGAGTCTCGCCCAAGTGATTGATTTGCCTGAATAATGTTTAAAATATGGCATAGCATGTCAGTAAGCGAAGGCTAGCTTGTGCTAACAAACAAGCTAAGGCTTTGATTTGCTTCGATTGGCTAAACAATTGCACCCAAAATGATTTAAGATTCATCTTTACATATCAAGTAATTAGAAAGAGTATTAGAACACGCCGAAGAGTGCAACAAAATACGAAATGTGGCCTTGCAGCATCTAACCGGAGTATCTACATATATATATTTTAGCAAGCTTTGAGTTACTATAATCACAATTTGCAAAACACCATTATGTAATATTTGATCTTTGAGTTCCTCGGCTGCAAATTTTTTTATTAACTTGCATCGACTATGAACATATTTATTTCTTTGCCATGGGCTATCGATCGAGTTACTCGCATATGATGCTGATCACGAAGATACTACCATGCTAGGGCAAAAAGAAATAAATAATAATAATATTAAAGCTTTGAATGGAGGACAGGATGTCAGTTGATTTTAATATGTCAATCGTACTCATGTCATCATTAGCTCTCACAAAATTACGCTCTAGCCTCTTAATGAGGAAGGGGGGGGAGGTGCAACTTCATTTTTCTGCCAAGTAAATGCTTATGACGAGCCCAAGCTCCACAGCTCTGTGCGGGCCTAAGCCTTCAACTATATTCTTCAGCTTCATAGCCTGCATTTAAAGGCCTGCCTGCATTTACTTTTGAACTCTATAGTAGGTGGCAACTTTCGCTAGGACCACTGGTTTAAGTTTTGGACAAACAAAAGAGTGGCGCTATTAAGAGCCCCCCATATGTGCAGTTTTTACTAGGAAATTTTAAAATTATCATAAATGATAAGTCAAGTTGCAATTGAAATCTAATTTATTTTGAAAGTTCGTAGGGTCAATTCCCATTATTTTAGATGGAGACTATCTCCTTGTCAAGTAATTACAACCTTTTTTGTTTTTTTACAATGAAATATTTTGTGTTCTTAAACCCTATTTAAATTCTTGTTTATGGGCTAATGTTTGTTCTTGTCCTTGTAAATTGTATTTTCTTAGGTAGATTAAAAATAATGTTACATTTTTTAAATATTATTTTAATTTTTTATTTTAAATAATGTGTCAAGTAATTATTGGGTGATAAAATGATATAACTTTTAAAATTATCCATTGCATCATTATACTATTTAATAATTGTTTAACATATATTTTAAATAAAAAAATTTGAGATACCATTTAAAAATAGTAATATTATTCTATGGAATAATTTAAAAAAATAAAATCTTACTAATTTGATTGGGAGAGAGTGAGTTACATCCTTAATAACTTATTTGTACAATTTTTTTTGTAGAAGTTGTAAAACTTTTATACACAATAAAATTTTTCAATACCTAAAAATTAATAAATTCAAAAATTAATAAATTCAAAATTTAACAGATGTCTAAAAGCTACGAGGGAAAAAATACTTTCTAGGGGAATAAGAGTACTTTAAAAATAAATTTGTTAAGAAAGTGAACAAAAATCTCAACATTGATAACAAAAAATGAAGAGAATTATAAGTATGTAATGAGTGAATTATATCTCTATTCGTATGATGCTTTTTGGATAAAATTCAAAAGTAAAACCACCGTAGTTTAGGCTCAAAGTGGACAATATCATACCAATATAGAAATATATATAGTTCATTGGGATTATTACAAGTGGTATCAAAGTCATGACCAAAAGTTAGTCATGTGAAAGAAATATTTGGAGCCAAATAAAACCCAAAAATAAAACCATGAGGGTTTAAGCTCAAAGTAGATAATATCATATCAATGTAGAGATATATATAGTTCATTGGGATCATTATAAGTGGTATCAAAGTCATGATCCAAAGTTAGTCATGTAAAAGAAATATTTGGTGCCCAATAAGAAAGTGGAGAGTCTAGTATGCTCTAGTTTACTTGCGATATGATCTATGTTTGTACTTTATAAACAAGCCATGGTGTGTTCTAAACTTCACATAAGGCGTGTGCCCACAACGCAATAAAGATAAGTAGTAATGAGAAGTTGACTTGATAGAGCGAGCTTTTAAAGTAAACGGTACTCTAGCACTTCACGTAAAGCGTGCGCCTACAACACAGTGAAGATAAGTAAAAAAAAATGAGTACCAAAAGAGAGTAAGATCTTCTTGTGTGAAAGATAGACAGATGGGATATCGTTTGGATAGAGGTTCAATGGTCCTTTATTCGATGGGATGATTGCTTGCCGATATTGAACCTTAAGTATATAATGCAATCACAAAATAATTAAAAATAAACTAGAAAGAGAAAGTAGAAGAAAAACACACATAATTTATTTGGTTTGGTGATTTGTTTACATCCATAATGGATCAAGATCTCACTATCTTATTATTAAATCACAATGCATTTGCAAAAGCATGCCTTTTATCATAAAGAACTCAATAACTCACAAAGAACTCTCTAAATTATTATCACTTGTAATCTATATTTTTTCTCTCACAAAGAATCACTAAGACTTCTTATAATGTATTTACAAGCCAATTTAGACACTTTATATAGACATTTGATATCTTAGGTTATTCATAAACCTAGTGGAATTTGGTTTAAGAATTCCTATTTTACTTAGAATATAAATTAAAATACTAATTTATAAAATTCTATTTCACTTAAGATACAAAATATTAGTTCACTTAAAATTATAGATGATTTTTAATCAATTTTTCATAAAAGCGATATATATAATAAATAATTTTAATTTTTTTATGTTTATAGTAATATAAAAGAAGTTTGATGAGATAAACTACGGGGTGAAATAGCTCAACACCAAACAAAAAGCTTATGGTTTTATTTATTGATTTTTATTTGGGATATGTACAATTTTACCTTAATGTTTTAGATTAATTAATAATTTTATCCCGATTAAATCTAAAATATCTAATTTTATCATAATTCGTTAATTTTTGCCATAAATTTAAATAAAAAATTTACATTTAATATATTTTTACCATTTTATCCTCAATAATAACACATGCAAAAAATATAAAAAATATGTAAATGAACACGTGTCATTGTATGATTTGTGACAAATGGTACGTGTCATCGTATAATTAGTAATATTTTTAATAAAATAAAATTAAAAAATTAAAAATAAAACTAGCATTCACTAGTAGTGGCATGTGGCCGACCCCCTTTTTTGATGACAATGATATTAAAAAAATTAAAATTTATATCATTTGACTCAATTTTTTTTTATTTACATAGTGATAGAATTATTTTTGACAAAAAAAGACCAAAAAATTATCAACAATGGTGGAGAGTGGTAGTGGCCCCTGCTACTCTCCACCATTTTGACCATTTTTTGGTTTTTTTTTTTATCAAAAATGATCCAACCACTATTTAGATAAAAAAATGAAGTCCAATAATATAATTTGATAAATTTTTATTGTCAGCATGTCGCCGAAAAACAGAGACCGACAATCGGCTAGCCATAGTGCCAGTTTTTATTTTTAATTTTTTTTGTATAATTTAATTTATTTACAAATTATTTTTAAAAAATAAACGAATTACATGATGACACGTATTTAAAAGTACTAATCACATTATGACACGTATCATATTATTAAAATTTATTTTAAAATTATATTAAATTAAATTAATGAATGAGATTATGTTACGTGTTCGAAAAGATAATAAATGAATAAGATTGTACCACGTGTTTAATGTGTAATTTATTTGTATGCTTAGAATATATTTTTTACTCTTCTACTATTAAAATTTATAGTAAAAATTAATGAATTAGAGCACAATTTGGTATTTTAAATATAACTGATGTAAAATTATTAATTAACCTTAAATATTATGATAAATTTGTACTTATCCCTTTTTTATTTTATTAATTTACTAAATATACCTCTTTTTTTTCTAATAAGAGAAAGAGAGATTTCGAATTTATAATCTCCATTTCAATAAAAGAACAATACATTTATTAAACTATTCAAATAAGTGCAAGTTTAACTCCGTTAGTTGCAGTGCAAATTTGCTTCATTCACAAATACACTTTTATTAATGTAACTACTTAAATATTAAAATATAAACAAAATATTTGTTATTTTTAGACATCAATTAATTTGATTAATAAAATTTATTAAATAGAACTGAAATTTTGAAATTCAAAACTCAGTATATCATGGTAATATTCCAAATTTGGCGGAGGCCAGAGCCGTTTGCCCAATTGCCATTGCCCTGCAAAAACAAGGACTCTTCCAGAAACTGAAGTTGGGGAAGCGCTTTTAGACCAATCGGAGCCATTAATGGCTTTTATGTCTATTACAATTATTTTAAATGTTTGCGAACGGTGAAGCATACGGACCATTGATCAAGATAACGGTGGTCCCACCTCAGCGATGCTCGGAAAGCGAGAAAACTTTTTCCGACATGTGTGTATGGGGCCGGGCCCCTCTCATATCTTCCTTAACTTGAGAAATTAGCAAGTGGAAAGGTCATGATTGCCCACATGTCCTACTACTATTGGAAAGTTATATTCCAAAAAGTCACTTACTGGGATACTTTAGCACTGCCCATGAATATGTCATTTTGTTCACCGACACTTCGCGGTTTCAATTATTAAAAAATTTGAAGATAAAGTATAATACTAGTTTGATATTTAACTAGGTCAAACCAAGTCAAAATTGTAATAAAGAATACTGTTGTATTGCTTGCTTGTTAACACAGAAATTTCATTAAGAGCTATCTATCGTTTATTAAATTATGAACATAGAATTATAAAATTGGGTTATGGTTGGTTATACTTTTATTAAATGGTTGAAATCATTTAAAGATAATTTTTATTCAAAAGAAAAAAATATTAGGGTAAGTGGAAATCCCCCATTTTGAAAAGTTCCCTAATGAAGGAACAAGAAATATTACAGAAGTAAGCAATGATTAGGCCACTTTGTAATTTACATTATTAATTCGATCCCAAATCGACTCTATAAGCAAGATTAAAATATGCGAAGACGACAATCCAAAGGGTAGCGCCAAATTGTACAGACATATTTAATTATAGTTAAAAAAGACATCTTTCAAGTTTTAATCTTTTTAATAAATATATAAATATAATATGTTTGTTTATGGTCATGCCGTGTGATCCTGCTAATAAAAAAATTGTCATCCAAATCTAAGTGTATCATGATGGTGCATGCCTCGTGTGTCAGAGGTTCATAGATTGCTCGCCAAAGATTCCTGAGAAGAGGAATATAAACAGATAGATTGCTCACCACATTGCTCTAACAATGCTTGAAACGCGTAGAAGTACAAATTACATTAACATATTCCTGTTCGTTCACCAATCTACTCTTAGTTACACTTACAAAATTGGAAATTTGATGAATTAAATTAAGGATATTATAAGAAGCATGAAGGAGAAAGCTTAAGCTACCATCCTAAAATAAACAATTTGACACTATACTTCGGTGACCTCGCCCGGTCTACACACGCCCACGTCTATCTCCATGCCTTTTTTGCTTTTAGACTTCATGACTCTGCAACAATTTCTTCTTGGTGACTGCCAAAAGACCCCAAAAAAAAGGCAAAAGTAACCGGTATTAGTTAAAATAATCTGTTGAGCAAGTTTCTTGTAAAACAAAAATATCTTCAATGGTGATACAAAAGGTGAAAAAAAGGAGAAACGGAATTGATGTACTCACTCTATCCCATAGATATGGGTCAGGTTTTTTGTAAACCACTATTATGTCAAGATCAGCAGGATTAGCCATCTTCCACCTGCACTCAGGGTGAGGGATCTGGTGCCGAACATACTGGCTCACTGTTTGGTTCATTGAAGAATCGAAGGTTGCATTTGACATGTAAAATATAAAAGGTTTTTGACAAAGGTTTCGGCTAACTGGACGAGTGTTGAAAGCATATGCTGTGTAATCTGCTCTTCTGTACCAATTCAAGAATGTTCTTGAAGGCATTTCCATCTCACGGGGTGAAAAAATTCCACGAAAAACTTGAATGGCAAAGCCCCATGAAACTGTAATTGTCCAGGTCCTACGTTTGTCATAGCAGATGGATTGCTGCATGATTGCTGCTGAATCAAGCTTCTTGGGAACCATCAAATGCTGAAGGGCTTCAACCCTAGTCATATTGGGAAAGATGGGCTGAACTACGTCAAGGTGATGAAGTGATACCAAGGGCGTAACCGGGTGGGCAGCAAGGAGTCCAAACAGGTCTCCATACACATCATACTGAGCCATCCACCAAGAAGAGACTGTTAGAATCAGTAAGCATCATTTCATGTCTAAAAATTACGGAGATAAGATGCAGCACATATAATTGAAACAAGAGCAAAGATAGACTAGGCCACATAGAGTGCCCGGCAATATGCACCACCTCCTATAAACATTTTCAAAGATTTAAGCCTTCTAAGAATGGCATTTTCTCACCATTGATAAAATACCTCTGTTCCAAGGTCATATTTATACTTTTATGCATAAAATTTGTGGTAATGCATCTACATGGAAGGCCAAAATAAACTAACCGATTGCATTGACATTCAAATTGTCTTAGCCCTTTAGATGGTGCTTGTAAACCAAACCGAAACTATACTTCGACATGCATACATCCATAATGCGAAACAATGGCCTCTTTATTTAAAAAAGCTACAGTATGTAACTTGTGATTTAGATTTAAGCTAAAGCCTAAACTTTGCCACCCAAAAAAGAAAGGAAGAAGAAACAAAAAAAAGCGAAGGCATTCATTAATTAGCATCATAGAAGTCCTACTCTCTATTTCACAAGGAGCGTGAGTGCTACGCACACCACAATTGCTCGTGGGTAAGACGCTAGCTCATGTGTGACGAAACCAAGTCCAAAATACATCACACGTGGACCCCATTAGGACACCCGCGAACCCAGCTACGAACAACTTTGCTACCACATGCCAGTCCTGTTCAGTTTTTGGACCCTAAACTCTAAAGCTTATAGACCAATCTTACCGTCTAGAACAACGATAAACGATTAAAAAAAATAAAAAAGAAAAGAGAACCGAGCCAAGCAATCGACATGTAAACTGGAATTCCGTGAAAAGCATAAAGTCATATCGGCAACTATCAAAACGCTCAAATTGAAACAAACACATTTTAAAAAAAAACCCACTTCATTAACAACACAACAACCCTGCTAATTCATTGCCAAATTCTAAGCAAGTACCCTTGAAATTTGACCATATCGCGATATTATTAGAAAAAAGAAATGAGAAGGTTCTAACATTCTAGTACTGGATGAATAATCACCGTCAAAGAGTTCACGTGGGGACAAAACCCACCAGAAACCCGGATTGTATAGACCGAAAAATTACCCAAGTAAAAAGCCTAAGAGACGTTGTAAAAGCGAGGGTTAAAAAAAAAAAGCAGAGACGACTCGGGGGAAATAGTGAGTGAGTGAACGAGTTGCAAACCTGGTGAAAGCCGAGTTCTTTAGTGAGCGGAACACCAAGTTCGGCCATACAAGCTTGCATTCGATCATCGGACCCGTACAATCCCGGGTACCTATGTATACACCTATCTTGCATCTTAACAAGCGCTTTAGCCAACGGGTAGCTAATAGCAAAGCCACCACCGCCATAAGCCATGCCATAAGAGAAGAATATATTTTGCAAATGACTCTCCGATAAACTCCCGATATAATAATACTGGGTATGATCGTATTTTCTCAAAACCCTAATCAAATTCTCGGTTATAAAAACGGTGTCATCGTCCCCCATCACAAACCACCTCACATTTTTAAGTCCAATGCGGAGCGTTTCGGACACGATGCGTGAGATCCGTATGGCGGAACGGTGGCCCTGCTTGTTCGTGTAAGGAAACTGTGAGGTGTCGCTCGAGACCTTCAGCGGGGGCAAGTTTTCGCTTTGGTTGGTTTTCACGACGTCGTCGAGCCAAACGATGCCGCGCATGTCGTTTGGCCGGTACCATATCTTGATGTACTCTTTTCTTTTGTTCCAGAGCTTCGACGACGCGGCGATGCCGAACACGATGTGGCGGATGTCGGTGGGTCTAGACGTCCTAGTTTCCTGAGATTCGCGTCGGTGGAGATGGGCGGTGACCTTTTGATTTTGAACCAACGACTCGGGTGACGACGTTGCTGTGATGTTCGGAACCGTTGGTGCTGCTGTTGTTGTTGTTGTTGTTGATAAGCGATCACTGGTGGAGAAAAGAGGTTCGTCGTCGCAGGCGGCGCGTGAAGTAGAAACGAGCTTCAGCGTGTAGACAACGTAGGTGACTAAAATGAAGAGGATAAGCCATAACATGAGTTTGGGTGCGGGTCGGGTACCCGAACCGGTTCCTGCAATGTTGTTGCCCGATGGGCTTCTCACCTGATCCCAAATTGGCTTCTCTGAATCTTTCGGTGTTTTCATTTTCCTCTCTTTCTGGGTTTGTATTCTGGATTTCTAATTTTCTATTTTGCCTGGAGAATGTGTGCAAAAATTTTTTTTTAAAAAAGAGCTAATGCATTGGTTGAAAGGCGTAAGATTGGAAGAATCTCAATGGGTTGTTGCTAGGTTTGGACAATCAGAGCTCAAATGATGGGGACTAAAATCCCCATTTATCAATGTTAAAAATGAGAAAGAATCGTCTAGATTTGGTAAAGTAACTCAAATGTTGAACCCAAATTTGAGATCAATGCAAGATGAACATATGCCCAGAAGAGAAAATGTGGTGAATAATTTTTTTAAGATTGTGAGCTACGAATTGAAGAAGATGAAATGGGAGCGCAGAGAGGTAAAGATGAGAGCATGCATAGGCATAATAGCTAATGCAAGACTCTGTTCCGGTAGGGGCTTCCACAGGGAAGCTAGTATATTTACGTTTTTTCTTTCTTTTTTCTTTGGGTGAAATGTTTCTGAGATTGTATTGGGTGAAGTATCTCGGATTTGTGTAATGTGTGAGTGTGAGAAAAATGTGGTTGATTTGTGATCAGATTTTGGTGTTAGATTGACCCCATGAATTGGCCTTTTTTTTTACACGTTGGTTAGTCCCAGTCTTCCAGACCCAGTTGTTTTAGAGGAGGATTTGCCACGTATAAGTTTGGCCTCAAAATATCAGATGATTGCACCGACTCTGTATGACTCTCACCAAAACCAAAGACGCGTTTTGGCCTGAATTTTGTTATTTAGTTTGCAACGACTCACTGAAAATAAACCCCATATTAAGTAAATACTTTCTTTTTTGTGATTTCGAATATAATGTTATAAAAAAATTCGCCATATCATATAGATAGGTATATTAATGATATACCTCATATTTATGAGAATACTTGTCATTCGATGATAAATAGTGATAGTGGTCATTATCAATCATCACGTTTTTTTTTTTTTTTTTGCATTTATAATATTCTGCTGATAAAATTAATTTTATTATCGCGTAAATCATAATAATTTAAATTTAATAATATTAATTTTGAGTTAAATTATAATTGGTCATCAAAAGTTGATTGGTTATTGATGACGGCGATTATTAACTGGCTGCTCCCTTTTTATTTATTTATTAAATTATTTTATTAAATTTATTACAATATATTATATATATTTTTATTTTATTTTTAAATATCTATTAATATTTGACACATATATATTATATAGTGTACTTGTATCACAATTTTTAACTAACACATAACAGATGAAAAAATTATTAATATATTATTAAAAGAGATTTTCAGTCAAATTTAATAAAATTTCAATAACAAATTATAATAAAATTAAATTTTTTAAAATTTATGAAATAAAATTAAAAATTATATCAAATTCAAAAAAATAAAAATATTTTTTACCCATTTATTATTAGACTCATTTTTTTTAATTGGACCACTTAAGAAATATTTTTTAACTCGATTAGTTAAAAAATTCAATCCACCAAATGGTCAAACTATTTTTATCATATAAGAGATACTCACTTAGCATAATAATAATTTAATCTATTTAAGAAATAGATAAACACTTAATATAATTATCGTTTAAAAAACGTAAGAACGTTCTTAATTAAAAAAAAATACTCATTATAAATTGAAGGCATGTTTTATGGGAGAATGCATAATAAAAGTATACACAAATATAGTAGTATAAATCATTAAGTCATTAATTTCCTTACACTATCATTTTGAGATTGATTACGGGTTTTAAACTATTATTATAATATAATAAAATATTTTTTTAACTCAATTACTTAAAAATTATAATTGACTAAAAATAGTTTATTATTTTCATCATATAAGGGATAATCACTTAAGATGATAATAGCTTAATCAGTTTAAGAAATAGATAAACATTTAGCATGATTATCATTTAAAGAACGTAAGAATGCTCTTGATAAAAGAAAAGTACTAATTATAAATTGAAGACATTTTTTTATGAGAGAATGCATAATACATTCACACAAATATAATGGTATACATCCCTAAATTATTTAATTTCATTCATTTTCTTATACCATCATTAGAATTTGATTACGGTCCTAAACTTTTCAATTAGAATTTGATTACGGTCCTAAACTTTTCAAAATCAATTTTTAGATTGTCTAAGTCAACGACTTTTAGATTTTCCAAATCAATAATAGTTGGAGGTATGTTTATTTATATTATTATTTAATTCTAAAATTAATCTAAATACTTTTAAAATTATTAAACATGTTTAGAGTTTTAGAACCTACCATATACTTCCCAATAAGAATGCGTTCAATTTATAAATGGCGTCAAGAACGTTATTACGTGATAATCACATTCCTTAAACGGATTAAGTTGTTATCACATTAGGTAATTATCCCTTATTTCTTATGTGATAGAGATAATAAACTGCTTTTAATTAATTATATTTCTCAAGTGATCGAATTAAAAAAAGGAGTCTAATATTGGTGTGTGTTTAAATGTACGTGGACTTCGTGAATTGAATAAAATGGCAGGAATTACATTGACGTAGGGTTTACAAATTTTTGCAAATAAAAGCTGTTAATCAATGTAGCCATTGAACTGCATGGAAAATGCATCATAGAATTTTCGAGTACTTGAAATAATTTGCCCCATTCGTTTTTAAGGCTGAGTTGACTTAAGATTGGGCATATTGACATGTGATTTTCAGGTTTTATTCAGCGTAGTTTTTTTAGGTAAAATAAAACAATCTGTATTCAATTTATCAGATAGGCAAATATTCTGTATATATTGCTGGATTTGCCAAAGAGGCAACAACTCCAGCTAGAATACGAACGGTATCCGAATTTATATTTGACAAAAGCATAGGAGTTAGACATTATTGGACCGAAAGGGTTATTTTGTGAACTTAAAAGCACCTTTCTTTCCGGAGATTAAAACTTGTAAAGATTCTAATGGCATAAAAAAATAAAAGGGAAATTATTATTCCCTCATGTTTTAAGCATTACCTATTCACTTTTTTAATATTTTTATATTATTTAAAAAAACTCTTATTATTATAAAAATTCTATTAAATATTAAATATTAATTTTTTTTTTACTAATCTATTTTTACATTACTATTTTTAATAATTTATTAATGTATTTAAATAATAATAATAATACTAAAATAATTAAAATAATAAAAAGCATAATATATTTATGTTATGATAGAACGGTGAATATTTTACTTATTATATTATATTTTTATGAATATTTAATATTTTAATGCTTTAATATTTAGTGCTCAGGATAAATAAGTAATAAATTTTTATTATTTTTTAACACAATTACTAAAAAATAGTAAAAATAATAAAACTATAATATTTTTATTCTTTTTTAAATAGTATTAAATATTAATGTATTTGAAGATGAATAAAATTTTAAAATATAAAACAAAAGAAAAATAACTAAAAAATTAATCCTTCTATAATAATATAAATATAGTAATTAATTTTTTAATTACTTTTATTTTAGTATTATTTTTTTAAAAATTATATTAAAAAATTATGAATAAATAGTAATGTAATGATATATTATTAGAAAGATAATAAATAATTAAAATTTAAAATAATTTTTTATAATAATAAATTTTTTTAGATAATATAAAATCAGAAAGTAATTTATAATTTCCCAAAAATAAATCAGAGGATCGTAAAAGTAAGTAATTGTACCATACAGAAAAGTGAAAAGGCATTGTTAGCTCGTCAAAACTTTTATTGAATGGACCCAGCACCTTGGCGCAGCCGTTCGTGTAATCTTTGGAAAGGGCAGTTTTTTTTTTTTTTTAATTTAAAAAAATGGGAAAAGGGCAGCTTTGGTCATCTCTTTTTTTTGTTTTTTTAAGTAGAGAAGAAATTTGAACTGCAACTTTTATTTAAAAATTAGTGTAAATGTAGTGTCAAACCTTTATTATCAAACTATTAACACAAGCAATTAAACACAGCATAATTTAGGGCCAGGTAAATGCTGGGCGTGAACCCACTAAATAATACATTATTTTAGAAAATATTGTTTCCCCATAAACTCGTGAAAATTAATATTTGATATCTTAAATTATATTTTAATAAATAATGTGTCAAATATATATTAAATTTATTAAATAATTTTAAATTATTTTATCATCTAATATTTATTTAATATATTATTTTTTTAAATATAATGATAAAATACTTAATATTACTTTTAATATTTTGTGCCAATTATCATCTTACTATATGCACATGCAAGATGCAACACCATTTTCTTCAAAATCCCTACAATTTTAGCAAAGGAAAAGAGTGAAACTTGGAAGTAAAGAAAATGGTTGACCTGAAAGTTGTATCTTCCTTAAAACGGTTGACCTGAAAGTTGTATGCTTAGAAAAGAAAATGATATAATATATGGATTACCCTTCCACCAACCACATGTTTCAAAGAATTTTGACCAATTTAAATAACTTTTTTTTTTAATGATTAGTATGTAAAAGGTAGTAAAGAAAAGGTGGGATCAAGAATTGAATGTTTTAAACACTTTTAGTGCATTTTTCTCTCTTTTTTTTTTAAATAGAAAAATAAATTTATTGTAAGTGTATTTATGATAATAGTTTAGTGGTAAATAATTTGTTTTCAATTCAAATTCTCTCTTCTTCGTGTTTAAAAAAAATGTATTGTAGATTTTTAATTACCTGTTATACTAAATTTAATACCTATGTATATTAAATTTTTTTATAATTAATTTTAAAAAACACAAGGTAATAATTTAATAAAAGAGGTATAATACACCAAGAGTAGTCAATTTTTTTTTTGAAAATTCTTAATAAATATAATATCATTGAAAGAAATGATATATATTACATATTAGGGTTTCTGATATAAAATCAATTGATTATTAGGATATTTTATAAATATCTCAACCGAAAAATGCTTGAAATAATTATTTCAAGAAGAGAATTATAAAACGCTATTACGAGTGTTATTTTATGACCTTCTGTTTTTATTGAGAACGAAGAATCTTATCTTCGTCCAAAAGGAATAAAATGTTAACATCTATCTTTATACAAGGAGGACAAAAATCAATATATACCCTCACATAAAATGGACAAACAACCAGAACTAGTATTACAGAATGAAAATTATAAAATACCCCGATTATTTTACAACAACACAAAAATTAATTCAACATAATCCAAAACCTAATATAAGCCCAACATCAACTATATATATATATATATATATATATTTAATGAGCTACAGGGCCTGGCAGTGGATGAAAAAGCGGCTGGGTACTGGGTTTTTGTATGACAGCGGTGGTCGTGGGACATGTAGATAAGAGGCTGTCCAGATCCGACAAGGCTCGGCCACTGGAAAACCAACATCGGCAGACCTTGTGACCAAGAAAGAGGCTGGTATCAGCCATTGTTTTGCCTGACCCGCTCTGATACCAAGTTGAATATTTCAGAGAGGAGAAGCTAGTTGTACTAAGAAAACCAGAGAATGAATGGAAGGATTTTGTATTCAATTCACATTGACTGTTTACAGCACTATGGGAGCCTTTATATAGCTCTATGTACAGACCCTTTAGGGCTAAGAATTATTTACAAAGAAATTACATTAAATCAAAAAATAAAGAATTAAGAAGAATCTTTTTTATTGTGAGTGCTGCTGATGGACGTGCTCTGCAATTCCTTTTGCAATACTTCATCTTTTGTCCTCTAGTGAAACAACCTTATTTGGTTTATTGAAGCTTATGTGTAATGCTGACTTGTCTATGGACTGCCAGCTCAGCTCTATATTCCAACCGAAACTCAAATGGACCACAAAATACTGAGAAGTAGCGTCTTTGTTAGAAGAGCTGCCACGGTTGGTTTTAGTTGTACTGGCCCTCTCTGATACGAAACAGAAGCAAGCCTTCGCCTCGATTTGCACCTGCCATGAGCATGGCCTTTATTATAGATCTTCCGAAGCACGATGACGATGATTGGTCCCCTTAGTATGCTTCAAATGCCTATGTAAGGTGCACATATACGTCCACCATTACTATTCACTGCTTCTGTTTTATTTATGGAACATTTTTGACGATTTTGGTCTCTGAATCGATAAAAAAAATTTAAGTGGTCCTTTCTAAATATCAAAATTATTTGCTAGATGGACAAACAATATACACACAGCAAAAAAACATGTCTACTTGTTTGTATATGACAGGTTAATAGAAACCGACGGGACTTATATGCTAGTGTAAAAAACTCAACAGGAAGGAGCAACATTCGCTTGAAATAGCTCCCGTAAATTGAGGCTGCAAGATTTTATTCGGAATTTTGTTTGGCATGATTGATAATTAAAGCATCCTCTAGTGAGTAGAGATAGGTAACTGGAATGTTCTCTGTTAATGTTCTTCCAAACAACGCTTGAGCAATATAGCCGACGGTTTGTTGGTTGGTTGTCCTTTCTCCTGTCAAATATAGATTAATATTTCGAAAGAAGAGTCTGGACTCTGCAGGTTCTGTTTGCAGGACCATTCGCGATTGAGAAGAGAGCTGCATTGCAGTGGCTAACTGTTTGGTTAAAGATGAGAAATTCAAGGTGTGTATTTACTGTTGCTGTGATGAGGATTTGCTGGACTGTATTACTCTGCTGACAATTATGTACTCTTGTTCTTGTTAAAAAGGACCATTTAGCATAATTATGAGGCAAGCTACATTGAATTGTTTAGCAGTGTCTTTGGAACTTGAAGGGTGTAATTACTCACCTTGATACGATTGTCTGGGTTTCATATGGCTAGAGACAATTAGCAGAATGCTTAAACCAGCTTGCAAAACAGAACGGCCTTGTTCCTCGGATTAAAATGCTTAGATTGTGATTTGGAGTAAAAACGTAGTTTTGTAGCGGTATGATGATTGTTTGAAAGCTAGTTGACGCTCTATAAGACTACAACAAAGGGGTTGTAGATTAAGGTTTAAGAAACCAAATTATGCTCCTAAATTATAGATTAAAAAAGCTTCAACTAACTAGTAGCTTTGTCTAATATGTAAACAATGACTAGTCAATTCTCATTGATGTAAGGGAGCTTCTTCATTAGTTTTAACCCTTGGAGCATTTTGTTACGATTTTATGTTTATCCCTTATTTTATCCACCAATTGAGTCTCTATGCAACATGGCCCCCAATTCTTTCCTGAGAGCCCCGTTATCTGTTCAAATAAGTCTACAAACTTCTCTCTTTTTTTAATAAAATAAAAAAAGTTTAGATTAACAATCAAAACGACACACCTCACTACTGTTTCCCGCGCTAAGTCCTTTTGTCTGTCAAACCTCTCTTAAACCCCCAAACAGAACTCTCGTGGAAACCGTTAAACTACCATGCATGAGGAGACTCGCTCATTCCTTCAATCTCCAAAAACTCTCCACCAAAACCTTAATAAACCAAAACCACCATCCACAAGCACTCAGAGCTTCCCTGTCTTTTCACTCTCCATTTCTTACGGACCAAATCTACTCTCTTTTCATCAAAATTGGCCACCGTCTTGACCCCATTTTGTCCACCACTCTCATCTCTCACTCCACCAAACATGGTGACTGTTCTCGTGCTTTTTCATTCCTTTTTGATACCCAAAGCCCTGATATCATCACCTACAATGCTCTCATTTCTGGGCTGGCCCGTTTTCGTCAACCTGTACCCGCTTTACATCTTTTTGATAGGTTAAGGTATCAGGGCTTGAGGCCCGATGTTTTCACTTTGAGTTCTTTGGTTAAGGCTTGTGAGAATTTGGAAGAAAATGAGATTGTTCATGGGGTTTGTTTGAAGCTAGGGTTTAGTTCTGGGGCATTTTTGGTAAGTGGGTTGGTTGAGAATTATGCAAAAAATGGAGAAATTTTGTCTGCTGAGAAGTGTTTTAGGGACTGTTTAAGTGTTGATAATGTGGCTTATACGGCTATGGTTTGTGGGTATGTGTGGAATGGGGCGTTTGAGAAGAGCAAAGAGGTTTTTGTGGAAATGAGTAGTATAGGTTTAGAATTGAATGAGTTTAGCTTAACTGTTGTGCTTGGTGCATTGTTTGATGTAAAAGAAGGGGAGCAGATTCACGGGTATGGTGTTAAAGTGGGTTTGTTGAGTGGGGGTTATAATTATTTGAATAATGCAGTTATGAACATGTATGTTAGGTCTGGGCAAAAATTGGATGCTGTTAAAGTGTTTGATGAAATTTCTGACCCAGACGTTGTTTCTTGGACTGAAAGGATTGCAGCTGCTTGTGACGGTGTGGAAGCCTTTGAATTGTTTAAAGTTTTGCAATTTAATTATTTTGAGATGAATGAGTATACAATGATCAATCTTTTATCTGCAATTGGAGGGGAGAGGATGTTAAGACCTGGGAAGCAAATTCAAACATTTTGTTACAAGGTTGGGTTTCTGGAGGTTGTTTCTGTTGGAAATGCATTGATATCTATGTATGGGAAGTGTGGACAAATAAATGACGCTAAGTGTGTTTTTGATGATATGATTTGTGGGGATTCTGTTTCATGGAATTCCTTGATTGCTGGATATTCTGAAAATGGATTTGTTGATCAGGCTCTTGATATGTTCTATCTCATGCATAAATTTTCACTACAACCTAATAGTTACACTATGGCTAGCGTTCTTGAAGCTGTGTCTAATTCAAAATCCCCGAAGCAGGCAATGAAAATTCATTCACACATAATTAAATCTGGATTCTTGTTGGATGACTCCATGATTTCTTGTTTGATAACAACATATGGGAAGTGCAATCTAATCAATGAATCAAAAAGAGTATTTTCTGAGATTGACAAGAAAAATGTGGCACATGTTAATGCTTTGGCTAGTGCTTTAGTATCTGCTACTTGTCATACTGATGCTCTGGAATTCTTCTGGACCACATGGGCTTCAAGTTCTGAGGTAGATAACACAACTTTCAGTCTTGTCCTTAAAGTTTGTGGTGCCATAACAGATCTGGAACAGGGAAGAGCAGTTCACTCACTGGCACTGAAGGCTAGATTTGATCGTGATAGCTTTGTTGAAAGTGCTATTATTGACATGTATTGTAAGTGCGGAAGCTTAGAAGATGCAGAGAAAGCTTTCAGGAGTATATCTACAGGCAATTTGGCAGCCTTGAATGCCATGATGATGGGATATGCTCAACATGGTTATTATCATGAAGTATCTAACCTTTTCAAGAAAATGTTTGAATTTGGAGCAAAACCTGATGCGATAACTTATCTTGCACTTCTTACTTCATGCTGCCATGCTGGGCTAGTGAGAGAATCACACACTTACTTAGCTTCTATGTTTGAACTTCACGGAGTGATCCCACAGTTAGAACATTATGCATGCATGATTGATTTACTTGGTAGAGTAGGACTACTGGAAGATGCAAAGAAGACTATAGATCAAATGCCCATTCCACCTGATGCTCATATATGGCAAATTCTTCTATCATCCTGCAACATATATGGCAATGTTGTTCTAGGGAGAATTGCAGCGACTAAACTTCTTGAGCTACAGCCTGATAACGAATCTGCATACGTTCTTCTCTCGAATCTCTATGCTTCAGTTGGAATGTGGAATGATGTTAGAAAATTGAGAAAAGAAATGAAAGAAAAATTGCTTCACAAGGAACCTGGTTCTAGTTGGATTCAAGTTGGAGGATCCATACATCACTTCTTTGCCGGTGATACTTCACATCCTGTGAGTGAAGAAATATACAAGGAGCTAACCAAGTTGTATGAGCAAATGATAGCATCTGCAAAACGGTAAAATCTTTTCTTTTCTCAATGGGCTACGTTACAAAACATAGAAATTCATTTCTTGGCAAGCAGAATGTGGGTATCCTTGGATCTGCAATTCCAGGACTTCTAAAAATTTCTAGTTAGTTCTGATTGGTTTGGTTAATGCAAATCTTCTTATTCCCTCTTGTACTAAGACGTGTGAGCCATTAATTACTTGCTTCCAAATGCTATAAATCAATGTTACAAAATTCTGTTTCTCCAATGTGATTGTACATTGTGAGCATGATGAAGCGAGTCCAGAAAAACAGAGACAAAAGATACAGTTTGTTTTAATGCCTGATACTTTCTGCCCTCTTTCAGCTTCTGAAATTTGGACCATATACTGGTTACTCAATATTTTGCGGCCATGGGACCATGTAGAACAGCTGTGGCTCATTGTAACATCAGAAGGATTCTCTTTTCCTCTATGAGGTTGAGGGGTTGGGATATGAAAGTACAACTACATCTGGAAGACTAAAGAAAATTGATGTCCAGTCGAGAGATGGGAGGCATGCCAGCAAATTTCTGATTCCTTTGGGAACAACTTGAGACAAATTAAATCCATAAAGATGATTTGGAAGTTGACTAATTACAAATTAATGTTTGAAAACTGTAATGGTTGTGCCAATCTGGTTGTGAACACGTGTGGATTGAGCAGAATGTGGAAATCTTTTGTCAGATTCATGATGTTCTCTGGGCTCATACATAAAAAATTGGATGGCGCGTACCCAAGTTATATAATTGTTGACTGTAAATTATTTCTCTCATTTTTAGGGGCAGGTGTATCAAAGTTTGTGTTCATGGAGCCAACGTCAGGCTAACAGCTGTAAGATATATTAGTGGAAGCTAAACTGCAGTTAATAGCTACATTATTTATTTATTTATTTTTAAAAAAGCTAGATTATTTCTTTTGTTAATTACTCAATTAAAAATAATTCCATGTCTAGCCAATAGGAAGAAAAACAGGTAAAAGAGTAAATAAATGATAGTTTTTTTAACACAAAATGTTTCTTTAAAAGTACTGACAGACTTCTGAAAGACGTATCGCGTTAAACCTCATGTTCAAAATAATATGTGCAGTTAGCAAATTCAGTCATTCACAACCAGGATCGGAATTCTGAAATGTAGATTTTGCTACAACACTCCAGAATGTGTTATGATTAAAGAATTCAAATATTTGACGAAAACTTTGCTTTCTTTACTTCATAAAATTCGTACACAATAAATATGCAGCAGCAAAGGCTATATATGAAATAGTTAGGAATTATAATCAAAGGGACTGATTATAATTAAAGAATAATTGGAGATGATTTGCTAATTGTCTCAGCACTTGAAATGACAAGGTTTTGCGTGGAAAATGATTTGTCAATGCTGGACATTGACCCGCTTTAATTCTTTCCTTATGAGTTCAATCATTATGACGTAAAATTTTAGCTTTTGGTAGATGAATGCCGTCCAGGATGATTTGAAAAAAAATTGTAAACGAGATTAGAACAAAAATTAAAAAAGGTAGTGATCATGATTCAAATAGAAGATATATTGGGAAAATAACTAAATACATTCTGAAGATAACTGTTATACAGTAGACATATCATCATCATCAGGATCTAATGTTCCCTCGAATAGGGTTTCCTTTGAGCATGCTGGCGATTTGAAGAGGCTTTAGATATCACAGAAACAATGGACTGGAAAGCATTTGCTGCTATTCTCGACTTGATCTGCCCCCTCCTTGGAAGAGGCCTACTGCTGCTCCTAAAACTTTTGTTGATTGAGCCGGCAGCTGGAATATCTCTATCCTTGCTATTCATTATGTTATAAAACCAGAGATCGATATATCTTGCTCCTTTTTCCTTTGAGAGATTGCTGCTTTGAAAAATGTGGATATATGACCAATTGCTTCTGCTGAGAACTTATATAGCAGTGACAAGGTGGTTTCAAAATGCCATCAGCTATGGAGGTCGATTTGGCACAGAGATGAAGGCTAGAAACAAGCTTTTCAGATTGGCGGGAGTTGGGGTGCATGCCAGCGAATTTGTCTGGCTGTATAAGATTCTTTTCAGCGCAACTTGAGACAAGTTGAATCTGTAGCTTGATTTCGTGACCCATTTGAAAATGTATGATCGATCGTTGAGCGTGTCTAATCAAGGAAACTCGTGCGGGTTCCAAAGGTATATCTAGGCTCTACCGTTGATCTCGGAAACATCGTTTTTTGGAATTTCTTAGTGGATAAATGGACAAGGACTATGAAAACCAAAGAAAGGTAGAGATCTATGATTTGTTTTGTTCCTCTTGCCAGATAGATTTTGTTAGTTTAAATACATTTGGGCGGGTCTCAGGGAGCAGGAGCCATATAATAAAAAATTAATACATGCTGTTTTGTAAATGTCCACGTTTCAGGGAAACCTCCATGGTCAAAGTTATGTCAAATTGCTGAATTACGGCCAACAGGATTAGCCGCCTTGCTCTTTTTTTTTATGACAATATGCGGCTAAATCACGTGGTCAAGTAGCTCGTTTTCCATTTCCAGGAACATAATAGTTTACATAACGAGAAAAGAGAGAAAAAATGACGACGACGACGCAAGTAATTAGAGTATCAGGAATCTGTTTCCGGAATATAGCTATCAATTGTCAACTCTTATTGCCAGAATTTGCATTTATCATCAGTTTTTTTTTGGCAATGTTAGAACAGCAGTTGGATAGAGCCATGGACCTACGATAGGGCCCGGTACATGCCCCTAACCTTTATTATAGCTCTTTAAATTTATATTTTTTATATATAATTTTTTAAGATTAAAAAACTTATTTGACTTCTTTCAATTTTTTTTTTAAAAATATTTATACTTAATAAATTGTCAATTTAAAAAGTGATCCCTATAATATTAAACACTTATTTTTTAATACATTATTTAATATTTAAATAATATCTTATCTTTCTTTAAAAAAATATTTTTTAATTTGTAAATGATTCTATTTTAACTTTTTTGACTTTATTATCTTATTTTAATAAAAAAACTAATTTTATATTTATAAACAGTCCCATCTATACATCTTTTTTTTAATAGAAAGAAATTTTACACTTATAATTTTTTTTATGTGAAAAATAAATTTTTTTTTAACATATATAAATAAATTTATAATTATAGAACACCATGATGATTTTATTTTTTTCTTCAATTTATGTTAAACTATTCTTCTTAACTCAAAGGCTAAAAAAAATTCTCCGATAAATAAGTTAAAATCTTTTATAAATTTTAATAATTTTATTTATATATTAGTTAATTTTTTAATATCTTATTATTATAACTTTATATATATTTTTTATGAATCTTGTTTTTTTTACTTTTTGCTTTAAATTTATTAATTTTAAATATAAATTTATTTTTATTAATAATACAATACATGTTTATTGTTTAATATTTTTATTATTTTGGAGTAAGAAAGCCATTTATAATTGATAAATTTTTTCAATTCTTAAAATTATGTTAAAGCACGCCAATTATTATAATTTAACCCTCACAAAACTCAAATTCTGTTCCGCCCATAGAGCTACATATATTTCCAAGAGGGAGAAAATTTCCCTTTTGGATTTCCCTGAATAGACTCAGTTACAAAGTTACCATCCAATGTAAAGAAACCTCCATGGTCTTTTGGTTATGTCAAATTGCTGAATTACGGCCTACAGGATTAGCCGCCTTGCTCTTTTTTTTTATGACAATCTGTGGCTGAATCACATGGTCAAGTAGCTCGTTTTCCATTTCCAGGAACATAATAGTTTACATAACAAGAAAATAGAGAAAAGGCGACGACGACGACGTCGCAAGTAATTAGAGTATCAGGAATCTGTTTCCGGAATATAGCTATCAATTGTCACCTCTTATTGCCAGAATTTGCATAGTTACACAAACCGTAGCTCATTTATCATCAGGTTTTTTTTTTTTTTGTGGCAATGTTCGAACCCGGTAAAGCAGTTGGATAGAGCTATTTCCAAGAGGTTGAAAATTTCTACCCTTTTGGATTTCCCTGAATAGACTCAGTCTCGGATACAAAGTTACCATCCAACGTAAAGAATGTGCCTCTGTCTCTTTGTTTCACGTAATCATGCGCTGCAACATCAATATGCATAATAATTTATGACTTGGGATTCCTTAATCTGCAAGTCCTAATGCAACCCATTTGAATATCTTTAGTTTGTCTCTGTGTGCATGGGTAGCCAGCCATTCCGGGAAAATACATTTGTTTAATAAGCGCCATGCTACTCAAAATCAATCTGCCAGCAATTCTCCTATTTAAATTTTGGAGGGCAAAATAAAATAATGATGAATATGATTCTGTGATTGTATATTCAAACGGCTGGTTCCAATTGATTCTCATACCTCAACCTCTAGGCTTTGAACGTTATATAATACGACTGAATAATCTTGCTGGCTTGTCCGTCAACCCATATCCTACTTATGATTTATAATAATTTTTATAACCAAACCAACGGGCTGTCTTTAATCAAATTGACCAATTTATTAAAGAAAAAACAAATAGAAAACTAAGCACGTTAAAGTTCAAGAAAAAGTACAATTAAAAAAATAAAATAAAAGGAACTTATTATTTTCTCTTGGCTCTCTTCTCTTGATATTCTTACGCGACCTAATACCATTTAAAGGATTTATAATGTAACATCATTCGCCTTTAATTGTGATTTGTGTTGTCAAAATCTTCTTCAGAAATCCTTTGAAGAACTTCTTTTCTTTTACCCAACACTGCTATATATGACAAGTGCTGATCAAGCGTTTACGTCTATAGCACATATATGGGTAATTGGTTTTGCTTGAGATGCAATAGTTCACATGCTCAAATTAGACATTGACAAAATTTTAGTCATTCCAATTCTACTAATGTAATAACTATAAATTCTCGTTAATAAAATGCTGACAAGTGACAGATGAATATTTACCTATGTGGCAACAGCAAGAAAAATGATAATTAATTAACAAAAAATACGGTAATAAAAAATTCAAATAAAAGAGGAGCAATTTAATACAAAAGAGAAGCAAATCACATGATAATTATATGTATAAAAGTAAAATATATCAAAAACACATATTAAAAATTAGTTAATATAAGTACTTGTGTTAGCAGTCTAGTGGTAAAGATCTAGCATTATATTAATATTTATTTTAGTAAAAATTTTAAGCTCAAAATTTTCTTTCTCGTATAAAAAAAATAATATAAGAGAGAAATTTCAAATGAAGTAAAATCGCAGATAGTGATCACATGCAAAAAATACAAGAAGCAATTTTTAAGATGCCTGATTTAAGGTTGCAAAAAATCAAGGAAAGAAGTATTTGCAACATCAAATAAAACATGATCTAACGGTGATTCATAGAAAAAGAGAAAATGTTAGTTTATTTTTTCCATCAAAAGCACACTTACACATAAAAGCTAAGAGAATTTTAAGATAAGCGAAAATGAACTCACACAACATGAACACTATTTACTTTTCTTCGAATTCTCCATGAAACCGTCATTAAAACTTTTTTTTTAAATTCAGAAGAAAAAAAAATTGAATAAGGATTGTGTATTGTTATTTATCAAAATACAAAAAATAAACTTTACATTTATAAAACTATTTTTATGTTAAAAAATGAAGAAAAAGTTAAATTAAGTAATTACACATAAATGAAAAATACACATAAAATATAATTAAGAATATTTGACCTAAAAATTAATTAAGGAGAAAATTATTTGATTTATTTATTTATTAACATCTCAAATAATTTGTTTCCTCTTTAACAAATTATTTGATTTGTTTCCCCTTTTAACCCTCTTCCTCAAATTGGAGAGTAAATGTCAATGACTCTCAACTTACTGAATAGAAAAAAGAAAGCATCTTAACCTAATGACTTAGTAAAAAGATCGACAACTTATTTTTCGCTTTCTATAAAAGAAGTCTTAAGCTCCCCACTTTTTATTCATTCACGAACTGTATGACAATCTATCTCAATATATTTTGTCATTTCATAAAAGACAAGGTTGGCTAAAATAAAAATTGCCACTTAGTTATCATAAAAGAGTTGAGCTAACTCTAAGTGAGATACTTGTAAATCATTTAATAAGTACCATAACCAAGTTAATTCGCAAATAATCAATGCCATGAACCTATATTCTGATTCTGCTAAGGATTGTGATACTATAACTTATTTCTTACTTTTCATGAAATAAGTGAATTATCAAGAAAAACACAATAACTAGTAATTGACTATCGTGTATTTAGACATCCACTTTAATCGACATCGTAAAAGCCTGTTAATTGTAGCGTTCCATGTGAAGAAAATAAAAGACTTTGTTCTGGAGCATTTTTTAAGTACCGCAACACCAGATGTACTGCTTTGAGATGTGATTTTATGAGTTGTTGTATAAGCTAAGTGTGTTGATTGAGTAATAATGTCTGGTCTAGTGATGGTAAGATAAATCAACTTTCCAATCAATCTTCGATAGTGACTTAGATCTTTAAGCAACCCCCCTAATTAGAAGTAAGCTTGAGATTTTGTTCTATAGAAAACTTTGCAGGTTTGGCACCTAGAAGTGCAACCTCATCTAGTATGTCAAGTGTGTATTTTCGTTGGTTGATAAAAATTTCTACTTTAGATTGAACAACTTTTATTTCAAGAAAATACTTCAAATGACCAAAATCCTTAAACCGGAACAAATTGACCAAAAAATTCTTCACCTATTATATCATGTTCTCATTGTTGTAAGTGATGATCATGTCGTTGACATAAAGAATTATAACAATAAGAGAATTACCATTAACCTTGGCAAATAAAGAATAGTTTGTCTGTGATTATCGGAAACTAAACTTCTAGATTGCATTAAGAAACTTGTGAAACTCACTTCGTGAGGCTTGCTTCAATTTGTAGAGAGATTTATGGACCAAGTTTTGCTCTATATGTCGATGAAAACCCGGAAGAAGTGCCCTGTAGACCTCCTCAATCAAATTCCCATGAAGAAAAGTATTTTGAACATCCAATCGATGAAGATGCTAATGAAAAATGGAAGCAATAGCTAAAAGATATCAAAAAGTAGTTAACTTAGCTACATGAGCAAAAGTCTCAATGTAGTTAGTACCCTTGCGTTGAGTAAACTCTTTAGCTATGAAGCGAGCTTTATAACGCTCAATTGAACCATTGGAGTTGTACTTGATTTTGTAGACCCACTTGCAACCAATCGGTCGATGATCAAAAGATAACGGGGCCATACTCTAAGTATGATTTGCTTTAAAAGCTGAGATCTTTTCATTCAAACAACAATCTAATATGGATTGTGGCAAACCTGTTCATATATTTCTGGTTTGACCAGGTGAGAAACACTATTGATAATGGTATGGTGTGAATGAGAGAGATGAGTATAGGAGACATACCTTAAAATTGAATAGCGAGTGTAAGAAGAAGGACTTAAAGTAAGAAACTTGGAATGGTTTACTGATGTGTGCTATAGTAGATAAGCGCAAGCGCACGCTATCGTATCAAGTAATATAGGATTTAAAATCCAAGTATCGATCGCACAGGGACTATGCAATCTAATTCTATAAATCAAGTACTAAAATTATAACTAACTAATTTTTATTCAAAAAATCACAATCTGAAATTTAATTTACTAATCTAACTATATAAATTAAACTAAACAAAAGTAAAGGGTAAAATTCACAAATAAAGATAATCTATTGAACTTATTAACCACTTAATTAATCTCTTAATACCAACTGATTGGTTTAGACACTAATATCATCACAAGCCTCTGTCGATGGTCAAACGACTATATTACACATTCTAACAATCACCTAGATGTCTACGATAATCAAATCAGAATGTAATTCATTAAGATCAAGTTTAAATTATACCATACATGCCACCTAAGTATATGTCTATCCTAGATGGAACTCATAGTTGTTACCCTATGATCATGTATCAAATTATCATAGGCTAAACACATGAATCCCTTTATCAAGTTCATCATGGTTCCTTAATAATTCAAAATATTAATTAGGTAATTGAAAGCATTAAACATAAGATAGAATGAATCAATTCAATGTATCAAGTTCATAAACTAAAAATTAACACAATTCAAATCCATACTAGGTTCACATAGTCTAACCCTAGATGAACAATTTAGCCCATCACAAAACCAAAAGTATCTAACCAATTCATAAAGATCAACAAGAATAAGAATATAATGATAAAGAAAGAGAAGAAAAACTAATTAAAGTGACTCCTTGATGTGTTTTTCATTTTTCTTTGACTTAAAGCTTAAATCTTGATCTTAGTTCTTCAATCTTGAATTTTGATATTTGATTTTGTGTTATGAATTCTTTCTCTAAGTTTTTGCCTCTTTTTTTTTCTCTTCCATCTCCTTGTAATTCATTAAGATCAAGTTTGAATTTTGATATTTGATCAACAAGAATAAGAATATAATGATATAGGTTTATTTTTTTAAATTACTGTTTACTGTAGCAAAAATACTGTTTATGCATTACTGGTCATGTGGTACTATTCATTACCCCTCGTGCCGCGACGCTGGGGTATTATAGCAATTTGATATTTTTGACTTATTTTCATTAGAGTTTCAACCCTGTTTACTTCATTGACTCTAAACCTACAAAAATAAAAATGAAATACATCAAAAGATAAATAATCTTAATTTCTACGAACAAATATTAAATTTGGAAGATGGAAATATTAGACTTAATGAACCTTTATCATTTACCTCGTACTTTTAGAGATGGGTTGGGAGTTTTGTGAGGCGAGAAGAACGTCGAGGTGGATAAGAATCAAGGAGTATCTTAGATTCAGGTAAGACTGGGGTGTCACCATGGCGTCACTTGATGTGTTTCTCAATTGGCTTTTAGGTACTGGCAAAAATGGCATCGCGAAGGGGAATGGTTGACATCATAGCGTAAAAAATCTAGAGGTCTGCGCCGTAGCGTGGAGTGGGTGGCGCTATGATTTTTAGGTTCTGGAGTGGCTCTTGAATTTATGTTGAAATGTCACTGCGACATAGAGAGGTTGGCTTTGTGATGCCTGAGTGTTTTGTTTGGTCATTTTGTGGGTTTTAGACATTATTTGTGGTGTCAAATATTAAAGTTGGTGTGTCTATGTGGTCATCAAAGTTTTGAATTAGAGTGGTTGAATATGAAAATATAAATTCGTGAAATATTACATCATGAAAGATCGAGGTTTGATTCTACTGGAGATCATAGACACGGTAGCCTGTTTAGCCAAGTGAATAACCAAAGAATATGCATTTTTAGTCTCGAATGTTAAATTTATGATTTGGTTTAAAGTTGATAACGTAATATAAACATCTGAAGGTGCGGAGATAAGAGTATATTGGAGCTTTATTGTAAAGCCAATGATATGGTGTTTGGTTAGATGGGATTAGTGTTGGAAGGCGGTTGATTAGGTAGCAAGCTATTTATAAGTTCTTCTTCCAAAACTGCAAATGTAGGCTAGCTTGAAAATGAAGTGAATGATTCATATTTAAAAGTGTCTATGCTTACGCTTTATAACTTCGTTTTATTGAGGTGTGTATAGGAAAGTATGTTGAAAATAGGTACCATTATCATTAAAGAAGGTTTGTAAAGATAAAAACTCTTTTTTCATTGTCAAAACATAAAGCATATAATGGAATTGAGTTTAGACTCATTAAAAGAAAGGACTTTTGATGCGATATTTCTATATCATAAATTAAGTGCAAGTATACACTATCGTATGCAAGTAATAAAGAGACTAAATAAGTCGGATGTCGAACCCACAGGGATAATTTTTTCTTTTTAACCAATTACTAAAATTATATCTTCCTAATAATTATTCAGAAAAATAAAAATTTAAGAATGAATGTAAAAAATATAAAAATAAAAACACAATGCAATGAGATTTAAAGATAGCAACGTAGAGAAAACTTAGGATTAATATTATCCTTCAATATGCTTTTTAATGATTAATCCTCTAATATTTAACTCACTTAGTCTTTATTATTGATCAAGACGCTAATGTATTCACAAGCCTCTTCCAAGGTCATGCAAGTATACCCTAATTTACCAAATACCTATATTCCTATAGTACTTGTAATAAATTAAGATTCATTAAGATTAGGTCTTATTGATCATACATGCCAATTAGGTATATTCCTATCCTAAGTTGAAACTTGCATATGCAACATTGAATGTTACTCTACAATCATGCATCAAATTACCTAGGTCTAAATATATTGATTCCTCTTCCGAGTTTATCAAAATATTACCAATTCATTCACCATATATTGGCCAGATATATTGAAGCATTAAACACAAGTAATTTAAATAATAAAAGACTAAGTTTATTAAATACTAAAAAGATATGGCAAGTTAAGCGCACATATTGAGTTCAAATATTAACCCTAGAAAATAAGTTAGCTCATGGCTACAAGAGAACAGCAGTAAAAATAAAAATAAAACATGATGCAATCAATCGCAAACCAATATAGACGTCGAATTGCTCTTAATTGTGCTCCCTAGGAACTCTTGATGCCGAAGAACGTCTTGTACTTCTCTCTAAAGTTGCTTCAATTAAGCTCCTATTGCTCTTCAAGACTTGTGCTCTATATTCTTGGTGCTCTTGGGTCGTCTTGGATTCTTCTTGAAGGCTGGGAACGAGTGGCTTTATATAGGGATTGATATGAGCTTGAAAATCTCAATTCTCGTCGGATTAGGACTCGCACTACCGCTGGCGCGCTATGAAGTTGTCGCTGGGGCGACGCGTGAAAAAGCTATTACCGCTGGAGTGGTGGGATCTTGGCGCTGAGGCGCTGCATGAAAACGGCTTCACCGCTGGCGCGGTATGTTGATAGCGCTGGGGCGCTGGAACATCGCTGGCGCGGTGACTCTTCGGCGCTGGAGCTCCAGACGCGACTTAAACAAGTCGTTTTTCTAATTTCGATCACTATTCCAACGCTGGGGCGATATTATTATGGCGCGGGGGCGCTGGACTCAAATTTTTGGAAACTTTGCATTTTAGTCCCTGTTTTTGCTCCTTTTACATTCTTTCTTTAAATTTCGTTCAAGTCCCTATAAATAACAATAATGCACATAAATAGCCATCTATTCTCATAAAATCATAAAATATCAATAATAAAAACATGAGAAAATATATGACAAATTTGCCCTTATTAACTTTATTAGTGATTGAGTTTCAAATTTAAAACTCGTCAAATATATTAAGATATAACGAGAATAATCATCAACAATAATAAGAAATAACGAGCTCCCATATAAGAAGTAATTTTATGAGGTTCCCAAATATCACAATGGATTAAATCAAAAGGTGCACTAGTACATATAGAACTACTGAAAAAAGATAAACGAGGTTGTTTAGCTAAAGGACAAACATCACAAAATAAAGTAGAATCAAATGAGATTTCTGGGTTGGTCTTAGAGAGTGCCTGAAATGGTGTAATAGAAGGATGACCCAATCGTTGATACCAAATATGAGGTTTACATTGGATATGGTGTATGATAGGTGGTGTTTGTCTAGCTTCGAGATAGTATAAACCATTAAGCTATTTGCGCTGGCCATTCGTCTTTTTCCTAACCATATCCTACACCACACAAAAATTAAGGTAAAATATTATACTACAACCTAATGTTCAAGTAAGTTTACCAACTGATAACAGTTTAACTCTAAATTTTGGTACATAAAGGACATTGTTTAGAGTGATGTTATTCGATAACTTTGTTGATCCAACACACACAATCTTATCTTGGCCTCCATTTAGTAGCTGAACAAAATTATAGGAATGAGTTGTCTTATGTAATGTTAGTTGAACATTAAAAATATGATCGGTAGCCCCACAATCAATAATCCATTTAATAAATGATGAAGATTTAATCTTACAAAAGAAATGAGAGCTAATACCTGTAGTGTTCACAAAAGGTAAAGTGTTACCGTTATCCTTTCGAAGTAGAGTTTTGAGTTGCTTGTACTATTCGGGAGTGAAAGTGGTATTGGTAAAACTTTATATCTCAAATTCTTCTTTAACCATCGAGTTATTAACATTAGGTTTCTTTCCTCTAGTTTCACTTTCTTACCATGTAACTTGTGTCTAGGTGAAAAACCATGGAGAAAAGTAGCAACGATCAATGTTGTGGTTGTCTTTTTCATAATGAGTACAATTCTTTCTCTTGGATGCTCGCTATTTAGTTTCTTAAGTGTTTAAACTTGCATCGCAACATGACTGACTCTCTCTCTTCAAATGGCCACTTCAATTTGTCTCTCTTATTAGAGTATTAAGGCATGAACTTTGCATGTGTCTCGGAGATGACTTATCATGAGAATTGAATCTCACATGTTAGCATAAGATTCATTTAATCCCATTAACAACTGCATGACCCTTTCTTTTCTTCTTGTTTGTTAAAGCCTTTTAAACCCTCACAAATACAAGAAATTAAATCATGATAAGAAGCCAACTCATCCAAAAGTGACTTCATCTTGGTGTAATAGGCTGAAACGAACTGAGGCCATTGTCATTGTTCAAGAATTTCTTGTCGAATTTGATAGATTTATGAGTCATTCCCTTAAGAGAACTTATCTTTCAAGTCATCTTAGACTTCGTTTGTAGTTTCTGCATAAATAACACTTCTGGCAATATTAGAATGAATTGAATTCAGAATTCAGGATAATACTATATCATTGCACCGTTGCCACACCAAAAACTTAGGGTCGAAATGAGGTGGTGCTTGTATCGTCCTATTGATAAATCTAATTTTATTCTTGGCACTTAGAACTATATGCATCGCGCGGCTCCATTATCTATAGTTGTCTCCTTTAAGCGTTTTGGTAACCAAAACGAGACCCAGATGATCTGAGTGATGTATGGTGAATGCATCTATATCGTTAACAACTTTGTCTAACATCATCTTAATAAATTCCTCATTTTCCATTCCCAAATCAACAAAAATTATGTAAGATACCTAAGGCTCAAGGCATCAGTACTATTTATAGCGGCTACTGTTTATGGTTACTGTTTATAGTATTATTTTATAATATTATTCACATAACTGTTTATGCTACTGTTTGAGACACTGTTCACAATTGTTTACGTGGCAGAGAAAGAAAAATTAATTCAGAAGAAGTTTGATATCATGAAAAATTTAGAGAATGAAAAGAAAGAATTTGAATAAGAATTGTGTATTGTTGTCTATCAAAATACAAAAAATAAGTTTATATTTATAAAAATATTCTTATATTGAAAAAAGAAGAAAAAAATAAATTAAATAATTACATATAAATGAGAAATACACATAAAAGGTAATTGAAAATATTTAACTTAAAAATCAATTAAGGAGAAAATTATATAATTTATTTACCTTTTTAACAAATTAAATAATTTGTTTTTATTTTAACAAATTATTTAATTTGTTTTATTTTTAACACTTTTCTCATTACATAGCGAAATTAATTAGTTTTTTCTGTGTAAATTTACCGTTTAAATTCATTTTTTGTAATTGTTTTGATATCGTGGACAAAGATCTCTGCCAATCAAATCTTGTACGACGCAACTAATTAAATAAAATGAGAAGTAATTAAGCCTATTTTACACACTGTAACGTACTGGTTCATATTGAACAATGATTAATGCTAGAGTTCTTTCTAAAAGTTTGAATGAAGATAAGAAAATTTTCATTTCCGATACATCAATTTTTACTTAATATTTTTATTCGAATTCGGTGATTTTACCTTATATTTTTGTACGAATTCGGGTGATTGCTGGTACTTTTGGCATCCGCGACCAATCAAGCTACGCCCGGAAACGATTAAAGCTAGAATTGATTTGCCATAAACGATTGATACTCTCTATTTCTACTTATAAATAAAATAATATGAAAAGATGAGTCTAAATTTGTTATATATGCAAAATTTCATAAAAACTTTTGCCTGCTTTGAAGTACAAGGCGTGAAAATTCTTTGATTTCATGCCAAGGCGTAAAACACCGAATAGAAAGCATGCAAATGCGACTGAGGATTCTGCCTTTAATTAATGTTTCAACTTTGAAGGCACCAGAACACGTTGATTATTCTCATATTATTTCTTAACACGTTAAGTTTTTCTCATACTCTCTTACATATATAATATATATAAATGGCTCTATGTTCCAAATTCTTTATAGATAAATCGTATCTTTCCAATTAATACAAAAATCACACCATCCCATTCCCATCTCATCCCTTTGATAAGGCAATGGCAACGGCAACGGCAACTCCCACCAATTTCTCGGTGCAAGCCCAACGTCAAGTACTTTGCTTCAGAGGAGCAAGAGGGATTACCCTCAACTCCTTGCCCTCAAACAAAATTTCATATCCACTTAAGCAGATCAATACATTGAAGAGGGAGCAAAAGGGAACTTTTATGAGAAGCTTGCAGGCACAGAACAGGCCTTCTGTAGTTGTGTCTTGCAACGGAAGAGAAGTTGTTATCGATGACGAGAGTCCATTTTCTGCGTCTGAGGCGATCAAGGCGTATTATGCATACATCAACAGTAAGGACTTGAAGCAACTAGAAAATTTCTTCTCAGATGATTGTTACTATGAGGACTGTTTCTTTTCCAAACCATTTAGAGGGAAAAAGGTACCTTCTCTAATCTTCATTTATTTCTTTATGAGCATGTACTTTTTCCACTGTGAAAAAGGAACTTAAAAAATGAGATACAACAGGAGATTATGGATTTATTTAAAGCACGTTTCGCAAGCATTGGCAAGAATTTTGAGTTCTACATCGATTACATTTGTGAATGTGATAATAACACAATTGGGGTAAATTGGCACTTAGGTAATTATATCATTCTCTCGTGTATTTTCTGTATATCTCATTTCAATAATAACACTATAAATCCCTACAATCAATTTTATAAATCGACAAATGATAATCTATCTTATGGCAGATTCCAAAAGGAAAGAAGTTCCTTTCTCCAGAGGATGCAGCTTCTACCAATACATAAAGGACGGGGAGAAACTAATAATAAAGTAGTACCGAAACAATCTAAAGTGCTATAACATATGCTAATTTCGAAATGACAAGAAGAGCCCACCACTAATCAAAATTTGACATGCAGGAAGGCTCGGGTTGTCACGGAGTCACCAGTCAAATCAGGGGAGAAACCATTGGTAATTTTTTAAAAACTTTTTTACACACCATTACTTTGGCTGGAAGGTTTTCCTAGACCAGCCGAGATTGGGTTCATTCTGATGCAACCCCATTATTTATAACTAGAACTTTTATTTATGCATTTGATAATAGTATTACAAACACTTCCATATCAAAATCCGCAATAACTTTGACCATTTATTCACTAATTTGTCTTTTATTTCTGCTTTTTCTTTTTTAATTATTCACTAATAATTTCTCAATCTGAGGGATTACAGGTCTTGTACAGAACATTGACTTCACAATTAGATAAAAACCTAAAGGGCTAACCGAATGTAAGTTTTAGATTCATTGACATTTGAACACTTTCAATGTCACACAGATAGCACCATGCATACTGAAATAACTTGCACTTTTTCTCTGACAATCATGCCGGTGGCTACAGGCTTGCATGATGGAGTAATTGAAGGAATTAACTACATGGAAGGAGCTATAGAATTTGCCACATGGTTGGTTTGCTCGACGGAATAATTGAATAAAGACTAAATCATAATCATATCAACTTTTATTGCTTTTCTTATTGCTCTATGTATTTTCTTTGTTGATCGACTCTTGAGATGTAAACTCTCTTTAAACTATGATTAAGAGTGTGTATACATAAGTATGTTGGAGCACACAGGAAGTGAGAAATTATATATTCAAACTATTGTATTAAGAACCCTCATCAGTTGCGAACCTCCATTACTTTTTAATAAGATTTTCTTCTTTCCAGAAATGATATTACCATTCTCGCTAAAGATTTAGAAACATGCTTGCGACACCTTTCATCAATCCAACTTTCAGGATGCTGTGGGAAAAAATGGTCATACGTGGCTCCATTACTTGCCCAATAGTTCTTTATATACATCGTCCTTTGTACATAATGCCAACACTAGTAAAAACGTCTTCCGGCTTCACATCACCCATCGGTCATCATCCCCATCACGACTCGACCACGTTTCAAATCTACCATATAAGATAAAAAAAACACCCAAATTTTATATATATATATATATATATATTTCAAGTCCAACCTAAATAAGATAAATAAACTCGATGCTTAATTAAGTTAGGATGACAAAAAGAAAAAAAATCAAACACTGAATACTAAATAAAACAAATCTAATAAAAAAAAGTACAAATAATTAACTCAAAACTACATTACTATGGCACGTCTCTGTGTAATACATATTGCATAATCAAATGTACTTAACAAAATTCTAGTGCATAAATGCGAAGAGAAAAGAAACACACGACAAAGGATAAATGCTACAGCGCTAAAAAGTCACGGTGTGGCATTAACTTTAGAGTACGTGACATCATGGTGCCAAAAGCTAACGTTGTAGTGATAATTTTAGAATGTATGGCATTGCAATGACTAAAATCTGGTGCAGTAGCACCAATATTTGATATCACAACACTGTAGTGTTAGTATAATCTTAAGTTTTAAAAAATTTTAAGTTATTTCAAACACCTTATATTATTTTAACTTGTATTAAGGTTAACTTAATATATATGTAAGTTATATAAAGATCTTATTTTAACTTAAAAAATTATTATCATCATTAAAAATTTGAAAAATTAATTATAATCCCTAAAAAGAGTTCTTTCTAATTCTTGTAGAAGTAATCTTGATGAGTTTCAATTGATTTAATAAAAAAAAACGTAGATCTTGATTTATTAGTGATATAAGCAATTATTGAATCATGTAAATTGTTATGTATTTTTTTTTTATTCTCTTTTATTTTTTTTATTGCAACAATATCATATTTGTGTGAACCACTTCCATCAATGTTAAATAATGCGGATCATATTGAATAATTATTAAAAACTAAAATTCTTTATCCTTTCAAAATATATAAATATATATAGATGCTTTTCTATTTCTCGGAGTTTCAGTGGTGTACTTATACATGTACACCTTGTGTTATACTGCAAAAATGCAAACCCACCAATTTGACGGCCATGAATATTGTTTATTAACAGGTTCTAGTAATATGTCAAGGCAGCAGGAAGTACTTCTGAGCTCTAATTTTAAATGATTTCAAGTGTCCTACGCAGTCACATTATGAAAGATCCTTTTCTTGCATCTCAAATCTCAATGTACTTTAGTTGTATCCTTCGACCAAAAATAAACAGCAGAGTCGTGAAAGAAAAGTAATGACAGACGTGATTCTTTCTTGGATTTCGTGGGTTTAGAGAGAGAAGTTTTAATTGTGAGTATTGAGAAATAAACACGAGAATAAAGGAGGAATATAAAATGATGAACACGAGGATTAAGGGGGAATTTACTTTTATAAATTTACTAAAGCCAATGATAATTATAGGAACTTTGCGTGAAGTGTAGTTTCTAGGCGTAAAGCTCAGCCGGAGTGGAAATTCTTTGATTTCATTCCAAGGCAAACCACGTTAAAACGCATTTGCCTTTGTTCTTTTTAATATTTCTTAACACCTTTAAGTTTATGCATACTTCTATCTACTCGCTTAGGAAATGGACTTTCTATGTGATCAGAATCGCGTAAATTCATTGATTCATTTAAGCTTGCACACCCAAAATTAAAGTTTGTTATATTAAGTATTATCACTCAAATTTCCCCCATTTATTTCTAAAATCATGAGATGTTTACTTGACATTTCTTTTAATATTTCGTATCAATGGAGTTGTTGAAACATCATAAGATCGCAATGAAAATAACAAAATAAGTTAATTTTTTTTAGTTATAATTCTTTATGATATTAGAGATAGTTTGAGAGTTTAATTTTTAGGTTAAAATAATCCATGGCAATGAAGACTCACTCTACAAAGCGGATTCGAAACATATGATAAATTATTGTTGTGAGAGATTTTGTTTTCAAAAAGAATACCAAAAACAAAAATGGAGATCACCATATGAATGTAGAGACGGCAACATTCTTTCTCAATCTTCATTACCCCTAATCCATTGTCGTAAATGCCGAAAAGTAGTGAATGCAACCACGTGTGATGTCAATGGAATGCTATAGAAAAAGATAACTTTCTTGTATTTTACATATTCATATCATTGAGTCTTAAAATTTCAAAATCGTGTAAAAAAATGCTTTAAATCGTTTATCACCAAAAGTAAAACCCTGTATTTCGTTTAGAGAAATTTCTAATTCGGAGGTGGAATACCTAACCTTGCAACTCAATCTTGTATAATAAAATTATTTTACCTTTTTAATTTTGTCGGTAACTCATTATAAGCTCCGAATTTTTTTTTAAAAAAAATATGTGTATGAACAAAATATTCTAAAAAAAAAAAAAAGGCTCAATAGAGAAACTCTTAAACATTTGGCGATATCAACAATGATTCTTTGTTGTAATGAATTATTTTTTTTAAAAAAAAAATTATGTAAATACTTACTAAAAATCTCGCTTACCAAATTATATAGTGAAAAGCGCCATTTTTTTTAAAGAATTTATCGTGATATATCTCATCTATGCATATAAAATGATGAAAAATGAATACACATTTACTCCTTAAATCATCATTCCTCTTGCGTTGTATCGCACGACCACCATCAGTAGGCTGCTTTCCCTTTTCTTTTGCAGCCAAACCATCTAATTCTCATTATTTTTATTGACTTCGTCAAGCTCATTACCATCAATTCTTCCAAATCAAATCTATGCCAATCATTTTCTTTTTATTACCGTTTGTCAAAAGTCTGATTGCGTTTAATTTTAGTTTTCCCTTTAAATTAGTCAATTACTATTATGCCCTTAAAATTAAATAATTTTATTTATATTCAATTACATTATTAGCTATTTTTTTATGCCTCCAAAAGTGAAGAAATTTAAAATTATTACTCTTATTCATACGAGTCTTGTAATGACTATTTATACATAAAAATAAATAAAAGAAAAAGAAAGAAATCAAATACTTATTATTACATAATCTTAAAAATATTTTATTGATATGATTTGATTGATACAATTAATTACTTTTTTATTTTTTTTTCAACAAATCAACTTTGGAAATTTGCCTCTAATATTAAGAATTAATCATAATTATTATCATTCTCTCTCAAGTTAGATATGGAAAGCTTTTAGATTCCCAACTTGATATTGTGAATCATAACTTCAAGTTTTTTTGTGATCTTGTTTTAAGGTATTTTTATGATCTAGTCATGAAGGTTTTTAAATAATCTTTTCATGGATTTTCCTTCCTATGAACATATCATAAATCTCCTACAAATTTATCAAAGAAATTTTTCTACTTTTTTTTTTAATATTCCCTCATCATGAATTTCTTCCTTTCTTTTTGCTTCTTCTTTTTCTTTCTCTTTTGTTTTAAACACACTCCAAAACTAATCTAACATGCTACTAAAGTATATTATTCATTATATCCTCTCATCATGATATTAAATCTTTTTTAATATCTTCTAAAGTATATTTTTCTCCAAAACTTTTTTTAGTATATACACATATGTATATCATGATAAAATCTTTTTTAGTAGTTTCAGTCGTGAGGATAGCAAACTCTAAATACTAGATATGACTTCAAAATAATAAGGGGTCAAGGTTGGCTAGTGAGACGATGGGTGATAAGCTTCATCGTTGAGAGGAAAACAACCCGGATCATCAGCTAAGACTCTTAAATGACCGCTCAATAACAAAGGAGGTAGGGATGTAGAGACTGTCATGAGGTTTGCCTAAAAGCAACCACCCTTGAATGAGTGCATAATAACTCACTAATCGAACCCTCTTGCATCAAAGATGAACGAAAAAATCTTATTCACAATGGTCCATCATCACATATTTATTATAATTTAAACATTAAACAATTCTTAAAACAGATTCAACCTGTTTTAATACAATAATTTTTTTCAAAATATGAAGAAAATTAAAACTCACTCTTATTTGTATGAGTCTTGCAAAGACTATTTATACATGAAAATAAATTAAAAAAAGAAAAAAATTAAATACATAATATTACATGATTTTAAAAATATTTTGTTAATTATAATTTGATTGATAAAATTAATTGTATTTCTATTTTTTGTTCAACAAATTACCTTTAAAAATCTCTTTATGATATTAAGAATCAGTCATAATTTTTATCATATTTGTCAAAAATCTAATATAAAAAGGTCTTTTTGAGAAGGAAAGAAATTGTACCCCACGATCCTGTAACACTAACAAGGTTTGCAAATTAAGCTAAATGGAGAAATGCTCTCTATATGAATCGATAATTTTATTATGCTTAACTTCCTGTGGCATCCCATTTGCCTCTGATCTTTGTCTTGCTCTTCTCTTTTCCACTCATGAACGCGCAGTCACATTGTGAAAGATCGTGCATTCCATTAACCAGCCTTTATATTATGGTTCTAGCTCAGCATAAAATATGTGCCCCTAGTCCTCCACAATAAAATCAGATGAAAAACATAAGGACTTCAAAGGCAGGATTTAGCTTTATATTTCATATGCAGGGTCATAAAAACTTTGCCTGCCCTTTAAAGGCGCGTGCTCGGACACGAGTAGAAGTTCTTTGATTTCACGCCAAGGCATAAAACATAGAAGAAGGGGGGGAAAAAAGGGCATATACAACTATGACTGATGATTCCCCTTTTAGTCTTTCAACTCTCAAAGGGCACAAAGAACACAAGTTATTCTTTTATGTTTCACAACACGTTAACTTTATTCTTTGCTCTACTCTGTTATAAATGGTACTATCTTCATAATTTTTTACTGAATCATATCTTTCAATACCAAAAAATCACCACATCCTATCTCATTACTTTGAGAAAGCAATGGCGACTTCAATCAATTTTTCAGAGCAAGCCCTACGTCAAGTTTTCTGCTTCAGAGCAGTGAGAGGGATAACCCTCAACTCCTTGTCCTCAAAAATTTCACATTCACTCCAGCACAATGCTGTAAAGATTGAGCAACAAGGAATTTTTATGAAGAGACGGGCAAAGAACAGACCTTTTCTAGTTGTATCATCAACAAAAAACATCGATTTTGAACCGAGCTCATTATCTCCATCTGACACGATCAGGGAGTTGTATGCATGCATCAACAACAAGGACTTAAAGCTACTAGCAGCTTACATCTCAGATGATTGTTGCTATGAGGATTCTTCCTTTCCTCAACCATTTCAAGGGAAAAAGGTACCCTCTCTAATCTTCATTAATTTCTAGTGCCTTTTTTTTATATCAAAAGAGCTTAAAAATGAGATACAACAGGAGGTAATGCGTTTCTTTAAACAACTTACGGCAAGCATGGGTCAGAATATCAAGTTCTGCATCGATCACATTTGTGAAGGCGATGAACGTACAGTTGGGGTAAATTGGCACTTAGGTAGTATCATCTGCCATTCTCCCACATATATTTGTATCTCCTTTCGTAATTCATCATACATCTCTGAACAAACTAAATAATTCAAATTTTGTATTTTCTTGTTGCAGAGTGGAATAAGACACAAGTTCCTTTCACTAGAGGATGCAGCTTCTACGAATACTCAATAGATAACGAAAGACTTCTAATAAAGTAGTAGCTAAACAAATGCTATATATGCTAATTTCAGTAAGAAAAAAATAATCAACCACCACTAATCAAAATTTAACATGCAGGAGAGCACAGGTTGTAATCGAGTCACCAATCAAACCAGGAGGCATAGTGCTGGTAATAAATAGAAAAAAATATTCTTACAGCAGTTATGAATATGTTAGTGCTACAAGAACTTCCATATAAAGTGCACAATAACTTGACCATTAATTCTCTAATAATTTGTTTTTCTTTTCCTTCTTTTGTTTATTATCATTTTGCGGATCTCAATTTGAGGGATTCAGCCCTTGCTGAAGAATTTGACTTCACTGTCAGATGAGTTCCCTGAGGCCATTGAATGTAAGTTTCAGATCTAAATCATTGACATTTCAAAACCCAAAATCTCATAGAAAGGTTATAGCATCATACTAAAATAACCTACAAGTTTTCGTCTGTAGGGTTCCAGAAGAGATCTCACATAATACAACGAATCTTGCTAAAGATTTTCAACATGCTTTTGGCACCTGTCATCAACTGCATTTTAGCAGGCTACATGAGAATCTCGAATTTCATGGCTCGACTACTTGGTTTAGCATTCAACATTCTGATCTATATTTTAAAGGTCTTTCTCAAGTAGAGAACACTTACAAAAGCTCTTTACAGTCCTTTGTATATAAGGCCAACACTAGTAGAAATGTCTTTACATCACCCATCAGTCATCATCCCCATCACGACTTGACCACGTTTCTAGCAATGAGAGAGCAATCAATGGTCCAATAACAGGTGGAATGGGTGGAGGCCTGCTCAAAGCTACAGCAGGCTTGGCCTTCTCCCTTACAATTTGCCTGCCTTCTGAAGAATCATCCCCTTGTTTCTTAGGAGTAGAAGTGGCCACTTTACCTGGTTTTATTAAACATTATTGTGTAAAATTTGTTGTACAATAATAATAACAATAATAAAGGCATCAAAATTCTAATAGCAGCAAAAATATAATATATTATACCCCATGATCCTGCAACAGGGTAGATCTGGCTCAACTTGTTTCTTGCAGGCAATAGTGCTCCAGTTCCACGCATTTATGCTATTCTTTATTTTATTGCTCTTCAGAAAGCAACAGTTAAGAGACTGAGAAACTAGCAACCCTGCAATGTAGAAAAGTAAGCAACATAAAGAAGAATGAAACAATAGTCATAAGATCAATGGAACGCTAACACAGCCTCCGATTCCCCACGTTTATGCCATATAAACTATAAAATATTTGTTTTAAGAGCATTCTACATTCTAACTAAGTCATGATTTTGGATCACTAAATCAAAATTACGTTTTGCTGTTACTAATTGTTGGATTTAGAACTTCAAGTCAATCCTACCTCAACCACTAAGTTATACATTTTCTTCACATTAAATTTCTGCATCTTACCCGTTCTATAATTTTAACATTAATAAAAGCTGAAAATTAAGCTACATAAAAAATTAAAGATAAAAACTTTCTCTACATAAGTCAAAACAGACCTATGAAACCAAGAAGTTCGGTGTTACAATGCCTCAAATGGGTAAACAATATCTTAAAATTTAGTACAAGAGACAGTGACTAGTGACTACCTGCAACTGCGAGTGTCGTGCTTGGAGCAACCGAAAGAGAACGACACTGTTGTAAGTTTCAGTCTAAATGACGAGAGTTAGAAAGTTCAGGAATTTTCAAGTCGATTTCTAGAAACCAACATTTTCGGTGATCCAATGCCCACGGGTTAAATCTTGTAACCCACCCAGTTCCAGGTGTCATAGTCTTGGGCCTCATTTCATGATTAATAGCCCATTTACAAATTGGGTCTAACCCATATCTTAATTTTAAAGTTCGAATAGACATGATGAGGCCCTTTTTTTTTTTTTCGGCTGGCAGGACCGTTTGACCCAGCAGTGCGAAGATTGGAAAGTCTTGTTATCTTTGCCTTACACGTCTCATTTGTCTCCATCTTTTGACATTTGCAAGGCTGATCTTAATCAGTTATTTCCTTGCACGTATTCAATTCCCAGTTTTTGAAGTCACTCCTTCAGTTTGACAAAACATTTACTAGAAAATCAAACTACTACTACTACCATACCATATTATTTACAAAAAGAGCTTTTAACTTCCAATTTGGAAGAAGGAAGAAGAAACTGTTGAGGGTTTGTGGGAAATGACCGAATCTATCAATCGTGTGTCATTAGGTACATTACATAGAGACGCCGAGGAAGTGAGTCGCCCACGAGCACTAATGCTGCATAGCTCATGGTCCACGTGTTTTTTGTTAAGCTTCCGTGTGACCCGACCGAAGTCTTCCACAAGCACATTAACTTCTTGTAGTTCTGACCATATTCGGACACGTACTCTAAGGGTGTTGATTATTTTTTCAACAGTATGTGAAAATGTTATGTACGCGGAATAACACTTTACAGTCCCCTTAAACACAATAATTTGATGCCACGTACACTTAGTTTCTTCTTGGCCACTAGGGTTTCCACATTTTATAGTGCGCTAGTTAATAATGGCAACGTGAACCCATTTTGAATTGTTAATGTTTTCTAATTATAGAATGGGCTAATTCTGAGGTTTTGATTGGTTTCGATAGTCAATGACAATTCACGTATTATTGCATATTTAATATAGTGATTGTCATTCTTTCGGAGAGAAGTCAAAAACTGTGATGAAGATTTACACTTGGGGTTAATATCCATAGATAATCCCGTTCGTTTGTTAGGAATGAAAAAATAAAGAACTTCACTCTTACAAGTTACAATTGCATTTCTATACGTATAAGAAAAACGATGTGGAAACAAATATAAGTATAAATAGACATCCTCGTGTCGCTTTAATTAAATCACAGTGGAACTTTCGGATCTCTTAGTCCATCTTTGAATCTCTTTATCTAATTCTTCTATGCCTCCAATCTCTTCTAGTTCCTGCGAAACATGCACATACCGTCAATAACCTTTATCTATCTGTCCCACGCATAAGAGTTTTTTTTTTTTTGGGGAAAAAAATCCAAAGATAGGGATTTTACCTGCGGTCCCAAAAATAACCCATATGGCAATCCATTAAATTTGTCCGAGTGATGAAGCTAATGGGTGAACAAGAGAGAATAAATTAGTGTAATTGCTATAATAAGATGTAAATTGTTTACAATGTATGTAAATGGATAATTAACATACTTGATGAGCTGCAGCAACTTTACGTAAATAAGGGACGTGAGCAATTGGTCCCACGGGAAATCGACGGTGGACAAGACCATCGTGAACGAACATGTAGGCCATCCCAAAAACTGTAATTCCTAGACCCTGGATTAATTATATTTACCGCAAGAAAAGGAGCAGAGTGTCAGCCAGTAAAAACGTGTCAAATAAACAATGAAAATAACAAACTTAAAATTAATAATTGAGATCTAATCATCCAATTATATAACGCCAAGTAGACGGTTAGGGGTTATTAGACCCACGGACTGACGTGGCAAAATTGTATGAAGTTAATGAAAATGACGCATGCCAAGTAATAAATCTTAAATAACATCCAATTAACAGAGAAAAATGATACGCACAGCACCGAAACAGAGTCCTGGAACAAAGCCTTTGTTAAAGAAGCCGTACGAGAGCATAGCAATTGCTGGAACCGCGTTAATTATTGCAAAAACGTCATTTAACTCGAACGGACCATCCCTCGGCCGATGATGAGACTGTCAAATGCCGAAATGCAGAAGAACAAAACTACTTATTGGAATTTGGATTCGATAAACCTAACAAAAAATAATTAGTCGGCAACTGATCGACCAAAAGAAATATCCATAAACCGACCTCATGCATGTGCCACAATGAAGCATGCCATAGAGCTCTGTGAGCCCATCGTGCCCAGAACTCCATTCCTACCTGCAATTCGAAGAGCACCCAGAAAAGGATTCAACTTCAAATAACATAATTACCCATTTATTGAAAGATTTGAATTGACAAAGAAAAGAAGTGGTACAAATTTTAACTTACAGCAGCTCCAACAGACAGCGCGAATGTACCGAACATTTCCGAAAGTTGCAACTCTCCACCCTGGAAAATGAAAGTTATTGAAAACCAAATCAAGAAAGAACATAAACACACACACAACAAAAAAAAAATTGAATCACACCATCAAAGCAAAAATAATAAAAAATGGAAGATAATTAATACCTCCATTTGCCACGAAAATCTATAATAAACAGCTAAAATTGCCATTGAGGAGATGCAAAGAGTCGACAAAATTGCAGCAACTAGGTACGTGTGTCTCTCTGATATTTTTCTTGCTTGTCTCTCTTCTGATCGTGAAAGAACTTTGATCTGATTCTGTGTTTCTACAAAGTTCTCCTTCTCATCAGCTTTTATAATATTATGATCTTCCTTTTTCTTCTCCATGACAAAACATATCTTCAAGCTCCTCTTTTTCCTCTTCTGCGTTGCTAGACTTAAAAGCGATTGAGGAATTATCGTTATGGAGGTTGGTTTTGCAGCTAGGAAATTAGTACGATCAAAACGATGTGTTACACAACTTGAAATGGCTGACGAAATTCCGGTGGCCATAGTTTCTCAAATCAAAAGGGTATTTTTGAGCGAATCAAAGCCTTGAATATGCACGAAAATGAGTTAGTTTAACACTATACACACCGAGAAAGATTTGAGAGATTCAACTTTGAAACGAGCTTTAAGGAGAAGGCATAAACAGCCTGGGAAATTAATGGCTTGAATCTGAAACCAAGGTGACTTGTACGGAGACTTACAACTGGGGCTAGCCATCCCTGTTATAAATAAATTTGAAATTCTAATATAATAAAATATTAACCACTAAATAAAACACACTTATAACTAAAGGCCAATATACCAATTATATTTTGGTTTTTTTGTTGTTACATTACAATAAGGCTATAGGCCGTTTTTATAGAGATCGAGTGAATACAATTACAAATACATTGCTAAAGAAAAGACCTTATTTAGGTTTTTGCTAAAGAATACAATTATAATACAATTTTCATTTGCAACACTCTTTTTTGAATTTCATTATTTATAGTTGGTATTTATATTGTTAAAAAAAAAACCTTGAGACAAAAACCTAAATAGAGTGCATACAATAAATAATATATTGTGGTGTTAGACGTGTTTGATGTTGTTTCATTAAAAATTTTATCAATAAATTTTAATAGAATAAAATTTGGTTGAAAAAAAAAAGTATAATGCATGTTTGTAATTAAAATAATTTTTTTTAAAGAAAAATGTACTCTCTCTAATTAAATGCTCATTTTTATAATAACATCCATCAATTTGATAATTTATTAACACGACGTATATCAATATTGTAAACTAATTTTTTAAAAGTTCAATATTATAAACCAATTTTTAAAAGTTGATATTGGCAAGATTTGTGAACAAATCTACAAAATTGATAATGGAGTGTATCTCTATAACATCAAAATTTTACTTTACTACATCTTATGGGTATGGAAGAATTTAAAAAAATATATATTTAATTTTGTCTAATTAATTTATTCGCTTTTAACTTGAATAATACAAATAGTATTGTCTTCGTATGTTACAGTTGAAATATTTCTTGTAGAAGATATGTTGTATATACTCTATATATGATGAATGATAGATTGCAACCATATGCATTATTTGTTTGCTTTATGTAGTGCAAGAATCTTAGAGTAATTGGAGATGATGACAATAAAAGTTTGTTTTGTAGATTGTTATGAGATTGTTATATTGTTGTAAGTAGCAACATATTCCGTTTGCAAATAGGCTTTATGTAATCAGATAAATACTTGACGTTTGCAAAACCAACAATACAGAACTTTTCTGTAAGTTCATTAAAATAAATAGTCTTAAATCTAATCTTCCTCGAAAGTAATGAAATATATATTTGACACCAATCCAACAATGTCAGTTAATGTAGAACTAAATCTTGCGAATAAGTTTATGGCAAAAATTATGTCCGCTCTAGTGTATTGGGCTAAATATAATAAAACACTAAGTGTATTGAAATATGGTACTTCTAGACTATGTATTTTTTTTATCATATTTCTTAAGGTAAAATAGATCATTTTTAAGATCAAGCGACTGAACAATCATAGGGGTATTTAACAAATGAGTTTTTTTCTATATTGAATCTTTTCATAATAGGTAGATTGATGGATAAATATTTTGTTTAATTTGTGATTTGTAGATCAATATAATATTTAATCTTTCTCAAATCTTTCATTTCAAATTGTCTTTTTAAGTATTATACAATCTTTAAGAGTCTCGATCAAATTTATATCATCCATATATACATCCAAAATGACAAACCCAAGTCGGACTTCTTTATAAATACACATGGATGTATTGAGTCATTAATATATCCTTCCATCAAGTATTTGCTAAAGTGGTTATACCACATGCGCCTAAATTATTTTAATCCATATAAAGATATCTGTAACTAATTGAATATAAATTACAATTATATGCTTTGGGCATGTTAAATATTTTTAAAAAATTTATATAAATATTTATGTTAAATGACCCATATAAGTAAGCTATTTTTTCATCCATAAAGACATATATCAAGCTTTTTTAAGATTGTCAAGTTTATTAAAAAGCGAAATATAATTATGTTTATCACCAGAGAATAAGTTTCAACATAATCAATACTAAGTCTACAATAAACTTTGAGCAACGAATCTTACTTTGTATTTGGCGACCTCGTTGTTTTTATTATATTTTTGTATAAAAGCTCATTTGTGTCCTATGGTTTGACATTTTCATATGTTCGAACTACATGTCTAGTTATTTTATGTTTGACTAAAAAAATTAATTCTATTTGAATTGCTTATTTCTATTTAAGTCAGTCATGTCTTTCTCTATATTTATCAATAGTTTATGGCTCAAAATTATTGTTTATAATGTCAGTAACTACTGCAAATGAGAACACACCATTGATAATTATTTCATTATATTTCTACATTTTTTTCTTTGTAAGCACAATTTGTACTATTTTACTCATTTTGAAATTATTATGCCTTTTCTGAGAGTTTCTATCTCTTTAGGATCATGTGTATCTTAAGAACTTATGCCTGTTCAGTAACTATTAACTCTTCTGATGTTAGTGATTTTGAGAATATGAATTTAGTGGCTTGAGCATCTTTTTTTTCAAGATCTTGATTTTTCACTTTTTTCTTCGGTAGAATAATATATTTTGAATCAAGTAATCTGTCACGCTTCTGTCATAAATTTGAATTGACTTTTTTTGTTTTCGAAGTAACTCTCATCAACTAGTACTATTTTGATGTGAATTGTTAGCAGAATTTCATCGAATTGGTTATACAAATAATTTATCTGCTATCTTTTGATTAGATTGTCCTATAAGAACAATCACCCGAATTGGTATATATGATTTAGTTATTTTTTTTTATAAATGCGCTTAGTAACTTATTTGTATTATTTGAATATGAACAATCATTCGCACTCATTTTTTACATTTATTTATATAATAATTCATATAAGCAATGGTGGTATTTTTTCAAGAAAGTCCATGTGTTACTTTAGGAGTTATATTTCTTTTCCCCTAATGGTGGGAATATTGTTTCATCTAAATGGTAATCTACAATCGTGCGATAAATAAATCACCTATTAGGGGTTCAAAATATCTTATAATTAATGGTGAATTAAAATTAACATAAATTTTTAAGTGACGTTGATGTCCATCTTAATGCGTTGTAGAGGTGCTATTAATACATACACAACACGACCAAATGTACAAAAATGTGATATATCAAGCTGATAACTTAGAACAAGTTGTAATGAAAAATATTGATGATATGTAATAGATCTAAAATGAATTAATGTCACAGCATGTAAAATAATGTGACCTCATACAAAAATTAGTAATTGTATGCGCATCAATAAAATATGTGCAATTACTTAGAGTCGTTTATTTAAGGATTCTGTTAATCCATTTTATGAGTAAACATGTAATACATAACTTTATATATCAATTCCCACTAATATACAATAATCATCAAGTGTTTTAGATATAAATTTACCAGTATCATCTAAATGTATAGTTTTAATATGGTAGTTTAGAAATTGTGCCCTTAATCTAATGACTATTAAATTAACAAATGCAACATTTTGTATAGACAGTAAATAAATATGTGACCACTGTATAAATACATTAATTAAAATTATAAAATAGCGAAAAGGTCCACTTAGTAAATGAATTGGTTTGCAAATATATCCATAATTTTTTTTATAAAAACAATGAAGATTTTGGACCAATATTAAAAGCGAATGACCTAACTACAAGCTTGCCCTGTGAGCAAGTGATACAAATACTCATCTTAGGCAACAAAATCTTTATGTTTTTTCAATAGATATTTATGAGAAATTTTAATGATTCTATTTAATATTTTGATCCGAAATGACTAATGTGGTCATGCCATAGTATACATATTTTTGAATCACTAAATTTCTAGTTCATTAATGCATACCTTTCAATTGAATTTATGGTTGTGTAATATAAACTAGATGATAAGGTATACGTTGGCATTTCTTGTAGTAATACAAAGATATTCTATATTATTCTCATATAAAGTCACAATATAATATCTATTTTAACGAATATTTTTAAAATTAAGTAAATTTCTTCTGAATCTATCTACATATAGAGTTTCATTTATATATAATTTTATTCCATTTGCTAATAAGATTGTTGTTCTTTCAGAGCCTTTGATCAAATTTCATAAGACTTAATTTAGTATTAACTTTTTCTTCAATCATTATTAGTTTTAAGACATATTTATTATCTTAAAGGATAGTGTATGTAGTTGCACTTTTAGCCAAATAGACATCTTTAATTTTTTTCTCCAAAGTGAACAATTCATCTTTTAAAGTCATTTTTTATATTAAATAAAAGTTTATGTTAGACAACAAGATAATACATTACAAAAATTTATATTTTTTCTTCATTAATACAAACAATTATATTTCTTTATTATTATTACGAAAAGTTACATTTCATACCAAAAAAAAAAAATCTAACATAAAGTTATTAGTTGAAACTTAATGATTGACATCCTTTGTTATCTCTAAAAAAATTAGAGATGTCTAGATAAGTAAGATCTGAGTCATCAATAAAATTTGTCTCCACTTGCTTTCTTTTTGTCTTAATAGATATGTTATTAAGTTTGACTAGATGCTTTAGAGTGCAACATGTACGTGACCAATGTCTTTTTGCACCACATTAATAACATGTATTTTTATAATACTTAAGGTTTTTATTCTCTACACTATTATCTTTGTCTTGGTGTTTTTGCTCCTTTTTAGTGTTTCTTTGTCCTTGGTACTTTCGATTATTATGAGGATGATATTGCACTTTCTCCCTCTTTTACAACCACATCCAATATTGTTATGAACATTTTCATTCGCTTTTGAGAATAGTTGAGAATTAATTAGACATGATTCATAATTTTTCAATAAAAGATTATTATTTTGTTCATCAAACAAAAGACATGAGATTAATTTGAAGTATTTTTTAAATTGATGATCGCGATACTATTGCTGTAAAATAATATTAAAAGCATTAAAATTAGAGAAAGTCTTCTGTAACATATCTTGTTTTGTAATTTTCTCATCACATAATTTCAGTTATAAAATGATTCTGAATAGAGCATAATTATATTTCAAAAATAGCTCTAAAATTTTACAGTCTCAATATCATCTATTTATGTCTTGCTCTTACGAGAAACACATCTTTCTGATGATAATATCTTTCTTTTAGATTTTTTAGAGAATTTGTTGGTCCTTTATTGTCAAATATTGAACTTTTATTTTAAACTCTCATGTAAGTAATAACAGAAAAAAAAATCATAATTCTTTATTTGTCTTGTAAGGATATATTTTTTTTTAATTGTCTTTTTTAAACCATTAACTTAAAAGTGCATCTTGGCATTTAGTACATATATAATGAATAATTTTTTCAAGTCTTTTCTAAACTATTAGCTAGAAAGTATATTTTGAAATTCAATACTTGTGATAAATAACTTTTTTTAAATCTTTTTTTAAATTATTAGTTAGAGGTACATCTTAACATCCAATACCTATGATAGATAATACATTTAGTGCACATAAATATTTTTTTTTTCAAAAACATTAAATGCAGAGATATGTAAATTTGTTAAAAAAATTTAGAAGCCAACAAATTGTGCTAATTATATGTTATAACAAAATTTAAAATTATAATATAAAAAATATTAATCAATAAATAAAGCACTCTTATAAATAAAGGCCAAATACCAATTATATTTTGGTATTTTTGTTGTTATATTACAAAAAATGCAACAGGCCGTGTTTATAGATGATTGAGGGCAAAGCGGGGCTTTCCCTCTAATGTGAGATTCCCACCACTTGGTGAAAGCCACCCATCATTTGCAGCAATGAGTCAATCCTATGCATTTGAACACCTCAAAAAGGGCAATTTTTGCAGTGCGGTAGATAAATTGATTGTTCTATTTACGGAAATGCCCTCCTGTTTGGGGACTAGCTTGGAGTCCATGGGTATGGGTAAGTAGGTAACCCACCTCGTACACACAGTAATTGAACTATTCTAAGCAGTTTTGTTACCTAGACATTGGCATGGGCCGAATGAGCTTCCAATGTTGTTGAGTGAGATGTCAAAGAAAATGGAAAATCAACACTTATGAGGAAGTTATGAGCTTGGACTGAACTCAGCTGTTGATGCAATTCAGCTGCAACTTCAGCGTAGCTGCTCAAAAAGAGAGGGAAAAATAACTCACAAGGCAAAGGGTTTCTCTGTTTCGTTTGATTTTGCTAGCATCTCCGTCACATCAGAAAACGCAATTTAGAGTTGCTTCTGGGCAAGGTGTCAAGGTTATTTATATATGAACTGTAATGGACTAAAAATCGGGCTTTTAGCTGCTACTTGAAGGAAGTAATTGCCTGAACAAATGGGCCGCACAGGCTGAGCCAGAATCTCTCTCTGATCTGTGGTATCCAAAGCCCCAGCCAAAGCCCTAGAACTCCTCAGACAAAACTTTGTTGTAAACCACTACGAAAATATATAAATGAAAAATGGGACGAGACTAACGTAGCGTGGGATGGCAGACATTTTGATGTTCAATTCCATTTACATCCCAGCCAGTAATTAATAAAATTGCATTTACATATGGTTTGAAAATGAAACAATATATATATATATATATATATATCTATGATCACCAATGTCATTAGCTACAACTTGCATCATATTAGAAGTTTTAGGGACTTCATAAGCCTAACACTGTGCGACGAAACTTCATTCATTGAGTTTGCTTGCTTGATTAGCCCACAGAAAATATCTCGAGAACATAGCTTGGTATGTAATGTTGCAATTATTTTCAAGTGCAAGCGTTTAAATAACATAATCAAAATTTATATTTTAAAACGTATCCCTTCACAATCTAATCGTTTTTAGGTAAATTTGAATGTCATTAAACTTGATAAACAATATCAACTTTTATATATGTATATCAAAATAATTTAATGAATTATATAATTTATTATATTATAATATTGTAATATAGTATTATATTATTAATTCACAACTTTAACACATTTTTATGTGCTGATTATATTGTGAATTACGTAACTTATATATATATATACTTGTGTGAAAATTGGGAAGGAGGTTGGCTTACCACTCACATTGACTTCTAAGGAAGCCATCCCATCCCGGGAAGTACTCAAAACCAACAATGGAGATGATACAATAATGACAAAAATAAGACTCCGGTCCCATTAGTAATCTGACCAATGGCCTAAAGTTGAGGTTGGACACACGAGTGTGGCCGCCGATGGAGAACCGGATATGGATCTCATTGGAAAGGGAAGATCAGATTCCTTTGGCTGTCGACTGGCAGGTTCAGTCGAATGTGTTAGATTCCACATTGCTGAGAAGAGGATGAAATTGAAGCATGAGCGGGGTCCAGTTTTCTACCATCGGAGATTTGATCGGATGGGCAACGAAGTGTCACTTCGATGGACAATTGAAGAAAAGATATTCAAGGATATGATAAAATTTTATAGTTCCTCTCTGAGTGCACGCTTTAGGGGCAATGCATCTAAATTCTTTCTTGGTAAGACGAGGGAAGAGTTACTAAGCTATTACTTCAACGTATTCCTCATCTGTCGCAGAGGTTATAAGAACCGTGTGACTCCAAAAGATATTGACAATGATGATGATGAATCAGAATTTGGATCTGTCAGTGACAGCTTTGGGCATGCAACAGTCAAGGTTTACAGCTCCAATAAATTGCCATGTATTGAGAATAATCAGTGCTATGATCTGGAATAGATAGTAATACTTGTCAGGAAGTGAGTTATTCTGATTACAAATTCCAAACCCGTTGGGTTTCAAATTTTGTTTCAAGTAGTTTCTTTTCTCCGTAGATACCGATAATGCACCACTTAGAGACGCTGAAGATATGATAGTTCGAGTAATTATATTGAAGATTGATTTTGAAGACAGGTTGTACCGTTGTTGGTAGAACTGGACTTAAAAAGTTCTTCATGAGGCTGGAGAACAAATTTTCCAAATTTTGCGAAATGTTTTTTTCGGGTGGCCATAAGTTTTCAAGTTGTCAGAGTTAAAAGTTGTAGATACTGGAAATAGAGAGATACACATTTTGAAAACAAGATAATCCATACAAACACGAAACACAATATAACATCAGTTAATTTATCAGAAGTTAAATTTGAGAATTTAGATACAATCAATTTTTTAAGAGCAAAATTAGAAGATTTTTACTTTATTTATAAAGAGAAGAAAATACCGATAATAAGGGGAATATATATAACGACACTGAGTGTAAATCAACTGCAAAATACTAATTCTTATTTATAAAAAATGCTGCATTTAAAGAACATAAAGACAACATAGATGTAGTTTGACAGTGATTTAGCAAATAAATGGACTTGGATATTGAGAATAAGTTTGAAGAGACAAAGGTATCAATTTATAAAGCCCTTCACAGTAATATCTTTGAGTAGCAAAGTTTCCTCCTTCTTGTCCTTAATAAAACATATAGAAGAGTGAAATTCAATAAATACATTATTGTCAAAAACTAATTTTGACACACTAAACAATCTCTTAGTAATTGAAGAAATATACAGTAAGTTTTTTAGAACTAAACCAATTTTAATTTTTGACTTAAGCCATGTATCACTAGTAAACAAGATTTGTAAACTAAAAATCGTACCAGTACCTATTATAAGCTACTCATTACCTTAAAATTCAGCTTTGTTGGCAAGATTACAAGCATCATTTATTAAGTGATGAGTTGCTCCAGAATACGGGGATAAGCATTGATCACCATGATCTTCTTGAGTTGCTTGTGTTGCCACGTAGGCCACTCTATTTATACCAGATTCTGCAGAACCTCCTAATCTTAGATTACTGAAACTTGTATTGTTATTTTAGAATTGATTTCTGCCTCTTCCTTGCTGATTTCCTCTCCCAGAATTATTAAAGTCTACATTATTATTAAAACCACTAGTGTTATAACTATTATTTCCATTGTGACCAGTTTGATTGTCACCATTATATCCACCATATCCATTATTCTAAAATTACCAATCCTTGTCTATTACTATTGAACACACCCATCTTCTATCCTTTCTGAGGATAGTTACAAAACCACCTTGCAATTCATTTTCCCCAAAAGTTTGTAAATTTCTACTTTCTTGAGTTAACAATATACCACAAGCTTCATTTAAGCTAATTGTAACAAATTTGCTTATAATTAACACTACCACAAAGTCATATCAAGGCCAACTCCAGTTATAAGATACTAAAAAAAATTATCTTCTTCAATAGGACAACCAGCAATGGATAATTCATCTATTAAGCCTTTTACTTTTAAAAAGTAATCTGACATTAAAAGAGAGCGTTTACTTATAATTACTAACCTTTTTTTTTAATTAAATTAATTGAGTCTTAAATGTTTGACTATCAATCATCAAGCACAATATAGAATCATGAATAGTAAGGAACAACCAGCTTAGTAATAGTTGTTCTTGCTTGATCCACACTTCAAACTTAGGATTCTCTATGACAACTTTATTTTGACCTTGATAAGAAATTCTAAGAAACTAATTTGGAGCTTTCTTACTTTCACTAATAAAGTTTTCAAGTCTATTCCTTCTAATGGCAGTGAGAACTTGTGACTTCCATACTATATAATTTGTTCTCATAAGTTTAACGGTTGAAGGGAAGGTGTAACTTGTATTAATGAAAGAACTTGTATGAATAAAAGTTGGATTAGTGCTAGAGTTGTTGGCATTAGCCATATTACGGGTCTGATATCATGTAAAGAAAATATGATCTGTATGCTTTATTTGGTTACTAAGAAAAGGAAAGAAAAGTTTGGTCTGGAATTCTTATTTCCTAGTATTTTATTAACTTAAACAAATGAGAGCAAGTGCTCCTTTTATAAAAAATTTCTACTACGTGTCATTTGATCCATGACTCAAGTTAATTGTCTAACAACCTCTAACTAATTTTTGAGCAAGAATATTTTGGCAAGAAATATTGTAACTGCTTCTAATAAATCCTTGCTTATAAGGTAAGCTAAGCTCTAACTTCTAGTTTCTTCCTCCAGTAGCAATTCATCTCAGTCCTGTCTTTCAAATCAACTTTAATTGCTAGCAATAATTCAGTTCAACTACTTTTTTGTTTGATAGCTTGAGCAACAGCTTACATTATAAATTTGTAGTACAACTGTAAGTGCATATTATATGTACTGTTAATATGCCTAATTGCTTAGGGTTTAATGTAGTAATCACTTATCCAATACCGAAAAGAATAAATATTTATATATATGTATAATATTTATATTTTATTTGTATATGAATGATACTTAATTTATATATTGTTATTAGTATTGTTTGCATAAATTAAAGACATACTATTAGTATTGGATTTATTTGCAAGACTTTAGATTTATTTTAGGGACCAAATTATAATATTTTAAAAATTTTGAGGGTTAATTTATAAATACTAAAAGTTAGCCTCTAAGTATAAAAAAATACACATTTTAAACCCTAATTTACTCATTTTTGGGTCAAGCCACCCATTTAGAGAGAGAAATAGAAGGGAGAGAAAGAGAAGAAGAAGAAAAAAAAAAGAAGAATTTGGAATTTAGAGTTTAGAGTTTTAAGAGGTATATCATAACTATTTCTCAATTTATTTGTGTTAATTAAGTTAATTCCTCTAAGTTTTAATTTCTGGACAAATGAAAATTTTGGAATTTTATGTGAATTTTGTAAGATATATTGAGAATTGATGATGATTATGTAGATAGCTTGATAAATCATGATGAATTGCAGAATTTTTATTTGATAGTCTCTTAATCCAGATATTTTATAAATTGTAGTGCTTCGATTCTAGTTTTGAATTTTGCGACTATGAAACTAGACATTTATAGAATCATTTGAGACTTTGAATAGATTAAAAATTTTAGAAATTAAATTTGTAGTGAATTTGCCAAAATGACCCTGAAATTTTGAAAATTTTCTGTGTTAACAATATGATACAGTAACAAACAATTTTTGATCTGTTGAATGATCTTCAAAAATTACAAATTTTTGGAATATGATAAATTTATATGTCTAATATGATATATTCAAAATTGAGAATTTAGATCAATGTGGTTAAATTGTTATGATTTTCTAAAGCGTATCAGCTCATTGCAATATTTGATTTATAGATTTTTAAAGTTGTGGAATAAAATAGTTTTAAAATACTTTTGGCAATGATTTTGAAGTGAAATATTTATCATGAATTTAGATATATGTCCAGAGTAATTCTGTGGTAGTTTTATAATATATAAGTTAGTTTATGATTTTATAAAATTAGGAGATTGAATACTATTCAGTAAATATCTTGATCCTGTCAGGATAATAGTTTGAATTTGATAGTGTTTATGAAATAGATTATATAAGAATTATAATATAATATTCATACATAAAGGGGATATATGAGTTAAGAACGATATATTATGATTTTGGAGCACATGGACATCATTTGATGTATAAATTTTTTTTGTTAAGTGTAAGTGATCAGAATGATAAGTTTTGAAAAACTAAGTAATTAGACCAATTCGATGTAATAAGTGCAATATGTGTAGTTTTATAAGCTATTTAAAGTGTTTTGTGTGAATGTTGAGGCTTGTGAAAGGATTAATCTCCATTGATAGGTTAAGGAGAATTAAGCCTTGTAACCGAAAGTGCTAAGAGGTAAGTATACTAGACTTTTACTGAAATCATAATAAACATAGTAATTGTTTATGTATAGTTTTGTAAATGTGCTTAGAAATATATTTATGTTATGCCGAAGTATATTTGATATGAAATGTGAAATACATATGTTTATGAATGTGAGCATTGACATTGAGTATGGACATACATGTGTTTATGAAAGTGAACTTTTAAAATAAAATGTGTTTAACAAAGAAAACTTTTGAAGTAAAAAATGTCTATGGGATACGTTTTGTGTTTTAAGAATGCTTGAACTTACTATTTATTTAGGAGGTACCTTATGTGATTTGTGAAGCCTTTATGTGTGACGTTTACTTCGAGATTTGTATATGTTATGTGTTTCATATGTAGAGAAGATCCTATTGGTACCTAAAAAAAAAGTGAGTCATCACATTCGTGTGGTGCCATATTGGTGCATTTGAGAGGACTCACCGATGATCAGGGTGAGAGTTTTGCTCTTACCTTTGAGTATGAGTATTATATATGTGTAATTTAAACCTCACTTGTGCTATTCCTCTCATACGGTATGTCATCGATGGGTGACATTTGACTCATTATGTGATATAAAAATTTTACTAAGTAGTAGTTGAGTGATGATATTCCTATTACATATTTTGAAAGAATGTGTAAGTGCTTACTGGACATGTGATTTGATAATATTATGATTTTAATTTATCACGACATATCATACATATGCATTGTGTATATATATATATATATATATTTATATATGAAAAACTAGTATGCTTACCGAGTTTTATACTCATTATAGTTTATGGTAATTTCAGGTAAATAAGGTATATGTGTGCTTAGCGGATTTGGTAATACTTTTGCTATCCTTTGGGTTCCCTAAGTTACTAAGTTGCTAAGTGTTTCATTTGTAGACACGTAGTTTAAGATATTTAATTTGTCCTTATTAAATTAATACTTATGTATTATTTTATTAGGTGTGATTCTATTTGATTTATGCTTCACCAAATATGGTCATGAGTGAAATTTTGTGTTGAACTTACTAGTAACTTACTAAGGATTCCTATGTTGAATTTAAGTTTGAAATTTTATACAATATTAATTATGAATGCACATTATTGAATAAGTGTAAGTTATATCGTGTGTCAGATCTTTTGAATCTAGAGCATGACACTTAAAGTCAAAAGCAAGTTAATCCTTTTAAACTTGAAAGAAGAGAAAAGAAAAAGAAAGACCTAATTAAAGCAATTAGGGTAACTTCTCAAACCAATAGGTATTTGGTAACTAAAGAGATCTCCGAGAAAATCTTCTTCTAGGATTTCTGTTGAAAATATGTCCTAAAAGTATGATTATTTATATTTAGATACTGCTGAAAATAATTAATAGAGGTTATTTATTCAATATTATATTTAAAATTATGATTATTTTTATTCAAATATCATGAAATTCTTTGATTATTATATGTAACCTTAAACTTAGTATATAATAGTTATATGCGAGAAGATTAGGTTTAAGCGTTATTAAAGTTTTGATGATTCAACAATCTTATTTGAGCAAGAATTGTGAACAATATCAAATAGGAGAGTCATAATAAGTCTAAATAGTGTGGGATACATATAAGAAAGTCTAGAACATGTGGGCCACGAAGGAGAAAGTGAAACAAGACTTGGAGATGCGAAAGAAGGCGAGAATTAAAAGTGTAGGCTGCAGCACCGCAGCTCCAAGGTCATAGCGCCACAACGCTGGAAACTTGTGAGCACAGCGCTGAAAACCCATGAGCACAGCGCCGCAGCGCTGGGTCGATTTCATGCTATTGTCGCAATGTTGGCCACCCAGCGTCGTGGCGCCAGACGCGGGCAAGTTCGTTTTAGCTTCGAATTTTTGAGTTTTGAACTTTCAAAATATGTGGACTCTTATTCTAATTAGAATTAGGGTTAGTAGGCACAAAATAACCCCTATATAAACTATTGTAAACCCTTTTAGTTTGAAATCAAGCATTAAGAGATACTCTAAAGGAAGGAAGAACTAGGTATGCATTAAGTGTTTATGTGTGCTAGAATGCAGCTATTTTTTGGGTGTTCATTGTTCGTGGAAGAGTAATGATACACTAAACATTAGATCCTTTTGAGGATTTTTCATTGTATTTTCTTGTAAATTCTCTATAGAGTTAACAAGAGAAGTTATGATCCTTGAATCCACTATAGACGCAGACAATTGATTGAACTACGTAAGTGATTGTGTTGTACTCTTGATTATCTACTTTATATTTTTATTATTTTTACTTGATATTTTAATAATTTTGTTGTGCAAAGAGGTTAGAGTTTAAGGTTGAACTTTGTTAGAATTCTTCGCTTTAACCTAATCTCACAAGGGGAATGATGATTCCTCCAACAAGCATAATAATCTAAACTTATCCTTAATTTGAATGAAGACGAAAATTTTATTTTAATAAACTATAAGTGTAGTTCATTTATATATTATATGTAATAATTTTATTCGGATCATTCTATGTGTTAACATAAAAAATAGATGTGCTTTGTATCATGTTGATTATATAAGATTGGATAATAATAAAATTAATTCTCTATTAATTTTTATTAGTAAAAATAATTTATTTTATCACAATATAATCATATATAGATTAATTTTAATTTTAAATGATTAATAAAATTACATTTATTAAATTATATTTATTAATTTACAAAAAAAAAATTATAAAAAATTTTCAATCAATTACTAAATATTTTATAAATATAACAACGAAAAAATTTTTTTGATGTAAATATTTATAAAATATTTATAAAAAATTCACAATTAAAATATTTTTCTTATACTATCTTATTTCTAAATTAAAATAGACATAAATCAATCTTGCAGCTTCTCCAAGTCGAACAAACGCAACTACAAGCTGCTTTAATCAATTTGGCGGTGGAATATAGTCTCCGGAAAAATGATAGTGCCGGGCCATAAACCAAAGGCGTCCTTTAGTATACCCGGGGGAGCAAGTTTTGAACTCGTATTGTTGTTGAATTGATGACCCACTCTTCTGATCTTATACCCTGTTCACCGGTTATTTTCATCTTTGCAAACAGAAACTATTCCATGGAGATATTCTCTACATAAAAAGATATGCTTTGAAAAGTACGTTTTAGGTCAATATCATCATCCTGAGGCAACAATCTCACTCTTTTTTAAAGTCTTATTCTATATATGACTTGGAACACGTCTTTTCCTAATTCTTTCGGTAACACATTTACAAAGCTTTACTAAAACAACCAACGTGTGATATGACCCATGTCATTAGTCGGCTTCTAATTACTTTCAAGGTTGTTGTAGTGATCTGGATAGTCATGGACATGGCTTCCCTTCCCGATTAAACTTGCTAGATTGTAAGTTTGCCACTGGAAGCAATTTCATTAGTGAAATATATCGATTAGCAGAACAACAGCAGCTAGCTTATTAGTTACTTCAAAAGGGTTCTAAGTTTGAAGAACTGAAGAACTCCTTTACGAGGCAAAACCCACCCGCTGATTGACTAAAAGTTGAGATGCTGCCCCACGGCTGAGCTTTTCAATGTCTTTAAGATAAACTTATTGACATTTGGATGGCATTTGAGGGCCATAGACATCATTGTGTTAGCTCCATCAACCACTGCCGTGACTCTTGGGGCTCTAAGTAACTGACTAGACCTCGACAATTTTATGGCTTAGTTCAAATGCTGCCAACTCTCTTGGACCTGATATAAAAGATTCCTCATTTAATCATGTGAACCAATAAGTTATAATTAATTTAGTTTGTCAAAACATACCTTTTTTGGTTCGTCTTATCATCTAGGATCTTAAGAGCCTCAAATTGTATAAGATCACATATTTGATGGACCATATTTATATTACAATAATTTTTATGCAGAAAGGTGACACATAAACCATAATTGAAAAAATTCCTTTGGCCTACAAGCTCCCTTCCAACCGAACTATGTCAATCTGGATTGAACTACGTTCTCTCGTTCCTCTGTTAACTTTTTATTTGAGGAATACAATTCATTGATGGGTCCATTTTGATCAGCACTTGACCAACCAAACTATAATTTCCTTTATATCTCTTTGTTGTTAGTCTCCCATTATCTTGATTTAACCCCCAATTAAGCTATCTCTTTAGCTCTTAATTAATTAAAATAATTGTGGTTTTGGGCCAAGCCACATAAGCCTGTCGTAATAGATGATATTGTAAAAATCATAGGCTAACAGTACTCTCCAATTTTGAATACTTTCTTCGTGCTTTTTATAGTGAGGTTTAGTCACCTTTATAATGACGTGTTAGATTACTTGATTTGATTGTAAGATAAAGATCATTAAAATAAATCCTGTCGAGATAGATGCCTCAGGGCCCAGAAAAATGGGGCCATTGTTAACCATGTATTAAGTAATAATCTGTGTGCTCAATGATGTAAGTTAATTGATTACTTGTCAACAGTATGAAATCCTATACCGCTAATTATAAATTGTGGTTAATATTTTCTTTTAATTGCTGATTATAAGTCTGAACTGATTTTGACATTTCACCAACCGATTACACTTCTTTTGCATGGTGTTAGAGTTAGTGTAACCCATAAAAAAAAAAAAGAAAAAAAGAATTGCTTAGCTTTCATACATATATTCAATATTTTTCTGATAAGAATACAATCAGTAGGATCCTCGAATTCTTGAGACAAATCTTTTATAAGCTAGTTTTAGAGATTTGTCAAGTTATTACCATATATACATTGCAAATGATATGTAGCTTGGGATTAAACAGAAACATACAATGAGTACGTGTTTTAATACAACTTCGATGGAAAATTTTTAAGAACACTTCTACTTTGTTTATGTTTTATTTGAAATGAATACAGACGATGAGTTGTTAATTTGATTTTTAGTTAAAGAAGCAGATACTGATTATTCCTGCTTAGAGTGTCATTTTCTTACACCCTCTTGGAAGGAAATTGAAGGTTTCAAATTAAATTACACCAAATTTATCATTATATTATATTCTTTCTCTTTGCCTCTAGATGACGCCTCAAGTAAGCATTCCCATGACTGGAAAATATTGTTTTACTTCTAAACCAATTCATTTGCACATACAGTTTATCAAACTCAAAATACTCAGTACTTCATCATACATGTAATGTTACTGAGGTGTTACAAAATTTAAGGTTGATACATGGACTAAGATGGTTAATTGATAGCTGTATTTTTCATATGCAAGACAAAAACATTGGACAAGAGTTTCATAATTCTCATGACAGAAATTAAACATTTATTTCTAAATAGAAACATGTCCAAGGCACATATGTACACATTGTACTTATCTCTTCATTTTTTTCAGAAACTCTTGGTCTCCAGAGAATTGTTAAAAGGAAAAAGTATACTTAATTCTTGTCGTAAAGAAATGCATAATCAATACATTAAAATTTATGATTCTTTCAGTAATCTAGTAATTCTTGACATCAAAAGTTCATAGTTTGATTTTTTTTTCAAAGAAATGGAGATAATTACACCTAACAATTTCTATATGTATATAATTCATAGGATGCCCCTTTTAGCATTGGAATTGCAATGCACTATAGGCAATTTTGGGTCTAACTGCTCAATGATGAGCATAATATGACAACTAGTAATGATGTATCATATCAACCACAAAAGTGCACATATATCCATCCACATACTTACATTGAAACTTCACTATATTAGGGTTCTTACCTTTCCTCTCTTTTACTTGGTAGTTATTTGATATACAGATCTACAGGCAGCCATGAGTAGAGGAGGAAGCTACGGCGGTGGCCAGAGCTCGTTAGGCTATCTGTTTGGGTCTGAGGATCAACCAACTGCACCTCCGGTTGCTCAAACTGTTAGCTTGCCGCCATATGGCATCGATACCACCACAGAGAATCCTCCGGACAGTCCATCACCAAACAAACCAAATGTGTCCAACAACTATCACAGAGCTCAAGGCCAGAACACCGGAAACTTCATAACTGTGAGTATTTACTGATCTATCTACCTATCTATATATGTGTGTGTGTGTGTATATATATATATATATTTGCACCCTTTTCTTATCTGTGATTTTATTTTTTCACCCACTAATTAAATAACCTAGTTTCTTCAGGATCGTCCATCGACAAAAGTCAAATCAGTTCCTGGAGGAGATTCCTCACTCGGGTACTTGTTTGGAGACAAATGATGTTTCATTCTCCTTTGCCTTCTAATAAGGATCATTAATTATGTAAGTGTAGCTGCTGCTATTGGTGTGATTTGAATAACATGTAAGAATAAGGGATTCAGTTCTTATGATTCTGTGTCACAAATTAGTATCTTGATATATGTATTTGTATCTTGATACAAATTAATTTCGCCTATTTATATATATGTGTGTGTGTGTGTGTCGTTTGATATATGTATGTATGATACTGCCTATAATAAGAAAGCAATTTGTATCAGCGTGTGGATTCTCAAATCATTATTGTTGTTTCAATCTTAGGTTTTCTGTGTGGTTTTTTCTTGACCAGATATGGAAAAAAAAGGGTAACAAATAGTGAGACTTTCCATTTTAGTTCACTTTTCATGCTCGTTATCTCTTCCCAAATCACTTATACATTAAAGCCTAGTTATCAATACTTATTAATTAACTCCTGCCTTTTCTTGTTAGAGAGAGTAATTAAAGATTTCTGATTTGTATAATATTTTATAAAACTGGTCCTTGGATTGGTCTCAAAGATGCCAATTAGTTCATGATTATTTGTGTTTATAATCTAAAATAAGGGAGAAAAAGAAAAGGTTCCTCTATTGGCGTACGGGTTAATTAATTCAATTGGCCACGAAAGTGGAATTAAGTAATCAAAAGAACTTTCTATGAGAGATTTGTGTTGGTAGTTCTTTTTCAGACCATATATTATCAATTCTTTTTTTTTTGGGTAAAGCTATAAAAAATTTATCAATGAAGTTTGTTTGTCTTCCTTCTGCTTTCTATGTAGGAAAATTAGAAGCACGTTGTTACTTTCGCACGCATTTCTTTTTCTCTTTTAATCCTATTTCTTGTTGTTTATTAGAGAACCCTAATTCATGAAGTGATATTATATATATTTTCTTCTTTTTTTTTGCATATATTTCCAAACTGTTACCCACTTGCATGGAAGATTGAACATTCATCTGGCATATATATACACACACACACACACTCTAGAATTACAATCATAATCACCATTCAGAATCATTTTTATATTTATACAACTGTTCCAATATAGTTCATAAGCCTCACCACACACCAAAACACCTCATGGTTCATAAAATTGTACGGTTGCTTGTTATGAACTATTTGAGTGACCGAAAGATTACTGGATAAAATATTATTAATGTGTTCTTGATAGCTTCCTGAAGTTTCAAGCCGAAATCCCTGTAAACAAATACGAACATTGACATAAAGGATATTTGTTAAAGCTACTCTAACTAAATCTAAAAGTCAATGGGCTTCTTTTTCATATGTTCATTCTCTTCTTCTATATTTTTTAGTTAATTCTAGCTGAATAAGGTTGGTTACTAAAGCATAGTAGTGATACAGTAATGGCAATTTGTATAGAGAAAATGAAATTAATTATTTGTCTAATTGATTAACTGTAATGGCAGATTGAATGACGTTCTTATTTTGCTTACTAGCTGCATGCACATGAAAATCATCATACAATAGAAAACTACTCCAAATTAAGAAAATAAATAAGAATCTAACACCTGAAAAGTGCTGGCCCTTTTATTGTGTACTAACCTTTTTGTCTTTGGTTAATGCATCCTCGTTAAACAATTCCAACAATTTCTGTGTTGCTTCTTACGGTCTTACCTCAGGAGAATTGTCAAATTAAAGAAGCAAACTTCCTTAGAAGCTAGCTCTTTCTGGTCTTTGTGTCCATGTTATTTGTCCAGAGGTTCGGTGCTGGCATTACCACATATTTGAGATTCCGGACTAATTTTTCTACCTTTTTTTTTTCTTTCTACTCCCACTCATATGTTTTTCTTTTTTTCATTTTTCATCAGTGAATAATATAAGCAGAACTATATGCTCTACGTTGTTATATTTGAACACCCACTTCTTGTTTATTATGATTCACAATCAACCTATTTCGGGTACATGACCATTATTAAACATACTAATTGTTTCATGACTTCTCATAAAGTATATGTTAATTTGAAATCATCGTCCATTATGTTTCATTTGTATTTCCTGAAGTCTCCAGTTATGCAAACACAATCATATGATTAGATGAAAGGTGATTTTCGACCAATAATGAAACCATGTATGCACTCTTTTTTTTCTTCTTCTTCTGCGGTCAGTGTTTCTTCTTTGTCTATGTGCCCTCTCTTTGATGAAGGCATGCGACTCACTGCTAATGTTTAGTGCTTTCACGTAGAGAAAACTGCAACTACTGGAGGATTTAGGTCATATTGGCTTACTCTCTACATATAACTATAGGCACAGAAATCACAAAAAAAGCACCTAGCTCATAGCTGGGTTAAACTTGACGGTATATTGATGGAAAACTTAGACGGAAAGATCATGGAACTCAGTAAAGGCTTAAGAAGATAAGAATGTTAACCTCAAGAAATCAGTAATAAAGCTTCTCACAAGAACTTGACCGATTCACGTTTCCATGTTTTGGCATTCGGTTTCATTCGAAAGCATACACCCATATGTGTGTTGCCAGGTTGATCGTTTTTTAGGCTTTTGTCTCTTGAGATTTAAAGATGTTAATATTGAGGAAAGGTCGATCACTTGCTCAGGGAGTTAAAAATGATGGTGGCGATTGAAATAATTGTAGATTAATTGCTATATCCAAGGAAAGGAGTCAAGCTTAGAGAATGTGTTGTGGAGCATATGAGATATACGTTTGGGTGAAAATCGATATATAATTTAGTTTAGCGGTTGACGTCCTAGTGATGAACAACAATAGACATTGATTATGCTTTGTTTTACTCTCTACATTTTGGAGTATTGAAAAGCCATCGTTACTTTTTCGGTAGTAGGTGTTTCCGAACGAGGGACCGCGCATTTTGAGATTCTCACCAATCGGACCTCAAAAGTGAAATATCAAAAAATTTCCTGCCAATGCCCTATCCATCCACATCCAGGATTTGACCATGTCAAATGATCCCCGCTCGCCGAGGAAATCGCACTACTTAAATAAAGTACCAACTTCGGGCTGGGTTATTAACTAGACTCGAGCTTAGCCCGAAATTTATGAACCCGCTATCTCAGCCACCAACTTTATGGGCCGAAACCTAATTCTAGCACCTATAACCTGATCTTCCTATATCTACGCTACCTGGGCCAACCAAATTGAGAATCGCATTTTTTCTAAAATGAATTCTGGAGCATATTATCCTTCCTTCTAGAAGGGATATAAATGAAACCGAGTCATATCACATCTATTTACATCGAATACAATATTCATTTGGAACATTGTATTCCAAAGTCAATGCGATCTGTCAATTGATAGACGAAATGCAAATGCCTTTTTTTTTCAGAGAAATGTTCACTAATAATTCTCTTTAAAAAGCCATAATTTTTTATAATAAAAAAAATATTTGATCAATGAACATTTATTTTGTAATAACATAATTTAAAATTTTTATTTTTTAAATAGTAAAAAAAGAAGAATAAATAGATGAAATTATTTTTGTAATTACATAATTCAAAAAAATTATTTTTTAAATCACAAAATTAATAAAAATATAGTTGTTATTGTCTAAATAAATCTTTAAAAAATATTTTATGTATTGAGAATAAATAATTTTATGAATCAATTTATAAAAAAGTTATGATTTATGTAATTATTTTTTGTATTTATTGTTGTTTTATATGTGTAATGAGAGTAAATAATTTATTTTAAATTTTTTGTGGTTAATTTGTAAAAATATAAATATGAAAATATAGTGATAATATATTATAATAAAATAGAGAATAAATAAAGTGTGACGAGAAAATACTGTAAATTAGTGAAAAAGAATAAATTGGGACGAAGAAGAAGACGAAACTCAAAAAGGTCTTGCGGCCAAATGCAAGACCCAATTATGCCTCCGTCCGCGCGCCGTTCAATTGAATACAAGAAATTCTAAGATTCGTTTTCTTCTTCGTCCTCGATTTTATTTATTTTTTTATTTTTAAAATTTTTATTTTTTAACTAATCTTTTTTTGTTTCAAATCTTTAAAATGTTAATGTTCAAATACTCAATTTATTTGTTCTTAAACTTAAAATTTTCAAAGTATATTTTAAGTAATTTTTGAAAGAAAATTTCAAATATGAGAGAAAGGTAAAATATACTTCTAAAATAAAATGATCTGAATTTTAACTTTATAATTATTAAAAATTATATTTTAATTTTATAATTATAAAATAATATAAATTTAAAATAAAAGTTATTAAATATTTCTCTTTTTTTATTTAAAAAAAGTCACTATAAAAGATATCAACAAGAGTAAATTAGCTATAAAATGGATAAAAATCAAAGCAAGAGAAGCAATCAGCACATGGGTATAGGCTTGGTAGCCTCACCTCCGCTGTAACTGCTGCACCCACATAATTTGTATACATATGTATATTAATGCTCATGAGCCGATTCTCGAAGTGGGATTCGTGGAATGGCACTAAGAAAGAAAGGGACTTTAATATCAAGCCCAAACCACAAAGGCCCTTGTCAGGAAAACGAAAACAAAAAAATTATAAAATTCTTTGTTGCTTGGTTACCTAAAAGTTGTCTCGTGATTCGTGAACGATTCTTCTCGATATAGTGCATTTTTTGTTATTAGCTTTCAGTGGAGGTTTTTGTCATTTGTGCGATCCACATGGATTCCAAATAAGTGCAACGGGCATAGCGAACTGAATAATTGTATTGCCAAATGAAATGAACTTAAACTGAATAATTCTTGAAGAGGATTTGTGCTACATCTCGTGATAACTTGGCCCGTGAGAGGCTGGCCGGCTGGCTGTGGGGAATTGGGAGTTTGGTCACGGGATGCCAACAGGTCCTGCCAAAAGTACCGCGATGCGTGGCCCCAACAATTACTTTCAACTTCTTAATCAGCCAAAGAAATGGCAGTACCTGACAAGTTTTCTATGATGTGACTCGCCTAGTTTTGTACCATTTGCTTACAAGGAAGGTCACAAGTGCATATTCATAAACCGATTGCTTGTAAGAGAAAATGTGATGTCATTATTAGGTAATTTAGAGCTTAACCACAAGGACAAGATACATGTAGCTTTTTTGCCTATTGCCATATGCGTGTACTTAAGATTCCAGGAAACAGGGTAAGTGGAGAAGACTGGATAGAGATGGCCGTAGTGGGTGGGTGGATTTGCTTTATTTAGTGGCATTGTGGATTCAGAGTACTATATCTTTAAACGGTTTATCATATCGCCAACTTTTGTACACAGTTATTTCATCGTTAGCAATTTGTGTACAAAATTTTCGATAAAACTTGGTTCAGTAATTTAGAACCCAGTGATGCCATGGACATTTCAACTTTCTCCATACTTAAATTGCGTATAACTCAAATGTGACATTCAATTGATACCGTAACGCAATAGTCTTATCAATTGTCAAGTTTTAAAATTGTAATTTGATTTTTCCTGATTCACCCACTTCTCTCATAAGATAAACTTCAAGGTAAACATAAGACTCGTCAAATATTGAGCGCGAAGTCCAGAGTCTCTCCTATATAAATGCTAAACTAATGACTCAGTCCTTAAAAATCTTTCAACAAGCAAGAGTCCACCCATCTTTTGTCCAATGGAGTTGTTGACAAGTCCCATAAGAACTCAGGTAATAAACATTCTTCTATTTTATATAACTATCCTTGATCTCCGGGGCCATATCATTCTTTACATATTTGAAGGAACCTCTGGTTACTTGGTTCTTGAATAAATCCATGCAAAATCTACTAAATTTTGCAGGTAATTTATATCATAGTATTACTTGGTTTGCTTGTTTTGGTGAGCACGAATGGGGTTGACAGTGGAAGAGCGTGGATTTCGGACTGCTTTGAGTACTCGGCAATAAGTTGCAGAGCTCACAGTGCATCGTTGGAGGAATTTGGAGGAGTTGGTGATGGCATCACGTCAAACACAAAGGCTTTCAAGGCTGCAATTGACCATTTGAGTCAGTTTTCATCAGATGGAGGATCCCAACTCTTCATTCCTCCCGGAAAATGGTTGACTGGAAGCTTCAATCTCACCAACCATTTCACTCTGTATCTTCACAAGGATGCGATTCTTCTCGCTTCCCAGGTCAGCAACTATTCAAATCAAAAGTCTCAACTTAATAAACGTATTAATATCAATTGTTCACTTAATGATCATATTAGGTTATTAGATCAAGATACTTGCAGGTGACAACTACTAAGGATTAGGGTATTGTGGGAAAGGATATTATGTAAATAAGTTGATTAATAATGCCATGCATGTAAGATGCTTCGTTTAGGTGTCTTGAATCCTGGTGCTAGTCTCTTTACTATGCTCTTGCAGTTGTTAAATAATATTGTCCTTTTTGACCCACATTTCCTTTGAAACACTCATTTCAGATTGCTTCCTTGGTAATTAAATATGCCATGAATTTATATTTCATCATTTCACCGATTTTGAGATGTATATATTGATAATACTTATAAATCTGATTGCTCGATAATGGAGAAATGCATCATATTTTGATCCTTAATATATGATTATTATTTCTTACATTTTTCACAATTGGGTTAGGATGAGAGGGAATGGCCTGTGATTGAACCTTTACCATCCTATGGTAGAGGAAGAGATAATGCAGAAGGTGGAAGGTACAGCAGCCTCATTTTCGGAACCAACATCACCGATGTCATTATAACAGGTACCAAATCTGAACTCTGAAGTACATTAATCACAAATGAATTTTCACAACGTCAAAGAATTTTATGGGCGGATAGGTTTACCTAAAGTTTTATTTGACTTCAGGGGACAATGGAACTATTGATGGTCAGGGTGAACCCTGGTGGAAAAAATTTCGCGCGGGAGAGTTAAATTATACCCGTCCTTACCTTATTGAACTCATGTACTCGGAGAATATTCAAATATCCAACCTCACGTTGATCAATTCGCCATCTTGGAACGTCCACCCTGTTTATTGCAGGTCTTTTTTTTTCTTTCTCTGTAGCTACTTGTTACATATTAGACTTATATTAAGGGTAAAAAAAAAGAGAGAATATGAGAGAAATATTGGACTTTATCAACATGTCTAAATGCCGTAGCAGATCTAATGCATAAAAGTTGTTTAATTCTTGTTCTAACAGTTGTTGTCATGGAATGCAGTAATGTCATTGTTCAAAGCATAACAATTCTAGCACCGGTAACATCTCCAAACACTGATGGTATTAATCCAGGTTAGTATCCAAACTGATAACTTCTCCTAAATATTCTTCGACAAATATGAGATATAAAGTCGAGCTAACGGTTTGGCTCTAATTTCAGACTCGTGCACAAACACCAGAATAGAGGACTGTTACATTGTATCAGGAGATGACTGTATAGCAGTTAAAAGCGGCTGGGATGAGTATGGTATTGCTTATGGGATGCCAACAAAGCAGCTTGTTATCAGACGACTAACTTGCATTTCCCCATTCAGTGCAGTGATTGCACTGGGAAGTGAGATGTCTGGTGGGATCCAAGACGTCAGGGCAGAAGACATCACCGCCATTGATTCTGAATCAGGAGTCAGGATCAAAACTGCTGTAGGAAGAGGAGGCTTTGTGAAGGACATATATGTGAGAAGGATGACCATGAAGACCATGAAATGGGCATTTTGGATGACAGGCAATTATGGTTCTCATGCAGACAACAACTATGATCCGAATGCACTTCCTGTAATTGAGAATATCAATTACCGTGACATGGTTGCTGAAAATGTAACGATGGCGGCTAGATTGGAGGGAATTCCCGGGGATCCCTTTTCAGGAATTTGCATATCAAATGTGACCATTGGGCTAACAAAGAAGCCGAAGAAACTTCTATGGAACTGCACAGATGTTGCAGGCATTTCAAGTGGGGTAACTCCTAAACCATGTGAACTGTTGCCGGAGCAAGGAGCAGAGAAGATGATGACATGTCATTTTCCTGAAGAGAACTTGCCAATTGAGGACATTAAAGTTCAAAGGTGCTCCTACAAAGCAAATTACTTTTGATACGAATTGATTTGTTCGTATAAGTGATTTCAATACCTGATTGCAATGATATTATAAATCAGCAAATCCCTATATTTATCAGTTGTAAAGAAAGCAATCTGACAAATTTAAAAAGATGCGGCAAATTTGAGAATCTTTCCCTATAAAAGAAGTTTTTTTGTTTTGATGTGTTCATACAAGAATTACTCACCGTCCCTTGATTTTCTTCTCTTGCTGTAACCAGGGACCCTAATTATCATTTTCTTTCAAGTTTCAATTTCTCCTCTCATCATAATTTTTTTTTCTAATCATGAATTTATCTCTCTCTATTCTCATTTCTGAACAGAGATCTATCCCAATATTCGATTTTCTTAAGATTCTAGCACTTGCAAATTTTTTCCTGCTACAAGTTCTGCACTTCTGTTTTTGGTGAAACATAGGTTATACAATTTACTGTGTTACCAGACAACATGAAAAGCAAAATAGGACACTGATATAGGCAAACAGCTCGTTACACAGAGTTATATTGATCAACTAGAAAGGTTTTGAGAAAAACAGAGATGTCAGATCCATGAACGATATAGTATCCATAATACTCGCTTGAACCTCTAGAACTCCCAATTTAGAAAACTTCTGTACCAGTTTCATTCAAATTCGACTGAAGCAGCTTCCACTGGTTCTGTAAGCACCTAAACTAACATGCAATTGAGCTTTCATGCATGTTTTTGGGTCTCAAACCATCAGAGAACTTATTCTTAAGCTCCTTGATCATTAACGTCAGTTTTCAGGTTAAAGAGAACAAACCTTAATGTTGTTTCCATTCCTACCCGAGAAAGGTGAGGAAAATACATCATTTTAGGGGAACGAGTGTTGTTCCCTATGAATTTCTACAGCATAAGAAAACATACTCTGAAACTAATGGGTTGGGTCTGGATTGAACTTCACTGACTCCCTCCAGATGAGCTCTTTAATGTGATCTTCAGTGCATGATGTATGCTCAAAATCAAAGTTGAAAGGCCTGGGGCAGATAGGCTCATCATTGATATCATGAAGAGATGACAAATACGGGTGGCAAAGTGCCTCTTCAACTGCAAACAAATGCAAAAAGCATTATCATTTAAAATTTTGTAAGGTTAGACAGGAAAAAGAGATTCTTGTGCTAGGAGATCATAAATCTTTCTTGTACCTGTAATACGTTTGGTGGGATCAAACACAAGCATTTTCTCTAGCAGATCAACAGCCCCAGCAGACATATTGGGAAATCTAGTTGCAAATTGTTGCTTCCGACACTGTGGAAGCTGCCTAACATATCTTCTGGCATTATTACTACGGAGAAATCCGAGGCTGGCGTCATCAGGTGAACCTATTAACTGTTTAGACAAAAGAAAAGGAACACGTGGATGATGCTCTAAGCAATGTTTTATTGAAAAAAAAAAAAGATCTTCCTCTATTCTGAAACCGGAATCGCTGAATTTAGCAGGATACAGATATTTATCTTTCATGAAAGAGAAGAGGAGGAGCTCAGATGTACAGACAGAACTGTTTTTGGTTCTTAATATATGGGACATACTACAAGAACTACAATTTGGGTTCCAGCATGGTGGCAATGATTTAAGCCGTATGTGAATTTGGAGACACTTGCTTAGCAAGTCCATTTAGTGATTCCACCTCGCCTTAGTCATGATACTCTAATCACCACCAAAGTTATCAAGTGTTAACAGGTTGAAAATCTTCCTTGCTCTCTGTTATCAAAGTGGGAGTCCCAATAAAGTGTGCCAACAATGAAAAGTGAATCTTTCAAAGGATTTTCCTTTATAGTGTGTGTTATTATTGGGCTTGGGGTTGGGCCAACAATTTCTGGACTAGGTTGATGCCTTTTCAATTAAGGCACTTCAGCATTACTAATAACGAGATCATATTATAGATTGTATGATTTCAGTATAAATGAACTTTATCCAAGAGCATAATTAATAATACCTCAGTGATAAGTCTCAGCTGATGGACATAATCTTTCCCAGGAAACAAAGGTTCTCTGGTCATAATTTCGCCAAGTATGCAACCAACAGACCAAATATCAATTGCAGCAGTGTACTCTGTACAATTAAGGAGCAACTCAGGTGCTCGGTACCAACGAGTGACAACATACTCAGTCATGAAATCCGTTTCAGAAGTTGTCCTTGCCAATCCAAAGTCTCCAATTTTAAGGTCACAATTAGCATTGAGAAGCAAGTTGCTGGGCTTAAGATCACGATGCAGGACACTGGCTGAGTGGACGTATTTGAGTCCTCGTAACAACTGATATAGAAAGTACTGCAAAAGTTTTGTCCAATATCAGTTCCATGATCAAGTTGAAACCCTGCATAGTCTTAAAACAAGTCATTGTATTTCCACATGTAAAAACTACACAGGCCGAGTACAAGCCCAATGAAGAAGTACGAAACTTTGATTAAGTTACATTATTTTTCAAAGCTAGTTCATGAAGATCATCAATTTTCTTCTCATCCGTCCTTTCATATTCAGTAATTACTATAGATAATAATCGGAAATAGCATCCATGAGCCAAAAATGTGGAGCTTGCAACCGTATCTAGGAGGTGATAGGTGAAGTTGTCAGTAGTTAATAAATCTTAGATGGAAATTCTCTCTTAGTCAATCTTTTTTTCTGCAGCCTGGGCAAAATTGCTTGAAATATTGAAAACTGTGTTCACTCCATAACCGTAGGTTAATCAATTCTATCATAATATTTGAATCAGTAAAAAATTAGTTTTAAACAACTCATTCGCTTTAGATGTTTAGTTTAATCAATCTCAATAAGAGAAAAGGGAAAAAACAAAAAGCATAAAAATTATGATGTCGAGTTGTATGTGATCAAAGAAATTTAGTAGAAAAGAGAAGCCAATGCCAAATATAAGCTACCGTGAACTGAAACAAATAATTCTGGTGAAAAGGTTTAAAACGCTCAAAATTACTGTTTAGTGTCAAACCTGACAATGATCATCTGTTAGTGGTTGGTCAGACCGAATTATCTGATGAAGATCAGTGTCCATTAATTCATAAACTATGTATACATCATTGAAGGTATCCTTTTTTGGGGGCCGAATGATGTCCTTGATAGCAATAACCTGTAGGAATACAAAACTGAGAAGTAAGAACAAGGCTCATATTAAGAGTGGCAAATGCAAAGCCACTTGCTCAGGAACTGACATTTAAACGGCATTTTATGCCAAAGATGCACTCATGTCTTTAGCTATAACCATATGAGCTGTACTAATAGTTTTGGTAGATATGATATGATCCATCCTCTAAATTAAAAAACTCATTTATTGATATTGTCCATATTTTGAGCCAACCAGCTATGGCCCTCCAAGAAAGGTTGCTTCTTAGCACTAAACAAATCATAGAAAAAAAGTTTAGAAACAAAATAAAGACTAACATCACAAAAGATATTTAGACAATGCCAAATTTTCAGTGTGAAAAACCTGGGTTCCTGGTACTTCTAACAGTCAGAAAGAGACTGAACATACATTTTCATGGTTCATGTGGCAAAGAAGCTTAATTTCTCTCAGCGTCCTTTTGGCATCTATTATGTTGTCAAATGCATTACCGATCTTCTTGATGGCAACCGCCTGGTGTGTCTCTGAATTTACAGCAGCACTGGAAAGAGAAAAAGAAATGTTATATATATCAAGCACACATCAAATACACAATTAATAGAGCATCAATATACAATCTCCACACTCCACAGTCAAAACATCACTTAAGTTCCAAGCAGCTAAATAACAAGTAGCATAGCCAAAAACACATCATTTTAAACTGGATAGGCACCATAATGATAAGTGTTCATTTATCTTGCTAAATCAACATCAACAAAATAAATCTCCCCGAATGCTGAATAAGCATCACATGCTTCACTATCACCTCTACAAAGTCAAGAATAAACCAGGAAATCAAAAATAAATCTTGAGAATAAACATGAAGTCTAATTAGCACTTCCATTATTCTCTGCTATGTAGCAACAAATGAATCCAATTGAGGACAGAACTCTTTTGTTCTTCAATTATCTACGCAACAAGCAGAAATCTGATTCTCTGGCATAAAATTTTAATCAGTATAAATAAATAAATCTCGAATTACTTAATCAACAATACACTTTTAAAGCAAATATGACTGATTAAAAATAAAATAAAAACCTAACCAAATTTTTGTTTTTTTAGAAAAAGGAAAAACTTAATTATTATATTACCAAAAACCCCGCAAAAACCTGTAACTGCATAAGCAAACACGCAAGAATCTCCAGAAGGAGAAACCAAACCAACTCAAAGCAAAACAATACATATATATATCATAAAAGAAGCCATAAATAATGAAAGAAACGATTACATGTTCATATACAACTTTGAAAAAAGATCACTCACCAGACGATGCCATAAGCGCCTCTACCGATGGGTCGAATGGGGGGCACATACTTGCTAGAAACTTCAAACAAGTTACCGTAAACATTGTACTGAACGTATCGACCTCCATGTGTGTGCACTCCTTTAATATTGCTAGTCTCGCCACCTGAGCTCGACTCCTTCGTAGTTGCAGCCATTTTCATTTAAAACGGGGTAAGAACCCAGAACACCGGGTCTTGTTTTCTCTCTTGGCTAAGTTAGGCTATGGTCAGAACTTTTATCAGAGTTAGTGCTGTGTTTGGTCGAGCATTTGCGTTTTTCGGAAAGCGTGCGAATGTGAAATTTTGAATGCAAACCATCTTTTTGTTGTTGTGACCAAAGCTTTTTGATCTAAAATTAGTTTGAAAATCCGTGAAATGAAGGGGACTTCTTTCTTTTCTTTTAGTTATTTAAAAATTCGTGGCCTAATCTGATACATTTGCATACATGTACTAATCTTTTCTGACCAATGACAATTTACCCTTAAAAAATATCTAATAAATTTTGTAACTCTTAAAGATATTACCACATAATAATATTTAATCAATCATAGTTTTTGTACAATTTATAATATATTATAAAATTTTATCACATATTTAATATTTATCGTATAATAAATTACGTAATTCATTAAATTATTTACACCTTTTAATATATATATATAATTAATTGATGATGAAGTTCACCATTTAGTTAATTTTAAAATATTATTTTGCATTATTTTGTTATTATTAAAATAATATTAATATATTATAAAATATTAATATGTGTCTTAAAATTTATTAAATAATAAATTTCTTCGTCTACTAAATCAAAATATATATATATATATATAAAAAGTCTTGCAAAGTAATTGATTCTTCTTAAATTATTGACATGGTCATCAATTGAAAGTCTTATAAATTAAATTAAAACGTCCTTAGTTCAAATAAAGATAATAATAATAATAGCACACACTTAGCGTAAAGTATTGTTCTAAGTAACTTCCTCCGCTCTTAATTATTTGCTAAAATAACTGCCACGCCAACTGCAGCAACACATGATAATAAATCTGTTTCTCTCAAAATTTAATACTTTCCCAATTCAGAATCACATGTATTAAGCTTATTATCATTAAAGTGAAAAAAAGGTACTTGTTAAAGTCTCTCTCAGTACTCTTTCCTCGCCGCAGCTTCACGGTCGTTCGCGTTCCCCTTTTGACCTACGACCGTATCCGGGTTTGAGAGTTATGTTTGAAGGGTACACATGCAATTTCTGGATTGTAATGATAGGCCTAGCAGCTTCTGTGTAGTTCCTTTAACATCAGTGATCAGTTAGATGAGCACAAGTTGCCAAAAGGAAAAGCTTATTTATCTTCAACTGCAACTGCTTTTCAGGCTATGGTGGTTGTGAATGATCACGGGAATTTTGTTCTCGCTTTTCCCATATCATATGCATTGAGAAGCCTCTCTAGGCCTCTTTTTGCGTGAGGGATAGAGTGATAGCAAGAGGGCTTCTGTCCTTAACTGATACTTGGCTAGCGAAGAAGCAACAAAGAGGAAGCGATGTGTGACCAAAGAGAGGATGTGTATAAAATCGCACAAATGTTGCATGAACTAGGACGCCATTTTTGTATGTTTGTGTTGCGAGAAACTGCACATTCTTGCAAACTGATTAATGGTTATTACGAGACACAGATTTTAGACCGGGAGATAATTAGCTCATGGCTGCTCATGCAACGAACTTCTAAGACCAAGTGCTCTATGGTCTGAATTTGAATTTAAATTCAAATTTCTTTATCTTTGTTTAAGTGGAAAATCTGAATTTAAATTTCTTTTTATGTAAAAATTAAAAAAAAAAAACTAGACCAATAGAATCAATCTTGTCCTCTTGGGTGATGCAAAACATGATCTATAAATCGAATTAGAGAAAAATCAAGATCAGACGAAAACGATTTATGGACAAAAGCCATCAAATAATTTATTGAACATATATGAACATATTTTTTTTTGTTAATTATCATCCAAAAATATATATGGCACTTATTTTTTTTAATACAAGTTAATTAAGAAAGAAATACGAAAAACAACTTAGAACATTGTAAATTAATAAGAAGAAAAATTGTCAGTTTAGTTTTTTAGATTTTTTTAACTATTCATTAAAATTTTAAATCTTTTAAACACTCAGTTCAATCTTTGTTATTGAAAGAATAATATTTAAGATATACATTTATATAATATAAAAATAAGTTCGATTAAATATCTGACTATTTATCATAAACATATCAATTTATTAGAATTTTTTAAATAATAGAAATTAAATCAGATATTTTAACAAATTTTAAAACCTAATGGATAATTTAAAAAAAAAACTCGGAACAAAGCAATTAATTCCCCTAATAAAAATGAAAAAAAAGAAGAAAAAGAACACAAACGTTATGATGATAAGTAATATATACCTAAGATATCTACGTAGGTCACTAGACAAAAGCATATATCTGGGATAACTTAAATAACTGAGAATGGCATTGTTTATTTAGATATCGAAATTAACTGAATGGGTTATGCTTTTTTTAAGTGCGAATATTATTAAAGATGAAGGTAGCAATGTTGTTAATCAATGAGATAAAATTTATAGACACAGAAAATAATCTTTTATTTTTATGTGGGACGAGAAATAAAGCTTCACCTCATAGGTATAGAAATTCATAGGTTATGATTTTTACAAAATGACAAAGGCTTTTTAATTTATAAATGTTACAATAACTTCACTCTATTCTTGCAGAATCGTCTCATTATTTTTGTAATTAAGACTTTTTATCTTTAATTAGGATATTATTTCCTATAAAATAAATAAAATTTTACAATAAAAAAAATAATAAAATGAAATTAAGAGAAAAATATTACAACAATTGTGTGGATAAACTTGGTGCATAATCTTTTTTGGCAACTTCTTGATTATCCGTCTTGTGTGCTGCTCATCTCCACATTTTTATTACTTATATATATTTTTTTAATAAAATATATGATGATTTTTTTTTCAAAATATAAAATGAAGTTAGTTGTTAGTTTTTAACACCTATGAAAGAAAATTTAAAATTTTTATTTAATGTGTTAAGTAATTATTGAATGATAAAATAATTTAATTTGTAAAATTATTATTATACAATTTTAATGTCCATTAGTTGTATTTTACTATATAATAATTATTTTACATATTATTTGAAATAAAACTTTTAAGGTAACATTTAAAAAATGTAATATTATTTATAGAAGAAAATAAATTAATAATAAATAACTTTGATATTTTAAATTTTTTATAATGTATTAAAAAATTATTGAATAATAAAATAGTATAACGAGTGATTTTAAAAATTATACTATTCTACTATTTAATAATTGATTGATATATTAATTTAGAATAAGTGTAGTATTGTTCAAATAAATGAAAGAATAAAGACATTTTTGTTATAATAATTTGATTTAATTCTTAATTTTGTCTCACAAATTTAAATATAAATAATTTTATTCAAATTAATTAATAAAATTTTATATATTTTAACACTAGATGGAAAAAATCAAAACTCAAACTCAAAATTTTTTTAAGTGGTATACAAACTAAACATATAATTAAGTGACTCACACTTATAAGTTTAAATTTTAAATTTTTATTTTAAAAAATTTATTAAATAATTAAATAAAAATTTATTTATATAAAAATAGATTCACTTGAATCCAACATTTTGACTAGTTTGACAAAATCCAAAACCGGGATGGATATTAAATCAAAATAATATAAACTTTCAGAAACCTCTAACGATTAACAAGAGGATGTATAAGGGATCTAGCTAATAACTTGCTATAAGAAAACTGATTGATGCTCTGTGACAGGGAAAGAGAGTGATGAAGTTTTAGCCTAAGCTAATAAAGAGAAGAGAATGGATTGTCATTAAAGAGAAAAAGAGAGCTAGGAAATGAAGAATTAAACCCACACATCCAAAGACCAGAGACCGCACACAGAGCAAATCTAAACTAAACTCTGGTTCATTATATATATGTCTTCTAAAAAAGATTGTCTTTTTTTTTTTATTTTTCTCTCTAAATACTCGGGATTGGATTCTGTGGTGTAAGGCGGTGTGGCAACATGCAACACCCTGAAGTCACATGTCTCGCATCTCATAAACTCTCAAATTAGAAAATGTTGCAGGGTTTTTAAGGTGTATTTTAAGAAACTCTAAAAATTTTGTAAAATTCTTTCATTTAAAAGTAAATAAGAATAATAAATATTATATAATTAAAAAAATAAATAATTAAGTAACCAAAAAAAGTACATAATTAATATACGTGATTCAACAATTTATTTGCGTTTATGGTGGATCTCCGAATCTTAACTTATTTTATTATATTTTTTTATATACAAAAAACTCCTATAAGAGATACAAAGAATATCAAAATAGCTCAAAACTCTTAAGGATCTATATCATACAATCTTGTGTATTCAAAATATTCAAGTGAAATCTAAACTCTCTATTTTTTCTCTTATTGATGATTTGATGCTTAATGAAAACTAACGGGTTACAAGAATTTATATAGTGTTAATATCAACCCTAAAAATCATAAACATAACTGAAATAAGAGTTCACACATTTTAAGAATTAAAAACTGATTCTAAGATGTAATTATACTAAAAAAATAGAGTTTTTTTTTTAATAAACTATGCTACAACGTTCAATATCCAACGATGGGATATTAAAGCGATTATCAGCCAACTTCGTGGTGTTTGGTGGCCAACGCCGCAGCGTTGAGTATACTAGAATCATCGTCGTGGCATTCATGTGTCAAGTCCTCTTCTTATGCTTTTGCATTCTTTCTCGCACCCAACTTTCATTTTTTATCTTTACTCATCTATCTAATGTGTCATTTACCTCATCTTCAACTCCTTATTGATTTTCAACTTAAAATCAAACTTATCATTTATTTTGAATTACCAAATTCTAACAAATCCATTCTTAATTCAAAATGTCTATAATGAGCTTTTAACCAGGATCTATCAACTCCAACACTCTATCATCTAGTATTAATCCCAGTTAAATTTTTATCCAGACTTAACTCATTTGGTGTTTATGACTTCAGTCTCTAAAGATACGAATGCATCTTCCATTGAGTAGCCTTTGTACTATAATCTCCCATGTTGATCTTGACACTATTATAATACTTTAGTGGCATATCCTTGCCAACAACATCATTCTTATACATTCTCTTTTGACCCTATAACCATGGTAAACAAATATTCAATGCTGCCCTTTGGTATGCATCATTTCAACAACTCAATATTAAACTACCTACAACATTACCATCAAGCATATATAGCCCTATGTGATTATCATCTTTCATAACCACTATAATTCATTCCATTACCTTATGTATTCTTTTTTTTTTGGTCTGTTCTAAATAAATACCTCTCTTGATTTAGTATTTTTAGGGATATCAAGTTTTTCTTAACTTCAGAAATATACCTTACACCATGAAACTTCCTAATATCTACATCATACATCCTCATCCTAATGTTACCAATCCATATGACTATACAAGTCATATCATTCATCATTAATATTTTATTTCCCTTAATAAGTTTATAATTGGTAAATAAGGATTTTATCTAAACACACATAGTAACTAAAGCCATAATTAAGTATTTATCTACTAGTATACTTCTCACTAGACTAATGACTCTGTATTTCTATGTTTTCTTCTCAACTATTGTAGGTCCTTCACCTTTCTTAGCCTTTCTTTTTGGGATTCCTTTTTCAAATGCTTCTCATTATTATAATAATATCACTTATTAGATATGCATCATTAATTATTTTTACCACATCCTCCTCTTGCAACTAAGCCAACTATGTTACCATATTCAAATCTTTTTCTCATTTTTTTAGAGTTCAATAAAGCTTTAACATCCATCACCGTTAAAGTCTCTTTATCATACATGAGTATGTCTATGAAATACTTATAACTTAGAGGTAAAGAACACAATAGAATTATCGTCTTATCCTTATCCTCGATCTTGATGTCTATTATATCAAGATCAATTATAATCTTGTTGAAGGTGTTTATGTGATCTTTTATTCAAATTTTCTCAATCATAGATAGTTGATATAGCTTTTTTTTTACATACAAAGGATTCAATAGGGACATTTTCATATAGAAGGCGTCAAGTTTCTTCTATAGATCCAATGCCATCTTCTTTTCAACTACTTCTTTCAAAACTTCATCGCTCAATGATAACACTATAGTACTATGAGCCTTATTCTTAATGGTTTCTCTATCTGCCTTAGATCTAGGTTTCGCCAATCTCTTTTCTTCACTAGTTATTGCTTGAGTTTTCTCAATGACTGAATCTAACATTTGATTCACCAATAGAGCCATAACTTTTAATTTTTATAAATTAAAATCATTTATCTCATTACACTTCTCTACTTCAAGCTTGTGAGTTATCATGGTTACACTAACCTATGCTCTGATATCATTTTGTTGTAAGTTTTTAGCGTGTACTCTAAGAAACTCTAAACCTCAGAAGTCTATCACACACAAACAAACAAGAATAATAAAGATCACAAAACCAAAGAGATAATCAACCAAGCAACCAAAGAAAGCACACAATCAATGTATGTGGTTCGGCAAACCACCTACGTTCATGGTAGATCTCTGGATCTTAACTTCTTTAATTCAGTTCTTTTATATACAAAGAACCACTGCAATAATTAAAAGGAATACCCAAAAAACTCAGAGCTCTTAAGGATCTAGACTGTACTATTTTGTGCACTTAAGCACTCAAGTGTGATCTAAGCTCTTTATTATCTCTCTTGTTTATGATTTTATGCTTAATAAATTCTAAAGGGTTACAAGATTCTTTTAGTGTTAATATCGACCCTAAAAATTATAAACCTATTTGAAATAAGAGTTCACAAGAAACTGACTCTATGATGCAATTCTACTAAAAAAATATATTTTTTTTAATAAACAATATTGTGGCGTTAAATATCCAATGATGGGACAGTAACATGATTATCGAGCCAATGTCATAATATTCAGTGGCCAACATTGTGGCGTTGAGGATAATAGAATGATCTCCACCACATCCATGCGTCTGGTCCCTTTGTGCTTTCGCACTCTTTCTCTCATCTAACTTTTATTTTCGACTCTTATTCATTCATCCAATGTGTCATTGATTTCATTTTCAACTCTTCCTTGATTTCTAATTCAAAATCAAATATATCTTTGTTTTTAAATCACCAAATTTCAATTAAAAAACCTTAACTTAAAGTCCCAACTCCAAAATCAATTCTCAAAGTCACTCCAACTAATATCCAAAATCTAAACAACTTTGTAAATTTTCTTGGTATAAAAGATTTACAATATGGGCAAGTTTGATAATTTTATTTTATATTCTATTGAGGTTTTTTACAAAGTAAAATTTCATAGAATTTTTAATAAGCAAAAAGTGATTTCCCATCCAAATAATTGGATGAAAGAATGGCCAAAGTAAAAAAAATAAAATAAAAAAAAGAGTATATCTAGCCACTGTTTGTCACATCTATTGCAGGGTGGTCACACCTTTTTTGTCGATAGTTGCTTCTTCTCCATTGAAGACTTCATTGATAACTGATTTATTTTTCATTTGTTTCGCTACTGCTTCTCCGTTAATTTTGTTTGTTCATTTGTTTATTGATGAATGATGATGATGAAAATGTAAGAAGAATTATTTGTTTTGATAAAGGATGATGATGAATGATAATGAAGATGATTGATATTTAATAATGAATTTATAATTTTTGTGAAAAATTTTTATTTGTGTATATTAAAATTTATGTTTTAAGATATTAATTTTTTTTAATGTAAATTAATTATTAATATTAAAAAAATAAAATTTAATTTTTTTTATTAAATTAACAAAATTTGTTCACAATTTTATCATTTTAATCTTCTAACTTAATAAATAAACACAAAAATGTTATTGTATAATAAAATAATTTTTTTTTAAAAATAAACAAATCTTACTAAAAATTTAAAAAAGATTATAAATTTTAAACTCATAAGATAAAATTAAAAATTAAAGCATACTCATAAAATAAAAAGGTTCTTATTTTGTATATAAATAAATAATAATATGAATATTGACCGACTTTGACACAAAGTTAGAGATACGACGGCGTTAAACGAAGAGTATGAGAGATACGACGCCGTTAAACGAAGAGTCTCGAGAGCGCCTAAACCGTTTCAAAAAAAAAAAGGCCAAAAAGAAAAAGAAGAGTCTAGACCCGCGAAAATCGATTCCAAAACATTCCAGTTACTCGTTAGGAAAAAGAAAGTCCCAGAACCTCCTCTCTCTATCTCTCACTCACTCTCCCACCACGCTCACTATATAATTCCAACCAGCATTCTCCTCTTTCGCAATCAAACTGGAATTAGATCACTCTCGTGCGAGCACACAAACAAAGCAAATCCGTTTCTAGTTCTTCTGCAATCGACGTTACCATCTCTCGTTGGCTCGTTCTGTTTCTGTTTCTTTTGGTCGGTTTATTTTTTGGTTAAGCAATGGCAGACGTGCACATGGGAGAAACTGAGACCTTCGCTTTCCAGGCCGAGATTAATCAGCTCTTGAGCTTGATCATTAATACTTTCTACAGTAACAAGGAGATTTTCCTTCGCGAGCTCATCAGCAACGCCTCCGATGTACGTATTCACTAACAAAACTCGGTTATTTTAAGCCGACGATTCTTCTCTCCGTTTTAGCGCATTAGAAGAGATTTTTTTAATAGGCTTAAATTCCATGTAGAAAATAAAACACGAGTTTGTTTGGGTTTCCCTTTTTGTTTTGTTTTCTGTTTTTTAAACTTCCATTTTATTGGCTTTCGTTCGGAGCCTGAGATTGCGTTTCTTGTTGATTTTTGTAGGCGCTTGATAAGATCCGATTTGAGAGCTTAACTGACAAGAGCAAGCTCGATGCTCAACCAGAGCTTTTCATAAGGATTGTTCCTGACAAAGCCAATAAAACACTCTCAATCATCGACAGCGGCATTGGCATGACCAAAGCAGGTAGAGTAGATTGTCTGAAACACCTATTCGTCAGACAATTAAACACTTATTTCATAATTATACAATACAATGACGAATGCTAATGCTTCTTGCTATGTATAACCAGATTTGGTGAACAATTTGGGAACAATTGCGAGGTCCGGGACAAAGGAGTTTATGGAGGCGTTGCAGGCGGGTGCTGATGTCAGCATGATTGGGCAGTTTGGTGTGGGTTTCTACTCTGCATATTTGGTAGCTGAGAAGGTTATTGTGACAACTAAACACAATGACGATGAACAATATGTTTGGGAGTCTCAGGCTGGTGGGTCTTTCACTGTTACTAGGGATGTCAACGGTGAGCCTCTCGGTAGAGGAACCAAAATCACACTCTTCCTCAAAGAGGATCAGGTAAGGATAAGAATGCAAATTACATAGCCTGCGATGTACTTAACGATCGGTTATTATAGTTTAGCTTAATCATTTTTATGAATTTAATTTAAGAAAATGTTCTCGATGTGATTGGTCCTGTATGCTGATTGTAGGATCAAGTTAATGCGGTAACATCTGAATTTAAACTATGTAGACTTGATCAAGTTTATGTGGTAACATCTGATTTAAACTATGTAAACTTGTATCTTTATTTTAACGGGATAGAAGCTAGTTGGTTATTATGATTGTTATTATTTTTTAAATAATAGTTCCTTTAAAGGGAAAGTGAATATTTATGTTATGCCACGCCTCATGGTACTAATTCTGGATTTAATGCGTTTTATGCATATCAATTATACGTCTTTTTATCCTATTGATATTCTGCTTGATGCTTGAATTGAAAACTGGTGAGATATTGATCTTTTTTTTTTTTTTCTGTTTACTTTCGACAATAGTTGGAGTACTTGGAGGAGAGGAGACTGAAGGACCTTGTGAAGAAGCACTCTGAGTTCATTAGCTACCCAATCTACCTCTGGACTGAGAAGACAACTGAGAAAGAAGTAGGTGATGATGAAGATGAGGAAACCAAGAAGGAAGAGGAAGGTGATGTAGAGGATGTTGATGAGGAGAAAGAGAAGAAAGGTAAGAAGAAGAAGGTCAAGGAGGTGAGCCATGAGTGGCAACTCATCAACAAACAGAAACCCATCTGGCTGCGCAAACCTGAAGAGATCACTAAGGAAGAATATGCTGCCTTCTACAAGAGCCTCACTAATGACTGGGAAGATCACCTTGCTGTGAAACATTTCTCAGTTGAAGGGCAGCTTGAGTTTAAGGCCATTCTTTTTGTTCCCAGGAGAGCACCATTTGATCTCTTCGACACTAGGAAGAAGATGAACAACATCAAGCTCTATGTGAGGAGGGTGTTTATTATGGACAACTGTGAAGAGCTCATTCCTGAGTATCTTTCTTTTGTGAAGGGCGTTGTGGACTCTGATGATCTTCCACTTAACATTTCTCGGGAGATGCTTCAACAAAACAAGATTCTCAAGGTCATTAGAAAGAACTTGGTTAAGAAGTGTATTGAGATGTTCAATGAGATAGCTGAGAACAAAGAAGACTATGCCAAGTTCTATGATGCCTTCTCCAAGAACATTAAATTGGGTATTCATGAAGACAGCCAGAACAGGGCTAAACTTGCTGAGTTGCTCAGATACTACTCAACCAAGAGCGGGGATGAGATGACCAGCTTGAAGGATTATGTTACAAGGATGAAGGAGGGACAAAAGGATATTTACTACATTACTGGTGAGAGCAAGAAGGCTGTTGAGAATTCTCCATTCCTCGAGAGACTCAAAAAGAAGGGCTATGAAGTGCTCTTCATGGTGGATGCCATTGATGAGTACGCTGTTGGTCAATTGAAAGAGTATGATGGGAAGAAGCTCGTGTCAGCCACCAAAGAAGGGTTAAAACTTGATGATGAAGATGAGGAAGAGAAGAAGAAGAAGGAGGAAAAGAAGAAGTCCTTTGAGAACCTGTGCAAGACAATCAAGGAAATTCTCGGAGACAAGGTAGAGAAGGTTGTTGTCTCTGACAGAATTGTAGACTCTCCTTGCTGCTTGGTCACCGGTGAGTATGGCTGGACTGCTAACATGGAAAGAATTATGAAAGCTCAGGCCTTGAGAGATAGCAGCATGAGTTCTTACATGTCAAGCAAGAAGACTATGGAAATTAATCCTGACAATGGCATAATGGAGGAGTTGAGGAAGAGGGCTGAGGTTGATAAGAATGACAAATCAGTGAAGGATCTTGTGCTGCTGCTCTATGAGACTGCTCTCTTGACCTCTGGTTTCAGTCTGGATGATCCCAACACATTTGCTGCAAGGATTCACAGGATGCTCAAATTGGGTCTGAGCATTGATGAGGATGAGACTGCAGGTGATGACGTGGAGATGCCAGCACTAGAGGAGGATGGAAACGAGGAGAGCAAGATGGAGGAAGTTGACTAAACAGCTGACGGCAACACAGATAATGAACCTAAACAATCGTGTGAGAGAAATAGAAGAAAGAACAAGACAACAGCGGTGTATGTTATCTTCAGAGGGTCACAATCTTTTGGCTTTTTCTCATTTAGCTAATAGGTGTTGTTCAGGATTGTTGGTAGTCTTCGATTTGTGCTTGTTCTTCTTGTTTAAATTTCGGTCGTGGGTGGTCTTTGTCTCTGGTCATAAACTATGAAACGCTTTGTGACATATCTGCATATAAATATAATGTCAAACTCCTAATACCTATGTTTTTCTGTTCAATTTTTTATCCTCCTCTCTCTTTTTCTCTCTCAATTTTAAATCTGCGGAAAACAAGTAAAGGTAATGGTTACTTGGTAGATGTTCTTCTGGTTGATTTGGCTTTGGCTGCAGGCGAACTGTTACGATTATAAGTTGGACTAAAAACGATAATTTTAATGAGTATATAATTGACTTTTAACAGTGAATTTGATCACAAGTTTATAACAATTGGTATCAAATTAGCGCCACACTAAGATGATAATCACTTAAATTTTATGACAAATTCATAGCAATTGGCATTCGGGGGCATACTAGGATGATAATGACTTCAAGTTTATGATAAACTCATAACAATTGGTATCAAAATATGGCTTACACTAAATTGATAATGACTTGATAAGCTCGCGGCACCCGCCCTCTAAAGCTTTATTTATTTTTTTTCATTTCTCTTGCGTATATTCGTTACTTTTACATGATACACTCGTTTATGAATTATCGAGTGATCACATAGTAATGAAGTACACAGCATCATCCAGGGAAAACAAAATCTGTGTATAGTGGGAGCCGCACTTGTTCTTGGCTTATAAATTCTTAAGAAACTCTGAAGCTACTCTTCCAAGTCCACCATCAACTAGATTCTCAGAATGCTCACTTTACAAACTTCTTCCTACATATCTTCACCTTCTCTTAGGAGCCAACCGCTGCCACCCGGGCCTGTAAAGGCTCGAAGCAACATTTCTCAGGTTCAGACAGTTGCACTTCGCAGCAAAACACTCATCAATTCTGTGGTCTCCGATTCAGTATCCGCTGTTCAAGCCTTGACCTCGTGTACTGCATTGAGAGACCTAGAACTTGGTTCTTGCCTGCATGCCCTAATACTAAAATCTGAAATCAACACCAGTGTCTTTGTCAACAACTCTCTTCTGGGGATGTACATAAAATGCGGTACTATGGAAGATGCAGCAAAGTTATTCGAGCATATGCCTGAGAGAACTGTTGTAACTTGGACATCAATGATATCGGGTTACTCCCAAAATGGTGAGCCTAACAAAGCACTATCAATTTTTTGTCATATGCTTGAAGACATGTATCCTAATGAGTTTACACTTGCGGCCGTTCTACGGGCTTGTGCAAAGAAAGGTGATCCCTTATTGGTTCAAGGTATCGACTGCTATGTAGTGAAAACAGGGCTTCTGTCAGATAGTTTCTTACAAAATTCTTTAATAGATGCCTATGCAAAATGTGGATTATTTGTAAATGCGGAGAAGCTCCTTGATAGGTTTAGTTCTAGAGATGTGGTATCTTGGACTTCGGTTATATCAGGTTATGTTTTCAATGGAATGATGGAAGAAGCGGTTCAGCTTTTTGTAAGGATGCAGTACGATGGGATTGTGCCAAATGAGGTTACAGTTTTGAGCATTTTACATGCATGTTCATTCATTAATGAATGGCGCAAAATAAGATGGGTCCATGGCTTGGTTATAAAAATGGGATTGTGTGGCAATAATCTTGTGATAAATTCTCTTGTTGAGATGTATTTACACGATCGGTATTTCAAGGAAGGGGCACAAATCTTTTGTGGAATTTCTTTCACCGGTGAAGGTCACTATCTTTGTCCGGAGACTATGGCCAGCCTTCTGCAGGGATGCGGCCACAGTAAATACATGAACTTGGGGAAAGCGATTCATGGGTACCTCATTAAGCACTGTTTTTTCCCTTGTGTGATCATAGAGAATTCTCTGATTGACATGTACGCAGAAAATGGACATATTGATTCTGCTTATCAACTCTTCACGAAAATGAACAGCAGAGACATAATTTCTTGGAATTCCATGATTACATCTCGTGTGAAGAATGGGGAACATCATCAGGCCTTGATGCTACTTGAAGACATTCACAGTTGCAAGGAAGGTTGTTCATTGTCTCCTGATTTTGTTACTATGTTGGCATCAATCCAAGCGTGCTCAAACTTGGCATCACTACAGCTAGGTCATATTATTCATGGATATATAACAGGAACAGGCTTAATTGGTGATATTTATGTTCAGAATGCTCTTATTGATATGTATGGTAGATTGGGCAAGTTGTGTTTGGCAGAGCAAGTATTCAAAGAAATGCATATTAAGGATCTTGGTTCGTGGAATTCTTTGATTGCAGCTTATGGAATCAACGGCCACGGAACCTCTGCTCTCCAAGTTTTCACGACACTTAAGAATTCAGGTTTGCACCAGCCAAATGAAATTACGTATGTCAACATTCTCTCTGCATGTGCACATGCTGGATTGGTTGAAGAAGGCTTTGAAATTTTCAAATGTATGTATAGAGATGGGGTTGAGCCAAGCATGGAACATTTTGTGTGTATGGTGGATCTGTTGGGAAGGTCAGGGAGACTTGAAGAAGCAGAAGCATTCATAAAACAAATGCCAATAACGCCAGGCGCTGCAGTATGGGGTGCCCTATTGGGTGCTTGTGGGTTCTTTGGAAATGTTGACGTAGCTGAGAGGGCAGCAAAGAAGCTTTCAATTTTGGATCCAGAGAGCAGGATTTGGAGGGTAGCATTATCAAATGTTTATGCAAGTGCTGGCAGATGGGAGAATGTGGCGAAAGTTAGGGCAGAAATGAGAAAAATTCAAGGGATGGGAAAGGATGGGGGATGGAGTAGCGTGGAGTTAAGAGGAGATGTTTTCAAGTTTATGGTTAATGATACGAAGCATCCTCAAAGCAACATTATTTACGAAGTACTGAATTCAATGAAAGAACATATGAGAAATGAGCCCTGCTTATGATGGTAATGGAAGCAATTAGCAGCAAAAGTGAAAACAGTTTGTAGAAAGCAGGAGCAACAAGCGTAGACGGCCATCTATTATTATTTCATGCAAACATGATGATGAGAATGGGGAGTTATATTAGTCATCGTTTCCAAGTATGTTCATATCCCTCTTGAAAATTAAAAAGCCGTGGCTAGTGTAAATGCTGCATTTGCCGGTTAAAATCTCCGTTGTAATTTCCTTAAAAGCTTACGTTAAAACCTTAAACATCATCACCTTGATTATAATCTAGGAGCCTACCACGAATGCCTCTTCGCTTATTTACGACATTCAAAGAAAAGCAACCTTTTACAAGTGTAATCCAAGCATGCCAAGAAGACAACTCAAAAAATCATGAGAGAAGTGGAGCTTACACATTAAAACTTAATTGCGATCCCCAAGTAAATATGGGGCAGCAAAAGTTTGGAGTATCTTTTTTATTGTATAGCTTGTAAAATAAATGCAGGGAGCGGTTAGCCAGACACAACATTTAGTAGAAAATGAATAGTTCTAATCTTGATCCATTAAGACAAACAAAATTTAAATTATATGACAAAAATCTCCCAACTAAGAGTCCCAAACGCTGGAGCAATCAAACAAAAACTGCTATAAACTCAAAAGTGCAGCAATCACAATTCGTTCAGCTTTTATCCAAAATTCCTAGAAACCTCGTGTAGACGTCAACACTCAAGGAAGATTTGAGCTTGCTGCTCCTGCACCATAACCACCACCACCACCACCACGACCAAAACCAGGCCTTGCCCCAGGACCCTATAAGCAAGCAGAGGAACAATGAGTACAGCAACCAAAAACAATTTATTATACTCTATGAAGAAATTATATCCAAAAGGCAAAATGCTAGAAATATCCCTGCATATTCTGTATGTTTACATGCTGGCAATAAAAAAGATTTTTAAGCTCACAGCCCTTAGTTAAACTCACTGACCTCAAATACATTAACTAAATATGCTGTTTATCCATATATACAGCATATTACAGCATTGGAAAGCATTTGAGGAGGTATATACAAGTATAATCCATATTACATATAAAATTAAGTTCTGCTTCTATCATGAGTTCTCGGTCTCATAAAAACAACCATTTAATACTTAACTATCAACTTTTAAAACCAATAAGCAGTACACAATATGAATTAGCATAAAAACAACTTGTAAATGATAGTTCCCGAACGAGAGTAACAAAATTACCCTGAAAGAAGGCTGGTAGTCAGCAGGGGCTCCACCCTTGTCACCAAAATCACCACCTGGTGCTCTGGGACCTCCACGGTACCCATCCCTGTCTCCAAATCTCCGCTCTCCTCCCTCAAAGCGAGGTGGGCCACTATTACAGATTCCAGAACAAGAAATTCACATTAACCAACGAGAAGAAGCTTAACATACAAAAAAACCCATAGGCATCATTCGTTCAACAGCCAAATTGAGTTATTACTATTGGAAAATCAAAATGTATAACTTAGTCAGACCCTGATTAAAATTTGAATTCACCATTACTTCACAATACTAGTAATAATATATTAATCTACATATGACATTAACCACAAGTACATATAAAGAAAACAAAAACATTAAACCACAAAAGAACATGGATAATTAAACCAAGGAAAAAAAGGAACATGAATTATACCGTGGACGATCACCCCCTGGGCCACCAAAAGGCCGGCTACCAGCAGGCTTGGCCTGTTTCTTCAAAGTGGCAGGGACAATCTCAGAGGGAAGATTGAGGTACTCTCGCAGGAATGCAATGCCCTCATTTGTGAGGTACCAGTAATAATGCATCCAAGCAAAGGTCTCACGTACATACTCCTTTGACTTGAAGCTCTGCATCAACTTAATAACCTGCAAATTGGGGACATCGATTTCTGGGTGCTTTGCCAAATTGAAATCCTTCTTTGCATAGCACACCCCCTCTACAAAATCCACCACCAATCAAATGCTCAATAAATTAAATACATTTAGTTGTCTACGTCCTTTAAATAAACAGAATAAAAATGCAACCATTGATTCAAATAACAAGGAAAATATTTAGATAAAAAAAAATTAATTAAAAATACAGAAAATATATTTAATCAGTACCTTGGAAGAGGTACTTGGAGATCTCGCGGCGGTTCTTCTCTGGAATGATCTGAAAATTAACAGGCATAGAATTAGACATAAACGAAATCAAATATCTACGTTTTTTTTTCTGGATTATGGATCTATTTTCCTTCACTTTCTCAGCAACCAAACAGAATCTTTACGTCAACAGACATTCATTTTAGAGAGAGAAAAGAAGCGAGAAAGTTACCATGCTTGCAATGAAGATAAGATGACTCTTGACTCTGAAAGGAGGCGGCAACGATGAGCAAATCTCACTCTGTTATCGCTTTTCCCAGGAGCTAAACCCTAACTCTCTGTAAGTTTTATATAGATCGTTCCGTGTTCTGATTTTGAGTTTTGGGCCTACACTAGGCCCTCACATTTGAGATTGGGTTTTATCTATAGTTGATTATCGGACCGGGCATATAACAACTTAGACTTCACTATATACACTCCCACTTGTTTTAAGTACACCCATTTTAAATAAGCCAATCCAATTTCGTAATTACTTGAAAAGGTTGGTTTATGCTTTTTTTTTTTTTTGTTTGTTTGTAATAACAGTTTAATCCCACAATCTCATTCTAAATAATATTAAGATTTTTTATTTTTAATTTAAGGTTTCTTTTTTAACGAACCTCAATAGAATAATGAAAATGTACTTATTTTAGATAAAATAAATACAATAAAAGCTTTTATCCTTTAAAATGATTAATGTTCAAGAAAACTTATCATATACTCCTACTTAAATCTTTTTTTTTTTTTAACTCTTTGTAAATCTTGTGAGACGTGATACTTTTAATATTTTATAGACAGAATTTATTCACTCGCTCTCTTTTATTGTGCAATACAAAAACATAACAATTTTAGCTCTCAGATTCCAAATTGCAAATTTGCAATGCTTCTTATAGACCATACTTTTCTTAAACCATCAATCTATAAACACCATCCACCACTACACTCTAACATCAAGTAGCACAATTCAGAGGGAGAAGAGCATGAAAAAAATAATAGATTGTTGTTGCATAAAAATAAACAAAAAAAGTAAATTGATATAATATTTTTTCACAAATAAATATTAAATATTATATTTAATATACTAATATTAGAACTTCATCTATTAGGTTAAATTTAATTTTAAATTAAGTGTTATAAAATATGATATCGAAATTAAGATCTTGAGTCTAACTTACTCATTTATGCTTTTAAATTTTTAAATTTAATATTTATTTTAGTCTCTTAAGAATCACTTGACCTTAAAAATAATGTTGCTCAAATGGTTTTATATCCCTCTCTTCCATATTTGTACAAATAGATAGAATCCAACATAATTAGTGGCAGCATAATTTCGATTATATAAAACTAATTTTGTTTTGAATTGAAAAAAAAAAAAGTAAGAAGTTATACATATTTTGTAAATTTTACTCATATATTGATTTTTATTTTTCTTGGCAAAGTCTTCTCCTTAATGTTGTTCTCTTCAATATTGCCAATGGCTGATTTCGAGAATGCATAATTGAGTAAGAAGGCTAGCTAGAAAAGAAAATGCACGAAGAAGAGTGGGAGAATGAAATGGGAACAATTTAGGATAATTTACTTTCTAATTAAAATGCTAAGAAAATAAGATTGCAAGAGTTTAATTGTCCCACCAACCAAATGTTGTGAATCAGGAAATCACAACTAGATTTTCCGATGGAACCAACCCCAATAGATTAATCTAGCACAACTTTAATTGAAATGATGAGAAGATTTTTCACTAATCACCTAGCAATAAATTATAAGTAATATTATACTTTCTAAATAATGTTTTAATATTTTTTTCATCTCAATTGATTAGTCAAACAGTTATTAAATAGTAAAATATTACACTGAAAATTATAAAAAAAAAAAAAACTATCTGATAATAGATAATAATTTCATAGAGGCAGGTTCCATAATATTATATTTTTAACATAATTTTTAATACAATTTGTAAACATATAATTTCATAAATAATACACATTTAAATTTTAATCTAAATAATTAAATATTCATTGATCTAACTATCTAATATTTATATAAAATATCGTATAGAAAATATAATGTCATTGAAGCTAACCCAATTCCAATGATAAAAGAGAATAAAATCTCTTAAACCAAGTAAAAACTTGAAATAAATACGCTTCTCCTTCGAGCACTTTTTTTTTTTTCTTCGTCGTAATTTCTAGAGAAGTACACAGACGAGATTTTGCTAGACACTCATAATTATTCTTCAACTTGCAATTGCAGTTGCAGTGTGACATATATAGCAATAATTGCTTCATAGCTAGAAAAGGTGGTTTGAGCCTAAATAACAGGGACGGATCCAAGATTTAAAACGAGATCAGACTCCTTCAAGATCAAACAAGTAGTACGTCATACCAACCAGGAATTTTATTGAACCAAAGAGGTTTAACGGTTAACAGTATGCCAGAAGAAATATATCTCCTAACAGGTTTATGTTTAGGCTGTTCGATTGGATCATTGCAACTATTTCTCAGGTAAGGAGCCACATTTCTGTCATATCAGCAACTTGCGTACTACGTGATGTTATGGCTTTTGCCAGTGGCCGACCAATCAGTAAGGTGTTTACATGTAACAACCAACCTCTGGGATTCACCTACTCTCAACAAACAAAGGCTGCGGGGTAAACTCATAGCCCTTGCGTTTTCTGCAATTGGTTGTACAGAGAAATTAGAAAGCATGCTACATACATATCCTTCTCCACTTTTTATTAACTAATTTAACGCATAACTTAAAGAAAAGAAAATTCATAGGAATAGCTGTGAAGTGAAGAAACAGTTGTCCCGGTTATTAGTATTGGTGTCTATTAAAATTGAGTGTCTATATACAATATTTATGTTCATTATATATGATATTAATGTTCATTATAAATACATACACATCACATATATACATATTTACAGTGAAAGTTTAAAAAATAATAATGAACGCATCAAAATATTTTAATTATATTAAAACAGAGATTAAAAATTAAATATCTCTAAAGTTTTTGGATTAAATTTTTTAAGAGACCGTCCGAAGTGAAGCTTTTATACAGTTCTAACAATTAATTGGGTGTGTTTAATCGTTTAGAACAACAGTTTAAATCTAACAATCGATTTAATTTTTTAAATCTTAATCCTAAACAAACTCTTTATTTTGTTTGTTTGTTTGTTCAATCTTTGTTTAACACTTGAACAATAAACAAATTATTGTCTGACTTTAATGGCTTAAGCTAAGTAAAGAAGAAAATAAATAATGAATTCAATACTGAACTCTTTGTAAGAAAACAATTTTCTCTTTCTAATTTTGTCTCTCAATGGCCGGCCATTTCCAAGGCCAAAAAAAAAAACTTAGCAATTTTGTTTCATTTTATTTTTTATAATAATTAAGATTTAACTTAACTTTAGAGTTAATTCTTAATCTTAGTTAAGTTAATTTATTATTTAATAATAAAATAATAAAATATCTTAATTATTATAATATTTTATTAATTAACTAAATTCAAGTTAATAATTAACCCTAGAGTTAAGTTAACTAAACTTGGCCACCAAGTATAATTAAAATATTATTAAATATTAACTTAACCTTAGTTAATCGTTAACCTAAATTAAGTTAAATATTTTTTAATATATTTAAATAATAATTTTTTTTTAATTATTTAATATTTAAATAATTAAATATATAAAATTACCTTTAAACCCTTACTTGATTACGAAGTAAGTGAGTCTTATCATACTACACATTTGAATAAACTCAACCAAATAATTACTATGCATTACGTGTCATTATTTAATTGATTAACAATAATTATCAACTAATTAATGTACTTAACAATTAAGTACTAACACACGTGCGCATCCTAAGGTTCCTGAAATAAATAATCAGTTTTGCTGAATTTTATTGGATTAAACTATTCAATTCGGTAACTGCTTTAGTGCATAATAAGTACACTTCATATTGTAGGACTCCTTAAGTCTACTCTCGATTCGTCAAATGGAACTATTCGATGAGTCTGTGATCGATGCCTCACGCACACATTACAGATATTACAAATCAGCCCTTTAGACCATACAAATTGAAGTCATAGCGTATACGTATAGTCTTTCTGTCATTTATACCCTGAATGTGCGGGGATATAGATTAACACCGTCAAATTCTCATAAGCTAATCCATGAACTTATCTTCAGATTTATTTTTTGATGAACAATATACACAAACCCTTTTGCTATATTGTTCAATCCTAAGGGAAACTTTTTTTTTGAGTTTATTATTTATGGCTATAAGACATTTGAAATATAATCTCGAAACATTTGATATACAACTCATCTATGTGAGCTGACGGATCTTATATCTACGCACACCAGACTCTATAAGCATCGAACTATACTCAATGACACGCAACGACAGACCATGAAAGGTCTCTGACGTCCGTGGAACCTAAGTATGGTGGATCACTTATAAGCCCACCATCTGTGGCGCTCAGGTCAAAAGACCATAAATACTACTCAACTTGAAAGGACATTCCGTTGACAATTTCATAAGATATCTATTAGGGTGCTCGTGAGTCTGTTCAGTATCATGTCCTGATTCAATACCTGCATGCTTATACAAGTTCTAAGTTAATGGTCAGTTAAGAACAACCATTTGCACCCTGTAAATATAGACATACACTGATCTATATAAAAAGGATTCACCAACAGACCCGCATTTGTGAAAATAGATTAGGAACGTAGTATTTGAGTATATACATTCATAATGACATTTCTTAGTACTTATTGTAATTCTTTGTAACTATGTCATTACTAGTATACCCTCGAGTCTTTGTCCCATTATAGACAAGGCTCTAACTCATTAAATTTCGTTGACACTTATAACCTGCTAACTCTTAGTATTTATAATGCTCAGCGTTGCTACCTTTTAACCCTGGTCTAAACTCCTTTAGACCAGATTTAAACTCATTCAGATCATATAATATCTGTAACGTTACAAGCATTAGTACCATTTAATATATGTTATTAACGATTTAATAAAATATACATTGTATATATATTGTCACGCCCCAAATCCAAAAGATCTGACACACGACATCACTTATATTCATTCAATGTATATGTACTCATAAATAATATAACACAAAATTTCAAACTTTAATTCAACATAGAAATCTTTAACAAGTTGCTAGTAAGTTCAACACTAAAATCAACTAATAACCTAACATATAAATATACATTCATTTTAATTTCTTTCATAATTATAACAATTGAATTATGATTGGGACAATTAATAAACCAGATATACTCTGAGTTTTCTCAGAGATTAATACTCTACTACGTCACTAGTAGCAACTTTGTTACTGTAAGCCCAGAATATATTCATTGCAAATTCTTACTTAAAATTAACCAATGACACGTCCAGAATATAGAAGTTATTCCCAAGTGCAGGATTGTCGAAGTAATAAATAACCCGATGAGAACGGGGTCGATCCACAGGGAAGTAAAATTAAAATTACAAATTATAAACACTTTAAAGATAATTAATGCAGTATAAGATGTTTGTAAATATTATTTCAATTAACCAATTCAAATAAAAAGCTAAGGTTATAGGGATTCACTCTTGGCATAAGAAGTAAGAATATATTTAACTTTTTATTTTTTTATAACTCAATTGGAATCCTCACACAAAGGAGGTTCCAACTGGAAAATATAGCAATTAAAGTTCATTATCATTTATATATTGATTAGTATTTATTTCTTTCAATTATTATACACCAAATCTTATAAATGGGTTCAAGTATTTATTATGCCAATCTTTATATTTGTCTACAATAAATTAAGACTCCCACTTTACAAGAAAGGTTATATAAACCAAATCTTGTAAATGGTTTCAATAATTTATTGTGCCAAGTATTAAGTTTGTCAATAATAAATCAAGAATCACCACTTTAGAAGAAATGGTATTAATTCTACAAACAAAATAAATACATCATATATAAATTTACATAACTTAAAAATGAAGCATTAAATTCATGAATAAATATTAAACATATCTTATTACCTTGCCAAGAGCTTCACCCTTTCACCTTAGCTTAAACAAAATTATTTGGACATAATAAAACTAAATGAAAAGAAAAGAAATGGAAGAAGAAATAACATGACTTAATAGTAAACAAGAGAAATAATAGTACAAGGAAATGGATACAAAGGAAAAGTATTTTGAACTAAATTCTAACTTTCTAATTACATTCTTTAGGCATAAACAAGCCACCTATTTATAGAAAAACATGGATAAATCGAGACAAATTTGGAGGGAACCACTTGGTTGATGAAAGTCAAGAATGGTGGCAAAATAATTTGCATTCATTATCACTTGGACACCCACTTGATTATCCAATTTGGAATTGATGTGATCCGAATTAGCTGTCACTCAAAACATAAAAGTTGTAGATAAGTCTCTTATCTTTCCAAATTGAGTGATCTCATACGTATTAGATACGTATGTCTATAGTTATGGGCCAAATACTGATAACTGTTCAAACTGGGCCTGTACTTCAGATCAATTCTGTTCTAGGCCAATTTTCACCCTCTAAACACTCGAATTTCCAATGCTTTGTGAAATACAATATGTTAGCCCATTGAGTCAGCTCTGCACAGGATTAAGAATCACCTCAATTGGATATTTAGGTAGAAAGTTATGCCCATTTTACCGAACCTGCCACAAAACAGTTATAAGATAATTAAGTACAATATTGTAAACATACTTAAGTTAAGAAAATTAAATACACTAGTAATACAAAACAATCATGTAAAACTCTTATTAAATGTATAATTTCAAGTGTTCATCACACCCCCCAACTGGCTTATTGCTAGTCCCTAGCAATTCGAGCATAAATAAAATTTGAACACTACCTAAGTATTTCAAACAAAACGTCAGTTTTAAAATCATAATCGCTATAAAGGTTATTTCAATCATAACTTCCAAAAATATTTTTGTGTGTGTGTAAATTAAGTCAAAACCTTCTTACCACAAACCACAACATATATAGCCTTAAAAATGTTCCAAGTAAAAGCCTCAACTCCATATCCTTACAGGTGAATAACTTGTTTAATGACTTAGGATTTCACTCATGGAGTTGAAAAACAGATAATCGCTCAAGAAAAAGTTACATTTAAGGACAGACAGACAAACTAACATTGATCCAAAGATAGAAAAATCAAATATTTAGAGTCAAACCATTATTGTCAAATGCCAGCTTCAAGACTTTAATTATTTAATGTGAATCTTACGAATATAGAATTCGGTGATAAGATTGCTTCCTAATGACTTTAGTCTTCTAAAATTGAATGAAGACTTTATTGAACTGAATTGACTTCTTTTCTTTTCTTTTTTTTTCTTTTTTTTTAAATTTTTTTTTTTTTTACTCTTTTTTTTTTTAAAGATATAAGGAATCATTATAACATAAGAGCAATTTATCACCATAATACTTTTCTAATTTTTTTTTTTATCCTTCAGCTAAGCAACCAAATCATTCATCATCCCAAATAATGTCATTCCAAATAAAAATTAACCATTTCAAAGGATCAATGAAAGTTCGTAAGCTGTTATCTCAAACCTCTCCACTCACTCACAAAAGATATATGAGTTTAGAAAATAATATGTATACTTAAACATGGAAATTCTCTTGGCTATATATATTGAATCATCCATCTTACCACAAAGCTTAGTATTGTTCTCAAGAAATAATTTCAGAAGTTATTCTTTAGTAACCTAAATAGAGAAAGTGATTTAAACTAAACAATTTTGAAATCATACATCGATAGTAAAGCAAATGTATTTACGCAAGAGTTACCAAAAACTTAAGCAACAAACAATTATACATAAAATGCATTAAAAATAAACCAATTAGAATGTGTTTCAAAAGTTTATAATGTACTCTTTACTCTGCCATTCTAGAACTAGAATGCGTCTCAAGAATACATAAATGAACATTTTACTCACGCCATTCATGATAATTTTTTTTTTTTACATAACAAAGTGATAACAACAACAAAATAAAATAATTAACACTAACATTATATATCAACTATCCTCCCCCCAACCAGATTGAGACATTATCCTCAATGTCAAAATATAGAAAGAGTAAAATATAGAAGATATCACCTGAAACATCTTTTATTGAAAATTAAACCTGCAACAAAATAAAACAAGCCACACAAAAAAACTTAAAAATACATAGAAATAGATAGGCTACAGACGAAGCGTCAAATCTATCCTGCGTTTCTTTTCACTGTTATCAGTATACCAATCTATCTGACTCATTGTTGGATCAAATAGAGGTGTAAAAGCTTGTAGTTCATCGAGTAACTGATCAACAGTTGAAGCAGAAATGAGGATCTGTCGTGCTGCAGATGAGACGAATTGTTTTTCCACCGCATAGTCAAGAAAAGATAACAACCCATTATAAAAACCATCAACGTTTAACAAACCAATGGGTTTTTTATGAATTTGCAATTGTGCCCATGAGACAATTTGAAAAATTTCCTCCAATGTTCCGAAACCTCCAGGTAGAGCTATGAAGGCATCAGCATTACGAAGCATAAAAGAAATTCGTTCATGCATTGATGATACCTGTAACTCATCCCCAATTATTTTTCCTACAATGTCTCCAACAGCTAGAGCTTTTGGTATGATACCCAAAACTCGACTGCCATTATTTTGTGCAGCGGTTGCCACACGTCCCATTAATCCAAGACTACCTCCCCCATATACTAAATGAATATTGCGCTTAGCTAACATCTTACCAAGGGTTTCTGCTGCTTCTATAAACTCACTAGTTTTTCCAGGGCTGGATCCACAAAAGACACAAATTTTTGTGAATTTACGAGTTGATGATCCTTCCATGATTACACTCACCCTCTCTCTTGAATGATTTTGAGTTTGTACAAAGATGCAGAAATAATGCAATGTATTTATAGAGCCAAAAGGTATTGCAAAGTTAAATCACATGGCTATTGGCTTGAAGTACAAGATTCAATACCTTTTACCAATTTTCAATTTGTTAGCTGGAAAAGTCACATGGGTTGTCGGCTTAAAATGCAAAATTTTCAAAAAGGATTATAGGTGGTTGATTATTGAAAAGACATTTGAGTTTGAAATGAAACATTTAAAAATAACAGCTATAGTAAATATATACAAGTAGTTGTGATTGTGGCTCACATCTTCCTCTGATTTTACGTCCAGTAACGGCTTAAACGCCCTCTATGGGTCGGGGATAGGCTTCCCATCCAATTTTCTTATAAATTGGCAAACAGGGTCTTTTAAAGTCAGATTCCCGAGACTGTACCGCTCATGTTCTTTTAGGAATATGTCTCATAATTCATGAATTGCAATATGCACATATCCACTAGGATGCGTCTCAAGAGTCGATAAGATATTATCTAAAGACTCCTTACTCAGGCCATCCTTAATGAACCTAATTTTATCTTCACGATTTACAGACACCATTCCTAAAGTGCGGCAACGTGTGTTGCAAGTCGTGCGTGCACACTTGTAACAAACATTTAATCGTTTTGCTCTTCGTTTTTTTGAAAAAGAGCTTTTACCTAAGCCAGGCATGTAGGAAATTAATGAGTCTGAAAATTCGCCTGTCAATCTAACTTTGGCTTCAATTAACCAACGTAAATCAACAGGTATATTCATAATCATTAATAACCTTAATCTTTCACATCTTGCTTGGTAAATTTTCTTCAAGGAATTTTGAGGCAACGAGGGAAAACGCTTTTTCAAATTTTTTAGAATGTCATCCATTTTTTTTTTAAGAAAAGGGGGAAGAAGAGAAGATATCAGTAATTATGGGAAACTGACAAAACCGATTTGAAATATCACGGAGTACCGTTATCCGCCGCTTAACCGGGGTGCAAAACAAAACTTTAACAAAACTACTAAATTAACCTGCAAGTAAAAAAAAAAAATGTTAGAAGAAGAATAAATATATATAAATATGTAAATATATAAAACAAAGATTAATTGGTCTCGTAACAAGGATCCGACAGGAACGTAAATTCTTCATGAAAAGCTTGGTTTTCTAGAAACGGCTTGAGTCTTTGCCCATTTACCTTAAACACATTCCCATTTCTAGGATTTTCAATGTCAATTGTTCCATAAGGGTACACATGTTTCACAATAAAAGGGCCACTCCATCTTGATCTTAATTTTCCAGGGAATATGTGAAGTCGAGAATTATAAAGCAAAACCTTCTGACCAGTGTCAAATGTTTTTCTCTGAATTTTTTTATCATGAAAGGCTTTAATTTTAGCTTTATGAATTTTTGAATTCTCATATGCATCATTTCTCAATTCTTCAAGTTCATTTATTTGTAATTTACGTATGTGTCCAGCAGAATCAAGATTTTCATTGAAAGTTTTAATAGCCCAGTAGGCTTTATGCTCAAGTTCCACAGGTAAGTGACAAGGTTTTCCATAAACTATCCTATAGGGAGACATACCCAATGAAGTTTTAAAAGCAGTTCTATAAGCCCACAGTGCATCATTTAGTCTTAAAGACCAATCTTTGCGATTTGGGTTTACAGTTTTTTCTAAAATTTGTTTTATCTCCCTATTTGCTAATTCAACTTGTCCACTTGTCTGAGGATGATAAGGGGTGGCAACTTTATGAGTAATACCATATTTTTTCATTAATGTTTCAAATGGTCTATTACAAAAATGCTTACCCCCATCACTTATAATGACTCGAGGGATTCCAAATCGACTTAAGATATTTTCTTTCAAAAATTTCATGACTGTTTTATGGTCATTATGTCGACATGGAATAGCCTCAATCCATTTTGAGACATAATCTACTGCAACTAAGATATACGTAAATTCAAATGATAACGGAAATGGTCCCATGAAATCTATCCCCCAACAATCAAAGATTTCAATAACAAGAATGGGGTTCAAAGGCATCATGTTTCGTTTTGAAATTGATCCCAACTTTTGACAATTTTCACAAGTTATACAAAATGCATGTGTATCTTTAAATAAAGTGGGCCAATAAAATCCACACTGTAAGATTTTTGCAGCTGTTTTCTTTGATGAGAAATGTCCCCCACATGCTTCAGAATGACAAAATTCAATAACTTTATTTACCTCATTGTCGGGTATGCATCTTCGAAATATTTGATCACGACAATATTTAAAGAGATAAGGATCATCCCAATAAAACTTTCTCACCTCCGTTAAAAATTTTCTTTTGTCTTGAGCATTCCATTGAGGCGGCATTTCTCCTGTTACAAGAAAATTAACAATATTAGCATACCAGGGCATTGTAACAGTAGAAAATAAAAATTCATCGGGAAAAGAATCATTAATAGGTGTTATTTCTGTTGATGAATCTGGTGTGAGTCTTGATAAGTGATCTGCAACAACATTTTCAGCTCCCTTCTTATCCTTGATAGTGATAATAAATTCTTGAAGCAATAGAATCCATTGAATCAGTCTTGGTTTTGCATCCTGTTTTGACATTAAGTACCTTACAGCAGCATGGTCAGTAAATACAATAGTTGAAGAACCAATTAAGTAAGAACGAAATTTGTCTAATGCAAATATTACAGCAAGTAGTTCTTTTTCAGTTGTTGTGTAATTCATTTGTGCACTGTTTAAAGTTCTACTCGCGTAATAAATTACATAGGATTTACCTTCCTTTCTTTGTCCTAATACAGCACCAACAGCGTAGTCACTAGCATCACACATGAGCTCAAAAGGTAAAGACCAGTCAGGAGATTGTATGATAGGAGCAGATGTTAAGAGGCCAATTAATTTTTCAAATGAATTTTGACACTCTTGAGTCCACTTAAATGATACATCTTTTGCTAAGAGGTTACAAAGAGGTTTAGATATAGCACTAAAGTTTTTTATGAACCTCCTATAGAATCCAGCATGTCCTAAAAAGGATCGGACTTCTCTGACTGTTTTTGGTGGAGGCAAATGTGTAATAAGTTCGACTTTTGCCTTATCCACTTCAATTCCTTTAGAAGATACTATATGTCCCAAAACAATTCCAGAAGTAACCATGTAGTGACATTTTTCCCAGTTCAATACAAGACTCTTTTCTTCACATCTTTTTAAGACCTTTTCTAAGTTTTCAAGACAATTATCAAAAGAATTTCCAAACACAGTTAAATCATCCATGAAAACTTCTAAATAATGCTCAATCATGTCACTAAAAATGCTTAACATACATTTCTGAAATGTTGCTGGGGCATTACAAAGTCCAAAGGGCATTCTTCTAAAAGCAAAGGTTCCAAAAGGACATGTGAATGTAGTCTTTTCTTGGTCTTCTAGTGCTATAGGAATTTGATAATAGCCAGAGTAACCATCTAGAAAGCAATAGTAGGGATGTCCTGCTACTCTTTCTATAATCTGATCAAGGAATGGTAAAGGAAAATGGTCTTTTCTAGTGGCCAAGTTCAATTTTCTATAATCTATGCACATCCTCCAACTAGATGAGACTCGAGTTGGTATTAACTCACCTTTTTCATTTTCAATGACTGTGATTCCAGATTTTTTTGGTACTACCTGAGTAGGACTTACCCACTTACTATCTGAGATCGGATAGATAATTCCTACTTCAAGTAATTTGAGAACTTCAACTCTCACTACCTCTTTCATATGTGGATTTAATCTCCTTTGAGGTTGTTGGGAAGTTTTGGCATTATCCTCTAGGTGTATTCTATGTGTGCAAATCAAAGGATTAATACCATTTATGTCTTTTAAAGTCCACCCAATTGCATTTTTATGCATTTTCAATAATTCAATCAACTTATCTTCTTGTTCACTTGTGAGTGTAGAAGCGATTACCACCGGGTAAGTTTGTTTCTCTCCAAGAAATGCATATTTCAGTCCTTCAGGCAGAGGTTTTAACTCCAACTTTGAAATTTCGTTCTTTTTATCCTCATTTTCTCCCAATTCTTCAAACTTTAGTTTCCATCTTTTATTTTCAATCACCTGTGCACAGTCAAGTAAAGAACATATGTCAGAGATTTCAGGATCTAATTGTATATTTGACTCAAATGAATTTATTAAACACATTTCTAAGGGATCGGTAGAACTCCCTTTTTGAATATGATCCTCCACAATCGTTTCAATCATGTCACCTTCTTCACTTTCATCCTCCTCTTCATATGGTTGCTTACACATATTAAAAATATTGAGTTTAAGTGTCATGTTTCCAAATGAAAGCTTCATTACTCCATTCCTGCAATTAATCAAAGCGTTAGAAGTTGCTAAAAATGGACGACCTAAAATAACAGGTATCGGATTACATCCTTTGACAGGTTCTGTGTCCAATACGATAAAATCCACAGGATATATGAATTTATCAACTTAAACTAAGACATCCTCCACTGTCCCTCTTAGTACTTTTATTGATCTATCAGCAAGTAAAAGAGTTACAGATGTTGATTTTAACTCCCCGAGATTGAGCTGCTGATAAACTGAATACGGCAATAAATTCACACTAGCACCAAGATCAAGTAAGGCTTGTTCAATTTTATGACTTCCAATAATACATGAAATTGTAGGACAACCAGGGTCTTTATATTTCAAAGAATTATTGTTCTGAAGAATGGCACTTACTTGTTCAGCTAAAAATGCTTTCTTTTTCACATTCAGTTTTCTTTTTACTGTGCATAAGTCTTTCAAAAATTTTGCATAAGATGGAACCTGTTTAATAACATCCAGTAAAGGAATATTAACTTTTACCTGTTTGAAGATTTCAAAAATTTCAGGATTGTGATTCATCTTCTTAGTATTACGTAATGCATGAGGAAATGGGGGTGGAGGTGAAGGTTTGGTGTTTTCTTCATTAAGTGTAGGTTCAACACTTTCCTTGCCCTTAGAGATTGATTCATCGCTCTCATGAGGTTCAGGAATTTCTTTTTCAACAATTTTACCACTCCGAAGAGTGATAACTGCTTTAACTTGATCCATGTGTTGGCTTTCTGAACTACATGCATTTGAGTTATGTTGTCCTTTGGGGTTTGGCTGTGGTTGAGAAGGAAATTTTCCTTTCTCATGAATGTTCAGTGCAGATGCAAATTTAGCAAGAGTATCTTTCAAATCAGCAAATGTTTGAGCATTTTGAGAATTAACAGACTCTTGTTTTTCAATGAATGTATGCAAGGTTTCTTCAAAAATTTTCCTAGGAGGTGGGACATATGGTGCATAACCTTGATGATTTTGAAAGTTTTGGTGTGGTTGGAAAGGTAGTTGCGAAGCCTGTGCTTGAGTGTCATTCTTCCAACTAAAATTCGGGTGATTTCGCCATCCAGGATTATAGTTTTGTGAATATGGGTTATTGTTTGACCGTTTGAACGTGTTTAAAACATTGGCTTGTTCATGGAGACATTCCCTAAATGCAGGCAAAGTTGGGCAATCATTGGTAGGGTGATCATGGGTTTCACAAATGTGACACACAATTTCTTGAACAGATTTTATTTGACCACTCTTTTTCATTTCTAAGGTTTCGACTTTTCTAGCAAGGGATGCTAATTTGGCTTGAAGGTCATGGTCTTCCTTAAGATGATAAATACCCCCACTAGATGTAGTGGTTTGATTTTTGCTAGGTGCCTCACAGGTACCAGCAGTGTCCCAATTTTGAGCATTTTCTGCTAGTAAGTCAAGATAGTTCATTGCCTCTTCTGGGTCTTTTTCCTCAAATGTTCCATTACACATCATTTCTACCATTTGCCTAACTTGGGGTGTTAAGCCCTCATAGAAATTTGAGACTACTCTCCATGTTTCAAAACCATGATGGGGACAGGTATTAAGTAATTCTTTATACCTTTCCCAACATTGGTAAAGGGTCTCTCCTGGTTTTTGGGCAAAAGTGGTGATTTGTCTTTTGAAAGAATTTGTTCTATGGGAGGGAAAAAACTTTTTCAGGAATTGTTGTTGCATCTCGTCCCATAAAGAAATGGATCCTGGCCTAAGGTTTTGTAGCCATGTTTTAGCTTTATCTTTTAAAGAAAAAGGGAAAAGCTTAAGTCGAATTGTGTTCATGCTACAATTTTGATCATTATACGTGTTACACACTTCTTCAAATTCTCTTAGATGTAGATAAGGGTTCTCTGCATCTAAGCCATGAAAAGTGGGCAAAAGTTGGATAATGCCTGGCTTAAAATTAAAATGCGTTGCATCCGGTGGAAAAATTAAGCAAGATGGTGCACCGGTTCGTGTAGGGTTCATATAGTCTCTAAGTGTCCTAGGTCGGTTATGGTCATTATGTTGGGACTGATTGTCCCCTGGCTCTATGAGTCCCTCAATTTGATTTTCGCTCATGGTGTTACTTGGTGAAGAATGAGAAGATGAAGGAGAATCTAACAAATTATCAAAGGAAGTTTTGAAATTACCTTTTACTAAACGATGAGAATTAGGATCTCGAAACCAACCGCTCATAAAAAGAAACAAAACAAAATACAATAACAATAATACAAATAAAATATTAAACACAGGTAAATAAAATAAAATATTACACACAAGTAAATAAAATATGTAAAACTAAAAGCAAAATAAAGATAAATAATTAGAAGTTAGATTAGTGATGTTAGATTATATAATAAAAAGTTAATAAATAAATAGTAGGAGGCTTAGCCTTCCATTAAAATAAAAAGCGAAAATAAAAGGCGAATAATAAATAAAGTAAAGTACGTTAGGAGGCTCGGCCTTCCATGAAAATTAAAAAAAAAACTAAAATAAAAAGTAAAAAATAATAAATAAACAAAATAAAGAGTAGGAGGCTCAACCTTCCGCGAAAATAAAAACAGAATAATAATAAAGTACGTTAGGAGGCTCGGCCTTCCATGAAAAAAAAAATTAAAAAAAACGAATAATAAATAACAAGTAGGAGGCTCAGCCTTCCATGAAAATAAAATAAACAAACAAACAATAACAAAACAAAATATTAACGTTACCTCCCCGGCAACGGCGCCAAAAACTTGACACGTCCAGAATATAGAAGTTATTCCCAAGTGCAGGATTGTCGAAGTAATAAATAACCCGATGAGAACGGGGTCGATCCACAGGGAAGTAAAATTAAAATTACAAATTATAAACACTTTAAAGATAATTAATGCAGTATAAGATGTTTGTAAATATTATTTCAATTAACCAATTCAAATAAAAAGCTAAGGTTATAGGGATTCACTCTTGGCATAAGAAGTAAGAATATATTTAACTTTTTATTTTTTTATAACTCAATTGGAATCCTCACACAAAGGAGGTTCCAACCGGAAAATATAGCAATTAAAGTTCATTATCATTTATATATTGATTAGTATTTATTTCTTTCAATTATTATACACCAAATCTTATAAATGGGTTCAAGTATTTATTATGCCAATCTTTATATTTGTCTACAATAAATTAAGACTCCCACTTTACAAGAAAGGTTATATAAACCAAATCTTGTAAATGGTTTCAATAATTTATTGTGCCAAGTATTAAGTTTGTCAATAATAAATCAAGAATCACCACTTTAGAAGAAATGGTATTAATTCTACAAACAAAATAAATACATCATATATAAATTTACATAACTTAAAAATGAAGCATTAAATTCATGAATAAATATTAAACATATCTTATTACCTTGCCAAGAGCTTCACCCTTTCACCTTAGCTTAAACAAAATTATTTGGACATAATAAAACTAAATGAAAAGAAAAGAAATGGAAGAAGAAATAACATGACTTAATAGTAAACAAGAGAAATAATAGTACAAGGAAATGGATACAAAGGAAAAGTATTTTGAACTAAATTCTAACTTTCTAATTACATTCTTTAGGCATAAACAAGCCACCTATTTATAGAAAAACATGGATAAATCGAGACAAATTTGGAGGGAACCACTTGGTTGATGAAAGTCAAGAATGGTGGCAAAATAATTTGCATTCATTATCACTTGGACACCCATTTGATTATCCAATTTGGAATTGATGTGATCCGAATTAGCTGTCACTCAAAACATAAAAGTTGTAGATAAGTCTCTTATCTTTCCAAATTGAGTGATCTCATACGTATTAGATACGTATGTCTATAGTTATGGGCCAAATACTGATAACTGTTCAAACTGGGCCTGTACTTCAAATCAATTCTGTTCTAGGCCAATTTTTACCCTCTAAACACTCGAATTTCCAATGCTTTGTGAAATACAATATGTTAGCCCATTGAGTCAGCTCTACACAGGATTAATAATCACCTCAATTGGATCTTTAGGTAGAAAGTTATGTCCATTTTACCGAACCTGCCACAAAACAGTTATAAGATAATTAAGTACAATATTGTAAACATACTTAAGTTAAGAAAATTAAATACACTAGTAATACAAAACAATCATGTAAAACTCTTATTAAATGTATAATTTCAAGTGTTCATCAACCAATAACCACACTTGGTGAAACTTAAGTCAAATCCAACCACACATAATAAAATAATACATAAGTATTTATTCAATAGGGATAAATCAAATATCTTATCCTACGTGTCCCCAAATGAAACACTCAGCAACTTAGCAACTTAGAGAATCCAAGGAACAGCAGAAGCCTTGCCAAATCCGTTAAGCACACATGTACCTTATTTATCTAAAATCACCATAAACTATAATGAGTATAAAACTCAGAAGCATACTAGTTTTTTATATATCAAATACAAATACATATATGTACACAATGCATATGTATGATATGCTGTGATAAATTAAAATCATAATCTTATCAAATCACATGTCATGTAAGCGCTTACACATTCTTTCAAAACATATAATAGGAATACTATCACTCAACTACTACTTAGTAGGACAAACATATCACATATCACATATCACATAATGAGCCAAATGTCACTCGTAGGTGACATACCGTATGAGAGGAATAGTACAAGTGAGGTTTTTAAATTACACATATATAATGCTCATGCCTAAAGGTAAAATCCAAGCCCTCACCTGATCATTGGTGAGTCCTCTCACATGCACCAATACGCCACCACACAAATGTGACGACTCACTCTTCTTTTAGGTACTAATAGGATCCTCCCTACATACGAAACATATAACATATATTAATCCCGAAGGAAAGGCCACACATAAAGGTTCCACAAATCATATAAAATGCTTACTAAGTTAACAGTGAGTTCAAGCATCTTCAAAACACAAAATATTTTTCATGGACATATTACACTTCAAAAGCTCTCTTTGTTAAACACATTTCATTTTGAAAGCTCACTTTTTCATGTATGTCCATGCTCACATTTATAAACACATGTCTTCCCATTTCATATCAAAATATACTTTGACATAACATAAACATATTTCTAATCACATTTACAAAATCATACATAACATTTACTATGTTTATTGTGATTTCAGTAAAAAGTCTAGTATACTTACCTCTTAGCACTTTCAGCTACAAGGCTTAAATCTCCTTAACCTATCAATGGAGATTAATTCTTTCATGAGCCTCAACATTCATAAAAACACTTTAAATAGCTTACAAAATTACACATTGCACTTATCACATCGAATTGGTCTAATTACTTGGTTTCTCAAAACCTGTCATTCTGATCACTTACACTTAACAAAAAATTTTAATACATCAAATGATGTCCAATTAATCCAAAATCAGAATATATCATTCTTGACTCATATATCCTTCTTATGTATGAATATGATATCATAATTCCAACACAATCCATTCCATAAATACCATCGAATCCAAACTACTAACCTGACAGGATCAAGATACTTACTGAATAGTATTAAATCTCCTAATTTTATAAAATCATATACTAACTCAAAAATTATAAAAATATCACAGAAATACTCTTGACACATATCTCAATCCATGATAAATATTTCACTTCAAAATCACTGTCAAAAGTATTTTAAAACTATTTTATTCTATAGCTTTAAAAATCTGTTAATCAAATACTACAATGAGCTGACACTCTTTAGAAAATCATAACAATTTAATCACATTGATCTAAATTCTCAATTCTGAGTATATCATATTAGACCTATATACTTATCATATTTCATAAGTTTGTAATTTTTTAAGATCATTCAGCAGATCAAAAATTATTTGTCACTGTATTATACTGTTCACACAGAAAATTTCCAAAATTTTAGGGTCATTTTGATAAATTCACTACAAATTCAATTTCTGGAATTTTCAATCAATTCAAAGTCTCAAATGATCCTAAACATGTCTAATTTCATATACTCAAAATTAAAAATTATAATCGGATCACAACAATTTATAAAATTCTTGGATCAAGAGACTATTAAATAAAACTTCTGTAATTCATCATGATTTATCAAGCTATCTATATAGATCATCATCAATTCTCACAATATCTTACAAAATACACATCAAATCCTCAATTATACATATTTTTAGAAATCAAAACTTAAAGCAATTAACTAATTTAACACCAAGAAATTAAGAAAGGGTTATAATATACCTCTTAAGCTTAAATTCCAACTTTCTTCTTCTTCTCTTTCTCTCCCATTTCTTTCTCTCTTTTCTCACTCTAAAAGAGGTAGTTCGATCAAAATGAGTGAATTAGGGTTTCAAAAGTGTATTTTTATACTAAGAGGCTAATTTTTAGTATTTTTGAATTTGCCCCCAAAATTTTTAAAGTATTACAATTTGGTCCCTAAAATAAATCTAAAGTCTTGCAAATAAATCCAATACTAATAGTATGTCCTTAACCTATACAAACACTACTACGAATAATATATAAATCGAGTATCACCCACATACAAATAAAATATGTATATTTATATATATATAAATACATATTCTTACCGATTGTAGATACTGATTACTACATATATTATCAAATAAGTATTCATACAAACATGAATGACACGTAAGCACATACCCTAACAATTAGTTATGCCAAGTTCTAGTTATTAATTATGCTTAAAATCTATGTACATGATAAAAAAAAAAGTGCAAAAAGCTACCCTAAAATACAGACAGGGATGTATTATCACATGAAAAAAAATGAGTCAAATAACGACAGCTTTCATCATTTGAGTATGAATCAAAGTTTATCACAAATCAAAATCAATTGTTATAATGATTTTTTTTTTTCTAATGAGAAATTCACTATTGTAGATTCAAGATTTTAGATAATATTATCCATTCTAAGTTGATAAAAAATTGATAGTTCTTATACTACTAATAGTAATTTTGAGCTCTAATACTGTGAAATAATGGTATCGTATATGTGAACAATATCTCTTTAAATAGTAACTGTATAAATAATATTTAATTACTATTCTATAACCCGAACCACTTGAGTTTAAATAGAGCTGATAGGGATTTATAGGGATATTGAAAGGATAATGTATTTAAGGATTTATGTGAGATATATGTTTTGGATGTTAAAGGAAACCTTTATTATGGAAAAAAAGGAATTACATTACTTTGGAGGGGGTTTGAAAGCTAATTTTAGCTTGCTAGAATATATTACACACCTTCCTATTTATATTTACATCCACCACCCCTTACTTTTAAAAAATCTCACCTAACTCCCATAATTGTTGACTTATTAAAAAATATCTTGTAAATTTCAAATTCTTCTAGATTTCTTTTGACATTTATTATAATTTTCTAGAAAATTGTAGATTTGTCTAAATAATTTAATTATTTAATATTTTGAGCATCATTTCTAGAAAGTGCATTAATTTCAACACTCTTCTTTAATACATTTTCGTTGAACTCCAAGCATTTCTCGCAAGAACTCAAACTTTGATCTTAAAAGTGCTTTGGTGAAGATGTCTATAATTTGTTCATTTGTTCTGCAATACTTGAGTTTAACCTTTTTGTTTGTTGACGCCTCTCTCGGAATGTAATGCTTAATTGCAATATGCTTGGTCTTGCTATGGAACATTAGATTTTTTCCTATAGCTATTGTTGGATAATATTTCTGTAGCTTCATTCATTTTTTTCTCTAATCTCTTCAAATATTGTTCTCAAACATATTGCTTGACAAGATAAGATTGATGCTGCTACATATTCTGCTTTAGCTAATGATTATGCTACTGTTACTTGTTTATTTAATAATTAAGAGAATACGCCAAACCTAATTGTGAAATCATAACCTGATGTGCTTTTCATGTCATCAACAGATTTTGCACAATCACTGTCAATATATTCAATTAGTTTTGTCTTTGGAGTAGACTTGTACCAAATCCCATAATTTATTATGCCTTGTAGATATTTTAGAATTTGCTTTACTACTCTATAGTGAACTTGAGATGATTTCTGCATAAATCTTCAGAGAAGACTAGTAGCATTAGATATAGTAAGCTCCTAATCAAGCTTTTATAGAGTGATCCATCTGCCTTCTCTGACCCATCTTCATTTTTAAATTTTTAATCGGTGACCAAGGTGTAGCTATAGCTTTACATCAAAACATCTTGAACTTTTTCAGTAAATTTTTTGTGTGCATTTAAGAATGCTGACTTTACATTCAAGCTGATAAACTTTCCATTTGTTTTGAGCTGCAAGTGCCATGAACACTGTTATAGTGTCTAGTCGTGCTACTTGAGCAAAAGTTTCATTGTAGTCAATGTCTGGTTGTTGAGAGTAGCCTTTTACCGCAAGTCTTGCTTTGTATTTCTGGATTGAACCATATGGATTGATCTTGGTTTTGTACACCTATTTGATGCCAATTATCTCTTTGTCTTGAGGGCGTTCCACAAGTTCTCATGTTCAATTTTTTTCAATTGTCTTAATCTCTTCTTCTATAGTATTCATCCATATTTTTTGTTTTGCTGTTTCTTCAAAGCTTCTCAATTCCACAATTGAGAAATTACATGTCTTATATATGTCTATGAGTTCTCTAACTCTTTTTGGTGGTGTCTTAAGAAATAGTTTATCTTGCCTCGTCGGGGATGCTAGAGGCGTTCTAGAAACTTCTGATTTTGTCTTTTTACCTTTATCTTTATCTGTGATTACCTTCCTGTGCTTTGTTGGTATTGTGATGCTTCTTTCCTCGACATTCTCTTTATTCTAATTCCATAAGGCCAACTCATCGAACTCAACATCTCTGCTGATCATCAATTTCTTAGTTTTCAGATTATATCTCCGATAGCCGTTTGACTTTGCATTGTATCCTAAGAATATTCTTTTCTTATCTTTTCTTCTAGTTTGTACTTTTTTTTATACTGGAACATGGACATAGCACACATATCTAAATACTTTAAGATGACGTGATAAAGGCTTTTGTTTGTTCCATGTCTCTATAGGAGTTATGTCTTGTACAATTTTTGTTGGATATCTATTTAACAGGTATACTTCTATATACATTGCTTCTGCCCAGAATGAAATTGGCAGGCCTTTTTTTTCAATATTAATTGTGTCATCTCCATAACTGTTCTATTTTTTCTTTCTGAAACTTCATTTTGTTCTAGAGCATAGCTTACTGTCAGCTTGTGCTTAATTTCTTCATCATCACAGAACTGATTGAATTGTCTGAAAGTGTACTCTTTCCTTCTGTTGCTTCTTAGCTTATTTAGGTTATGTACACTCTATTTTTCTACAAAATTCTTGAACTTCTTGAAAATTGTGAGGACTTTTAATCTTTCATGAAAAAATACACCCACATCATTCTGGTGTAATCATCAATGAATAAGATGAAGTACCTGCTTTGTTCAAGTGACGGGGTCTCCATAGGTCTGCAGATATCTGTATGAATAAGCTCTAATGGTGCTTTAACTCTATAAGATCTTCATGTTGGAAATTATTGTCCTTTTATTTGCGTTGTAAACAACCTTCACATACATCACTGATCTCTTGTATCATTGGCATGTCTTTGATCATCTTTTTTCTGCTAAAGAATATTCAGTCCATGGAAGTTGAAGTGCTCAAACCTTTTATGCTATAGTCACGAATCTTCAATTTTTACTTTCATGGCTGTGGAGATACTTTGCCACTGTAGATGGAAGTTTCTAGTCTGCATCTTCACTTTAATTTTTATTTGGCTCTTATCTTTGCCATATATCTTACAAGTATTTTTCGTGAAGTACAAAGAATATCTATTTTCAATCATTTGTCCAACGTTCAATAAGTTATATTTTAAACTTGGTACCAATAATACATCATTAATATATTTAGTTAATTTATTAGTTTAAATGGTGATCGTACATTTTTCTTGGGCTTCCACCAATGCTCCATCTTCAATTTGACTTGTGATTTTATTGATGTGTCTAAGTTGTGGAAGATGCTCTCATCTCCTGTCATATGATTGCTGAAGGCATTTTCCACATACCACATGTTTTTTTTACTCTATAGCCGATTGGCAAGCATAATAGAGCTCTTGCTTCTCATATTCTTTGGTATAATTGACTTGATGGTTTTTCTTAAATCAATAATTTTCTCTAGATACCCAAACCTTTTGCACTTGTAGCATTTTAGCTTCTTGCGAAACCAACAATTTATTTCTGAATGGCTTATTTTTTCACATGTACCACACGGTGGATAATTTTTCTTTTCTGGTGTTTTTCTTTGATTATCCCCATTCATATTTTTGTCTTTTCTTATTAAAATTTCTCTATTTTCCCCTTATTTATATTTTTTAGACCGCAAATTTAATTTAAATAAAAATGTACTTTCAATTGAATTTTTATTTCTCCTATTCAGCCTTTTGTTCCATACTTCTAGAGAGCCCATTAATCCTACCGCTGTAAGAGTTTATATGTTTTTTGACTCTTCAATGACAATGACTACTATATCAAATTTTTCTGTAACACTCATTAATATATTCTCTAAAATTTTGTTATCATTTACATTTTTTTCATTGGCTCTTAATTGATTTACTATTTCTTTCACTCTTGAATAATAATCTTGAGCGGTCTCAGAATCTTTTATTTTAAGATTTTTTAAATCCCTTCTTAAATATTGGAGTTTGATAGTGTGTACCTTAGCATTACCTTTAAACTCTTCCTTCAAAGTATTTCAAGCTTCCTTTACTAAAGTGGCTCCAATAATTCTTCAAAAAATAGCATCATCCACCACTTATTGAATGATGAATAGTGGTTCGACATCATTTTGCATCAACTCCATTAATTTTTTATTCTGCTCTTCATATAAACAAAATGTATTATTTGGAATAGAAACTCCATTAATAACTATGTTCCATAAGCCTTAGGACAAAAAATATGTCTTCATTTTAAATCTCCAAAAATTATAATTTTCTTTAGAAAAAATAAGGATTGAATATGATGTTTTGTTGGAGCCTCTGCTAGTCATCTTATGGTCGAACTAGACTTTGATACCACTAATAGAAAATTGATAACTCTGATACCATTGATAATAATTTTAGGCTCTGATCTTGTGAGAATAATGGTACCATATATGTATACAGTACCTTTGTAAATAGTAACAATATGAACAATATTTAAATACGATTCTACGATCTGAATCACTTGACTTCAGATAGAGCTGATAGGAATTTATGAGAATATTGAAAAGATAATGTATTTAAAGATTTATATGATATAATATATATATATATATTGAATGTTAAGGGAATACTTTATTATAAAAAGGAAGAGATTACATTATTTTAGAGGGGGTTTGTAAGCTAATTTCAGCTTACTGCAATATATGACACATCCTGTTTATATTTGCACCTAACGCCTCTTACTTCTCAAATATCTCATCTAACCTCCACAATTGTTGACTTATTACAAAATATCTTGTAAAATTTCAAACTCTTCTAAATTTCTTTTGACATTAATTACAAATTTTTTTTATAATTTTATAGATTTGTCTAGACACTTTAATTATTTAATATTTTGAGCCTCCTTTCTAAAAAATACATTAATCTCAACACAAGTTTTGCATTAAAGTTCTTTAAATTAAGTTTCAATTTTTGGGTTAGAGCATCAAAATATGGTTTTAATTTTAGTATTGAAGTTTTCAAATTTTATGTTGCCAATTGTATCATTGCATAAAATATGTAGTACCCAAATCCTTACAATTATAGCCAACAAACGATAACAACGAATAAAATGAGCTGCGTTGTTTCTACTATCTCGTAGGGCATAGTGTTTACATATATATTCAATAAGATATTATTATCGCATTCTTCAGTGTTACATAATTAATGATTGCATGGCCGAAAAATGAGGTATCAGGCCAAAAGGTGGATGAATAGATATGTATTGAACTCACAAACTACAGTTTTTTGTGCATTATTTTTTATTTTTATTGATTCATTAACTCCGCTAAATAAAAATAAAAGCATGATTGCATGACAAAACCCTAAAAAATAACAAATATAAGTGAAAAACAAACAATGCAATACAAACGAAGCGGCGGTGCATTGCACAAGGACTGGTATATAATAGGACGATTGTGCGTTTGCTTGTACATAAAGCAAGTATTTCAGGATGATAATGTAAATAGTTTCTATGCGTAGGCAGGCACATCATCATTTGGAAATTTGACAAGTAGAACATCATCATTACTTTTATTAACATTGATCACACATTACATGGAGAAGTTGGATACGCAAATTACGTCTCGTTACAGCCCAGTTTTGTTCGTACCAATGGCTCACTGTGTATGTTTTTCTGTTAAAGGAATTAACTGATACATCAAACTATATCTGTGCATGTATATAGAAATCGCCATTTCGACAGCGTTATGGTGATCAGTCACAATCGAACGAATGCTTTATTCTGCTGCTGCTCGTTTTTAGAGAAAGCGCCAGAATATATATTCTCCATGATCACACATGCATATCTTAATTTTGAGCAATTTTTCAATTTGGTAATATACTGATCAAACTAAAAGCCTTGAAATGTGAAAAAAGCAGATCCATTACTATCAGTGAACACAATGACAGAACACAGTGAAAGGGTTATCTCATGAGTATCAAACTTTTGCTGTAGTTGTTGCATTGCTTTTATTCTTTCCTCTTATGTTCCCAAACATCAAGAAAAAACATTGCTTGCATACTTTATGTCACATTTCCTCACATTTCACAATCTCACCATAATCAAAGTCACAAAAGCATCCAAAAAAGAAAAAAAAAATCAAACAAACTGTTTTCAAAAGTCAGGAAGATTTTTAAAGCTCTCCCTCTAGAAATCAAAGAAAGGAGTGAAGAAGAGAAAATACTAAAGAGTCAGGGCAAATTTTCACCATCATTAATAATTTATAGAGATGAAGGGAAAGAAGATAATGTAGCTCCCGTATTTGATGAGGCCGGTGCAATATCTTCCCCACCAAGTGGCCCTTCAACATTATCCCAGAATAGAAAGTTTGATTGCTGAGATTCAACCCATGCATTTAACTCATGCCTCTGCAAGCAATCAAGTCCTATCTCTCCTTCTTCGTCCATGCTACAAGATTGCACTTGATCAATGGGCACCATTGTTTCCATGTTCTCTATCAATGGTGGCAAGTAATGAGTATCCATCTGAGTTGTAAAAGAAATTGACGGGTGAAGTGCTTGATGAACTTGATGCTGATTTGAATTCCATGTCTCGTTATTCAAGCTTGCTTGTTCATGAAATATCTCCCCTCGCACATTATGATTGGGAATTCCATCAAGTGGAGTAGGATCAAACATGAAAAGTGGGCATGGCGAAGAAAATAGGGTTTCTTGAACCGGTGGCCTTGTTGTAAAGTCTTGATTCAATAATTCTAGTTGGTTTGAGGCATAATTTATTTGAGAATGCTCAGTAGTACTGCTTGGTGTAGCGGTGGTCGGAGGCGGCTGTGCCGAAGGCTTTCGAATCTTCTTTTTGATCCATGAATTCCAGTAGTTCTTTATTTCATTGTCCGTTCTTCCTGGCAAGTGACTGGCTATATGTGCCCATCTACAATTAGCTCATGCATGTTAGAAATATATCAGTAATAATAAGAAAGAGATTAATTGAACTAATAGAATGCGATTAGAAAGCGTCATTTTGGAGCAAGTAAATTAAAAGGTGTGATTTAGATCGAAGAACTAATTATATTTAATTAAATGCCTTAAGCAATGTAAGTGAAAATTACATAACAAATACTGTGAAGATGTGAGAATACACTGAACAAAACATGTGATTTAATCAACTGAAAACTGTGTTAACAACCTCTGATAATGTCTTTATAACCTCCTCCAAAGATGCTTGATAGCTGCTTTAGCAACTAATTTAACAGTGAGGTTGCTTCCGGGAACTATTTTAAAACAAAAATCTAGAAACCCATGTCAGAACTTCAAGCTGGAGCTCGTTTATAAAAGTTTTTTCAGGAACAAAAATTTCTTTAAAGTCAATTCCAAGTCATTGATCCTCTTTTTCTAGTTTATTAGCACTAACTGAAATCTCTTCAGGATTTTAAGTACTGTAACTCCATTATATGAGTGCAGTAAGTGAACTGTTTGTGGAAACAAATTAATTACTGTAAACCAAAAAAAAAAGAGTAGGGTTTGTTTAAAACCTGTTTCCTACAACACTATGAAGGCTAATAATCAACTTCTCTTCCTCAGGAGTGAACCTTCCTCTTCTGATATCCGGCCTCAAATAATTAATCCATCTTAAGCGACAACTCTTACCACATCTTTGAAGACCTACAAAGTTGTTAAGAGTTATAAATTAATCATAATAATTAAGCATCACTTAATTAACAAAAAAGATGAAGAGATAAGATCAAATAGAGGACCGACCTGCTTTTTCAGGCACTTCACTCCAACAGCCATAGCCATGAGTAGTGATGTATCTGATGAGCTTTTCATCTTCCTCAGGGGACCAAAGGCCTCTCTTAACCTTCTGTTGATTGCAGCAAGAGTGGTGACCCATAATTCGTCCTTAATTTCTCTTCTTTAAATCTTCTATTCTCTCTGTCTTATTGTAATTAGAAATTGATCAAATAGGATTTGCAACAAGTGAAGGTCTCTCTCTCCCCATTTAAAAGTTAACAGAAGTACAAAGGTGCCGACATTAAAACCGGATGGGGCCCATTTCGGGACCCAGATTTTCATCTAACCCTAAAATGACATTTCATCGGCTTTAATTCTCAAGAGTCACTATTTTCTACGTAGACTTTGTATTACGTAACCATTTTCACGTACGTGAACTTTGCCGGTTGTTTCCCGGACCTCTCTCTATGTTCATTGGCACGTCATCCTGAAAAGAACCGCAGCGACCTAGCTGATTTTTCTCCTTTGCAATTTCTTTTATTTTTCTTTGGATTTCTGGGAAGTTTAAGATCTATATATGAAAATATGGTGCATGGATGTCGGCAACTTTTTCAATCAAGGAAAACAATGCGCTGTCAATACAAAAAAAAAATGTTAATCAACTTGTATTTAGGTAGAAAAGAAAAACAAAGATACATTTAAATTCCATGTACATGACTATTCTTACCATAATCTCAAGCCACCATTTATTCATAAGATTTACAGCCTGCAAATAACAACGATGATATTATTCCTTCTAATTAGCTTAATATTCGTCCATTACCCCCTTCAAGGTTTTATTTGCAACACTACGAAGTTCATGTATTCTACTTCACATAAACAATCCTCGAAAAAGGACTGCATTTTTAGTTTCTTAAAATTAATACATGCGTTAATCTTCATCTTAAATGTTACTAAAAATTTGCCACCGACCCATCAACGATCGGACTCAACCGCCCGGAAGGCTGGTACCGTTAGAGATATGGCCGCCATATCGGAGGAGATCTTTCAAAAGTATCTTCACAGGTGAATAAGAGTGTAAAAATAGCATGATTAATTTCGGATGCTAATTGATATTCTTTTGTTTAACGATAGGGATTTTAATTCGAGCTTTTCATGAAGGAGCTATAGGCACAAGATTTGTAGATATGCAGCAACACCAAGTTTTTGCAAAGATAGAATGACTAACTACAAAAGTCTTATTCAGTTAATTAGGGGATATATGGAGACCTCGTGAAAATGAAATCACTTAATTTGGATTTTTCTTCATACTTTTTATATTAATAACAATATATTCATTTCAACTACTCCAAACAAGACCCAAAATTTCCTTTTTAAAAAAAAAAAAATTCATTTTTACGTATTTTGGTGACATTGGTGACGGTTGCATCACGTAACTCATGAATTCAAATCACATTCAGATGAAAATTACATTAATATATAGGGTCGATCATTGGACAGTGAGAAGGACAAACAATAGTGTTGCTTATGATTTAATAGTAATACATTGAGTAATAATACTCTTAATTAGTTTGACTGAAATTTGTCCTCGCTTAATTAACAAGAAATAAAGTTTTATTGTGTAGGAAGAATTTCTATACGTAGCATGGCCAACGTCACTCAATCCAATTGGTTGTTAAGATACAACAAATCCTTTGATAGGAACCATATAGAGTAAATTTCAGACTCAATTGGAATTTTATCTGTGTTTCTTAAAAATTAATCATATATTATGCATGAGCTACTGTATACATATCTGCCTATTCAACATCTTACATCGACCCATCTAATTTGTCTAATTATCATTTATATTTATTTTTCTATTACTTCTCAAATTCTAATATTAATAACTCAATTAACAACATTCCATCACTAACATGTCTAACTTTGTCCCATAAAAAAGGACACATCATATAAGCATATATTATGGGTTTCCCTTATCAAATAAGAAAATTTTGGCATATTTCCATATTGAAAGTATGGTAATTAAAGTAACTTATTTCGCGATGACTATGAATTTCCCTTAATCATCTTGCCTCGTTTATACGGATCTTATTATATAAAAAAAAATTGAATTTGTATTGCTGTAATATTTTTGTTCTTTGATTATGCCAAAATACGATATATCACTACCATGCGTGTATACACCCACACACACACACATATATATAGATATGTATCAATCATCGATCTAATTATGATACATAAGGCTAAAAGCATATCCCCAAGTGGAAGCCACCCACAAACGTAATAAAGAAACGAGATCTTTAATTACATTAAATTTGATATATCAACCATCGGGTGGAACTTGGAACATATATACGTACATGTGCCGGCAGAATGTGTATATTTTTGCAGAGTTTGATATGGGTGTTTAAAACGTTTTAATTATATACGTAGACGGCTCTACAAATGGATATCAAGAGATAGTAGCTTAGAGATTGAAGGCTAAGGAGAGGGTTCTGTCGATTGATGCAAATCACCCACCATATTTGATGTGATCATATAATTAAGAAGTGACTTTTGCTTGGATGGATCGCAAGCTAGCTAGCTAAACTTTCAAAGTAATATACAAATCATTTATAAAAGAGACCTTTAGGGGGGGAATTGAAAAGGGGAAATGATTATACTTAGCTTTAAGGAGGAGCAATGGAGTGGCAAATTGGGCCTACCATTTAGAAAGAAAAAAAATTAGTGACTTGTTATTAAGAAAATAATAAAGAGGACTTTCCTTTTAAAAGTATGGTTGGTTAAGTTATTAAGTCATGGATGTAATATCTCTACCATAAACTATATGATTAAATATAGGCCTCAGGTTTATCAGTTATCACCCTTGTTTATATATCGATTATAATAATAATATTATTATTAAAACTTCTAATCTTCATGGTCACTTTTGGTAACTCTTGCCCCACCTTAAATCTTCTTATGGACCCTTCTCTTCTTCAAATTCTAATCAAAAAATCGATCATTAGTCCTCACATGGACCCCAATTCAATGAAAATTCATCTTTATGATTATGAATCCCCCATTATTTATTTTTTTATTTTTTTTACTGCGATAGTCACGGCAAAAGTAGGGAGACAAATAATCTATCTAGGGTTGAACATGATAACTTAATTAATTAATTACCTTAGATGCAGCTAGCAAAGATACATTTCAATCGAATATTTTTGTTTCCAATTGTATATTACCTATTAACATCAATTTAACAATATGAAAGCTCTATTCTAGTAGTAATTATGGTATACGTATACCAAATAACCTTAGAGATTGTAATATTCAATTGGAAACATGCCTTTTCCGGTTTTCCCCATTCCCCTTGCTAATAAAATCACTGTAGAGGTGAACTTGTTTAATCTTCACTCTTGAATTAGCCTTTTAAGCTGGGCTGTACAAATTGCCAACTCCCAAACACAAAACCCAACAGTCCATGTAGTATTTAACACAGAAAGCCCAGACCATCGGCTCAGCCAGTCATGTCTCTAACTTTGTTTGCTAACTTAACCCACATTGGTGACAAGAACCAGCCCAGACCCACAGTAATAAGAATCAGACAACAGGCCGCAGTGCGTAGGCTAGCCAGAGCAAGGCGCTCATCATCGTTGGGGTTATGGCTCTGAAATTCAAATAAATCTGTAGCCTTTAGGCTCTCTAGCTCGTGAATGTTGAGCAAAGGCCAACGTGAAAAGCGACTCTTAAGTGAGTATTCTCTCGTGGGCATCGAATCCTTACCGGTGTTGACTTTTGACTCGAATCAATCTCGTAGGTTTTTGGACGTATGTGCAAACAAAAGTTTGTCGTCACGACGTCCTATATCGAACCACCAATCTAATGACCATAAACTATCATTTTTTTAAAATTAATTCCTAGTTGTAATTTCTAACTTTATATTATAGTTCTAACTAGTGCGGTAACACTGTTTTGCTTTGCCAAATTCAATATTGGCTTTCATAAAACAAATGCCCTTCTCAATCTATATCACAGCGACTAGTTAATTAAATATATCTCGTACAATAATAAATATACTAATCTTACGCGACTTAGTATATTTGTGCATTTGCATTATGTGTAGTTCTAAGAAAGGTCGTGATAAGTAACCATGAGCTCACTCGTGGCTCGTGGTGATCAAGCGCATGTTCTTTTGAGTTCATATGTTCGCATGACATTTCTTTGTTTAACATGTAATATTAATCTAAGTTAAAAGTTAAAAACACGGTAAATATAATTAGAGTAATGTTTTATTTTTAAATATTATTTTAAATTTAAATCTTAAATTAAAATTTTAAGTAATTATTAGATTGTAAAATAATACAACTTGTAGAATTATTTATTATATTATTTTATCTTTTAATAATTACTTTACACATGTTTTAAATATAAATTATGAAATAAAATTTAAGAGCGTAGCATTATTTGTATAATTATAATTATTCATTTAGGATATAAAACATTTATATAACTAGTAACTAAAAATAAACGGATCGCTCATGATCCATCATTTACGATTTTAACTTTCAGAAATTTGTCATTCCCTGCGTCAAATTTGGATCAGCAGTATTATCTGTTCGTGCATTATCATGATACGTATTATAAAAGCCTTTCGTGTCTCACTCACTTCATTTTATAATTTTGCCACCATCAACGCTTCAGTCACATTGTTTGAAGTGTCTTATGTAAACGTAGATTATAACACTCCTAATAGATTATTATTTATTACAACCATAAATATTTTACTATTAATTATTTAAAATACCCAGTGCCAAGCTAGCCAGCTAGGCCGGCTGGAAATATATATATATATATATATATATGATAAATTCTTATAAAGTAATGCCAACTGGGATTTGCATTAGCCAACCAAAAGGACTTGTCACTTGTTGCAGTCAGGCTCAGGCCTGGCATGGTCATGGAGTAATACAGAAACATGTTTGACTTGAGGCAAATATTCCATCTAATCTTGATTCCACGTGGTTGATTCTTGCTTGCATTTGATTTTGTAGTCAATTCAACTAGACTGACATAATCGGCCTGTTTAATTTTAATTTAATAAGAGTTTGTTCTTTATTTATTTTCTCAACAGGTTGCCATCATACATGCGTCTGTGAAATTGCTTAAGATGAAAGAAAAGGAAATGCGAAATCATATCTTAATTAAATTATAAAAATTTTATAAGGCCATAATGGGCCAGAACCCTTGAGTCAATGCGGCCCATCATGTAGTTCGAAATCCACGTTCTCGTATTTGCCAGCTATGTTACCAGGGGCCCACCATGAAGTCGTAATCGATCTTAGGAGATACTGTTGATGAGATGGACGGCCGGCAATTAGCTTACGTGGATGAGAGCATTTGAAGGTCAAAACATCGGGCGGACGACGCGAAGTGTGATCGTGCGCCAGCGTAGTAGGGAATCAAAGAAGAACCAGTCAAAGAGCACTTTTACTTTTTCCACAAAATTTTATCTTATTGTTTTCTGACATTAAAGGATAGAGACCCGTCTGTCTATCTGCAAACGAACAACGCGTCAAACGCCACGATCAACCAGCTTTCTCTCTGACAGAGCAACTCTCTAAAATCTCAAACTTCAAATTTACAATTATGCTCCTCCTTCTAGATTTATTCACGAAAATGTCATTTTCATTTGCCACAATTCAGTGCACACTGACGTCCAGAGTTTCACTTAACCATTCCCCTCCTGCGGCCAAAGTGATAGCGGCTGTAGCATCCACAGGTAATGTGTGGAAGAGGGTAAGCTTTTTATATGGATAGGACGTATCATCGCCCTTTGCATCTTAAAAAGAACATATCTAAGAACTGTGTTGGGTCCTGTGGGCTAAGATGGCCGAAGATCAAATCCTAAATGTGATAGGGCTTGATAATCAAAGTCAAGGCAATAACGAAGAGGGAATTTGAACGATGATGTAGCTAACAGCCACTTTCATAGTCAATTCATTAGGGTCATGTCTTCTACCCAACTAGTTGGTTTTAGGGAGGAATAATTGAAATTAGAAAACAAGCATTTTTCTATATATATTAGAAATATTGCTCTGTTCAATAATTAAAAATAATAATAATTATTCTCTTAAAAAATTTCATAAGACCCAACCTTTATAAGCTTAAGAAGTTAAACCCATCAAGACAATTCCTTGCAGACCAACCTTGAAGGCTTCAAGTTTAAAACAACAGAGGCCATCAAAAATCAAGAAGATGTTAAATTTGTGTTCAATGATAGATTTTTAATGAGGAACTCGCTCAATGACTTGAATTATATCTGGGCAAAAATATATGCATATTACATTTGCATACTTTTAACCGAGTTGACTTTAATAAAAAACCTCACATGATCAACAAGAACAAGGCAAGGGAATTGGCTTGACATAAGTACTAAGTCAATTGCATGTCAAAACAATTTATGCATTCTGACCGAGTACCAATATAGGAACAAGACTTGAAAAGTGAGGATGAAGTACGGAAACTAGCTTAATAAGAGATGCCAAACTACTGTGACATTAGAAGTGTAGCCAAATCACTACTAAACCCAACAAAAAAATAATCAGGCTTATTACATAAATAAGTTTGAATAAAAAACTAATATTATAAGTACACATAGTTACAAGAAAAATAAGAATTACAACATCTTTAAAAAAGAATCTCTAAAATTATACTAAGAGATCAAGATAACCCAAAATTAGTAGAATTTACTCAACTCAACCACAACATCAACGAAGATAAGTATAAGAAATATTTCTTGAAGACTGATGCTATAAATATATTAAAAAATTCATAACAAAGACAGAGAATTATTATAGTACAAAAATTATTGATTTTAGTTTCAGCACTTTTTTTACAAAAGATATCCTTTTCTGCCTTCCATTATTTACTCTCCTAAACCTTTACTAGAAATAAAAATATTTTTTAACTTAAATATCGGAGTGTTTTTGTCAGAATCCATATCAGCGAGGTCTTAACGATAATTTTAAATATTTTTACAAGTGTTTTGCCATCATTAACAGCAGAGGAAAAAAAAATCAAATTTCAACTTTCAAATCTAGTAAGACGAAACTTAGCATATTGATTTTTGTAACAATATAAATTTAAAATTCGTTGACCCAAAACAATTTTTCTTGGTCAACAATAATCAATCACAATTATCTTTTTTTTTTTTATATTTTAGTACTGAGAATCTATAACAAACTTTAAGATTTAGTTTTTTATATTCTAATTTTAAGATCTAGTTTTTTTTTTCCTTCGTTAAAAAAATAAAATTTTATAATTTATTTGATAATAAAAGTTAAATATCAATATATTTATGATAATGAATATATATATTTTGTATTAAATGAATTTTCGTTTGCCTATTAACTTCAATATATTTAGTATTGTGACGAAACTAATTAATAATTAAGTTGAATCTATCTATAACAATATTGTAAAATGACTAATGTTGGACATTTTTAATTATTATTTTAGTTTTTTTAATTTTAAATTACATATCAAGTTATCATTGGATAGAATAAATTATATTATATAAGTATACAATAAATAACAAATATATCAATTTAAATGAAAAAAATTGAGATAATAACTTAAAATATTTAGTATTGTTCTTAATAAAAAAACATCCGTAGTAATATTCTTTCTCATATACTTAGTTGCTGTCTATCATGTGAAAGTCCGTACAACTTAATAACCTAAACTGGTTCCTCTTTTTAGAAGCTACTTGATTTAGTTGAAAATTAATCCACATTGTTTTACAAATTTTATCTTAATGTTTGATTTTGCAAATTGCAATTGGCAAATTGCCAAATTCTCCTCATCTGATATGGTAAGAAACAACTTCAGTAATAATGGCAACCAATGATGGGCAGTTTGGGAATAAAACGCAAAATGTAGCCAAGTCAGCGACCACTTTAGAAGAACTGGTCTCGTCTCGGACAAGCCACGACCACGTATTTTGCCCCGTATATAACTTCTTAACAAACCCCCTTATCTTTAGATCCTATATTTTTTCCATCTTCTGACTTCTTCTTCTTCGTATTCCTCTTCATTGGTCTCGTTCAACACCAATAACATTTCCAAAATAAACAACAACATCAACCAAAATGCCTGCCACAGATTACCAGGGTTCGTTCCTGGGGCGAATCAGCATTCGCCGGAACCAAGTCATGTCCATGGAGGGCAATCACGAGCAGGAACTCGAAGACCTCGAGATGTTTCAGAAACATGTAGCTGATCGCTTCGCCGATATGTTATCACTACAACCTTCCGATGAAACCCCAGCTGATCCCCTCCTTTCGATTTCTTGGCTCCGAAATCTCCTTGACGTTTTCCTCTGCTGTGATGCTGAATTCAAGGCTGTCATAATCATGGGTCGTGACCCGTCTCAGATTACGAAGCCACCACTTGATCGTTTGATACCGGAGTTGCTTGATAGAGCCGTGAAAGCGCTAGACATATGTAATGCAATTACTAATGGAATTGAGGCTGTGAGACACTATCAAAAGCTGGCTGAGATTGCGCTCACAGCCCTGGAACAAAAACCGTTTAGTGATGGGCAAGTTAAGCGATCAAAGAAAGCGTTGAATTCGTTAATAACTTCGATGGCTACTGAAGACAGAGAGGGGAACAATTATACAAGGGCGTGGTCTTTTAATCTCCGAGGTGTTGCACCTGCAGGTGCTAAATACACGGGTCAGTTAAGATCTCTTTCTTGGTCCGTGGCTAAAAACTGGTCTGCAGCCAAGCAGATTCATGCCATGTCAAGCAATCTTGTGGTTCCACGAGGAGCCGAGGCTTCAGGTTTGGCTATGCCGGTTTATATAATGAGCACTGTTTTGGTATTTGTGATGTGGACTCTGGTGGCTGCGATTCCTTGTCAAGAGAGGAGTGGACTGGCCACACATTTTCCTGTGCCCAAACAGTTGGTTTGGGCTCAGAGTATGATTGCTTTGCACGAAAAGATTGGTGAGGAGTGGAAGAAGAAAGAGAAGAAGGGATCAGCTGGGTTGCTTGAGGAGATGCAAAAGCTGGAGAAGTTAGGGCAGTCTTTGATTGAATTTGCCGATAATTTTCAGTTTCCGGCGGAAGATGAGCGCGTGGGAGAGGTGGCAGCGCAGTTGGCGGAGATGGCGGAGGCATGCCGGAGAATGGACGAAGGGCTGGTGCCTTTACAGCTGCAGATCAGGGAGGTGTTTCATCGAATTGTGAGAAGCAGGGCCGAGTTTCTTGACGTGATAGAATCAACTAGCAAAGCTTCTGCACCAAGTATGTGAGGTTGGAATTCGGGTCTGGGTCTGATTATTTGTTTTCTTTTTTGGGTAAAAAAAATGGTGCTTGGATGTAAACATTTTCAGAGATAATGTTTTTGGTCCCAGTTTCTAGCTATAGGCTCGTGAACATGGCTTGTTTGAGCCTACAATTTAGACCTGGTTAAGAAAAATGAAAATTAAACTAAGATAGGACTCAAATATGCATTTCCTTGATGTGAAATGTACTCTTTTGTTTTATTTGTTTATCTTTTGAGTTAACTCATACATATTTGATGATGCAGAGAAGGTTTTCTTCTAAGAGAAATGAAATGTATATATTCTCAATCATAATTCTTTTTTTTCCCCCTCTGTATTTGAAGCATAATATAAATGAGATTTTCTGAATCATTCAGATGAAATATGTTACTACGGAGTTACATCCTTGGCTTTTTTCTTTACGTTGGCCTAGACCTAGTGGCTTTTTTTTTAACGTTTGTTTTACCATTTATTCATGCGACACAGAGTGAATAAACACACAGAAAAAGTTGGCAAAATAACTAGAAATAGGCGAGCCATTTAATGACTAGAAAACAAAATCAGAGACAACAACACTGAGGGGTGGCAAGACGGCATCACGAACAATTGTTTCAATTACAAGATTAGCTGGTATCAGTAATGTTTGTATAAGCCATGCACCATCTTTTAATGTTTATATTATTCTCTTTCTACATATGGGCATGGCAAGACAGCTCCTTTTCTCTAATAAAAGGTAGCTGCGCTGATATCCTTTTCAGGTTGGGAGTTTTAAAGAGTGTTGTTGCTGGGTTAGCTTTGACAGGATGTACTGTCATAAATTCAAATGCTTTTGTGACTGACTTTACTGATTTTTTGTTCACTCCTCAAGGCCCCTTGACATACAAGAATTTCACCCCCCTCCACGTAGAGTATTGACACTGTCACTTCTGAGGTTTATACAAATTAGATTTTGACTATAGTTTTGGTTTTAATTATATTGTCTTTTTTTTTATATTTAATTTAATTAGCGAAAATAATTTTACTCTTTAAAAATATTTTAGTTATTTATGTGATAAAAAAATAATTTTATCTTTTAAATTAAATAAAAAAATAATAGTGTAATTAAAATAAAACTGCCGTTAAAGTATAATTCATTTAAATCTGACAGAGTTAATATCACCATCAACATATAAGAATCATAATTTCAACAAAAACAAACAAAGAAAGCCTGGACTCTCTACAATTGTAGTAGTTAGGGATTTAGCTGCTTGGGCCTTGGATCACTGAAAAACTAATACGCTTCCCCGTAAACAGTGTCCGAAATTGTTAAACAAAACCAAATATAAATCGTGGGCCCATCCCGATGAATCCCAAAATGAAAAGTCCAAAACACATTTACGTGCAAGGAAACGGTGTCGTTTACATTCGCCTAGCCACACAATTGAGATTGACATTAAAGTCTAGCTCCGGAAAAGCTGAATGGCGAAATGCCACATAACAGGATCACAGAAACCTTTTTTTTTTTTCTCTTGCTCTTTCACATATTGCTTGACGTCATGACCTTTCGTCTCTTGTACAGCCACCGTCATTTCTTTGAATAATTTATTTCCACTGTTCAGTATTCACTATTATATATAACCAGAAGCAGCCAACTCGCAAGAAATCCAATGTCTACAGGTCCAATCTTCACACTCCAAATACTGCTTTCCCTATTATCCAATCATCAGTAAACCCTAATTTCTCTTTATCATTTGTTTGTCTGATAATCTGCAGCTCGGAAACTAATGGCGAGCATATCAAACTCGCTGTCAATAAAGCACGGCCTTTCTCTCTGGTGTCCTCACTCTCCATCTCTTAATCGCATTCACCATTCGTCTTCATTGCCTTCTGCTAGAAACTTTCAGAGAAGAAGCTACGTTGTCGCATCCTCAGCTTTTGCAAATGAAAATCGAGAGTCAGTTTCTTTTTTTTTTTTAATTTCTAAAAGTTTCTAGAAGCTACTGTGATCGATGTTTGAGTTAATTTTGAAAATTGGTATTCTTCAGGTTTGTGATCGTCGGCGGTGGCAATGCTGCGGGATATGCGGCCAGGACTTTCGTCGAACATGGAATGGCCGATGGACGCCTCTGTATTGTCTCTAAAGAGGTGACTTGATTAATTGATCGTGATTAGTACTATTTGATTGTGGAATTTTGATATTACGAGCTTAGTAGACATTTGATCACATGAATTTGATTTTTACTTTCCTGAGTATCATTTTTAATGTAAGGTTTGGTGATTTGTTTTGTTGAGGCAGGCTCATGCGCCTTATGAACGTCCAGCTTTGACAAAAGGTTACTTGTTTCCTCTCGACAAAAAACCAGCACGCTTACCTGTAAGAATTATCAATTATGTTGTTATGGCACAAAGTCATGCTTCGGTACTAAAAAAATTGTGTTTTAATTCTTCATTACAAATAGTTAGAAGACCTTTTTAGTTTATGAGGGTTGTAAGAATTAGTACGCTAAATTCTTCCACGTTGTTGACAATGACTCTGCTTCATATATTGCTTTTCATGTGTATGCTATAACATTTAATTTGAAGTTCTCTGAGATTAGAGTATAGTGCTTGCTTCGATTTTTGATGTTATGTTATGTATATTGTTCTGATATATCGGATTTTATATCACAGGGTTTTCATACTTGTGTTGGATCTGGTGGGGAAAGGCAAACACCGGAGTGGTATAAAGAGAAAGGGATAGAGGTATTATATATGTTTTTCTTAAAGATTAGTTTCTGTTTTGTGTTGTGTCTTGGGACTTTCTCAATAGGCCTTAAAACCCACGAGAATAGACTTATAAAAAACTAATAATATGGTAGTATGCCCCCGACTTACCAAACTAGACACAATCGAGTCCCAAGGGCTCTCTCTTGCTCTAATTCATCTCTGGTGGGGGATTGTTAAAGGGGGAGGGAACCGTATGGATTCAATCCCTTAGAATGTCTCAGTATTGAGGAAAGAGTTGGATTGGAAGAAAAGAATCCCAATTCTTGCCTTGCTTCGGAATGGTCTCTTCGACATTCTGTGTAAAAGTAAAAACAATGGTGCTAAATTTCTCAGAAAAAATCCATACACATTAGTTTTGGCATGTGTGTGTGTAAATTTTTGGGTGCATATTAATACATCTGAGCTATAAAATTTTTCCTGTTTATTTACAACAAACATAGCCACTATTTTGTGAAACTCTACTTATGATGATTATCTTTATATTTCCTTTAGATGTTATATGAAGATCCTGTAACAGGCATTGATATTGAAAAGCAAACCCTTACAACAAGTTCAGGCAAACTACTTAAGTATGGATCCCTTATCATTTCTACTGGATGTACAGCCTCAAGGTACTAAAAATTTAAATGGTCATCAATTCATGTGTTTCTCCACTTTCAAGTATGTGCACCAATAGGCTCAAACATAAGAGATACTGAAAATTTGCCCCCTTTGCTTTCAGATTTCCAGATAAAATTGGAGGAAACCTTCCTGGAGTTCACTATATCCGAGATGTGGCGGATGCCGACTCACTGATATCATCTTTGGTAATTTTAGTTTCTTTGAACTTGCAAATTCTTATCTCTGAACTCATTGAGTAATATCAACTTTTGCTTCAAGTTTCTAGGATATAATACCTGAATGAAAGTGTATTTCTTTGATTGGTACATCCTAATTGTTCAAGTGTGATTTGAACTAATGATGAAGTTCATCATTTCTCTCTCTCCCCAGCTTCATAATTGTGTGAACAGTTGATATTCAAGTTCCAATTTATTGTGCAAGAAAAGAAAAAATTGTCTTAATATTAGGTAATAGTTTTATTTGGAGGTATCATTAATGGAGCTAGCATTTTATATTCTTTTTCTAATTTCATTTCTTGCTTGAGTATTTCTAGAAGAGTCACTTATTTGAAAATCCATATTAGTGAAAGAAGAGTCAACTATTGAGCCTCATGGACATTCAATGCAATCTCTAGCAGTAATGCTGTCCTAGCACATTCAATGAGATAATGTCTTATAATAATCAGGCTTTTTTATAAATCAAAATCCATTGGCTGTATATCCTGGAAATCTGTATATATGTTATGATTTGTTAAAAGTTGGAAAGTACTACTTGTATCTTGTTGTAACTTCCTAATCTATTTTCTAGGAGAAAGCAAGGAAGGTTGTTGTTGTTGGTGGTGGTTACATTGGCATGGAGGTTGCAGCAGCAGCAGTCGGTTGGAAACTTGATACAACAGTATGCATCCATTCTTGGAGCTGCCATGATTGCCATATATTTACGTTTATTCTACTTTGCTTTAATGATAATTAGTTTTAATAAATATTTTGACATGTTTTTATTTATTTTCAAAAATAGATTATATTTCCAGAGAATCACCTCTTGCAAAGACTGTTTACTCCTTCGCTTGCTCGGAGATATGAAGAACTATACCATGAGAATGGTGTCAAAATTTTGAAGGTACTGTCTACGTCTCTCTCACTCCTCAGCATGACTCCTAAGCAGCTAGTTGTCTGCATATAACTTATAGCCATATGCACCAACTATTCGATCTTGTTTAATTATTCATCAGGGTGCATCCATAAAAAATTTAGAAGCTGGTTCCGATGGACGTGTAGCTGCTGTTAAACTTGAAGATGGATCTACCATAGATGCAGACACGGTAATTCTTTTACTTCATGTTCAAGAATTTTTCTTTCATTAAGTTGTCCTTTTCGTTGATGACTAGTTTATATCTTGCAACATACATATGAAAATGTAACAGAAAGTAAAATTTTTGTATTCTCACTGAGAGATCTTCTTGAGAAGTTGATTAAACAGATATTTTATTTTCCCTCCTTTTGTTCTGCAGATAATTATTGGTATTGGAGCAAAGCCTGCTGTCAGTCCCTTCGAAAGGGTGGGCTTGAATAAAACAGTTGGTGGAATACAGGTGCTCATGGTCAACAAGTTTTCTGCTGTCTTCAGATTGACTCTTTCGTACTTTTAGTACCCACTTTACATGTTTCAAGGAGCATGTATAATTTATGCTAATATCATCCTACCAATTTAATATTCTTTATGAAGCTTTTGAATATGTTGGATATAGGGAAAAGATTTTCTGCCATGTTGACTTTGTATGTCCGGGTTTTTTGTTATCAAGGTTTTAGATCATACTGTCCAAATTCAGATTGTTGATGGGAGTTCATAACATGCACACTTATTTTCACATGTATATTTTTTTATGTACTTGACCTTTCTGAATTTCAGGTTGATGGTCAGTTCCGAACAAGTACGCCTGGAATATTTGCAATTGGAGATGTAGCAGCCTTTCCGTTGACGGTACATTTGTCTCAAAGCAGCAGCACTCTCCTTTATTCCCCCTCATATTTAAATTCTGATAGTAAATATGTTTTAATCTAACAGATTTATGACCGTATGGCACGAGTTGAACACGTAGATCATGCTCGTCGATCTGCACAGCATTGTGTTAAAGCATTACTTAGTGCACAAACTCACATGTATGTATTTGTCTTTCTATTCTGACTTAATTTATCAGTTTTCATAGCCTGCTCAAATTTCTATTTTGATGTTTTGTATTACTGTACAATATCCAGGTACGATTATCTTCCATATTTTTATTCGAGGGTCTTTGAGTATGAAGGCAGCCCCAGGAAAGTGTGGTGGCAGTTTTTTGGAGACAATGGTGAGAATCTCTTGCGCTTACATTTTTTAATCTCATCCTGGAATTTTCATAATTTGGTATTCTTTCAGATATTTCACCTGATAAGTACTGTTGTAATCTTTTTGTACAGTTGGAGACACAATTGAGGTTGGAAATTTTGATCCTAAAATTGCTACTTTCTGGATAGATTCTGGTAAGCTTAGAGCCTTCACTCTCTCCCTTCCCTATATTGGTTCGTCTGATCAGTTTTAGTGGAGATGATTAATTTGTTCTTGCTGTTCCCAGGTAAACTGAAAGGAGTTCTTTTGGAAAGTGGGAGTCCTGAGGTACTAAATCTAAAGTTTGATATGGATGTCATCTAATTAGTAGGGTTAAGAAATTTGTTTGACTAAATGGTTGGGAAAAAAAGGTGTCTATATTATTGTTTTTCAATAGAATATTAACCACTAAGAATGTATGGATAGGCAGATGCACTAATAGAGGAAGAAGGCTTGATTATTATAAGACATTTAAGTTCAATAACTTTTATTAGCGTGAACATGCAAATTGTAATTCTCTCGATAGCTTTTTAAAATCCTGTATGATAGTACTTGCTAATGTGTTGTTTGCTTAACTAAAAACTGATGTCATATCCCAATGCTCTAGGAATTTCAACTCCTTCCTAAACTTGCGAGGAGTCAGCCTTTCATTGATAAAGTAAAACTTCAACAAGCATCTTCCGTTGAGGAGGCACTGGAAATTGCTCGGGCATCCCTAGCAGAGGCCACAGTTTAGATGCCTTTTGTGCAACTGACCTTGGAGTTCCCCGTATCTTGTTTATGATTCCATTTCTCAATAATCTCGACTCCAGGAGTTTATTCCTTGCTACTGTGTCCTGGAACTTCACCCTTGTATTTTTAATAGAAGATGATGGGAATATATAGAGTGAGAAAATTCGAAGTCCATACCTCATCTTTCAGGTTGTGGATTGCTTTTGGAGCCTTAGAGTTTGGACATCCCCTTATAATGGAATAAGCCCTTGTTATCTATGTAATGCATTTGATTGATGAACCATATTTCTGTCCCTCGACATTCGGTTTTTTTTTTTCCTTATAATGGAATAAGCCCCTTATAAATAGCTTTATTTTAGTTTTTCTCCTGTAATGCCTTTGTTAAGCACCGTTAGTCAATATGGTGAAATGCATAATTCAATTCTGGCATTCTGCTTCTCGAAACAGAAATTGAACTATTCAAAAAGGAAGTCGTAATGTAACAATTTCATCACACAAATATTAAGGAAATTGTTGATTATTGTAAGCTGACCTAATAACTAACGCCTTTTTTAAAAGAATCTTTTTATTCTGCCGTTCTAGAATATAATTCAAAATATAAAATTATTCTGTACCTTTCATGGTTTGGTTTTTGAGTATTATTTAGAATTTGTGCTTATCACGCTGGCGGTGTTCATGGCAATCGGTTCGTCTAACAATCAGCTTCAAGTTGCCTCGACTAATCAACCACGTAAAAGCGACAATTAAATAAAATTTTTTGATATGGGTAATAAAAAATTTGATGCAACTGTAATTATACAGCAACTTTACTTTTATGTTATTTGTGTCCGTACAAAGTGAATTCGTAATCAATATTAATCATAAAAAATGTCATTTTCCCACCCAAAAAAGAAATTCATTAAAAGGTCCACGACGCTGCGCTAAGCAAGCTACACGACAATAGAGTGACCCAATATTCATTATCCGCTGTGAAAAATAAATAATAAATAATAAAACACCCCCACATAAAACTGATATTGATTGGAATTGGAAACAAAACAAACAAAATGGTTTTCGTGGGTCACCGCCCCTAATTAAAATAATACACAGGGGGTAACTTTTTATGTCGTTTTTATGTCATCAAATTCTATTTTAGATTTGGACATGGTACATGGTAACATAGTTTTCGACGGTTATTACGGGAGAAAAATCAGTAACAAAGAGGAAATTTAAAAATAAATTAAAAGGAGAACAAGAAGATAAAGCAAACAGTTGGCCACTAGCAAGAACAGATACCCTAAAGGAAATAAACCCCGAGACCTGGTCTGGTCTCAGCTTCCATGTCAACGATTGATGAATTGCTTGTTCAACAAACCTACTTCGTGCGTATTATGCAATTCACAGTGCATTTGTTTGACTCGTTTTGTTTTAACTCATAACTGTTCCCATTTAAAGCCCTTCAAACAAAGCGCCTCGTTTCAACAAGAATAGTCAAGAGTCATATCCCTCTCTAATTCATTATTAATACCTGCTTCTTGTTATAATATATTCTCTGTGACTCTCTCTTCTCTTTGTGGGTTTGTTTATTGATCTTTCGTTCTAGCATTCAGTCTCTGCTTCATCATTTCAAGTCCAGCTCAAGAGCTTTCAAACAAAAAACCAATAACCATGAGTGCAGCTAAGGTGAAACTTCCTTCTCTTAATCTAATCTATCTAATTCCAACATCAGTTTCTTGGCAAAATCATGAGTCTTTTCTAAGCTATTATACGATTTTGTCTTTGCTGGGGTTTTCTCTTTAATAATACTTTGTAAATTCAGTATGATTTTCTCGTCTTGTCTAAACCTTCTTGCTCCTATCTGCTTCATATTATTTGGTGAATGGGAGTTGGGAATATTGGTAGATACTATATAAATATATGCCTCTGTTTTCCGTTTCTTTGTTATCGTATCTTGAATCCATTTGTTTTCTAAGTTTCTAATAATGTTTGTTTTGTCGGCAGAAAGTGGTGTTGAAGTTGGACTTACACGATGACAAAGCAAAGCAGAAGGCCATGAAAGCAGTTTCCACCATTCCAGGTACCTTTATTCATGGCAAGACAGAACTTGAAAAAAAAAAAATTAATAATAATAATAATAATAAAGCTTTTAAGTAGACAATTATTAAGTCAATCAGTTATTTCAGGCTCAGTTGATAGATCAATTTATTTTTTTAATTATTTAGTATTAAACTTATTTTGGTCTAAGACGTGCTCTACAATTTTTTTTTATAATGTAATTTATAAATTTTTTCAGGGATTGAATCCATTGCTATTGACATGAAGGACAAAAAATTAACAGTGATCGGGGACATAGACCCTATTGATGTGGTGAGCAAATTGAGAAAAAACAAATGGTATGCCGAGATTCTGACTGTTGGTCCTGCAAAAGAAGAGAAGAAGCCAGATGCCCAAAAGAAAGATGAACCAAAGAAGCAAGAAGAAAAAAAGAAAGATCCAAATGAGCAAATAGCGGAGCTTGTTAGGGCCTATCAAGCTTACAATCCTTATTTGACCAGGCATTACCATGTGGTTAGTGCCGAAGAGAACCCTAATTCTTGTGTTATTTGTTGATTCATCAAGAGACACAGAATTGGTCAGGACCTTCTTGCTTTTTCCAGTGCCGATGAAAATGAACTAAAGATGTTGAAGCTGTGAAGCCCAACGGATCGAGACCGCCCGGAATAGGGGCTCTTCTTTGTATAGTTAATGGTACTGGGTTGTCTGAGATTCAATGATTTAGCCTAAACTAAAAGATATGTGTGTCGAAACAACAAAGAGAATAAATGAATTTTGGATTTTGGATTCAAGAGCATTTTGTTACTTACATTATTAGAGCTACATTGTAATTCCCATCCGAAATTAATGTTATTACAAATGTTAATTTATGTGCAATATTAAGAGGTTAATACTTGAAAGAATTTGTATAAGCCGTAAGCAGAAATTCGGAGTTGATCTTTACACATCATAATTTCTAAGCACTTGAAATGAAATGGTTTCTCGTTTATGTGTATAATTATGCTTCTAGTCTTATTTTTATGTCCAACAAAATAATAGAACATGTAAATGTAATGCCGTCACCACCACAAGTTGACGTGGGCTACAATGGCTAATTATGTATTTAATTCTACGACTTGTCGGTAACTCATAATTGTTTTAAGGTTAAGAAGGTGCAAAATTTGAACCCACATGACATAGGCTCGAAAATCTTATCTCAATTCTGATACTGATAGGTGAAGATTATTTTATTGAATTAATTAATAGAAATTTTGTTGAGGGATCAACAAACCCCACCAAAGTATTGACAAATCAAGTAATCAATATAGAAAAAATGTGGCGGCAACTGGCAAGCAATACCATTGACTTCGAGAATTGACTTCATCGTATATTAAAAATTACTGTTCCTTTTTTTTCTTTTTACGAAAATCTTATATATTTATCGGAACTCTTTATCTTATGGATTATTTACTTCTATTATATTAAAATTTTTGGTAAATGGATGAATTTTATTGGTTGAAGAAAATACAAAACTAATTGGAGAGTGTAAAAATTCTAAAATTGAGTACTAAATTATCTCTCTTTTTAGTTTGATCCATGCATTCCCTCCAACTTTTAATGGAAAAACAAACTTATATGAGAATAACAAGGTTATAATAACTTATGGTCATTTGTTATAGTGTAATTATTTCTTAAATATAGTTTTAGTTCACAAGCCATCTATGATCAAGAACGGAGTTAAAGTAGAGCTAAGGAGGTTCATGACCCTTTAGGACCTAAATGTTTTCAAAATAAATAATCTTTTTATAAATTTATTTTTAAAAATAGATATTTTCAAATTTTGATTTTCATAAGATTTCAACTTTAACATTATGATCCTTTCATAATATAACCTTTGGTCTCATAAGTTTTTGATCCTATGATCGGATTATGGCTCCCCCCGGGGGTTTAAGTCTCTGTGTGTACATAAGAGTATGTTAGTTTTTTTTTTTTGTGGGTGTTGACATTTCTTTCTATAAAAGTAGATAGTTGAGTTGGGCTATATGATCTTAATCTATTTAAATTTATCGCCATGAAAAATGTATATATCTTATATACATAACCTTCGGTGAGATGGCTTTTTGAAAAATAGAGCGGGCATTTCAACCTTACGGGGATCTCTGAAGTCATGAAGAAATAATGCTTATCAATTCTGCTGCTTGATGAGAACTCCAAACACAGTATTACTTGGCCTCTGTGAAATATGCAAGGGGAGCATCCTGCTTAATCAAGGAAAAGCAGGTAAACTTGTTACCAAAACTGTAATTGAAAATCGCACAGCTCTCTCTACAGACAATCAATCTTGTTGAACAAAAATGAAAGATAAGCACATGACAAAAGAAAAAAAATGTCATTTTCTCTAAGGAACAAGTCATTCTTCATTTTGACAAATAGTTTGGAAGACAAATTAATGTACAAGCTGTTTGTTTCTAGGGAGTGGTTTGGATGGTGGCATTTTGACTTTTGAGAAGACTTGGTCTTTACAAATTTAGATATATAGCAAGTTGCACCAAATTATAGCAATTAAAAGTCATTTGAAATTGAAAAAAAATATTTGTTGTTATTCTTGAAAGAGGATCGGCAAACAAAACTTTTTAGTTTATTAATTGTGGAACCTCAAATTGTTGAAAAGATTTTGAGTAATGTTAGATATCCTAAAATTTTATTCTAAATTATATCATTAAAAAATTGTATAATTTTTGCCGCAAACACCAAATTTCACATAATGGAATCAAAATAAAAAGTAATACAAAGAGATAAAAACAAGTTGTCTTTATGAAGAAATTCTTTTAATTTCTTCATTTTGTCTAGTTAATTCATTCCATTTACGTATATCATCTGCCTACTTGACTCCTTACTACATTATATCATCAGTCTTAACATTAATCTTTCATAGTGATTAGTTTTTTGTACTGATATTTTTATTGGGATTTTATGCACTCTCATATCATCATAGCTTGATATCTAGCACCTTAAGAATCTTATACATATGTAAAAGACTTAATTCACAAATAATTAAGAATATAAAAGATCAATACATCAATAAAAATAAAGAAAATAAACCACAAGACACAAAATATACATGATTCAGCAAAACACTTACGTCTATGACGGATCCATAATCCACCTTCTTTTATTAATTAGATTACTAAATATCTTTTAGATCACCATGATCTCAAGACCTTTTAGTCCCTCTCATTGTAGACCTCTAAATATCTCCTAAATTATCACGATCTTAAAACATCTTAGTATCTACTACTTCCCATAAAAGATTTTAATAAAAAATATAAGAATAGTCCGAGCTCTTAAAAGATCTATTTGGTGCTCCTTTTATTCACACAAGAACAAAAACATTCATATAGTTTCATCATAATATAAATAAGCACTTATTGTCTACCTAACTCTTCTATTCTTTAATGTTTACATTTTTTATGTTTAAGATGTATGAATTATTCTAAGAGGCTAGAAAGCTGTATATAATGTTTACATAGGCTTAGAAAACCTTAAACTTGCGTATATAAGTTTAAAACTCATTTAAAAAAGTCAATTGAATCAAAATATGAAATACCCACAAGTTATTGTATAAACAGTACATGCATGAACAATTGTTGTGTGAATAGTGCCGTGCTTCCGACTTTTCGTTTTACCTTTTCTTTTGCCACAACCTTCTCGTATCATATTTTTTGTTGACTCTCCATTTGTTATTTATCTCAAGTCATGTCTATAGTGAATTATCAAATCCAAAATTATCAAATTAATCTTCGATTGTTAAATTGCTTATACATCACTTCTACCCTTTTGTTATCGTGTAAGGATAACAATGCTTATATATTAAATTGAGACAACAACAATAAGGATAACCTAACCCACCGGCTACCCTTTTTTATAATTAGAATTTGTTGAATATGAGATGACCTCAACATTCTTGTTATGGTTCCGCAGTTAAACGATAAATTAATAATAAGGTGGTTTTGCAAACGTAATGTTACCTTACAAAAATGTAAAACTAAAGAAGAAATTAATAATCAAGTGAAGGTGAAGCCATGTATGTTCACGTAAGATGTTATAATTTTACATGAACTTGTAATTTCGAGCAATAATATTAATATACATATTAAAAGCGCCAAGCACGTAAGCAAGATTATCCATATCAGAATCATTGATGAACACGAACATGAAAAAAAAAAGGCAATAATGCAAACAAAACAATCAGAAAGGTATCCTCATTTAATTTTTCTTATTTATATAAAACTTGATCGGTTGACTTTTTACTTTCTTTGTTTTAAAGCTAATAATTCAGTTGACTTGATTTGTGTATTGTTCATTATTATTACAACTTGCACAGTCGTCGCATACCAAGGCTGGATTCTCTGTCGTACGCTCAAGGACTTGCATATACTAATCAATTTATTAACAATTATTAATTATATGTTCGAATAATTCGAGAAAGGCAGCAAAGAAAAAAAAATTCAAAATGAATATTGAATTTGGAAAGGACAAGATTGATTGAACACAATACACATCTGTTTTACAAATAACAAACTTTTTTTTTTTCACCAACATTTTGTTTGTGAAAAAGAAAAAAGGAAAATTACACTCGAACAATGAAATAGTACAAACAGGAGTCTGCATGAACTATAAAAAAAAAATCCCATATGATGCAGAGCCTACACCATAAGGATATTACAATTCTGGTCGTTTCCAAAGGAAAGAATGCATGAACCTTTCTCTTAATTCAATAAAAATGAAATTATTAACTAGTACGTACCCTGAAATGCAGGGAAAAAAATTGCCAGTTATCAAACAAACCTTTACACTTGACTTGAATGGATGTGAAAGGCTTCAGGGTTATTATTGCTGCATGCACTTATGTCCTGGCTCGAACAAGCGGTGATTGAGGGGACATGCAGGGCGAAATATTCATAAGATCATCCATTCTTCTAGATGACGTGCTGAGTCTAAGGCTTCTTTGCCAGCAAAATTTCTTCTTAGGCACCTTGGCCTCCTTATTCTTTAGCATAAAGGTTCTGATTCTAGATAAAGCAACTTCCATGTTCTGATCATCCATGTTGGCGAAGCAAACTCTGAACCAGCCTGGATTTGGGCAGTGAAAAGAGGAGCCAGGAGAAACATTGAGCTTAACTTCGTTGATTATCACTCGCCACAGTGTCATTTCTGCTTCATACGTTTGTTCCTTGAGGAGATGATGCAAGTCCATCCATACAAACAGGCCAGCATTGCTCTTCAAACAGCCAATGCCCACTTGAGAAAGTCCCCAAGTGAACACCTTATGCCTTTCTGCTAACCTTTTAGCACTCTCCGCAATGAACTTGTTAACAAACTCATCATCTGATAACATTGATGCCAATAGATGCTGAGTTTGTGAAGATACAAGTCCGAAGCTGGACATTTTACGAGCACAACTCACTACTGTATCGTTGTATGAGTAAATAATACCAACCCTAAAGCCAGGGAATCCCATGTCCTTTGACAGACTGTAGACAACGTGGATGAGATTGCGATTGCACTCAATATTGTCTTCCTCTATTATCTCAGAGATGCTAATGAAATTAGGCTCATCGATGAAAACTGTGGCAGAATAAATCTCATCACAAACTAAGTGGATGTTCTTCTCATTGATGAAGCTCACTATGCTCCTTAGTGTTTCTCTGTCTAAGAAAGTTCCCAATGGATTTGATGGATTGGTAATGAGCAAGCCCTTTATTCTGATGTTGGATTTTAGTGCTTTTTCATATGCTTCTTCCAAGGCTTCTATGGTGACCTTGAAATTGTTGGAGCTGTCACATACAACTGGAACAAGCTGAACTCCTGTTCTCCATCTTAAATCTCGATCAAATCTGCAATAAAATGGCAAATCATTGAGAAAAAAAAGCCAAAAGGAACTAAATGGAAAACTAGGAAACTTAATATAATTATGATCAGTTATAAAAATAGATCGTTTTGACTTAGCTTACGTTGAAGTTGGACATTTAACCACTATATGATATAAGTTAGACAAGTGCATCAAAGAGACACGGAGTAATGTTGGAGACAAGCTTTTTGTGCATGCAGCTATTAATTCATCACAGTTTCTAAATTGGGCAGACGCGAAATGGCTTGACTAAAGAAAGAGGTGACAAATGATATAAATGGCTGATGTTGATGGTGTCTTTTTGAGGAGGGTGGGCCTCAGATTGTAGTATGCAATAATTATATACACACGGTTCTGCGATTCTCTGAATTAAAGAGAATCTGTTTAGCTGATTACTACTCGCACAAATTGGCTGTTTACAGGCGCCCACCAATAATACAGGTTTGTCCAAAGAGGCAAAAGATGTAACACTCAATTCAATTTTGATGCTGACTCTACAACTTACTTTTGAGGACTGGAAGCATAATGAGTAGTGCATGTGATTAACTAAATCAAGTCTAGATTTGTTTCATTAATCTTTTTTTTAATAAGTTTCATTAATCTAAATCTTGATGGTTTGATGGTCAATCTTTTCTTTCGGCTTTCCCCCATTTTCTTCCTAGTGTTTCAGTGGGTATCAGAAAAAGCATAGACTCGGTTCATTGTATGGGGAGGAAAAAGAGACTCGGTAATCATAATTCAAGAAACTATAAGTTAAATTTTTAACCTCTAATATTGAAATAATAATTATAATACATACCATATATCATAAAAGCCAAGTAGAAAATTATAAAGGAAAATAATGTATTACCCTGGATAAAAGGGAGTTGGTACTAAAAAAGCATCACCAGGGTCGGCCAAACAGAAAGCCATCGTCTCATGAGCTCCGGTTGCTCCACCGCTCATAACAATACGGTCAGGGTCGAATGTAACTCTATTTCCCCTCACTTTTCCCATAAATTTTGCAACAGCCTGTAGAATAAAACTCATATTATAAATACAAATCTATTTGATTATATTTAATTAATTAAAGACTATAGGAAGCTACAGGGTTTGTATGTTCATACATTTCTGAACTCTGTTAACCCGTGGTAATCCTGAAAGATAGCTATATCTTTGAAATCATTCAGGCCATCAGCTGTGCAAATAGAGGCTTTCGGGTTATTTATGAGCCAGTCTTCGACCAAATCGTGGCAAAGCTGCGTTCGAAACCCACAACAAAGTTAGTAACTGGGATTTGCTTTTGATGAACTTGTAATTGTATAAGAAATAGAAGAAACTTAAGTTTAGCTACCTGGTTTTCTGCTAGACCCATTTGAATGACTCCTTCAGGATTCTTGGTGGGATGATAAGGATCAGTTTCGTACGCTTTCCAGCCATCGAAATATGGAGATTCTTCACCGTGGCCATTGCCAGTTGCAATCTTAGACAACAGTTCTCCTTGATTGCTTACCATGAACACCATCTTCGATCTGTTTTTGAAAGTACTTAACTAAAACGCACTGAAAGAAGTATGGAGAAGGCGAAATTTATATATAGCCAGCTAGAAGAGATTTGCTTAAATGCACTGAAAGATGTGTAAGGAGATGGAAGTATATATATAGATAGAAGAGGCTGGCTTTTGGGATTATCGTATCACTTTCGACACGGTTTTTATACAGTGACCTGTGAACTACCACGGACACACGAGCAAACTTTGAGATTAGATGCAGCTTCCCTTGATAAATATTTATCTCTGTCTTTGTTGTCTGGGATGGGCTCTGTGTTGTCTTATAAATCTTGATATTTAGTCAAAGAAGAAAGTTCCCAGAACAAGGTGGTATTTTGAATAAAAATCGGTGTAAATTGGTAGGCGAAATTGAAATTCATCGTCAAGTTATCAATAATAATACACTTTTCAGAATTTTAAAGTTTTTTTTATCTTAAATAATGTATTAAGTAATTATTAAATAATAAAATAATATAATAAATAATTTTAAATTTTATTTTATTTTATTTTTTTAATAATTATTTAATACATTAATTAAAAATAAAAAAATAAGATATTATTAAAAAATAATATTATTATTCTAAAAATTATTTACTAATTAATGTGTTTGATAGAGGGTTATTAATGTTTGTGTAGCCTTACTGGAATTCAACCTTTTTTATTTTTACTGCATTAAAATGCTTAGACTTTTCTTATGAGGGTAGAGTAGTAGTATTAATCCTGACTTGTGATTGATCTGTATAATTTTTTTATAGAAAAATAGTAAATTTGAGCGAGTCATATTAAATTTATTTTATTTTTATATAATATTTTAATAATCTTTTGATTTTTTACATCACGAGCTCTATATTGTAATATTGCATTTGAATGTTAAAAAAAAACCATGCTTAAACAAGTAGTAGTCATGTAGGGACATGCTGTGGAAAAAGTGTACGTGTATACAAGTATTATACTATTTTTTTTGGTGTCATATTTCGAATTTATTGTTTAAAGTATATAAATAAATGTGACGAGAGATACTGGAGCAATGAGAAATACATATTGCGTGACAACTATTACATCCAATTTATATGATTATCCTAGCAATTTTTCTAATAATTTTGCTGCTATCTACTTCTTATTAGGCAGGACAAGTATCTTAAAGTAGGTATACAGCCAGTTCATAAATTGGCACTGTCTCGATCACATTGCCACTTGTTTTGCTTTGATCCTTCGGAATCTTGCAGCTCCGTGTACGCTCCCCAGAAGCAAGAAAGGTAGGGGCTAATTGCTAATTTCAGGACACATAGTTATTGCGAGTTAAATCAAGAATGCACACATTAATATCGAATTGACTATGTTTCATAGTTTATGGAAGACTTGAAAATAGCCCAAATAGCTTTCGTAAAAGTCTTTTCAAACATAAACACATTACACACACTTGTTTTTCCTACACAAGGCTCAAATATTCAACCCATTTAGGTGGTCCTAATCTAGAAAGTTCAACCATTGACCACATTTTTATTAATGTGGCTAGCAATCGAATTCATGCTTGGAGAGGCGGACATTAGACTTTGACTACATGTTTTTCCATTTTATTTTAACATTCCAACCCTTTCTACATTTATCCTCTTTTTTTTTTTAAGCTAAACCCAAAATGAAGTGGCACCGTCTTCGAGTGGCAAGTGCATCTCCCCCAACCTTTAAGTGGGGTTTGAATCCGCTATGGGAAAGTTTTAAGTGAAATTTTCTGCTGTAATTGCGTTGATGTCACATGCATATCACGTTGATAATGAATATCGTGCGAAACATAAGAAAAATGCATATTTTACCTTATTTGATATAGTATAAAATGAGTTTTTATATCAATTTTAGATTAACGTGAAATAAAATATATATATAAAAATAAATTATATAGAGATTAATTAAAATATATATAACATAATGTATATATAATAATGGATAAATTTGTTGGAGATAATATTTACATGTCATTTTAATTTGTAGTAAATATTTTAATATAATTGTTAATATTTAATTATATGATATTAAGTTTGATATTTTTAAATATTATAGATTTAAAAAAATTTAAATTTGATTTATAGAAGTTTGAGTTAGCGCTAAGAGATTAGTATTCTAAGAGTTAAAACTTTTGCCTAAAATATAATAAATACCCGAGAATATTATAGTAATGACATAATTGTAAAGAATTACAAATTGTGCTAATAAATGTCATTGTGTAATATATTTTTGAAAACATCGTTATTGGTCTATAGTTGCCGACACAAATTGATCGGCATTCCTTCCAGATCAGTATATGTTTATATTAAAATTGTCTAGATAATTAGACTTAGTAGACTACGAGCCTAGAGAAAACTCATATAGGCGTGCAGGTATTCAGTGAGGACTAGATATTAAACAGACTTACGATGACCTTCAATAAACATCTTATAAAGTCGTCAATAGAGTATATTCTCGAGTTGAGTAGTATTCGTGATCTTTTGACTTAAGGGTCATGGTGGGCTTGTAAGTGATATATCATACTTTGATTTTACGCATGTCAGAGACCTTTCATAATCTAATATTTAGGTGTCGTTAGGTACGATCTGATACTCATAGAGTCTAGTGTGCGTAGATATAAAATTCATCAGTTCATATGAGTGATTTTGTATATCCTGATGCTCTGTGAATTGTATTTCATGAAATTTTGTGGCCATAAACATAAACTATAGAAAAGAATTTTTCGTAGGATTAAACAAATCGCATAAGAGTTTGCAGATATTGTTTACGGTAATACAAATTTAGAGATAAGTTTACGATCCACCGTATAGAGATTTGAAGATGATGATCTATATCTCTACTATTCTATAATATAAGTAATGGAAAGATTATACGAATATGGTTAACCTTGTGTTGTATGGTTCAACGCATCGTTCTATAACATTCGTAATGTGTGTAGGAGACATCATTTATAGACTTATGAAAGAGTTTCGTAAGACAAACGTTATGAATTTAGGGAGTATCACAATATGAAATATATTCGTTAAGTACTGGGATAGCGGATCAGATCGAATAGTTGGATTCAAATTTTTTTTTAAAAGTGTGATTTATTTCAAAATCTCTCGAGAACCACATGTGTCAAAATTTAAATATTAAACTTATATTTTATTATTTAAAATAGTTAACTAATAAAAAAATAACACATTACATAATAATTTCACGCATGAGTGACACATATTATACGTATAGATTTAACGAGTGATACATAGTAAGTGAAGATGGACATTTATTTTTATGTATGAAAGACAAGTCTTAAGTACTCAATGGATAAAAAGGTCCCAATTTTTAGTCATATACAAAAAAAAATAAAAATATTTCATAAAAAATTTTATTTCATATTTGAAAAAAAATGAGAGAATCAAATGTAAGTGCTACATGAATTTGATCTTATTTGATTTTTATGCTACTATTTTAACTCTTCATTTCTATTAAATTGCTGAAGACTATAATTATTCAAGTAAATGCTTTAAGGTAAGTTTAAAACTTGAATTCTTCGTCAAACGGCTTTAAAAATGAATAATTTTAATTTTGTTAATGTAATAGACTTAAATTCAGTATGTGTTTATTAAATAAAAAATTAATTTTAATTTCATTGCATATATGTATATTTGACATATATTTATAAATTAATCAATATATACACAATCACATGCATCACTTTTAATGTATTTTTTAAAATTTTTGGACAATTGTATAGTTGATTGATAATTACACCATTAACAGATATATTACTTTAAATGATGTCATGTACCTTATGATATATACCTTGTAATAATATGTATTTGTATTTTAAAAGAAAAACTTACGAACGTAGTGACCTAGGTTAATTTGGCAGCCACATGGGTGGCTAAAACGGGTATTGAATTAGAGACTTTGTGGTCAACTGGAGATGTTGAACCTTTCAAAATGGAAATTCCGATTATCTATTTAAGCTTCAATTTAGTAGTTGAAAGTTTAATTTTGTCAAAAGTCATAGTTAGATTTTCTTACACGTGGGCAACTCGCGTTGAAAATTCTAATCTGGTAAAAGCTCACTCAGCCTTGTAATGGGTATTAACATTGTCACCCCTAAGGTTGGCACAAATTACATTTTAACAATGGTTTGATTTTAATTACAGTATTATCCCTCTATTTAATTCAAAAAATAAAAATACCCACACAATTTTGTCATATAAATGATTAAAATATCTTTGAAAAAGTAAATAAAATTTTGTCTTTTCAATTAAAGAGAGTGAATAACAGTATAATTAAAATTAAAGTGACAAAATTATCATTAAAATGTAATTTATGTCAAAATTAGGGGGTGGCAGTGTTAATATCCCCCTTGTAAAACTTGACTTGCAAACTATCTGACTGCCTCTTTGAATCAGTCTTGGCTTGGATGGATTTGTTCTGGGTCTCTACAATACCACGCAAAGTCAAAGAGAAATTCAAATTTGGGCATGACATGGTAAAATATACTAAAATAATAGGATCAAATTGCACTTTCTAACTTTGCAAGGAGTCAAAAGAAATAATTCTACTGTCAAACAGACAGGCTCAGGGGATTGAAAATTCCTGTTTGATGGTTGTTTGTGGGATTCCAATTGTATTACAAGAAAAGCCCTCAAGAAAAAGCAGTAACTAGAATGAAAGCCATTCATGTTGGATCTAAACAATATTTTGGAAAAAAGCACGTCACCGGCTGCCCCCGAGCGTTTAATTCAGAAACATGTGCGATCCAAATGGTCATGGTTTGCAGAAAATCAATCAAGGATTTGTTGCCTAATTTTCTATGCAAGAAACATGTGCTACTAAAAAGGTTTACGGAGAACCATTCCAAGAGCTAAGAAAATATATGTTGAAATTTCTTTTTCAGATGTAAATTGGGGGACTGTTCAAAAATTTCTGCAGCAACCACCTTGATATTAAAAAAGATTGAAAACGTGAGAACAGGCATGAATATTTTGAAGCATGTGAACTTAAAAGAACATGCAAGGCTGTTAAAGAAATGTGTATCCTTAATATGAGGTATGACTACAGAAACACATTTGAATATTTGGAGTATGACATTGAACATACAAGGCTACAAAAGAAATGTGCATCCTTGTTGCTGTTCGGACATTTCCGACATTGTTCATGTGTGAAACAGTCAGCATCACAGATATCCAATACCAATTGAAGGCATTATTTGTGATAACTAGGTTATTATATTTGTGCAAGCACTATAAAAAATAATGCTAATTGTATACAATTGTCACATTTAGATCAATTCCCCACGGCCTCCTTTTACTTCTTCATGAGAAGGATCACAGTGTGAGCTGCAATACTACGATTTTCACCAAGGCTATCGACCTTTTCATGCGTTTTCGCTTTCAGATTTATTACAGAGGGGTCTGCACCTAGCAGCTCAGACAAGTTGGTTCTGATAGCCTCCTTGTGTGGGCTCAGTTTTGGTCTTTGAAGAATCAAGGTGGCATCCAAGTTGCCAATCTCATAACCTGCCTCATCCATGAGTCTCACCTAAAAAGGGACCATATTACAACTGATGAGCTTTCATTTAATGAGAAGCAATCCTCCCACAGCTAACTTAAGTATAACTTTTAAGAAATGATGCACGAGAATGAGTGTCCAACATATGATGAATCAAAAGCATATAATTCCGAAGATGAATTATGATTACCAGGTTTAGACTTATGCATAAAAATTTGAACCTTTTCATAGATCCACTTAAATTCAAGCCAAGTAATCAAATTTCGGCTGAATAGATGCCCTTTATGACTGGGCTCAATTTATTGATAAAATACAAAATTAAGCAGGATATTACACCTTTTTCATTTCTGCCATTCTTCCTATTCTGTGATCTCCTAACGAAATTTCAACTTATTCGCAAAATCCTCTCAAGCAAAATAAGATTGTCAATCCACTTCTAAGCTCCTCTAGCTATATAAACATCTCAAATAAACCTTTTTCATTTTGTCCTACTCATGTACTGTGCATTTAGACCTTGGGTTTATTAAGGATCCCTCCCCAAAAACACATAGGCATTTGTTACATTTATACATAAGTAAAACCACATATCAAATGTCTGCCAAGCTTTATATTTACATGAATGATAATCACTAGTAAAACCTCAAAATGTAAGATCTACTTATATCTTTGTAGAAACATCTCAGGTATTAATAACAACTTCAAATAAACCTCTTTCATTCCGTCCAACTCATACACCACGTGTTACATCCCGGGTTCACCTGGGATCCCTCTCCAGAAACACTCAAACACAGGTATTTTCATACATTTATGCTCAAGTAAAACAACATAACAAGTGTTCATTAAGCATTATATTTACATGAATGACAACCATTAATAAAAACTCAAAAAATCTACATCAACTTGGGTCTATTTGCTATTGTGGTACTGTGGAGTGGAAACTGTCAAGTAAAAGTAGATAGTTGTTTGGTACCCACTTGGTAGCTTAGCTGTTCTGATTTCAAAACTAACTAAACGAATACCAAATGGACCCTGAAAACGGTGGAACTCCATGGAAGTTGTTAATTTCCATGTAAGTAAGCTTCCAAAAAGCAAATGTCAATGTCTCTAAACTAATGCACTGGTGGAATATAGGCGAGTTTATGTTTTCATGGGGGAGAAACCTGTGTGTTTATGCACTCCCCCAGACACCAGAGAGTAGCACATACTGCAACAAATCCTCAACTAATCCATTTCATTGCTTTAAAATATCACTAAGTTTTATTAACTTTATTATCCTCTAGCATGTTCAAAAGTAAACCCAATCTTCAATACACAAGCTAGCTCCAATATTACACACCCAAAAAAGTGAACATGAGCTAGCTTCAGAGACAGCCCAAAAAATGAAAAAGAAAATCTGTAGCAATCAATTCTCTTTCTTCAGTTCGAATATTGTACTTAAACTCCACATTATTAAATGCATAATGGCACTGAATCAAACCCCTAAAAACCAAACAGTCTGCCTAAAAGTAAACAGTTAAGCCAGGTAAAAATACTCACAGCTTCTTTGATAAAAACAGAGGATGGAGCACCCTTCCACTTAGGATCGGAATCAGGAAAAATCTGACCAATATCAGGAAGCCCCAATGCTCCCAAAATTGCATCCACAACACAGTGAAGCAATACATCACCTAAATCAATAATCATATTATCAAAACAAAAATTAAAAGAAAAAAAAATCTTTTTTCATTGCAAAAACAACGGTCCAATTTTAGAACCTTAAGCAGAAAAATGTCAGAAATCCCTAATTCTTATAATTTTATTCAAATATGATACAATGAATAACCCTTTTATCCAATAATCATAAATTTATGAAATTCTTCTATAATGGATTCTAAAGGAGGCCAATTAGTTTAGAAAGAAAAAAGAAAAAGAAACATTCTCAACTTCAAAGAATTCAAATTTAAAGAAACGCCCAAGAGAAACGATTAAATACCGTCGGAGTGAGCCTCGCAGCCTCTATCGTGGGGAATATTAATGCCACCGATGATCAGAGGGTACCCAGGCTCCAATCTATGGAGATCAAACCCGTGGCCCACACGAAAAGGCAGTGATTTTGATTTGGGCGGCTGGACGGAGGTCGATGATTCGTTGACTTCGATGGAAGTAGTAGCGGCTGCAGCTGATACTGAAACTGAACTATGAGGTACTACTAGAGCGTGTTTGGTGGTTAGGTAACGAGGTTTCAGAGGAAGAGAATGAGAGAGTGGCTTGTTGGTAAATTTAATGTGAAGTGAAGAGCAAGTGAATAATTGAGTGGCCATCATCCCCTCGCCAGCAGCTAATTTTTGCGGACACGACGCTGTGATTGTGCTTTTTATTATGTATGCGTGTGTGTTCGTATGTGAATTGTGAATTTGTGACTAAATTGTCTGCGCTGTGCAAAGTGTGAAACTCTCTAATAAAGCATCAAAAGAGCTGATTGTTTGTCTTCTTCTCCCTTTTTTTAATCTATTGTTATATTATTATTTATGACAAATGGGTTTCCATTTTTTATTTATTTATTTAAGAGACGTGAATTTCATGTTCAAAATAATAGATTGGACCTTATGTAATTACTTTGGCATTTGTAAAATTTAGATCACCATAGCATTATTTTATATTTACTATTTAGTTTTTCATCATCTCAATTAGAGTAAAACTAACCCATTTAATTTGCATTTCAAAATTCGGGTAGTAGATTAAGGCACGACAGTACATTTGATACTTCGTTCCACGATCAGTTGTCCAGATACGCATGGTATATTCTGTCAACCTATGCAATTATTCCGTATCAAAAACACAATGTAAGACTACAATAAATTTAATCACCATTCACCAACCTTTGCCATCAGTGAACCTTTCACCGTCAAGTCTATTTCTGAACTCCATCGCTGAAATCCATCGCCAGCAATTGCGGAACCTCATTATACCGAAAATATGCTTTGCTTTCTAAACTGAGAATTTGGCATTCTTCCCGCCAGAAAAAGGAAAAAAGAGAAACTGAGAACTAAACAGAAAGTTCTTATTTCACCGTCATGCATAAAAAGCATTACCCAAACAACAATGCTTTGAAATCTATTCCTGTAAAATCAAGAACAGCAAACCACATGCAAACATACTAGCCTCGTACAACAAGATGAGCTTATGAAGAATACTTGTCACATAACATGAAACAATATCAACATGGGAACAGAAGTGAAGTATTGACTGATAATCTTGCTAGTTGTTATAGAGGGATCGCCTGGGTAAATCTGATTTGTACACACAGATTGTACACGTCTGGCTTAACAGATTACAACAGCACAAGCAACTCACAATAGGTTTACAATTAACACACATATGACATTTTGATCTGATATATATACACGGATATCCAGCAACAGCTGACTTCCAAGTAAAGCAGAAAAACTTGAGAGGTTGAGGCCCTAAGTTGCTATCATCCATCTCAGTGTGAGGTAGATGACCTCAAGTGCTTGTTTCCATGCTCTGGTATTAGATGTTCTGAGGCAGCTCTCTTTGGTCTCAGCTGCATGAAGGAAGACATTGAGAAGCTAAAAGAAGTATCTGTAGACTCACTCTGTTGCTATATGATATGTATTTACTGACACAAAAAACACATGATAAATACTAACCTTATCTTCGGCACGCTGATAGATATTTCTCACAAGAATATTTTTGGCTTCAGTAGTAATCACTGCCAAAAAGATTGTCATCAATGTCAGTCACACATGACCCTTTTGTCTCCATACCAAATACCATTTAGTGGCAAATAAAAGGTAAAACAGATATCTAGAACCCTGTTATTAATCACATGTATGTCAAAATTTGAAGAGAAATTTCTCTGACTACCCAAGCAATCACCACCCATCTGTTACACATAAAACCTTTTCATAATTTTCTAGTCTTTTCTAGAAAGCAAACTAACATATCCATATATAGTCGTGCACCATCACTATTTTCTAATACAATGATTAATGGGATTCAGTGCATCAGGAAATGCGGGCAGTTTGAACTTGACATACATACCAAGTTTAACAACATCAGAAAAGCAAACCTAGCTATATTTAACACATTAAAAGAGAACTCATAAAATAGAAACTGCATATATTATGAACACATGAGGAGGTGAACTGTAATAGCATCAATTAAAGATTACCAAATTTATGCTAGAGACAGATGACAGAAGCCAGGAATATCATCTGGGGAAAAAGCTCAGTAATACCAGTAAGGAGATTTAAAGATCTTGTCATTACCTTGGTCAGGTGGTGGAAGAGTACGGCTATGAGTAGGATGATAGGTGGCAGGTGTCATCTTCTACGCAGAAAAAAAAAAGGGGAAAAAAATATTAGACATGAGAAAAATTGAGTTCACCTTATTTATAGATCACTGACATGAATACTAAGTAGATTGTTAGGCTGCTTTTTCTTTACTAGGTGGGCTACATTTTTATGAAAACTTTATTGTGGCAATCTTTGCTTCATTTTGGCCATATATTAACAATCGGCTCTTCAACTGTTGGATCTTAAGCAGGAAAAGCTACTAATGGGTCATTTCGTGTTAGAACAAAAGTTAAAAGGTGCCAGTGAACTCAAATAGCTTTAAAGAGTAAGATAATTATAAAGGTAATCTTTGAGTTAATTAAAACATAATTATATAGGTCACTAAAAGAGTAGGATAACAAATTTTATGTTGAAACAAATATATCACATAATCTAATGCAGAATGATAACGAGTTTCCAAGAAACAATCTTTAATTGTTTAGTTAGCATGGTCATCCTTCAATAAAATCTGAACCAACATTGAAGAAAAAGTAAGAAACAATTTGGTGGAAAATGAAAGGAGAACAATTGAGAAGCAGAAGAACGGAAAAGTGAAGATGAAGGAACACAAAATGAGCAGGTAACCCTCTCCACTATTCATTCACTTTTGTCCACAACATACTGAAGAGACATCAACACAACACATTTTCTAGCAACCCATATCACATAATTCAAAAGAAAGGACCTAGGTCTGCAAGCAACTCCTAAAGAGAGTAATGTGATTTATAAGGTTTTAATAGTGACTTCTCAACCAATCTACAAAATAGTTTGCTTCCCTAAGAGCATGTGTTATTTGGCATCTCCAACTTCTGCTCAAAAGTACCCAGCAACCCCCAATTGGAGCTTAAGCTAGCTTGGGTAAGCTTACAGATACACACTAAGCATCTCCAGTAAGAGACTCTGAAAACTTCAGGTTAGTGTCTTCTAAATGCTTTCTACCATCAGCATATCCAATAAACCAAAATCATGCAGCGTCTAAGCAAAATCAAGCCCAACAAATAATCCACTACCACAACTTTCTACGAAACTGCAATGCATCAATGTATCGAACAGTTGGTGTTCTAATGTTACACCATAATTTATAGGTAAAATTTACTTGTATGCTTCCAATGTTGCAGTTGAAGGCATCGGCCAACAAGCCCAGATATACCAAAATGAAAATACCAGAGCCGAACTGGTTTGCAATGATAAACTAGCAGCATGACTATATCAACAAGATTCTTAATATGGCAGCGGACATTCTGTTTTCTTCTCTATGTAGAGCACGAAGCATAATATTAATGACCAATTACCATTAATACTTGCTTCCAATATCCCCATTTTTTAAACTCTTTATCACAGAGTAATAACATAAACGGGAATACCCATAACCAAACCTAAAACGCTATAATATCAATGCCAAGAAACCAATTTATTTCAGTTAACAAACTATTAAAATAAAATACTTCTCTGATCATACAAAATAGGAGCTTTCTCTTTTTGTGACTACAAGCGTTTGATAATTAAAAAAAAAAAAAAGAAAACGAATATTAGGTAAGATTTGAGAGAAATGAGTGCATACAGATGGATTAGAAGGATCAGAGGGACGAAGTTGACTGAAGTTGTGAGGATCAAATGAGGGCCAATCACCGAGCATAGACCCCATTGCAGAATGCTGATTTCTGCACCCTAATCTCTAGAAAAGAGAGACAAGAGCACACAATGCCACGTACGATTCCAGAATCAGCTCACCCTTGCGGGTAACAACTGCATCATTATGTGCTACTCCTTGTATATAGCGCGTCTCCATGCCCATTTAGGCCCGTTTTCGGCTCGTCCCAGCCCGAGTCATTTACAATTATGAATTTTGCAAGTTTTTCCGAACAAATATATATAGAATGATATTATACATCTCAAATTTATATTTTAAATAATAATATATTATATAATTATTTAATATAATAAATAATTTTAAATTTTATATTATTTTACTATCAAATAATTATTTTATATATTATTATTTAAAATACAATTTAAAATATGTAACATTACTCTTTTATTATATATAAATATAAAATTAAATCTGTCTAATTTAGTATGAGAAAGAATTGAATCTCTAAACTTTTTATTTCACATATTGTAATATAATTGAACCAAATATTATATAGATATATGTGTGTGTAAATTGTTGTTTCTTTTATTTCTACGCTACTTATGAAGAGGGATATATGTGATTGCATGTATTATGTATTGTGAAGGAAAAATTAGGTGATCTTTAAGCTATACTCAAAAGTCCATTTGTCCCCTTCGGCCCAGTTTCATTAAGAAGTTGCCCAATTGAAACTTAGGTCACTCCAATAAGCTCAGTATTAGACTAAGATTGTTGGCCTTTGTAACCTAGCCCAAAGAATTCATCAGGTGAGACTCGCATGAGTCATGACATCATTAAGTCCTACTTGCTACGAGACACTGTCATCATAGTCTCATCACTAACCACGTCATCATTAGAGCGTCACAATTGGCATAAACGTTAGTAAAATCTAATCTACTTCCACACCATTATCAGGCTCATCAAATGCCCAACTAAGGGCCATATTATTTAGTGAGTGGGCCTAAGGTTAAGATCCTAAATAAAAAAATCTCAAAATATTCACTACCAAACCTCTACATCAATATGTGTCATGCCTATCCTATGCTAACACGATGATAAGACTTATCTAAAGTTGGTGAGATAATTCGCCATTGAACTCGCTGAGCTCAAAGGGATAACACTTAAAGCTCACTTAGCACCAACGACTCACCTAAACAAAGTTGCTCATCCTAAAATCATATAATATGAGGATGCCTAGTACTTCAAATCTCATAAAGACACAATTACCCAACAACCATTATTTAAGTTAATTATCCAAAATGCCTCCATGAGGGAATCTCCAATCGAATATTGCTATATATAGTCATTGAGGGGTATTTTCCAGGTCACCACCCTCTACTCTCAATGACTTAACTCTACTTTTAAATCCAAGTAAGATAGAACTCGGACTAACCTTATTAACCTTGATAAGAAATTCTCTTTGTCTTCTCTCTATATTTTTCATAGGGCAAAAACTTTAAGAAATAACTATCATTGAGTTGTCTTACTTTAACATCGGAAGGTCATCGCCAATCACTCTGCATGATGCCTGCCCTTGACATTATATTATTTATGTTCTTTTGGTCCTATAAATCATCATAGTTCTCAACTAGTCCTTATCACATTCACTACTTAACCCTATGTCCAACACTATAATATTCGAGGTTCAAGCCTAATTCTTGACGTCCACAAGTTTAATAACTCAAATTTTCTCTCACTTAACAACTTATAACTGTTTAGGGTGGCCTTACCTGGCTCTAACCAAATCTAGCCCTGAACATATATGTGGTTTTTTTTATATATTTAAAAAAAAAAGATTAAAGTAGTTATGTTTATAAATTATTTTGATTATTAATGCTAGTTAACAAATTTAACATAATATTTAATTTTGAAGATTAATTTTTGCATTTTATATCTATAAAGTTCAGTTTTTAAAATGTTATTTTGCGTGTATGATAATAACTTTTATTTAGATTTTAAGAGGCAAAACACAATGATATGGGAAAAAATATTTCAAAGGAAGTGCATTTTCTTGAATATTTATGTGATTTATTTTGTCTGTTTTCTTGTATCACACCATGTTATAATGGAAGCTTATGTTTGATAAAGAGTTAAAAGTCTAGTCTTAATTTTTTTCAACTTAAATATATATAAAATATATATTTTTTAGCTACATTGATTTTAGGGATAAGGATATTTTTATCTTTAGAGTTTGACCTAATTCTCAATTTTATCCTACGAGTTTTAGAAAATCCAATTATGTCATAGTCCGTTAGTTTGATTCTATTAGAATTGACAGAAAATATTTTTTAACAGTATATTGACAATTTTACTCTCTTTTATATGTTAGTTTGATATGGTAATGCAAGTACACTATACAATATATACGTGCCAAATTTTAATAGGTTTTGAAAAAACAAAAGACACATGACATGCTGTAATAGGTTGAATAAAATAAATAAATAAATGGGGTAGCAAAACAGTAGCTGCCGTCATAGGTGATCGACTAGCCGTTGGTGACCAATTGCGATTTGACTCAAAATTAACATCATTGAACTCAAAATTTGGTGATCTACACGATGGTGGGATTTGTTTTAACAACAAACAACTGTAGATGTGCCAAAAGTAGGGAAGAACATGGTGGTTAGCAGCGGTCACTGCTGTTCGTCGTCGAACAGTAGGGCGGTGCCATTGAACAAATTGACGGTCGATCTGTCCAATAATAAGGGCGGTGCACGCCACCGGCCAGCCATTCATCAGCGACCGCCAACCCATGGTGGTGGGCGGCGACCATTGCCATTCACCGTCAATTGATGGGCGATAGCATACACTACCCCCACCATTAGATAGATCGGCCGCCGATCTGTCCAATGGTAGGGGCGGTGCATGCCATCGCTCCGCCGTTAAATGGCGAACAACGGTGGCCTCCACCAACCACCATATTCTTCTCCACTTTTAGCACATCTACAGTGCTTCGTTATTAAAAAAAATTCACAATCGTGTAGATCACAAAATTTTGAGCACAATAATATTAATTTTGAGCCAAATCACAATTGGTCACCAGTTGTCAGTCTGCCACCGATGACGGCGGCCACTGTTCTGCTAACCCATTTATTTATTTATTATTTTATTCAACCTATTACACGTGCCATGTGTCTTTTATTTTTCAAAACCTATTAAAATTTGACACATGTACACTGTATAGTGTACTTGCATTACCATATCAAACTAATATATAAAGGAGGGTAAAATTATCAATATACTGTTAAAATATATTTTTTTGTTAATTCTAACAGAATTAAACTAACGGACTAGGACAGAATTGAATTTTCTAAAACTTGTAGAATAAAATTGAGAATTAAGTCAAACTTTAAGGATAAAAATATCCTTATCCCTTGATTTTATTATCAAATTGAATAGGGAGAAATAAATATAAAAAAAAAATGAAGTGAAATTTATTTTGGAATTTTGCCTATTTGTCTCATTTAAAAAACATTAGGTGGTCACCCATTTAATAGATTCAAATTGAAGTCACCCATTTAATAGATTCAAATTGAAAAAAAAAATTAAATTCTATTATTTATCAGTTCCATCCTCGTTCCTTTTAAGTAGATATAATAAGTGGGTCATATTATGCTGACACATTTCATGAAAAAACAGCTTAGGTGGGCTATTGTGCCTTACCCAAATAGCATGAAAAAATATGTGTCGTGTTGACTTAGGTATAACAGCCTGGGTGGTAGTCCAACACGGCCCATGAGCAAGGCACGACAGGTTCAATAGGTCGTGCCATAAAAAGTAATTTTTTAATAATTTAAAAAAAAAAGTTGCATGCAATATTTTCTTTGAAGGACAATTGATCAATGATCTTTAAGGGCCCTATCGTTTTTATATTTTTTTTATTGACCAATGGTCCATTTGACCGTGGGTGCATATAAAATGGCACCTACGAGTCCTTTTTCCTCCTAAATTCGTTCTAAACTCTCTCGATTAAACTTAAATCTATTTCAAATCTCTCCCAAATTATTTCAACTCTCTTTAGAAATTAAAATCTCTTAAATTGTTTCTTTATTTTTTACTTTTCATTCTTTTAATTACAAATTTTTAACACAATTATTTATTATATAAACAATGGCAAATTTTAATATTCGTAATGAATTTGAAAAAAAAAAATTTCAATGCCATCACAATTTCTAGTAGTCAATATATTTTCTCAACTGAAAATGTTAAAATTATTAAAAAAATCAAAAAGACGTCGAACATCATATATTTGAAATTATTCTACGCTTGAAATGTGTATACACATTTTTGAAATTTTTGAAGAAAATATTATCTATAAGTTTTTGTAGTAAAGCTTTAGAAGGCAAACGTAGATGTGGCACTTTGACATTTGAGTAGACATACCAGTGCATGTTTGTAAAAAAAAATGGTCCAAATGAATCAACTCAAACTAAATTTGCCAAAAGTGTTGTTGGAGAAAATATTTTTGAATTCCACTATAATTAATGCGTACTGAATTGGCTAAATAAGTTGTAATTAGTGAATAATATATCTAATTGGCCGAAAATGAAAAGTACAAGAAATTTATGAAAATGTACGTTCAACCCAATTTCTCTTGAATTCGAATAAATACCATTAAAAATGATATTTTAATTATATATCATTAAACTAAACAAAATCTAAATGATGAAATCTCGTAATTTAAAGAAGTATTTACTATTACTTCTGATTATTGGACGGGTACCAATGATTTATAATACATTTGTATTACACTGCACTATATTGATAATTAATGGTTTTTGCTATAAAAAAAATGAATTGAAACATCCACACATAATTAATGTTTTTTAATGAATTTTTTTAGAAAATTTTAAATTGTTAAAAAAAATTATTAGTATTACTTTTAATAATACAAGTGTCAATACTACTAATGTAGAATTATTTTTTCGTCAGTTAACACATGCGTATGATTCAAGTTTTTTTTATTTAAATTATTTTTGTCATATTCTTAATTTAATTATTTAATATAGTCTGAATATGATTATTTCTCAAATTGAAAAAAATTAAAGAAACAATAAAATTTATTGCTTTGTCATCTTTTAGAAGACAATAATTTAAAGTTGAGTTGAATAATTACAGAATAGACAATAGAATATTCAAATTTGAAGTGAAAACTTGTTAGAATGCTACATATATAATAGTGAAATTTTGTGTGAATTTTAGTGATTATATAATATATTATTATAATGATAAAATGAATGACACTATATTAACTAATAATGATTTATTTAAAAAATAGTAATGATTGAGAAATTATATTTTATCCTGTGTGTATCAGCCTTCATCTTATATTACTTTGACTCATATATATATATATATATAATAGTTATGTTTTTTTTTAAATATAGAGATAGCTCAGTATTTTTTTATATATGTACTATTATAGAGATTAAATTTTCAAAAATATTAGAGAAATTTATTTTATTTTATTTATTTGTGCAGTAATAATAGATCCCATAATCAATTGGTCTAGTGTAAAAATTTTAATAGCTGAGATTTTTAAAATTTTAAACTCTTAATTTAATTATAATTTTGATTAAATTTACTATTTTATCACACAATTATTTGTTTTTTATGAAAATAAATATGAATTATTTGCACTTATAGAAGAAACAAATGAAGCCTGTGTTGTGATTAGATTGCTTGAAGTATTTTATTAAAAGGTAAAAGTAATGTTGATTCTAGTTCAGCAATTTCTACTACTTTTAAAGTGAAAAAAAAATTTGTTGATACTGACTACTCTTGTATATTAAGTATACAACAACAAAAAGATTTTAATATTTTATTGCGGTGAAAATCAAATGAAAGAGTTTACCACAATTATCCATACTGACTCAATATCTACTAACACTTCTGATGTTCATTGTAACATCGAAATCTACTTTTAATGTAGGGGGTGAAATATTATACAAAATATGATAAAGATTAATATTATAAACTTTAGAGACTTTAGGGTGTGTAACAGATTGAAAAATATGCAGTGGACCTAAAATAAATTGGCAAGATTATATGATCAAAGATTTTTAGAATTTAAAATTTGATCACTTAAAATAGAAATTTGTAATTTATTAAAAAATAATTACATTGCAAATGATAGATAATTAATAGGTGATAACTTAGTTGGGATATATTGTAACTGTGGTGATATAAATTTAACCATTAATTTTTTGTATTTGTATATAATAATTTCAAATTTAAAATAATATCAATAAATTTTTATCAACAAATTATAATTGCAATTTTAATTTATGATTGTAACATAATTTTTTAATTTAATATCAATAAATTTGTATCAACTCGTAATTAATAATTTTTTTTATTATAATATTTATAATTGTAATTAAAATATAAACAAGAAAAGTAATATAAGTATTAAAAATTAAAAAAATCTACAAAAAATTAATAATAGCATGACATGCATGCATCAAGTTGAGTTCGTGATGAGTTGTGCCAATACATGACATATCACGAACCCATGTTAGCACAAAACGTTGAACCACAATCTATAGTCCAACACACGATAACTTAAATTATGCTATTAAGGCATGACAATGGAGCATGCCGCATCAACCCACAACAAAGCTATAATATTAGACGACCTAAATTTTTTGCTATCTCTAACTTTTAAATGTAGACTTTGACAACATTTAGCGGTAGGTAAATATATTCGTAATCATATATTATCACGCTATCAGATAGAATAATATCAACCATCAAATTCATGAGCCCATTCTTTATTGGAAAATTTCATGAATAACCCTTAAATTTTATAATAATTATTTTTTAACTAACTTTTAATTCATCATTTTTTTTATTAACCAAACATCAAATAACAAGACATTTATACCTCAAATAAAAATTTTAAGTTTTCTCTCGTATCTCTCCACCAAATCAAAAAGCATGTTGTTGGAACAAAATTTTTGAAGTTGTAATTGCATAGATCGAGTATTGTGCAATATATTTGTCACTTCAAATTAAGAAAATAGCCGATTCTTGTAAGTTTTTCTAAACTTTTTTAAAATTTAAAATTTATTAAAAATTAGTTAAAAATTACATTTGAAACTAGAAATAGATGTTATTCATAAATTAAACATGAAAAATGAGTTAGAATAGTATAAAGACATTAAAATCTGACCAAAAATATGATTTTTTGTGTATTTGGCTTAAACTAGACGGCGGCCGATACGGCGACCCATTGTCTACTGTACTATTTTGCGCTACATGGTGCCATCATATGCTACCACGCGGCACCACAATACTTTTTTTATTTTCTTATAAATTAATTTAATTGTGTCTTTTTTTTTATTTAATGCTGCCACATGGCACCACAATACTTTTTTTATTTTCTTATAAATTAATTTAATTGTATCTTTTTTTTCATTTAATAATTTATATATTTTTTTGGATATAAGTCCCATGCGTATGTCGCATTCGAGGCATTGTAATATTGCAGGTTTTTTTTTTATTTATTTTGAATTTTTTGGTGTTTGTTAATAATTTTTTTTGTTTCAAGTCCTATAGAGTATGATGCAATTGTTATTTATTTTGGAGGACAATGGGAGAGTTATCCTATAGAGTATGATGCAATTGTTATTTATTTTGGAGGACAGTAAGAGAGTTCTAGTGATGAAAAAGAGAGTTATGTTGATTATAGTAACTTTGGAATTTCGGTTATAAAAGATATTAAATTTAAAGATCTTTTAAATACAGTATGCTATATATTGAGAGTCGACAATATGAACTATAAGGTGACTTAGAAATTCAAAATTGATATAACGAGGTATAAGTTAAAACCTACTGAGATTAGAAATGATAGTGATGTTCGATTTTTTTTTAGCGCCAACAGAAGATCGTACTATTCTTTATGTGTAACAGTGGATCTTAGAGCTTTTATTTATGAAGAGGATGTACAGCCCTCTAATCAAAACTCAACATCGATTCATACTCATTTTATGTTATAGCAGTAGTAACCAAGTAAGCCACACATCCCCGTTAATTCCAACAGTGATTCCCATAAACACAACGAATGAATATTACAATATTTTTTCTATACCATTCAATGAAGACTCAGCCTATACACACTACGATTGTGATGACGTAAGAAATATTGGGGGATGTAAAAAGGGACTATGATTGTAATAACCAGTATCTACAACCGGTAAAAATATGTATTAATATATATATAAATATATATATTTTATTTGTATGTGGGTGATCTTTGATTTTTATACTGTTATTAGTAGTGTTTTTATAAGTTAAGGACATACTATTAGTATTGGGTTTATTTGTAAGACTTTAGATTTATTTTAGGGACCAAATTATAATACTTCAAAAGTTTTGGAGGTAAATTCGTAAATACAAAAAATTTACCTCTTAGTATAAAAATACACTTTTGAAACCCTAATTTGCTCATTTTTGGGTCGAGCTATCCCTTTAGAGAGAGAGAAGAGAGAAATAGAGAGGAGAGAAAGAGAAGAAGAAGAAATTGAAAAGTTGGATTTTAAGAGGTATATCACACCTATTTCTCAATTTATTGGTATTAATTCAGTTAATTCCTTTAAGTTTTGATTTCTGGAAATATGTATAATTGAGGATTTGATGTGTATTTCGTAATATCTTGTGAGAATTGATAATGATCTATGAGATAGCTTGATAAATCATAATGAATTGTGAAATTTCTACTTGATAGTCTCTTGATCCAGTAATTTTATAAATTGTTGTGATTCGATTTTGATTTTAAATTTTGAGTATATGAAATTAGACATGTTTAGGATTATCTGAGACTTTGAATCGATTCAAAATTCTAGAAATTGAATTTGTTTGAATTTACCAAAATGACCCTGAAATTCTGGAAATTTCCTGTGTGAACAGTATGATACAGTGGCAAACAATTTTTGTCCTGCTGAATGATCTTCAAAAATTACGAATTTGTGGAATATGATAAGTTTATATGTCTAATATGATATACTTGGAATTGAGAATTTAGATCAATGTGGTTGAAGTGTTATGATTTTCGAAAGTGTATCAGCTTATTGCAGTATTTGATTAATAGATTTTTAAAGCTATAGAATAAAATAGTTTTAAAATACTTTTGGCAGTTATTTTGAAGTGAAATATTTATCATAGATTGAGATATGTGTCAAGAGTATTTCTGTAGTATTTTATAATTTTTGAGTTAGTATATGATTTTATAAAATTAGGAGATTGAATACTGTTCAATAAGTATCTTGATCATGTCAGGTTATTAGTTTAGATTCGATGGTGTGTATGGAATGGATTGTGTAGGAATTTTGATATAATATTCATATATAAGAAGGATATATGAGTTAAGAATGATATATTCTGATTTTGGAGTAATTGGACATCATTTGATGTATTATAAAATTTTGTTAAGTGTAAGTGGTCAGAATGACAGGTTTTGGGAAACCAAATATTTAGACCAATTTGATGTGATAAATGCATTGTGTATAATTTTGTAAGCTATTTAAAGTATTTTGTGTGAATTGTGAGGCTTATGAAAGGATTAATCTCCATTGATAGGTTAAGGAGATTTAAGCCTTGTAGCTGTAAGTGCTAAGAGGTAAGTATATTAGACTTTTTACTGAAATCACAATAAACATAGTAATTGTTTTGTATGATTTTGTAAATAGAGTTAAGAATATGTTTATGTTATGTCAAAGTATATTTTGATATGAAATGTGAATATATGTTTATGAATGTGAGCATTGACATTGAGCATGGACATACATGTGTTTTTGAAAGTGACCTTTCAAAATAAGATATATTTAACAAAGAAAGCTTTTGAAGTGTAATATGTCCATGAGAAATATTTTGTGTTTTGAGGGTACTTGAACTCATTGTTAACTTAGTAGGCATTTTATGTGATTTGTGGAGCCTTTATGTGTGGCATTTCCTTCGGGATTGGTATATGTTATGTGTTCTGTATGTAGGAAGGATCCTAATGGTACCTAAAGGAATAGTGAGTCATCACATTTGTGTAGTGGCGTATTGGTGCATGTGTAATTTAAAATCTCACTTGTACTATTTCTCTCATACGGTATGTCACTTACGAGTAACATTTGGCTCATTATGTGATATGTGATATGTAAGTCCTACTAAGTAGTTGAGTGATGGTATTCCTATTATATGTTTTGAAAGAATGTGTAAGCGCTTACATGACATGTGATTTGATAAGATTATGATTATGATTTTGATTGATCACAGCATATCATATATATGCATTGTATACATATACATATTTGTATTTGATAAATGAAAAAATAGTATGCTTACTGAGTTTTATACTCATTATAGTTTATGGTGATTTCAGGTAAATAAGGTATATGTGTGCTTAGCGAATTTAGCAAGGTTTCTGTTGTTTCTTGGGTTCCCTAAGTTGCTAGGTTGCTGAGTGTTTCATTTTGGGACACGTGAGATATGATATTTGTTTTGTCCCTATTAAATAAATACTTATGTATTATTTTATGGCGTGTGGATTAGATTTGGTCTAAGTTTCATAAAGTGTGGTTATTGAATAATTTTAAGTAAGAATTTGCAATGAATATATTCTGAGCTTCCTGTAACAAAGTTGCTACTGGTGACATAGTAGAGTATTAATCTCTGAGAAAAATCTGCGTATCTCTGGTTTAATAATTGTTCCAGTCATAATTCAATTGCTATAATTCTGAAAGAAATTGAAATGAATGTTTAAATATGTTCAATAGAAGATTATGTGTATATGTTAGATTATGAGTTGATTTTTAGTGTTGAATACTATTTATGAGTGCACATTTTTGAATGAATGTAAATGATGTCGTGTGTCGGATCTTTTGGGTCTGGGGTGTGACAATGATGATTTTGAAAATGTTGGGGATGTAGAAGAGGATTGTGATGATGTTCAAAATGTTGATAATGTAGAAGGGGATGATTTACCAAAAGGCGGACGTTGTTATATTTCAACGAGCTCCCTAAATGTTTAAGTTAGAAGATAAGATTTTTGTGAAGTTGAAATCCCTTTGCGTTTATGCCTCAAATACCATCATCAGACTTGAGTATATTTGATAAGATATAAAGTAGTGAAATTGGCGATATGTTTGTAGGAAAGTTATTTGATAGTAAAGACAAACTTTACTAGGCTATTAGTATGCTAGCACGTAAGGGTAATTGAAACTTTAAAGTCTCAAGGTCAACAAAAAAATTGTTTTGAGACAAAATGTGATGATGATAGATGCTGATAGCGATTACGTGTGATGTCTACAAATGCAAGAAAGCATTTTGTTGTGTGCATAATTGATTTAGATCATATATGTTAATTAGATCGATTGCATGATGGTCATCGACAAACAAAGTCTCGGATTATTGGCAAATTAAAAAAAAATAAGTTTGCATCTGTGAGTCGACTTTATAGACCAAAGAAAATTCAAATAGACATACGTGAGGAGTTTATTGTGAAGATAACTTACCCCACTGCTTAGAGATCTAAAGAGCATGCATTGAGGTTGATATGTGGTACTTCAGATGCTTCGTATAAATTACTTCATGCATACTGTCATATATTGGAACAACAAAACTTAGATACAGTCACGTATTTAGAGATTGATGATTGCAATCACTTCAAATATTTCTCCATGGTGCTTAGACCATGTATTAAAAGGTTTCGGTCATCTATTCGACCTATTATTGCCCATTCATATCCATCCCTCTCCACATCCATATCATCGTTGTTAGGGTCGCTAAAATGGACATAGCCATCTGACACTTGCTCTTGCTTCTTTCATAATTATACATATTTGGTAAGTCCACAGCATAATTCCCGCTTGGAATGCCTAGATGTCTAACTATTTGCACAACTGCTTCCTTATTTTCATGATCTTTTGAAACTAATTTACGATGTACCGAAAAAACCTAAAAATTTAAAATTAAGTTATGCATAATACAAAATAAAATTTATATACTTATATTTTTCATTAATATCAAAACATACAAAATCTTTTTCTAATATTGTATTCTTAATGTCATCGAACTGTGGAGTCCTTCGAGTCGTCCAATTCAAAATACGAGGGAAGCAATCATTGGAGTGAATACTGAAAATCTCATCGCATACCGAAATTGCCTCGAAAATTCATATCTAATATAATCATTTTTAAAATATAAATTTAGTTTATATAAAAATAAATAAATAATTAAGATAAAAATATTAAATACAAGAAAATTATTACGTACTAAAAATACGTACGAAAATTTATACATATTGTAACTTTTAAATTTACAATGTGTAAACCTTTCATATTTATTTTCTCAAGTTTTTGAAAATGCAGCCTTATTAATTGAGTTATAAAGTACAGTCCATACAATATTTTCTTATAGATACTTATTAAACTTATCAAGGTCGTCCACTAAACATAGTCCAAAATTTAGAATCCCAATATGTTCGTCGCATAGGATCAAAATACGATGTACAAAACAGAACAAACTAAACTTTACTGCATCTTCATCGTCCATCTCTGTTAGTTTCAGACGTCCGTACCAATTATCAAGAAATATATACAACAATTTTTTTACCCCTGAAAAATATGTATCTCATAATCAAATGTCAAATTTCTTTTTGAGCTGCTAGATGGAAAGGTAATCTGTCATTTTTAGTCTGATGATCAGTATAAACTCTTACTGGCTAAATTAGATGCGTTTATTCCCTATATAAAATCACATTTCATCATGTAAATTAGAGGTATACACCTCATAGGATAATAACTTGTGCACCAAAATACCAGAGAAGTTCAAATCTGGCATATTTAAGAAATGTCCTATACACGTCTACATAAATAATGCTTTTTAATTCTCTGTTTGTTTTTCCTTTATAGTTTTTAGACTCTATATATTTGAATAAGCCGTTATTGATATACGAAAAAATATATGCTTTGAAAGTCTATATTTTTTCGATACGTTATTTTTCTTGTAAAAATTAAGAAAATAAATAAAATAAATATTATTAACAAAAAACAAGCATACATATTAACTAACATACAATATTATTTAAAAAAAAGTTCACAAATAATATTAATTAAACATACATAAAAGGAAAGGAAAATTAAACACTAATATATTATAATAATTAATTAAATTAAAATTTTAATATATAATTAATTACAAAAAGTATTCATTAAATAAATAATGCAACAAAAAATTCAAATTATTATTACTCAATAACACATGTACAAATTATATTATTGGGTAAATTAATCATTTAATAAATAATAATATGGTTTCAAAAAAATGAACATATAATATTAATCATTTAATTAATTAATTAATTATTTAATAGAATTTAATTTAATTTATTTATTTTAAATAACATTAGACATAATTAAAATAATTTTTAAAAAATTATAATTATGCCACGTGGAGCAATAGTGCAGCATCGCGAACTCAAAGTCTGCGATGCTGCTATGAGATGCATTCAATGGAGTATTTTGGACCTGAGATAACTCCGAGATTGAAGAGAAACCAGATGGCCACCGTTTAGTTTTGACAAAATACATCCCAAATATTTATTTATTTATTTATTAATTTTTAACATTTCTTACATTACTCTAACCAATTTTTCATATATAAAACATCAATTTCACATATTTCTAACTTCAAATGCAAATTCTAACTAATTTATAATAATATTAAAAATTTTCAAAACTTATCAAGAATCAGTTATTTTTATTTATTTGAAGTAACAAATATATTATATAAGAGCCGATCTATGCAATAACAATTTCAAATTTTTTGATATAATTAAATTCTTCAATATTTAAAGTTTAATTCAATGAAAAGAGTTAAAAAAATAGTGTCATTTTAATTTTAGTATAAAATTATGTTATTTTAAAATATTTAATTAATAAAATATAATAATTTAAAAGTTGGTTGAAAAAAATTTATATAGGAGTTATTTATGAAATTTTCCTTTCTTCGTTGCATCACCTTTAGTATCGGATCAAATCGCAACCGCCAAATAAATGCGTCCTCATCGAACCTGAGTACTCTTGGAAACATCCTACAATTCCTCCTACCTTCTTAGGGTTTTTGAACTCGTCTTCTCAAACTCTTTTCACTCGCTTAAAAAACGGCTCTGGATCGTCGGCCGGGCAAAGAAGAAGAAGCAAAACAAAACATGGCAGCGCCTGAAGCCCCTCTCTGCTACGTTGGCGTCGCTCGCCAATCCGCTGCGTTCCGCCTCATGAAACAAATGGTGCTTCTTCGCTCCCTTTTTCTTGTCTATGTACAGAAAACTCACGTTCATTTTATTTGATATTTTTAATCACGCGATGGATGTGTGTAGGGATGGGAAGAAGGAGAGGGGCTAGGGAAAGATAAGCAAGGGATCAAAGGACATATTCGAGTCAAAAACAAACAGGACACTAATGGTTTTTCTCTTCCTTCTGTTATTTATTTATTTATTTATTTTTGTGTGTTTTCGTTGTTATGAATATTTTATCGGTTAATCTTTCAGCATTTTTTTTGTGAATTTTGTTTGAAATTTGAAATAGTAATGAATTAAATGTGAATTGTACGAGAATAGTGTTTTGCAAGTATATATTTGGAATTATATTTCTTTTTAATTTCTGACAGGTGTTGGTTTAGAAAAGCCAAATCCTTGGGCATTTGATACAGCACAATTTGATAGTATTCTTAAAAGACTGAAAGTGGTATGTTTAATGTTATTAAATTATTTGATTGTCAGCGGTAAGCAATAATATGTTCAGCTTATGATCTTTTTTTTTTCTATTTGTTTGGTCTGGCAGCAAGCGACACAAACTAATGCTGAAGGTATTACACTGTGCAATGATTATATGCTTTTGCATTTTATATTGTGAATGAAAATAATGTTGTCTGATTAGTGTTGCCTTTGTATCTAACAGTTGCGAAGGACGATGAGCAAGTAGAAGCTGGTAATGATGAGTCTAATGTTGCTCAGGATCAAATTGTCAAGGCTACTCGAGCTCGAGGAAGGTTGGTGCATTATATTGCAGTCATTGTTTTTGTGTATTTTTCAAATGTTCATTTCCTTATATTGTTTCACTTGTTTATTTTCTCATTCTTAGATATAAGAAAAGAGAGACAGGGAAGCTTGTCCGTGGTTATTCTTCTAAGGATCTTGAAGGAATTCTCGTAAGTTCAAAGTTTTCCTGAACTTCTTTTTGTTACAATATTCTCTAGTTTCTTCTTTTTGATGTAAGTTCTTTATATATGATTGTGAAATGCAATTTTCAAATTCTTGATTTACGATTACATAAACTTTTATGGTTTTGGGTATTATGTGAACTTATTTGATATGTGTATATATATACAAACACACACACACACACAATTTAATCCTCCTCAGATTATACATTATGTGGGGATACAATGTTTAAGTTAATTTTGGTTGTGGGTTATTTACCCTTGGAAGCTCTGCTGTAGGTCAAAAAGGGTGAGGAGCCTACAGAGGTAGATCCTGGTGTAGATGGCATGCTGGAGACTGCAGAGGCATCTGAGAGTCAAATTTTTTTTGTTGCAGGTAATTAATACCTATAGTTTCCATCAGTATTGAAAGTATTAGCTTGATTCTTACAGTAAGTTGTATGTTAATATGTCAATTTGTGTGGAAAGTGAGATGAGACTTGAGTTGTGTTAAATGTTCATGACTGTCTGCTCTTATCAATTATTTAGAGCAACACAGATTTTTTTTTTTTTTGTTGTTATTAAAGCCTATCAATATTCTTAATAGCTTGTATTTCATGTTATTTGTGGAATAACCTTGGTCAATTGTAAACAGGAAACAAAAGTGAAGAATTACCTCCAGAATGGTGGGGTTTCAAATTTGGATTTGTCTCAGGAGGTTATCTTGGGGCAACTACAAGAAAGAAACGAGTCAAAGCTGGAGATACTGAAAAAAGTAATGAAAGGACTGCATTTTGTGAAGATGACCAAGAGAATCTATACAATCTAGTTCAAGTATGTGTCCTTTGCCAATTTCTTTCTTATGACAAAGAGAATCTAATGCATGATGTCTGTATGTAGAGTAGATTTTGCAACTCTGACTGTAGATGCCACATTATAGATGATTAATTGTTTTGTTATACAAATGTATTTGAAAATGAAGCGAATGATGGGTGTTGTAAGGCATACTAATATTTTAGTTGATCATGTTATATGCTCCTTAAATTTGGAGTGAAAAGAGTAGTTTGTTGATCGTAGGAAGATGAAAACTTAGTGATGTGGGATTGGTTAAGGACAAACAGACTATTGTTGACACACCTTTTCCTTTTACAAACTTAGGATAAATCCACTACTGGAAAGCAAGGACTTGGCATTAAGGGCGGGCCCAAAAAAATAGCTGGTGTCCGCTTTCAGGGGAAGAAAACGTCCTTTGACACTAGTGATGATGACGAGTCTGCTGATGAACCACCTGCTGATGGTGCCTCTGCAAAACGAAAACGTGATGACTCATTTGAGAGAGAAAAAATTGACGAACCCAAAGTGAAGGTGAAAAAGTTGTGTAAAAAGCTTCTTCGACAGGTGCGTCATTAGACATTGCAAGCTCTAAAGGTCACAATATTTTTTCGTTTCTAAATGACTGCTTATTTCAGGTACCCGGGAAGTCATTAAAGCTAAAACAACTAAAAGTTCTTATTGATGAGCATTCACCATCTTTCTTATCCAACTTCTCTTCAAAGAGAGACTCCCTTGCTTACGTGAGGCAAAAGGTATAAATATCTTGCAGGGAATTATTGGCAGAACATTTGTCTCATTTTCCAAATTGAGGACCAATCCGGACAGATTAACTGGCTTCTTTAAAGGGCTTATTCTGATTCTCATTCTGACACCCAAGAGCTTTTTTGTCACTATAAATGAGTGGTGATCTGTTCATGAGTGAGGTCACTGGAGCATATTTGCTTTGTCAAGGATGATGCCTCATGTGTTTCTTTATGACTTGTGAATCTCTTCTTTCTTGCGGAATATACTAGTTGGTTATGACATTTTTGTTTGTCATTGCAGCTGGAAAGTAGTCGGAAGTTCTCCGTGGAGGGAAAGCGAGTTAGTCTCGTTCTCACATCAAAGAGAGGCAGAAATTTTTGTTAGAATTTCAACATCATGTAACGGTCTGTATATTGCAGCAGAGACTGGAACAGAGTCAGATCTACCCATGCATTTATCAGTTTTGTTGTAGTAATTAGTTGGAATATTTAATTAGTATTTTTTTTCTCCATTTTTATTCTTTGATCAAATATAATTTCCAGTAGCATCAATGGTTGTATAAGGCATGTTTTGCACGGCATAAACTAAATGTTACAGAAAGCTTTACACTGAAGATTAATGTTGTTTTTAACAATCAATTACTATGTCAGCTTCTTCCTTGCTACTTTCTAATTTTTGACCCTGAGCAATCTGCAGTTATGCTTGAGGCAAAATTAATGATCAGCAACGTTTGAAGAGCCACTGTTTTAGTTGCACCTGATTCTGCTGAATGAACAAAAATCAGCCGAGTTACGTTTTGTCGTTTAGAATATATTTTGGATCTTATTAAACCCGTAACACTTGCACGCGAGTTTTAGTTACAAAGGCAATAGATCGTGTTTGTGCTTTATTCGCTCATTATTGTAAATTGTGCGTTAATTATCTTTATATGGAAAATATGATTACTATATGCAACTTTCGGTGCATGTCTGCATGATCCTGTGCATTCCACACTTTATGTGTGTATATATATATGGGAAGAGAGTCGGTGTCATAGCACGTTTTATAGTGAACTGTCATTGGTTAATTCACAATTTCAGTAATATTTACTATGTACTATAGAATTAGGCAACATTATTTACGATGTGTAATGTTATTCACTAAAACAAAACACTACATATATGTTTAACAAGCCGCTCTTTGTTTTTTTAGATGTAGTTGGCTTGTACTATCTTCTTTGCAATGTACTTCCCCAAAATATCGTATCCATGGAAGTATAGCGCTTCAATTTCTGCTCTCTGACCGCTCTGAACCATTAAAGCTAACTCATCTCTGTAATTTTCCTATCGACACCAATTGTTGGTAAAGTTTGTATATATGAAGTCATCAAGCATCGCCCCTTCAGGAAGTAAGGACTAAAAGGTTGTGTACGTGAAAAAGGTTTTTGAGTTTCAGGGTAGTGGAGATTTTACCTGCAAGATTTCTGAGGACATCAAGCTTCTAGCAATTTGCAGGTCTCGTGGCTTCAATGGAACTAAAGATTGTTCAGGAATCAGATGTAGATCATCACCCCGCAGTCCCAACCACTTCACGTTGCAAGCTGAAGTTCACAAAATTATTAGAAGTTTACTAGTTACCTAAAAGGCAAGGTGAAGAATGTTCTCATTTCAGCATGACAAAGAAAAGCAAGCACCGTATCTGTATGATTCCAAACCCATCCCTATGCTTCCGAACTTGAAGGTGCACAAAATAGCTAGTCCAGCAGGATTCCTTGAAAAGGATTAAACTGTGAGTCACGAGGACGGACCAATAAATTATTTATTGAAGGGAGAAGAAACAGAGGTCATCAGTACCAGTCAACCAGAGCTAAAATTGGCAAGTGAGGAAAGGCCCGGCTCATTCTGTGAAGAAGAAACCTGTATGGCACCAAAGAATAGCTCAAGTTAAACTAGTAGTTGTTTGAAGCTTTCAGTTGAATTCTTGCCAACTTGATGCATCAAATCTTGAGATTAAATAAGCAGCATAATGAGCAAGTTACCTTGTGGCGATATCTGGGTATCCTTTGGCTGTAATAAGAATACTTGGTATCTGATTGAATACACGATCCTCAGCCAACCGCTGGAATATTGCATGCTGCAGAAACTCATATGTCAGTTATGTTGTCTGGATAGAAAGAAACATCAGAAGGTACAACGTGTTGATAGAGAAGTTCTGTAGAAACATTACCTTTTCCACCACAATGATATACCTGGCATCTGTCCTCATAACCAACTTCCCTAACAAGTTCAGATCACCAGAAATAGCATATCCAGAAGATGCACATGCAGAACAATCAACAACCTCCTGATTAGGTTCCTGTCACATGTTTCAAAGGTGAAAAACCAAAAATGTGAGATACAGAGGAAAGTAAGACCTTAAAAGGCACTGAGCAGCGGAAACTGTTGAAAGATAAATCTAACAGGTAAGTATCCAATCTAATGACAACACTTGATAACTAAAATTTAGCTCATTGGACTTCAATGTGCAGGGCCTAGTATTACTGAAATGTTCAATCTGCACATTGAGTTCTTCACGTTTGACACAACTGAGATGAGGTCAAGAAGGCAACAATCTCCATTGGCATCAAAATAATCAAAATGGTGATCATGAATTGACCATCAATGGCTTGCAAATACTACTGGATTCACTAAGTCACTCATTATATGATACTGAGCATGAAGAGAACCAAATCAACTCGATCATGTCAATCACTCAGATGCAGAATTTGACTTCTCTATTTGAAGCCATATATAAGATTATTATATAAAAAAACACAATGAAAAAAAAAAAAGAAAAGAAAAAAAAAATCTGATAATGTGCCTGTAATAACAATCGCCCAGCAACAAGTCCTCTACTAGATGCAATGATTCCAAGACTGTAACGGCTACACCGAAGCAATGCTACGACATCTATGCCACATAAAAAAGAAAGAAAGTACTCTTATCAACCGAAGCAAAATCAGATCCCCAGACATTAATTCATAAGTCTATTAATGATGCTAATGATTGGAGTAAAATGACCTTGGATTGTCCTATTGACTTGCAACTGAGACGTGAAATATTCTGGCGAATCACAAAGCAACTTATAAAAGAATTCTCTCTGCATGACTCGCTTTTCTTGAGCCAGAATCTGAAAGCACATCTCCATCACCTTCCACACTTAATTGATAGAATAAAAAAGACTTTAGTTTCATTTAATTAAACTCCGTGATCTTGAAACTTTTTGAAGAAGAAGAAGAAGAAGCGAAAAGTTTGAGAACAAAACCTCTAACAAAAGCTTTAGCTGCATTTGCTTTCGTCAGGGACCTTGTAGAACAGGAATGAGATAGAAAAATCCACGAAACGTCAGTCAACAGTCCTTGACTAACACGACTGTTAGACGATCTTCTCTTGATCTGTCCATTTCACGAGTTAAAATAGTATATATATTTTCTGGCTTTCGAGAAACGAGTTAAAAGGACAAAAATATTACACTTCTGAAATCGAAATGTACATTGATAAAATTACGAAAAAATAGCGTATATTAAATACCAGAGGGAGATCAGAGATCGCAGGATCAGGAGAGTTCAAGATCTTGAGAAAATTGATTACCGAAACCTCGATTCTCGCTCGAACCTGCCCAGAAAAATAAAATTTAAATTTTTAGTAGGAAAAAGAGAGAAATGATGATGAGAATTACCTCACCAGGAGATAGGACATCGGCGTAGCAGAGTTGTTGATCGGAGAAGAAATTCAATGACGATTTGCTCAAATCTTCCATTTCTGACTGTTACTGACGTATTGGCGCGAGATCGTCTGCGACTCTGAATTTGAATATGAAAAGAGGGTTTTTTGTTTTGTTTTGTTCTCTTTTGTTGTTTAAAACTGAAACGGCGTCGCAATCGCTGCTGCCTGTGAATTTCCAGGTATTTAAGGCCCAAATTGTGGTTCATGATTGGGCTTGGCCTTGCCATATTGGGCTTTCATAAACCTCGCCCATCCAATTAAAAATATTAACAGCAAAATTTAATTTTGATTAGTATATAAGTTACGTAAAATTAAAAAATTTATAATGATTATTATATTGGTTATTTTTCTGAATGCGTGGAAAATCTGTCCAGATTAATCTCTCCATCCTAATATAAGAAAAATACCTCATATTTCATTGGCTTCAACTCAACTATAATGATTTTTTTAATTAAGTATTACTATTGTTCATCATATTACACACACATATATATAGGCACGAGGCACTTTAATGTTTGCTTTAATTATAAAGTTTGTATAATTTATTAGCCTTAATAAGTGGTTTATTGCCTTATTGAAGGCCAGAGACAATATAAATATTTCTTTTTTGTTTTGGAGGATTTTTATTCATCTGTGTAAGACATTTTTTTTATCGTTATAAAAATATGTGTGTTTGAGTGTATGTAAATGTATAAATAATGTACGATATTAATGCTTTTATTCATTTATGTACAGCATTTTGCTGTGAAAGTATGTGTTGAAACGTGGTAAATGTAATTGGTATATTATTGTATAATTAATGTGGGATGGAATAGTGTTCAAAAGTGGACTTTCAGAAGTCGGTTAATATCATGCTATTATTTTAAGGGAAATTTGTCGAGGGACTCATTTTAATTTTGTATAAGTTGTTTTGATCGTTCAAAATAATTTATATAATTATAGCTATTTTTTTTTAAATTTTACCTTTATGTTAAATAAAATAAAATAAATAATTTTTTTTTTATTTTTCAATACCACATCAATACTCTCTTTTTCTCCTTCTCACGGTTATCTCTTACCTCTCATTATTAACTCTCTTACTCTTTCGGTTAACTTTTCTCTCTCATGATTAAAACTTAACAATTCTCTAATTTTACACATAAATGAGAGAAAATTAGTAAGTGTATTTTTAAATTTTAATTTTTGTGATTTTTGAGTATTATAATTTATATTATGTTAGAAATATATAGAAATGTGAAGATGGTGATGTAGTATAAGTTGAAAATGTGTGTAAATTTGGCACATGGCCGAAAATAATGGAATTCGACATTTTTTTTCGTGAGACGCACCGATGCGTGCGTTTACACGCTGTTGGTAGCGGGCGAGTAGACACACGCCGTTGGGCACGCGCCAAGTGATGTGCGCCTAAAGCGGTTACCGCGGGCTAGGTCGTTGGGTGCGCTCGACGGCATAGCCCTCGGCGCCAAGCTGTGTGCGCCTAACGCGGTTGACCCGGGCCAGGCCGTTGGGCGCGCCCGCTTGGCACTAGCCCGATGGCCTAGCCCGCGCCAACTGGGTTAGGCGCACGCCGTTGGGCGGCGCCAAGCGGTTTGTGCCTAATGCGGTGGTGCGTGTGTCTACTCGCCCTCCACTAGCAGCGCGTAGATACACACGCCAGCACGTCTCACGAAAAAAATCTCCATTTTTTAAAATTAATTTATGTTTATTTATAATTATTTAATTTAATAATTTAAATTATTTAATAATTATGTAAATAAAAATTTTGTCTAGATTGTTAGTTGTAATTAAATTAAATTTTAATTTAATTATTATATGTTATGTTAATTATTATTTTGTCAATATTAATAATTTTTAAATTTTTCAGAAAGGAGAATGTCACAAAAGAATACGTAATTGCCGAAAAATATTTCTAACAAGCAAACGTACATACTTACTCGAAGTTATGGATTATACGAAATAAAAAAAATAAATTGACTTCGAGGCAGTTAGAAATATTTAGAATCACATATTTTGATAGTTTATTGGATGTATCAGATATTCTATTCTTAGGTATTTTAGCACATGAGATTTTATTAAACCGTGTGCATATAAAAAATTTATATGAAGAATTATGATTCTATATAGGTAAAAGATGTATTACATTCTCTCATCAAGATTTTTATTTGATTACTGGTTTGAGGATGGGAGATTATCCTGTAGTAAGTGGGTTAGGTGATAGACTATGCCATAAATATTTTTCGAATAAAAGTCAGTTGACTTACAAGAATTTGGATCTGTGATTCGTGAGCGTTACATTTGACAATGATGTAGATGCAGTAAAAATGTATCTATTTTATGTATTTTATAAATTGATAATGCCATGTGATTGGAATAAAATCATACAATATTTTATACTTCGTCTCATAAATAATTTAGATGAGTTTAATATTTATCCTTAGGGTACGATTGCATGGACTGTACTTTACAATAATTTATACACGGCTCTAATTAAAAAGTTAGAGAAGGTCAAACAACAGGTGCTGGGGATAAGGAATCATACAACTTATACTCATTTAGTCACGCATTCTTGGTAAGTAATTCTATTTTTTTGATTCATTATTATATTAGGATAGAGAAAAATTTATTTTGTTGACATTATAATTTTTAAATTTATTATCATCTTATGTGTAGATCTACAAGGTGATCCCAAGGTGTGGGGAGCTGTTTGCCGACAGGAATAGAGATTATTTTTCTCGTATTCTAAATTGGTTTAACACGAGCACTCAATTATACGAAAACGTCGTAGATGTCCTTTTGGATAGTGTTGGGGTATGCTTTTATGTTCAACAAAAAATATATATAACTTCCTTATAATTTGTGTTATATTTTCTAATAAATCTAAAATATTATAAAAATTTTGGAGGTTCATAGAAAGTTGGTACCCGCAAACATGAGAAGACTGTAACTATCGCGCGGCGGTAAACTTTTGCATTCAATTGGGAAAATTGGGAGGGAGTCTTAAGTTAGAGACAGTTGATATCCCGGACACCCAATTCATTGATAATCTGCAGCATCTCCACGAATTTGAAGCCTCGTCAGCGATTGAATCAATGGTATAATAATTTAATTTTTTTTTCTTTGAATTATCTAATACTTATGTTACTGATTAGTATTAACTTGTGAAAATTGATTATAATAACTTATGTATAGTTTCAATCCGGCACATCAACATCACAGTACCAAATCTTAGAGAAGATGATGGATGATATTGAAAAAAGGATATTTACCAAGATTGATAAGGGTAACGCAGAGCTTTCAGCTAAGATTAATAAGGTTGAGGAAAACATCTTGCATCAGAAATCTCTCTTGATGCAACAGCTTAAACCAGCCAAGATCTTCGAGAATATAGGGCAGAGTATGGTACGTTTTAAACCTAAAATATATTGGATACAAAGTTTAACAAGTCAATACATTAACCGGTATTGTTTGGTTTTGTAGGGTACCGAATTCATGGTTGCTAACTTTCAGACATTTGCTGCTGCCAGCGAGTCTCACCATCAATCATTTGCTCCTGTTGCTGATAGCCCTACAAGCTTAAAAATTATACCTGCTCCCTTGGGTGAAAATATAAGTAGATATGAGCGCATTCGCAAGAAGGCAGCAGCCAAGTCAGTCCATATACCAATCCGTTAAAACAGCCCGCGAAGAAGAAACTTGTAAAATTGCAAGTAGAACCTACTATTGACATAAACGGGCATATGATTCCTATTGATCAGAGTAAATATACTGAGCTTCTGGATTGGATAAAAATAATGACCCAACACAACGGGTTCATTTGTACGGACTCGATCCGAACAACACATGGTTTAATAAGATACTACAAAACTGGCTTGACGATTCGGTGAGAACTTATTTTTACTTTTTTGGTTTTGTGAATTGTCTAATAATATCAAAATTTATACATATTCTGTGTATTTTATAGCACATAAATGAATATTTGAAAGTTTTGCGTTTGCGTCAAAGAACGTTTTCTGACATGTACTTACAGGATCGTATAACTGTAGATGCATATTTCTACGTAAGCTATTATATTACCCATTTATTGTGCATATAACATTATCATCTTCACGAATATGTATATTAACTATTATCGACTTTAATAAGTATCTTTTATTTATGTTTAGGATTACATTCGACAAATGTGGTAAACGTCCTTCACTGCCAATCTTCCAGACAACAATGACTGACTCGAAATGTTGTTGACTTATGCACTCGGAACAAAGACCGAATTACTTGGTGCTAAACCGTGGGCATCGGTCAATAAGGTACTTTTTAAGAATAATAATAACTTTTTACTGTGCATGTAACAACATTAAGTTAAAAATAATACCATAATTATTTTTGTAGGTGTATATTCCTCTAAATATCAATTAAGAACATTGGATTGTAGCGCAACTCGACCTTGTTCAGTTTGCAATCGTTCTTTATGATTCCAGCGTGAACGGCCATTCAGACGAGTCCATCATGAAATTTATAGAGCCTTTGTGTATTGCAATGCATTTGTACCTTCAAATGTGTAGATTTTATAATTTGAGGGGCATACAAAGCCCAAATTTGTTCCTTTGGCTGATGACTCGTATCCGAGAGAATGTGCTGCAACAAGAGGTCGGGAGCGGGGACTGTGGCATTTTCGCCTGTATGGATATTGAATATCTTATGTTAGGTCGACCATTTAACTCATTTCCTGACATTGGCACATTTTATAGACAAAAGATGGCCGTTGATTTGTGGACCACTGCTTCATAGATATTTAGTACTATAATTTTTTTACATGCATTGATTTGGATGTATAATTGATATACCATAATTGTTTGTGAGCGTTGATTTGGGTGTATGTATGCGGAAGTAATTTTATAATTTGATAGAAGTGTGTTTATTTAATATGGCAGGTTTGGGATCATCCATATTATAGAGGAGATTCTGTCGAAATTTCGTAAAAATTATTAACATTAATACTAAAGATAAGTGCATTAAAATAAAATAAGTAAGTATGTAATACAAAATATAAGTGCATTACAAAATAAGTGAATTACAGAAATGACGAATCTCGACTCTCATACATAATTAAGCCTTATGATATATTAGCCTTATATTATATATAATTAAATATCAATAAGGTAAATGTTTATAAACGAATATACATCACCTGCTCAGTAAAGGTACAGGGTTTCAACACGTTTGTCAGTTATGTCCATGTTGTCTACAATGACTATATATATTCTTTGATAATTCCTCTCCTTGAGATAGAATCTGATCTATTCGACGTCTGCCTGACTGACGACGTGTTATCGGAGGCTGAATGTCCATATTTTTCAAATACTTTAGGACTATCCAATCTGACACTTGATCAATCGGAAGTATTGGCTTGATATAGGCACGAAAAAAGGACTCAAATGTGTAATAAGTCGAACAAAGACTCTCGTGCGATAATCTGATGTATCTGGATGTGGTGAGTGCATGGGAACAAGGCAGTTGCCGATAATCAAACTTCCGAAAGCTACATGTTCTTTCGCCGATGTCTACTATCCAGTTTACTCCGCCATCCATAATTACAAATCATAAATCATCAACAAAAGAAATGGTTATTCGACTTATGTCATCGTTATGTTTCATGACTTTATGATGTGCCTAGTTCATCAATACATCGGTTATATTTTATGCTGCCAATTGTCTATGGTTAAACCACAATTGCGTTAGCTCCCGCATCCACTCCACCAAATTAGTCATCAGAAGTTTTCTTGCTTTTTTTGTAACTGCATTAATGCTCTTAGCGATATTAGTAGTCATAATGTCGTACCTTCTGAAAGCACCAGATGATCGTGCCCATCTCACTGTACCAATATCTTCCTCCAAATAATTCATTAAGTCAGATCTCATTTGTCGTATCTTGTTTAATTGGTATTGAAAATTATGGACACGATAAGCTTTGGCAGCAGTGAAGTAGGTAGATAGGTATACCCCTTTTTAGACTTATCTAATGATAACTTGTATTTTGTCATCAAACTTTCTTTCAAATGATAGATGCAGAACCCATGATATGCATGAGAAAATACACCCCGTATAGCCATCTCAATATTGGCATGTCGATCAAATATAAAAATAAGATTCTGATGATCTGCAATAACTCATCGCAGTTTAACCATAAACCACTTCCAAGAAGTATTATTTTCTGAGTCAGCAATTCCCCAAGTCAAGCGATAAATCTGATTGTTTTCATCTTTACAAACAGCCACAAACATTATACCAAGATAGGAACCTTTCAAAAATGTTTCGTCCACTGCAATCACCAGTCGGATTAATGAATTAAAACCTCTGATGCAGGGTTTTAATGCCATAAAGAAATACTTGATGTGATTATCCGCGTCAGTTTTCAAATGAGTAACTGTACCCAGGTTACTTTGTTGCAACACATAGCTGTATGCAGGAAGCAATCTAAACGAATCCTTAGGAGTAGCTCTTATCAATCTTAATGCAAGCTCCCTAGCGCGCTAAGCATTAGTATACGTTATCTGAACACCAAATTGTTCACGTATGTCTGCTTGAATATTTTTCGGCCTATAGTTTCTATTGACCGATGTAAACTTATTTTTTATTGCTTTAGCAATAATTCGGCTCTTGGCTTGCCGGTGACCATCCCGTAATTGACTTAAAACACAAATGTGCTCTGTATTTACTCGCCTAACAATAAAAAAATATCGCTCTTCTGTCAACACTGCCCGTAATCTTCAATTGCAGCTGTCATCATCTCATTTCAACATGAAACGATCTTTGGTGGATTTGTAAACTCTAAAGCTCTATTTTACCTTCAGTGCAACCATATTTATAGCTTCATGAATTTCATCTTTATTGTTATATAATTTTCCTACAAATACATCACCAATCCTAGTACAAATTTTTTTTTTTCGATACATTCAAGTCAAATGATGGTGTTTCAGGCTGAAACTGAAATGGGTTTTCTACCTTAACCCTTTCTTCTCTACCATAATCATCACCATCATCATCATTACCACCCTCATCCTCATTATCATCATCATCACCACCAGCATCATCATTTACATCCTCATTCTCTTCATAATCATCATTTCTACCATCATCATCATCTTCACCAATATCATAGCCAAGATCAACGCCAACATCTTCATATATCTGACAATGGTTATATGTGTAGCCTCGTTGTTAGTTGAGCATCGAAGGAGAATAATAATAATCCTCCAAGAAATTTAAAATATACACAGGAGTTGCCGATGAAAATTTGTTCGTGTTCGGCAGACATAGGAAAAGCTAAAGATAAGGTTTTCAATGAGAACGAAGAAAATGGCTGAGCTTTCTCAATCCAGTACGAAGAAGTGTAGGGGAAAGAAAAGGGCTTAAGGGCCAAACAAGGGATTTCCCAACCGCCTTCCTTAGTTCTTTATTATTATTAGATAAGTAGCATTTTTTGAAAGGCCAGAAAGAGGAGATTGGTAGGACCACAGCAAACATAACATCGCCTTCTTTTTGCTCAATTGATGCTTCTGCATTACTTTCAGGTCATCGAGCATCTACTGTTACATAAAGCGGTATAACCATATTATTTTATAAGCTCAACCACAATATTGCATCATCGTCATTTTCAAGTGGAATGGGTCTCAACTTTATGGTACTTAAAGGAACTTCAAACTTCAGAGTTACTTTATAATGCACCTGATCAACTCCTAAAAAATGACAAATTCTTCTCAACAACACTTTGTATCTAATATTTTTCAAAATAACCATATGCATATTTTGATATCCAATGTATCTTTCAAAACCATCTCTACAGCTCTCCCATCTTCCCCCAAAACATATTATGGTTGAAATTTGTGACATAATCAACGCCACCTGAAAAAAATATAATATAATTTTATTTTAATTATATATAATTAAATCAAAAATAAATTTGAATATATAACTATTTATATATATAAATATATTTATTTTAAATATATAAAATAAATAAATATATTTGGTGGTGGTGTTACAATGTTGCGGTGATGCGTATAAGCACATTGTTGCAACCGGTGCTCATAACTGTTGTGCATAAGCACCTTGTTGCGACTGGTACGCGTACAAGGCAGCGGCCAGCAACAACTATATGTGCAGCCATACGCAGACGCGCATCAATCGGCGGCCAACAACAACTACATATGCAGCCACGCCCAGCCACAGCCTAGCAATAACAGCTATATGTGCAGTCACGCACTGTTTGAAATAATTGAGTTTAATCATATATTCATTACTTTTCGTCCATTACATTTATTTCAATAAATATAAATAATACTATTAATTAAAACAAACAAAAACTTACTAATTTTCAACTTCAGCTATTCGTCTGAATCTGAATCTTTGGATCGTTACAAAAAGATGAAAAATTCAAATTGATCTTCAAAATTGGCAGCATATTTAAGATTTTGAGTTTTACAAGTGGGTTTGAGAATAAAACGAGAGAGATGATATTGTGAGGAGTAATAAAAGAAAAAATATATTTAGAGTTGGGATAATTTATATATTCAAATAAAATAAAATAAAATAAAAAATTTACTTTGAACGCATGCATTAGGTGCGCACTCAGCCCAAAGCAAAGCGTTGTTGGGCGCATGCCTTAGGCACGCGCTCAAACGCATACGATCAAAGCTTTTTAATTTTTTAAAATAAAATTTTATTTTTAATTTATTTATAAGTAATATTTAATTAATATATAACTATTTATTTTATTTTTAAATTTATTTATTAAAAAAAGTTAAATTGGGTGCCCGTTGGGCGCATCCTTGGGCGCGCGCCCATCGAGTATTTTTTTTATTTTTATAATTAATATTATTATTATTTATAATTATAATTATTATAAATAATATCTTTTTATAATTAATTAAAAATTTATGTTCTTAATTAATTTATAAAAAATTAAATAAAAAATTAAATAACAATAAAATTTTATTAAAATTATAATAAGAGTAAAATAATAAACATTACATATATTTAATTAGTATAATTTAAAATATTTAACTTGAATCAAAATAAAATTTTATATTAAATTAATAAAAATTTCCTTTATTTGAACATAATTCACACTAAAAAGTTCGGGTACAGTCCCTCAAGCCGATTTCAAGAGCTTTCCATTTTTTCAAATCCCTTTAGCTGCCTGCTGCCTGCTGCCTGCTGCCCGCTGCCCGCTGCCTAGCTATACTCTCCACTCCAATAGGTAATGGCTGTAAAGCAATGCCAGTCATGAATAAGAAACTCAACAATTAAAGAAGCAAAATCCCATTCCATATAAGATCATAAAAAAGAAAGTGGCTCGCTGGTCCAAAACCTCCATATCTCAGTTCCCTCCATCTCACGTTTCTTTCTTTTTTTCTTTTAATTTTTGTTTTCTCTTCAAACAACTTGCTCGTCTTGAATATATTTACTCATGCTCAAGTGAAATTGGCAACTTGCGAGCAGCAATTTGACTTTGTTCAAATTCCTTATTTTTTATTTCCCATTTTTTGGACTTTTGAAAATCTTTTGGTCATGACAAGCTTGTGTATGTTCCCTTTTAAGAAAATTATTAATATCCCAAGATCTAAAAGCAATAAATTCCAAAAGCAAATTGAGGGGAAGAAGTGGGAATGGCAGGGCATGTATCAAGATTTGGTTACTGAAGGCCTAGAGCGATCCTTCCTATATATTCTTTTAGGTTCGTGGACAGGGGACCAGGCCAAACAGTAGCCGTTCCTTTTTGTATTATCCAAATCAATAACAGTTATTGTCACTGCCATAACAAATGACTGCGACGCTCAGTAATCGGGCGTTCAGTTGCTTTTCATGTATTCCATTTGCAATATCTGCATTAACATTTTTGAATAATGCTACTTGTTTTTAAAAATATTATTTTAATTTTTTATTATAAATATTGTGTTAAATGATGAGTTGTATTATTTTAAAAATTATATTATTTTACTATCTAATAATTATTTAATATATTAATTTAAGATAAAAAATTTGAAATAAAAAATAAAAAATGTAATATTACTCAATATTTTTTGTTTATTACTTATATAATTTTTTCATATATATATATATATGTATATTTTTCAATTCACATGAATTTTTGGATATGACTTGAAACGATAAATATTGTGCCAATAATATATGCTAGTAGTAGCACTCGTGCATAAGATATTATCAATTAATTTTAATTTTTAAATATAACAAATTCTCTTTATAGGAAATTTTTTTTGATAGTTTCCTTGTTTTTAAGTATCATGAGTATTTATAAACATTTAAGATAAAAAAAAATTGTATTCTTGTTTTTATCTTGATTTATCTATTATGTTACTACCTTTTTTAAAAATAATTAATCTTTTTTTAAAAAAAAATTAATGATTAATTCAAGAAACATCAATTTTCCTCCATAATATCAAATTTGACAAAAGAGAAAGAGACCAATTATCACATTCCACACGCTTAAAAGAGCGTTTTGCGGGAGGAGAGATTTTATCTGAAAATTCCAATTAATTAATAATTTTTCGGGTTTGGTACAGTTTGACTCTTTGAAAAGTCAACTAATTAATGGAGATGCCATGAAAAAAAACCAAAACTTGTTTAACTGGGATGAGATTCAAAGCTGCAGCTTTCAGAACAGAAAATCCATTGCTCTCTCCAATATATAAATTAACAAACCTTACCTTGAACATCCTTCCATATCTATATTTTCATTTTCTGACAATCCAAAATCATCATCACCATCAATCCCACCCTATTTTTCTTCTTCTCCGTCTCTATTTCCACATATATAGTGTATCAGTTCTTGACGAGTGAATTTGTTTGCATGGACTGGGATTTGCAAGCAATAGTGAGAGGTTGTAAGAGTGAGGCCTCCACCTCTGCCATGGACAACCCACCGTCTTGTTTTGCTCCTTTGAGTCACCAACAAGATGTATTTTTCAAATTTCCAGATATCCGTGAAACAACAACAATCTTAGATGAGCTAGAGGAAATTTACAAGCCCTTCTATCCACAAACCATGCTCACCAATTCCATATCTGTTCCCACAGAAGTTAAAAAGCCGAAGAAGCAACGAAAGCAGCAGCTCATATCTGGCTCTGGTAATGGTACTGATACTAATCAGGCAGCCCAACCAAAGAGAGGGTTAGTAAATTCATACATATATATGCTCATGCTCAGCTTGGGCTCTTCTATTAAGTTAGAACTGAATTTTTTTTTTGAGTTGAATACTTGCAAATACTGATTTCATGTGCTTTTGATGATTTCAGGAGGAAGAATCAGCAAAAAAGAGTGGTGCAACAAGTAACAGCGGATGGTCTCTCTTCTGATATGTGGGCTTGGCGTAAATATGGGCAGAAACCGATTAAGGGGTCACCCTACCCTAGGTAAAGCAATTTCTATCTGCTTTTATAGATAAAATTTGTAAGATTTAAATATGAGCCCTGCAAGTCATTTAGATAGTATTAATCTCACTCCCTTCATATCATTAACTAATTACTTTTATTGCCTGGTTGAAAATTAAACATGCAGAAGCTATTACAGATGCAGCAGCTCAAAGGGATGTTTGGCAAGAAAGCAAGTGGAACGAAGCAGTTCGGATCCAGGAATATTTATCATAAGCTACAGTTGTGAGCACAACCACACTCAACCAACACGGCGAAGCTCCCTCTCCGGAATCACCCGTAGCAAGGCCTTAATTCTTAGAGGTGCTGATGCGGACGAATCAGTACTCAAACCAAGAGAGCAAACCCTTCTTTCTTCAATAACCCATTTGACGACATCCATTGAAGATGATGAGTTTGTGCACCAAGAGACCAATATTAAGAAAGAGGAGGAGATGCTTGAAGAGGGCCAAGAAGTCCTGCCCGATGTTAGTGATGAATTTTTTCCAAGCTTTCAGGATTTGGAAGGTCTTTTATTGGGTCAATTTCCGGATAACATTTCTGATGAACCTTGGTCCTTTAACGATTCTGCAACCATAGGTGGTAGTTGATGACACTGGACTCAAGGCTTGTAATTGTCAAATTGAACTTTTCTTAATGTTTAAATTAAGAGGTGTTCTTCTTCTTTTTCTTCACCATTTTTCTCTCTCTCTTTCTCTCTCTCTTTTTTTTTTTGGTGGGAAACCCTAGTTTCAGTTTTGTATATTCCAACTTCACAAAATTCCTTCTTGTATACGTTAGGTAATACTTAATATTGAATGTCAAGAAAGTCGGTTCTAAGTTTGCCAATTTTGTTCAAAAGCTGACAAGTTGCTTTTGTACGTAGTTAGCATTTTTCATGTCAGTTCCCTTAGGATTTTAACTTCTTCATCTATTGTGTTGTTGATACAATAATCACACAATCAACTTGGATATTTTATAGAATTTATTACATGCAAGTGTGGCACTAATTGCCGCCGTTACCCTTGATTGTAAGCAAAAACGACAACTACTTATACTAATTATTTAAGCAGGATAACTTAATTGATTAATTTATGGACCTACTACAAGTGTTATAGAATCGGCCTATTTCTTGCAAGTAATTGCTTTTCATCATATCTTTGTTAAATAGATTTTTTTTTCTTCTTACTTTTCTTAGAGTGGGTGGTTATTTTCAACTAATGTGAGAGATTCCATGCAGTTTTCTATTTGAGAAAATTGTCTATAACCATGATCATCTCATGTCTGTCCCCTCACCAAATAACAAGCGAAAAGATAATTAATGTATAAAGAAGGCAGAAAAAGACTAGAGGCTTTTCAAGAATTTCATCAAATAACGATCGAGATGTTTTCTTTCTCCATGTTCTTTAGTATGACTATGAATCTTGCATCGGCTAGTTAGGATTATACATCACATATTCACGTCAGCAGGATTTACATAACCTGACCCCCACGATTATTGAGACTTTGTTGCTACTAAACGCATCTATTTTACATGGAGTTAACCACATTTATGGCTCCATTATTCTGAAAGAAATTCGAACAGTCTTGTTTGCTTTGAACAAGCAAAGCAGCCACCGAACCAATAAAAGCAGCATTTATGTAAGTGGTAGGTTCAGCTTGAGAGTAGTCTGATCTCATATCTTTGAACTGGTCATTTGAATCAGGCCCCACCAACAATTGCACCCATATGCTGTAGAGATTTAGAGAGAAGACTATTAAAACAGAGTTTAAAAGTTGTATTATATGTTAAAACAGTTTAATTGTTAAAACAGAGTTTAACAAAGTTTAACAGCAATATAATAAAGTAATATTATATTGCTTTATTGTATTTTTATTGATAAAATTTTAATCTTTATAGTGTTTATAATAAATTAAAATGAAAAAGTAAGTTTAAAAGAAAAATAAATTTAATAAAAATAAATTAAAATAAAAAATAAATTTAATAAGAATAAATTAAAAAAAAGAAGATAAAAAATAAACTTAATAAATTAATGGGAAGTTAAAAAAGGTAATTTTTAAAATAAATAAATAAAAATTAAATTAAATATGTTAATTTCTTTTATCATATCCTTATAAGATAGAGCTCCGAAGGAGAATTTAATTTTGTGGTTAAGAGAAAAAGGTTTAAGGAAGAATTTAATCTTATTCTTTAAGAAGAAAAATTAAATGTGCAAAAGAAGACATTTTGATGAGAGAAGAAATCATAGAACTCAAAAGAAATTATTGAACATAAATTAGAAGGAATTGAATAATTTCTTATCATTAGAGATTTTTCTGTTAGGGTTGGTGTTTACGTGTCATCCCTAAATGTGCATATACTTGTGTATTTAAATAAGTGTACATTCCAATTAAATCACTAATACCTATTAATATGGTATAATGCAATGTAATGTTACAGACATTGTATGATTTGAAAAAGTTCAGATCAGATCTAAAGGAGTTCAGATCAGATCTAAAGGAGTTCAGATAAGGGCTTGAAGTGAGCCACGTTGAGACATATAAATGCTAAATGTTAGCACAGTTAAGTGTTAGCTGGTTATAATACTCAACGAAAATCCAAGAGTTTGAGCCTTGTCTGTAATGGGACATAGACTTGGGAATATACTAGTAACTGTATAGTTGTAAGAGTTGCAATCAGGTGCCAGAAAATGTCAGTTGCGCAAGTATGTTCTCAAATAATAGTTCCTGATCTATTTCTGCTGATGCGAGTTTGTTGGTGGATACCTTTATATATAGATCAGCATATATCATACCTATAGAGTATAGATGGTTGTTTCTATCCGACCGTGAGCTTGGAGCTCGTATTGACATATGGGTATCTAGTTAGGACTGGATATAGGACTGGATATGGGACAGACTCACAAGGGCCTCCGATAGACACCCTGTGTAAGCAGTCAACGGAGGGTCCTCTTGAGTTGAGTAGTATACATGGTCCTTTGACCTGAGTGCCACGGTGGGTTTGTAAGTGATCCGTCATACTTTGGTTCCACATATGTCACAGACCTTTTATGGTGTGACCGCTAGGTGTCGCTGGGTATGGTCTGATGCTTATGGAGTTCGGTGTGTACAGATATAAGATATGTCAGCTCACATAGGGAGTTAGATATCCAGATGCTTTGAGATTGTATCTCAGAAAGTCTTGTGGCCACAAGTATTAATCTCAGAAAAGAGTTCCGCCAGAGTAGAATAATATGACAAATGAGTTTGCGCATATTTTTCAGTGAGATACAAGTCTGGAGATAAGACATAGATGCGCACTAGGAGATTTGACGGTGATAATCTATATCCCTGCACATCTAGGATATCATGACTGAATGACTATACGTATGCGTTGTAACCTTAACTTGTATGGTTCAACGTGCTGATTTGTAATATCCGTGACGTGTGCGTGGGGCATTGCTCACGGATTCATGAAATAGTTTCATTTGATGAATTGAGCGTCGACTTAGGGAGTCCCACGATATAGAGTGTACTCGTTGTGCATTGAGGCAACATGCCAAATTAAAGTATTTAATCCAGCAATACCACATGAATACGTACATATCTGTATTTAAGTATTAAATACAACCATTAGTCAATAATTGTTATTCATTAATTGTATAATGACACGTGGCGCATTGTGGATCCTTGGTTGAGTTTACCCAAGTGTGGGATTTAGTGAGACCCACTAAGGGTATATTTAGTAACTATTCATGAGGGTCAAAATGATCATTTCACACTTTGATTATTTAATTATTAAATAATCAAAATATCTCATTATTTTATATTATTATATTATATATAATATTATTATATTTTGGGTGTAAATAGTTGGCACCCATTATTATTATAATTATATTATTATTTGATATAAATATGAGATATGTGTGTGCAATTTGTAAAAGTTTATGTTTTGTAACCGAGAGAAGCAAAAATGGAAATGGAGAGAAGAAGAAGAAATGGAACCGAATAGGAAGAAGAAGAAAAAAAATAAAATTATTTTATTTTTCTTTATGGTTCCAATTGAAGCAATGATGAATTACTTTAAATTCTTAATTTCTTATTATTTTGGAGAAAATGATAAAAACACATACCCGGCCATTTTGGAGTTTAAGAGTTAAACTCAGTGCTGGATATAGGGCTGCTGTTCTAGCTCATCAAGCCCACCGTATTGGTGACTATAACTACCCATGAGTTAGTTTTCATGCGGACTCCGAGAAAATACGTGTATAACGTTACACGTTAAAGTGAGTTCTCTACCCTATTAATGTATTAATATGATTAATATATTTATTTATTATATTTATTTATTATATTTATTATTTAATATACATGCTTCCACCGCATTTAATATGTATATGATACATATTTTAAGCAATAGACACAATTACACATATATACACTCACATATATTAAATCTTGATAACATCTTCTTCATTAAACAATAACCCAAAAAAAAATTATTAAATAGTAACCCAATGGCAAAGGAAGTCAAAGATTAGGTAAGTTGTTGAGAATTGAAGGGGAATTTTTTAAAATAAAACAAAAAATAAAAACTCTTTTAGGAATGAAAATAAAGCTGAAATAAAATTTTCGTTTTTAGAATGGAAGAGAGTTAATTTTTAAAATAAAGTATAAAAGTAAAAGTTACGTTTGAAAATAAAATGAGTTAACCCTTAAATCAAGCAAAAAAGTAAAAGTTTCGTTTGAAAATGGAAGGATTAATCTTAAATAAAATAGAAATAAAAAATTCAGTTGCAAATAAAAAGGGAGAGGGATAATTTATAAGAGTTTAATTCTATAATAGGATAGAAGGAGAGAGATAGTTTATAAAAATTTAATTCCATAATAGAATAGAAGGGGAGAGAAAAGTTATAAAGTTTAATCATATAATAGATTAGAAGTAACCTACTAAGATAAGGAGAAAATATATATATTTTTTTAGAATGAATTATTGGTGTTAAGAATGATAAATGATTGGTAGAGTTCTAAGGGTGGGGGGTATTGTTCATGCACACTATTTACAGGTATTGTTTATGTGCACTGCTTAGGGTTATTGTTTATAAAAGAATAAATTGGCTAGTGTTAAAATTTAAAAAAAAAAGAAAAAAAAATAATTTAAAAAATTAATCACGAACTAATTTGACTCTGTCCAATAACCTTTGCTTAGTTGCTAGTAGCGACTTCACTTGACCGCTGTACAATGACTTAGTGGACGTAAAAAATTAAGTCAGGAGAGACTCTGATACTATATAGAGATTTAGAAAAAAAAAAAATTATATTTTTTGTTATATTTTCATTAATGAATATTTGAATATTTGCAGAGTTTACAATAAATTAAAATAGAGAAAATGTAAATCTAATAAAAAAAATTTTTAATAAAAATAAATTTAATAAAAATAAATTAAAATAAGAAAAATAAGATAAACTTAAAAAAAAATTCTAATAAGTTGAAAAGCAAAAAAAAAAAAAAAAAATTTTAAACAAAAAAATTTAAATTAAACTAAATGTTTCCTTTATCATATGCATATTTAGATTTGGCTTGCCTGAAGTGTAATAGCTTAGTAGCCAGCATTGCAGCTGACTTTGGCTGGGAGAACTTTGATCGAGGGAATGGATGCACCTCTGTGATGTATCTGCAAGGGGAATTTGCTTTGAAAGCCTGCCATATATGACATCTTCATTGGGTTTTTTTTTTCCTAGTATGCAGTCCACCTGATAGTAGATATATACATATATATGAAGTTGTAAATGTTGGTGAACTCTCAACTTGATTGGAGAAGCAAAGAGATCTTTCTTAGGCACTAAAATAACAGAGAAAATGCATCTACCTGTGTTTTTGCGAAGGTACTGATTTGAGAGGCAGAGAAATGAGCTAAGCCACACTGGACTCCATTAATATGAGCTGCATTCAAAGTTTTGGAATAGAGAAATAGTACCATGGTGGAGCTTGTCACATACTGTAAATTACTTTTTTTTTCTTCTTCTTTTTGAACATTGATATTCCATCAAACATCAATTATATAATTATATAACAACCAAGACTATATCTCCTCACTTGCACACACCTGATCATGTAATTTCGCTGTAGGAGAAGAAGGACTCGTAACGGAGAAAGTAAGCTATACGAAAGCCCCACAAGAATAGAGAAATTAATTAATATTACTTTTTTATTTGTCACGACTCAAACACCCTAACCAAAATCAGAAAGGTACAGAGAGTTTGTCAGTGAAACAAGCACTCCAGTGCTACCAAAATCAGAAAAGTATATAAACTGAGAGTTTATCAATAAGACAAGCACTCAAGTGCTACTGTAAATTACTACTATCTTTAATATATAAAGCCCACCTACAATAATAATAGAAATTTTGTCTCATCATAATTTCTCAGAACTACTAGCGTTAACCTACTAAAATGAAAACATTTTGTATAAAGGGTTTTATAGACAAGAGATATGTATCGAGAGTGATTTTAAGGTGGTAAAATAAATTAGGATACAAATTCAACACGTTTTATATGAATATAAATAAAAGTAAATTAGTATAATAATTGTGTCAAATATATGTTTAAATTCTTTGATTCATAAATTTATTTAAGATACATTACTATTTAATTTACTATTAAACTAAATAAATTAATTCACGATTCATTTATAAATAAATTCATATTTATTCGTTTAAAACCTGAATTTAATTATTAAATTAAAAAATATATAATTTAAACTTAAATTATAACTTTTTACTTTTACTCACTAAACTCTTCTATGCAATAAATTTTATTTTATTTTATTTATTATGTTTTAAATGAATTTTATTTTATTTATATACGATTCGTTTATATAAACGAATTAGATACTTAAATACAAATTTGATTCGTTTAATATTTAAATTATACGATATGATATGATTAGACATATTTAAAAAAAAAAATCAAATTCATTTAATTTATATGATTATATACGATTTAATTTATTTACAGTTATATTCATTTAAATAAATAATAACACGAAATTTAATTCGTTTAATATGATTAATCACGATTAATGAAATTTAAAATTATATCATAAATTAATTATTTATTGCATTGAATCATTTTATGTTCATTGATGCCAGGAAGCAGTTCTGTGCATTGATGCCAGGTAGTAGTTCTGTGCATATTAAAACTATTGGTGATATAATTCGAGTAAATTTGTTGTCCCAACTGAACTCAAACACAGCTCGACTCCATCCTTGGTTGTGTAAGACATAGTTCAAGTAATTGTTATCTCCGCTTGCCTTGTAACTTTATAAGCTAAACAGCAGCCCATAACAACTCATCCTTATTCATGATTCGGAGACTGTAAGCTCGTAAACAAGAAACTAGCTAGATTCAATTGATCCATGTAAAAACTAATATTTACATGTAGGCTCATACTTCACCTGGTAGCCAGAGTAAGAGCAGGAGAAAGGACAAGAATCTTTGTAAGATCCCCTATACTTGTCCGCAAAATCAAACAACTGTTAAAACATCTTCAATGAGTTAGGATCTTATTTTTCCAGGGATATGTAATTGAATTGATTAAAGAATGCAATGTTACCGAATTTGAATGGTTTAATAGCCTTGAAGAGTAGTTGAAATTAACTTGTTTGAAAACAACTCACGCAGCAGAAAGAGCAGCAGCAGCTTCAGCTGCAGCCTCAGTGCCTGGTGAATCAGATGTTATCTTGTAAAGCGTTCGAGGAGTGTCCATATCTTCTGGCCTCTCCCAACACTGGTGATCGGCATTTCCATCTCCTACCTATGAAAATGAATATATTAGACTACAAACCTCAAATTTGATCACAGTGCTGATAATTTTACTGGAATTTCAGTACCTGAACGTTGCCCTTGGAAAAACAAGATTGTTTTGCCAACAGCATCTCTATAATCAAAAGCTTGGGAGCACAACTCTTCATCTTCTATGGCTAGCACATTTTGACTAGCCAAGACATGCAACAAGACCAGACCCCAAACCCCAACTCTAGCAATGATTCTACCTTGCCCCATATTTTTGGCAAACTCAATAACTTCGTACGTGCTTCTGTGAAGCTGCAGGTTGGTGTTTATAGAGCTAGTTGCTAAAATTAAATGATTCCCCATAAGTTGGTAAATTTTATAAGTTGAAGCAAAATTTATGGGCATTTTGTAGACTTTAATATGTGAATGAGGGTGACATGGCATGATAGGCATTGCGTGAAGGCGTATAAGAGTATTGGAAAGTCAGAATAAGTTGAGTCATTTAATTGAAATTATACTAATCGTAAAAGCAAGATACCAGCACCCACTCCTCAATATCATTAGCTAGTACTACCATCACTTTCTCATTCCATGACAATTTTTGCATTTTAATTTTCTGCATTGCCTTTACATTTTTTTTAATTGCTTATTTGTTAAAATCACTATATATTCTAATTTGATTTCGAAGTGAAGTTGTATCCGATTGTTCAATCTGCCCAAGAAAGTTTTTGCTAGCGATTATTGAGCATCGTCACTCTTTTATTTGGATACAGAAAGTAAAAAATTATATTAAGGATCAATGAGTAATAATGATTTATCCTTTTTCAGTCTATATTTGCATCAATTCCAAATCAAAATCCTATATTTGTCGAACAACATTTTATATTATCTGCTGTTATTGGTTAAAAGGACTATATATAAGTTACAAATACATATGCAAGATTTACTGCTGACGATGACATGTGATGAATAATCAAAGATGCTTGAGCGTCTATTAATGAAAACTTTATCGCTACAACGATACATGTCACAGGCTCAACGCTAAAGCTTCTGAACAAGGAACATTTATAGATCCTTTACAGGGATTATATCTTTCGTCCGCTGTCACTTTTTTGCATCTACGTGGGCAGGAAGATAGATAGAAGAAGAATAAGAGAAAAAAAGGATAAAACTAAATACATGCCTACTCTTTCATCATATCCATCTCCTTGGCAAACTAAAGTTCTGGGTACATGAATCAAAACTCCAAATTCTTTATTATTATTATTTTTCTTTGCACTTTCACTAGCTTTTAATCTTGTGTTGAACTGGAACCACATAGAATCAAAGATCATTGACCAGTCTTACGCATGCATCTATTAGAATTTTTATTCGTGCTTCCAAAATCTTTTGCATGTATCGTGTGTCATGGACCTTTTCGAGACTGTTTGGCTTTAGACGCGTTGCGTGCTAAGCAGCCGTAAAAATCACACAAAGAGAAGAAAAACAAGCACGCCAAGTGTTTGCACGAATGCTTTCTATATTACTGAAGAGAAAATAAAGTTATGAGATGAATTATACAAGTGAGGGTCTCTTCTTTATATACTAAGAGCCATATATAATCGACGATTGAGATCTAAACGATCTAACGGTGTACATACAAGATGGAATAATATTCCTAGATGCCATCACACCTTTTATGAAATTCTAATTAAGGTGAACTACCTTAATAAGTCACGGCCAAGCTTGGTTCTCCATCCAAACAGCGGACCTTCTAGAAGCTCCGGTCCACGTAGCGCTCCATGGTCCAAGAGGCCTCCAGCAGGCCTAGTCGCGCACCAAGTGCTCGAGAAAATACTTGAGAGCACTTGGGGCGTGACATTCTCCCCCACGAAGGCGTCCTTGCTGGAACTTCCGCACCTTGTTCTCAAACTGCCACAGTTCATTCTCGGGTTCCCAGGTTACTTCACTATCGGGCAATCCCTTCCACTTGACGAGATACTCACAACTCGGACAGCAGTTCTTCTTACATACTGTCCTCACATCAAGGATAAATTCAGCCTCCTTGTTGTAAGATGTGAAAACTCCCAATGGTGCCCTGGTTTGTGGCCCACACTCCGTGTCCTTCGCATCACCATGGTATGACTTTAAACAGCTTGTGTGAAACACCGGATGCAGCCAAAGTCTTGAAGGCACTTCATCTTATACGAGACATTGCCAACCCTCTTGGTAATAGGAAATGACCCCTCATATTTCCGAACAAGACCCTTATGAAATGGGCCCGTAGACTTGTACTGCGTCGAAAGAATTTTCACCATCACTAAATCCCCTATGCTGTACTCAACATGTCTTCGCTTACCGTCAGCCTATTTCTTCATCCGTTTTGTCGCCTTATCCAGACACACCCGAGCTTTGTCCAACTATTCTTGCCAAAATTTTGCAATTTTGTAGACTGCTGGACTTTTCCCTGTATCGCTGGATACAAGCACGTGCGGCGTGAGAGGTTGCTGGCCAATAGCTAACTCGAATGGGCTCTGGTTCGTCGATTCATTCCTCTGCAAGTTGTATGAGAATTGTGCCACATCAAGTAACTTGACCTAATCCTGCTGATTTGCGCCCACAAAGTGCCGCAAGTACAGCTCCAGTAATGCATTCACCCTCTCGATCTGCCCATCCGTTTGTGGGTGAAAGCTGGTGGAAAAGCGAAGCTCCGATCCCATGAGATTGAACAATCCAGTCCAGAATCTCCCCGTAAACCTCGTATCATGATCGCTGACTATCACTCTCGGCAACCCCCAGTATTTGACTACATGCTTAAAGAAAAGTTTTGCTGTCTCTTCCGTACTACACTCCTTGGGCACCGGTATGAAAGTCACATACTTAAAAAATCGATCTACCACCACAATGATAGTTCCACACTCCTTGGATTTCGGCAAGGCTACGATGAAATCCATAAAGATGCTCTCCTAAGGTCTCTTCGGTATGGACTGTGGCTCCAGTAGCCCTGCAAGACTCCGCTGCTCGATCTTGTCTTGTTGGCACACGAGACAAGTCTTGACAAACTGTTCTATCTCTTCCTGCATGTGTGGTCAATAGTAAACTGTCTCCAATAGGGCGCGTGTACGCCGCTGTCTTGGATGTCCTGCCCATTTCGTGTCGTGACACTCTCTAATGAGGTTATGCCGCAAGTTCTCCCACTTTGGCACATATACCCGATGTCCCTTGGTGTAAAGAAGCCTATCTTCAACCCAAAATCGTTGAGTCTTTTCCTCATGTGCTTGAGCGATGAGTTGTGTGGCTGTGGGAACATGCTTCATTCCTTTGTAAAATAGGCCGAGCAAATCACCTTCCAGCTTGCTTACAGCTGCTAACTCAACCTTCCGGCTTAAGGCGTCCGCCTCCACGTTCACCTTTTTCGGTTTGTACTCGAGCTCATAATCGAACTCCGCCAGAAAGTCCTGCCACCTAGCTTACTTTGGGCTGAGTTTCTTCTAACTTTGGAAGTAACTCATCGCTATGTTGTCTGTCATCACTACGAACTTCGCCCCAAGTAGATAGTGTCGCCAAGTGCGCAGACAATGGATGACCCCCGTCATCTCCTTCTCTTGCACCATTTAGCGCCTCTCTGTCTCGTTGAGTTTTCGACTCTCATACGCGATCGGATGGTCCTGCTGCATCAATACACCACCAATGGCAAAGTCAGACGCATCTGTGTGTACCTCATACGGTAACAAGTGATTCGGCAATGCTAAGACTGGTTCCTCGATCACTGCTGTCTTCAGTCGATCAAAAGTCCATTGACACTCCTTAGTCCACTCCCATGCTTTAGTCTTCTTTAGCAAGTCGATAAGGGGTGCAGCAATGGTAGAGTAGCTCTTGATAAATCTTCGATAATAGTTGACTAACCCCAAGAAAGACCGTAGCTCAGTAACTTTCGTGGGTGCCTCCCAATCCCTTATGGCGCAAATCTTCGCCCTGTCCATCATCAGCTTGCCATCTTTGATCTTGTGACCCAAAACGTCTACCTCCGGCTTGGCAAATAAGCACTTCTCCCTCTTTACATACAACTCATTCTCGCGGAGCACCTTCAAGACAGACTGCAAGTGTACTATGTGCTCTTTGAGAGTATTGCTATAGATGACGATGTCGTCCAAGTACACGACAACGAATTTGTCGAAGAAGGGCTGGAGTATGTTGTTCATCAATGCGCAGAAAGTGGCTGGTGCGTTCATGAGGCCAAACGGCATGACAAGAAACTCAAAGGCCCCATAACGCGTCACATAAATAGTCTTCGGCTCATCACCCTCGGCTATCCGCACTTAATGGTAACCCAATCGCAAATTCAACTTCGAGAAATACTTCGTCTGCCCCAACTGATCAAACAAGTCAGCAATTAAAGGAATGGGATACCTATTTTTGACAGTGACTTTGTTCAGCGCTCGGTGGTCTATGCATAACTGCAATGACCCATCGTGCTTGCGCTGAAAAAGCACGGGCGCGCTGTAGGGCGCCTTAGATGGCTGGATAAATCCAGTAACTCCTTGAGCTGCTTTCGCAACTCCACTAATTCTGGTGGAGACATTCAGTATGGGGCTTTGGCTGGAGGCTTGGCTCCCGGCTCCAGCTCAATCTCATGATCAATCGCCCGTCTTGGTGGTAATTTCTGTGGTAGTGCTGCTAGCATCACGTCCTGGTGCTGCTCGAGCACTTTCGTGATCTCTGCTGGCAGCTCCTCTTTGCCTCCATTCACCTCCTCATTTGCCTCTCATATAATGGCGAGATATGTCTCTTCTCCTCGCTTGGCTCCATTCTTTAATTGCATGGCGGAAAGGAGAATGGTGTGGGCGTTGGGCTTTGCTTGCCCACCTTCCGGCTTGTTTACTGTCGGCACCATGCATGGTCCTCCCTCCAGGATACATACGTAGTTGTGTCGGGGAAGTGGTACCACATTAAATTGCCGCAGAAAATTCATACCAAGAATAGCATCAAAATCATCAAGAGGTGCTACTGAAAAGTTTACCTTACTGCTCCATTTTTCAAGGTGCATTTCGACTTCGCGAATGACCCCGTCCAGTGGCTTGATTGCGGCGTTGACAGTTTTGAGGTAGCCAATCCCCTTCTCCACCTTTAAGCCCAAGCATATTGCTTCCGCACGCTTCATAAAGTTGTGCGTAGCTCTAATATCCACTAGCGCTTGAGTTTTCTTGACAAGTGTAAATTACATCTATTATTTTCACTCTCTTAACTTGATTAATTGCTCATTTTAATAAGAATATTAGGCTTTTTATATGTTTAATTGTTATTTTGTAGGTTTGGAGTCAATAGAGCAATTGGAGATGAAAATTTAAGAAAAACAAGGAAAATCATAATGCTACAGTAACGCTACAGTCTATGAATAGTAACGCATAAACAGTGATCACGGCAGCAATGCACAGTGCAATTTTTCCTAATCCTAAAAGAAATACAACTCCAAAACTCAAATCAATCCCTATATAAAAGCCACTTGTTTCAGACCTCAAGGACACACAACTTAGGGCTCTTAGAGCTACAACACAATGAAGAAGAGCAATTTTTAGAGAGAGAAGTAAGAGGAATTCAGGGAAGCAAGAAATTATTGACGAATCTTTGGCGTATCAACCAACTGCGAATTGACGTCTATATTGGTTTGCTTTTGGTTGTATCATGTTTATTTTATTTTTCAGTCATAATTCTCTTATTATCATGAACTAAATTTATTTTCTAAAGTTATTACTTGAACTCAATATGTGAGCTTAATTGTTAGATCTTTTTAATATTTATTTGAACTCAATTCTTCATTATTCAAATTATTTGTTCTTAATGCTTCATTATATTTGATCAATATTGTGATTATTTTAGTAATACTTTGATAAACTCGGAAGAGGCATCATTGTATTTAAACCTAGATAATTTGATGCATGATTGTAGAGTAACATTCAATGTTGCATATGCATGTTTCGAATTACGATAAGAATATACCTAATTGGCATGTATGGTCAATAAGACTTATTTTTAATAAATCTTTATTTATTACAAGTATTATAGGAATATAAGTATTTGATAAATTAAGATATACTTGCATGACCTTGGAAGAAGCTTGTGAATACATTAGTGTCTTGATCAATAATAAGAATTGAAGGATATAAATATTAAAAAGATTTATCTTTACAAACCATATTGAATAATAGCAATTAACACTAGGTTTTCTCTATATTGCTATTTTCTTACTTTATTTAAGTTGTATCATTTATTTTCTACACTTTTATTTTATTCAAATTTATTACAAAATTAAGATTTAATTTTTCTGAATAATTATAATAAAGATATAATTTTAGTACTTGGTAGAAAATAAAAATTATCCATGTGGGTTCGACATCCGACTTTATAAGTCTCTTTATTACTTGTTACGATAACGTATACTTGCGCTTAATTATAAAATATAAAAATATTGCATCACTTCTTCCCATTAATGTAGGCTTCAATGTACATCAACGCCTTTCCCATTGGCGCGCGGGCTGCCCGCTTAGCATTGAGGGCATTGAGCAACTACAGACATCCCAATTGTCCCAGTTTGCCCACTTGTTGAGTCTCCAACATTGCGTTGATAGCCTTCTTCTTCGGACAGTCCTTCACCTAATGATCCCCATCACAAAGGAAGCAGCTAGGTCTCGGCTTTCTCCCACCATTGCGCTTCTGCTCTCTCCCTGTGGGCAATTTACCTTTTCCCTCCTTATCCTGCGAAGGTTGAGACTCCCTGGTTCCCCAACCTTTGCTGTGATTGGGCTTCAAATTTTTTGACTTCCCTGCATCACCCTTGTGGTAATCAGTGAGTGCTTCCGCCAATGTGAGGGCATCAGATATATTCTGCACTCCACGCCGCCTCAGCTCATTAGACACCCATGTCTGTAATCCGTTGAGAAAACTGAACAGCAAGTCTTCTTTACTCATATTGGGGATCTGCAGCATCAACAGTGAGTACTCCTCTACATACTCGCCAATAAACTTGATTCGTTTCAACTCCTTTAGACGCTTCCTAGCATCGTGCGCCATATTCTTCAAATAGAATTGACGCTTCAACTCCTGTTGCAACTCTGTCTAGGTATTGATGGTGCAGGTACCCTTGCGAATCTCATCGCTCTTCCTACGCCACCACAAAATTGTATGATCAGAGAAATATAAGGTCGTGGTGTTTACCTTATCCTCGTCATGTACGCCTAGGGCATCAAAGTATCTCTCCATCTGCCAAAAGTAATTGTCGAGCTCCTTGGCGTTCCGCTTACCGCTGAACTCTTTGGGCTTGGGAGCATCGACTCTCGATGCAGGCATCGTAACCTGAGCGGCGACAGACCCATTCGCCACCACCCGCTTGCACAGCACCACATCCTCCTTGACAGCTTCAAACCCTCGGCGTAGCTCCTCTACTTTGGTTTGAATATTGTCCATTGTGGTGAGGACACTCTCCTGAAAAGCCTTAATCCAGTCTCGCTGCTTATTGGCGTAAGCCTCAATGGATGTGCTGATGAAGGAGTGCAACTCGTCTCCTTGAATGTCGAGGCCTACCTCGATCTTCTTTACTTGCTGCTCCAGCTCTCCAAGGCGATCTGCCGCCTTCCCGACAACGCCGCTGAGTGCTTTCACCATACTCCCGACATCCTGACCTGGATCCGCTGACTTATCACGAGGGACACTGCCGTGCTTCTTAGCTTTGGGGTTCCGACCCCTCTCTTCAGTCAAATTCAACGGTACGCCGTCTTTCTCTATCTTTGAACCTGGCTCTGATACCAACTGTCACGGACTTTTTCGAGACCGTATAGCCTTAGTCGCGTTGAGTGCTAAACAGCCGAGAAAATCACACAAAGAGAAGAAAAACAAGCACGCCAAGTGTTTGTACGAATACTCTCTATATTGCTGAAGAGAAAATAAAGCTATGAGATGAATTATACACGTGAAAGTCTCCCCTTTATATATTAGCAGTCCTATACAATCGACGACTGAGATCTAAACGATTTAACAGTATACATACAAGATGGAATAATATTTCCTAGAATATTCATAAATGTTATCACACTTTTTATGAAATTCTAATTAAAGTGAACTACCCTAATAAATTACGGGCCAAGCGCGGTTCTCCATTCAAACAGCGAGCCTTCTAAAAACTCTGATCCACGTAGCACTTCATGATCCAAAAGACCTCTAATAAGCCTAATCGCACACAAAGTACTCAAAAAAATATTTGAGAACACTTAGAACATAATATGTGTCTCAAGAAAGCAATCCAGATTTAGGGGGCAAATCTTCATAGTTATAAGAGACCTTTACGAACTCGGAAACAGACGAAAAGAAGATTTCATGAAAATGGTATAGAAAAACTCGAGTACTTGTAAGCATCCCAACTTATTTCACTAACATTTTTTTATGAACAAAAATGAATATGGGTGTCAGAATGAATTGTCAATTGTTGTTGCTTTTCACTGTTTGTATATTGGCTATCCTTTTCAGTTATTGTTATTATTATTATGGTAATGGATAGTTCAAACTTCAAGTGGCCAAGGCTCGAGTCGGTTCTCGTTCCAACCTTTGCATGCTATAACGGCAGTCGGGAAATTTAAAAATTGGCAACGAATCGGGCATTAAAAAAATGTAAAAGACACTCAAGCTTGCGTGAAAATATACTAAATAAATAAATAAATCTAAAAGGAGAACCTCATGCAGAAGAGCCTTGGCAGGAGGTTTCCAGAGTGTTGATAGAATGGGCAAAGGGCAGATATGAATCCATTATTCGTATAATCGTATGTTAACCATCAAACTTGGAAGATCTTCACAAAACAGAGAAATATCATTATCGACCCAAAAGGGCCATCACAAGAAAGGGTTGAAGTGCTAGTAATAACCAATTCGCATTTTCATTAGTTTAACAATCTAATGTTAACACATCAAGGCAAGTATTTTAAAACAATCACATTCCTTCCCCAAACCACTCAATATTCATAAAAATAAATTGTTTACACTACTGCCTGCACAGGTACCTACTTCTGGTAAGAATATGAGTTGAAATATCATGCTTCAAATAGGGCAGTTCTTGTCAGCACAGCAGATGGAAAAACTTGAAAATAATGTTGAAAAGCAAGGAACACAAGCTACATTGCAAAATTAGGATACACAGGTGGATTTTGTCTCTACTGAGAGAGACGGTATTCTTCTAGAGACAACCGCAAATGGAACTATATGTAAAACTAGGAAGACATGTTAAACTTTGAAAAATTAAAGAAAATTCTCTGTGAACCAGCCAAATCTGCATATGTGGCTTATATTAGGAAAGTGCCTAATTCCATACCATGTCTCAAAAGTAATACCTTGCGGTCACCAACCCATTCCAACCGATATGAGAGGTCAAGATTATGAATCAACAATTTCAAACTCTCAGAGTAACTTGGACTCTTAGCACTTTCCTACAAAAGGAAGGAGGAAGGTTATACTTCTGATGGAATAAAAGGTCCTCTTTATGTGGTTAAATACAGTTGAATACATCTAGAGAGGCTTTTCAACAGAAATCTCCAAAATGGAGAAAGGACTATGCATGACAGGGCTCCCAAAACTGAAAAAAGAAATCCAAAAGAAAAAGGAGAAAAGGAAAGAGGATAAAATAAGGTGTTCCACATATTTTTACTTGTTTGTGGGTTATTATACAGCTATCAACTAAACAAATGGCAACTCAAATACTCAATGGAACTCGAGAAAGCCTCATCTTCACTAATAGTGCATATCATGAAAGCGCTTTCTGACTTCTATTGTCCTACTTTAATCAGGGTCATGCCTTCTGTCGAAGCAAGACAACGCATTCTAATAAACTTTATTATCTATAAGTGTTTGTGACAGGTTGCATGAATATTTATCAACATTTTCAAACCTTCTAATATAAGTTAAGCATGCAAAATCAGAAGTTTATAACTGCCACTAGTTCGCCCATATACATCATGGTTTTATATGCAGTCAAGCTTAATTAGGTAAAATGAAACTAACAACTCAGACCAAATAGCTTGTAGTTAATATTTTTCATTTGAAATGGGGGGAGGGGGGATTTGAGCTCGGTACTCACTAGAGTAGAGGTAAATGTACTGCCAACACTTTACCACTGGGCTGTTAACACAAGTACGCTTGTAGTTAATATTGATGCCTATAAAAATAATGCGAATGTTAAAAAGCCAAATTACCTGTGAACTGGCCTCACTATCATGTCCCATTATGTTTGCCATTATGCTAGACCTAGCAGAATGAGGTGAAAATCCTTCCCATGGAGGAACAAATATCAATTTGGTGCATTGGACAGGAACCAAGTTCCGGCTAAGTTTCTCCCACCATACAGATCCCAAAGACCACCACCGAATCATCAAACCATGCTCAGAAAAAGCAACCAGCCCCTGCCATTATTAGGATTAAGATACACATCACATACCAGAACTACATCCCTTATAAATTGGTATTTCTGAATAACTAAAAAGGCTCCAAGCTGTCTGTGATATCCATGAAAACTGTAACATGCAGAAGTTTTTATATTATTGACAACATGGTATGAACTTCAGAGTTTTGATAAGGTAAAGATATTTAATACTTTTTTATAAAAAAATAGGATATATAATACTTAATAGAACAAGAATTAGTAACCAAAAAAAAAAGTCTCCACCATGCGAATGGCTGAATGCAAGTGCATGTGAAAATGATGTCACAGACATGAAGAAGGTTATTCATACATCAGAAAACTGTTCATATATTGAAAATGGATGTTTTTGAGGCCTTAAACTAAATAAAGGTACCTCTCCATCTGGGGAAAAGATCAGAGCTGAAATCACAGTGGTCGCCACTGTTTCTGATGCTCCTGCAAGCAAACTTGGAAGTCCAGGAGGTCCACTAGCATCGAGAACCTTTACTTTTGTCACACTACAAGGGAAATCAAAGATACACTGAGTTCAAACAATAATACACCCAGTACGAATTCTTAAAACTAATTAAGAGGTTGTAAATTTAAACATATAGCAGGAATCTGACAGAGTTGGTCAAGCATATAAGCAGTTTAACAAACCCAATTTTAAACACAAAGGGGACTTTTTTACACCTTTGCATGTCATATACCCGAATGCTAGCATTCTTACTGTCTCCAATTGCATCGCCAACAGCCAATTTTGTCGATGTGTCATTGAGGGCTACCATAGGAAATACGCGCACAACTTCCTTTAATGCGATCATTGAAGTTTGGAGGCAAGTTTTCCGCATGACTGAGTTTCCAGGGTCCATTGTTTGTAAAATGAAGTTAACCACCTGCAAATCTGTCCAAATGTCACATAAAGATTAAAGGTAAACCGTGGTTGCAGCACTGTGAACAACTGACATATACAGAAAAAAAAAATGTTGGAACTAGAAAACAAAAGGAAAATAAAAGCAGGTTAAACATTTAGGAGCTAAAACAATTAACTGGCCCATATTTGTAGCGAAATCACAAAAAAATCTAATAATAAAGAAGGATATTGTTTGAAAAGCATGAATTAATAAAAAATTTGCTGAGCCCCATTTGTCCTTTGTGGTGTTCAATCTTCAATGTGGGAATTTCTATGTCCTCCATTTTCATACTCTAATATTCTTTACATCAGAGATGGACTACAGATTGCCTAATTGGAATTGGCTTTACTAACCTTGTCAAGGTACTGAGCTAAGTTTCTTGGAGAACCACGCACAACCCTGATGACAGTCATGAGAGATAGCAGGTGAACAGGTGAATCAGAAGCAGTTGACCAGATTTGGCTTTCTACAACAGTTAGAAAACTCAGTACATCAGCCATTGCTAGACTTGGAAGAAGAGTTCCAACCAAAGTCTCCCGAATTGATGCTGGAACAGCTGGATGTTCTCCAGCTGAGTTGGCCGATGAACTACTAACACACTCTATCTGGAAGAATATATCCCCAATTAGACGAGGTATTTCAGAACCAATGCATGTCTTCCATGTACTCTCCATACCTTCTGCAAGAAGCTCTGCTGCAGTACAACTATATTTCTCATTCATCGCCATAACTAACTTCATCAATGGATGAACAACCAGCATAGCAAGAGTTGGTTTTACAAGGCTAGGGTACCAAATAGCCAATGCTGCTGCAACAATTATATGAGATGTCATTGCATCTTGACTTGTTCCCCCAACACAAGAAATCCAATCTTGCACTTCAAATGATTCTAGCCATGCATGTACTTTAGATTCCTCAACCTCAGAAATTTCTAATGTTTCTAGTGACAAGTCAGCATTTGCAGATATTTTCTCTATTTTTGAATTATGTTCATCATATGCAATTGCGGATGGTGAACTCACAAGTTTTGCATCACCAGCTGCTTTTGGACTACATAAAGGAAGTGGAATCGCTCGAGAGGCAGCACAGTGAAATAAAGAGCGTGCAGCCATACGTACATGTTCACTCTCATCTTGCCAGAAACTCACTAAAAGCTGTTGAGTGAAAGAAGAGAAAATGATAATAAAGCAGACAGAGTTAATTATACTAACTAATATACAAGGAATCTTGCCAGCCCTGTTATTTTAGATTTTTGAAAACAGCCCTTATTTTAGATTTTTGAAAACAATGGAGCATAAATTTCTGACAAGTACTTAAATCAATAAACATGTACAACCAACACCATAGCATAATATGTGACCTGAAGTAAAGGAGGCTTTATATCTGGAAATTTTTCTGCAAAATTTCGAGTGTAGAAGGCCGCTAAAGCACTGCAAACAAAACCCATTAGATAAAAGGTCAGCAACATCAGCAATAAAGTGTACATGGCTTTTAATAAACAAAATAATCCAGGAATGCTCATCTCATACACAAAAGTAATATTTAAGGGATCTACTGCAGCAGTATTAAGCTTATGGAGGATTACATAACTGTGACATATACTAACATCAAAACAATCAACTGAGAGAAAACAACTATGCTGGCACCATTCCAAGTCTGTCTGCAATGTGGATTGAAGTCTAAACCTACAGCCTCGAACTTAGCAGACTACGATATATGGGAATTTTAAATGTAAAAAAGATTACTGAGCATATGCAGTAGTTCTTGGTGAAATAGTGTAATACCTACTAGCTGCTGAACTGCGGTGAAACAAGCTAATCATGCGCTGGGCAAGGGATACCATTGTCAGTGACCTCATTGCACAGAACTCTGATGATGATTTCCAGAGCTGAAATGTTAATTAATATCTCAGAGAAAGTTTGAAATCAACTCAAATAAGAAGATAGAATCAACATTCGGCACAGTTTATCCAATGTACCTCGAGACTAGCTTTCGAACCAGGAAATGTCAAAGTTAAGGACCCCTTTTCCCCTTGCAAACCAGAAGCTACAATAAAGTATTTTGGTCTCTTTAGCATCATCTCAGTCATTAGCAACCTATCAAGCTCACTATCTACATTCCACAAATGCAAAAGTGACAAGCTAAATCGTAGTATACATTCTTCAAGTGATTTAATCCAGGCATGTTCTTCTACAGTATCAGTTGATATACAATGCACATCAGAGCCATTGTCAACAGCCATAGAGTTGGAGCCTGGGGTCTCAGTTCCCTGTACCTTCATGTTGAAAACTTCATGCTTCTCATTGTTCTTTGCTGCAGACTCATGTGTCTGATAAGGAAACATCAAAGATGCCAGGTCAAAACTCAAGGTAGCAACTCCAGGATATGGGCTAGAGCACTTGATGGGTTGCCTTTTCCTTTGAAGACCAAACCGTGTGGTTGGAGATAGTTTTCCAGAATTTCCTCTACGTTCATGAGCCTGGGAAGTATTGGGCTCAGTTATACTAGACAAAGTGATCCCTCTTTCATAATTATATATTTGAGATTGGGAAAAGCTTCCTTCTTCATGAATTGGAAGAAGTAATGATGACACTGAAGTATTTCCATTTAACACAGAACCATAAATGGAATTCTTACTAATGCCTTTACAGAAATGATCAAACATTGAATGAGAAGCTGTTCCCCGAAGGACTCGCTCTCGAGCACCAGTCTTTATATCCCAAATGAATAAAACATCAATAGCATCAGATGTTCTTGAATGGTCTCGGCAGAGGCATGCAATATAACCTCTCGTACCATCCCACACAACTTTTGCAGGATAATCCAGATGTCCGGGAAACATTCTTTCCACCCTCAAAGTTTCAAGAGAAGCTAGAGCAACAGAGCAGTCCTCTCCAACAGACAGAAAGCAGTCACTCCATGGATGTTCAGTCTGAGGAGGGGAAAGAATTATTTGGCGCACCGGAGCCACATGGTGGTGCATGACTGTGATAAGATTTCCAGTGCCCAGATCCCATATACGAATAGTGCAATCCATGCTTCCAGAAACTATTACCTGATTGAAACTCCATCCTTTGGCAATGCCCACCATCCGATGTGCAGCCAAACATAGTACAGCACCTCTGTGCCCCAAGAAACATTGTCTGGATGCAGGTGAATCCACTTCCATACGAGGACTTGAACCAGGCGAACTAAGCCCCTCAAACAAGTCAAATCGTATAACCTCTATTTCACCACTAGAGAAGCCATACGCAATAGCATAGGGAGTATAGAGATTTTCTGAAATAACCATGGACGATGATACAATTTTTCCCTTGTGCGCAAAACCATCACTTTCACCACCTACTTGTCTACTATGTTCATGTTCTGCACAAGGAACAGTGTTTGGCCAAGAAGTGAAATTGATCTTTTCACTGCCAGACCCCTCAGTTTCGTCAAGCAAAGTAGAGTTATTAACCCAATCAACAAAAGAAATGCCTTCTCCAACCATTCTACATTGCTGGCAAAGATTTCCGTGGCCATCATGTTTCTGACACAGTGACCAGACAGTGACACGTGGTCTCCATTGTGAAGGTTCTTCGACATGAAAGCAAACTGACTCAATGCGCAGAAGATAAAGGCTCATTTGAATAAAATGAATGGAATATCTGACATCAGAGGAATAAGAAACAGTCGGGATCTCACAATGAGGCTTAAACTCAAATTTGTCATCCATGAACGATATATTATAAACTACTGCAGACCCTCTATTATTCCATGCTGCAAATTTTTCTAAAAATGTTTTATAGGCTTCCTTGGCATTCCCAGTTTTCTCAGCATCACCACTTTCAAGAAACATCCCTCCTATAACATGTAAGCGTGTGGAATCACCTTCAAGACAAAAGAGATTGTCCACAAAAGAAATCTCTCCAATTGTATTACCACTTTCCAACAGCTTAAATATGCAGCGATCTTTCAAAACAAGAGCCACAATATCCCCACAGGTTGCAACTGACACAATGTGTCCTCCCTCTACCACTCCATTTGCCCAAATAGCCATATTCAATTGTGAAGAACTTTTATGAAATCCAGTCCCCTTCTCGTCTAAGTGAGACTCCTTCGATATTGGAACCAACTGTAGTCTACCAAATGAATCAACCATCAGTGCAGAATGCTTCCCCCGGTCCTCACCCAATGAAATTACAGCCATAAACTTCAACGGTCCAATAGATAAATTCCCGTGAAAGACAGTTTGAACAATGGTAAGACCATAGGAATCGACAATAACCACAGTGCCCTTTGGGGGTTTCCTTGTTTGAACCTCTTTACACTCAGAAACTAAATCCCCTTCAACGGAATCAAAAGGATGATCATGATATAACGGGCTAGCATCAATAAAACAACACCCTATACATACATATCGCGGGTTTGAAGGCAGCGTACAAACAATTGACGGACTCCCAACCCAAGGAGGCAGTTTTCTTCTACGTCTGCAGTGTCCACTGCTTCTGCTCCAGACACACAAGACGCCATCAGTACAAGCGCTTATTAACGCACCACTATCTAACAAAGAGTTGTCCATAACATTACTTGAATTTTCTGCATTTCCGTCTCTTAAGACAGCAGCAGGATAGCATATACCGAGATCTGCTATTGGCGCGGAATGTCCACACAGCAAAGCAATGGGTTTAATTTCCTGTGATAAGAAAAAAAAAATTCAATTTGCACATTCTCAAAATTTAGATGCTAAAGCTAAATTATCATTTTGGAAACCAAGGACAATAGAATTCTATTAGCAACCTTAGTGAATGATATTTAGACGCGTGAAAGAATTCAATAAGCAAGAATTTGTTCGATGATAAAATTAAATAACTGAACCCAGAAGTGAATTATGAATAAAGCCATATGATAGAACTCGTTCAGGAAAATTAACAAACAGGTGGGCGGCGCGTCATATATGATGAGGCAAGTGAATGAGTTGAATTACCGAGTTGGAATCAGATAAGTTCCACCAGAGAATGGAGCCATCGGATCCGCCAGTATAAAGAGTCGGGGGTTGGCTCAGTGAGGCGGTGGCTGTGACTCGGTGAGCCAGAGGCGTGCCGGACCATATGCACGCCACGGATCGGCACTTCATTGGTCGAGTTTGTTAGTACATGTAACTCGTGTTCAAAGTCCCGGAGGGATGAGTCAAGTGCTACCGAGTTTTGTTATGTCCCGTCTAGGCCTCTACTTGTGCTGGCGGTTAAGAAACAAGAAGTTCCCAGTAACTGAGCGGTAAAGCCCGTGTTGGCACGGGTTACTATTTAATTTCTCATTCACTTCTTTCTTTGAAAGATAATTTCTCATCAATAATGCTACCCTTTACTTGTTTTATTAATTATTATTAGAAATACAGTGTAGACCTTCGTTGACCGTGGAATTATCAAGGGAATTGTCTGAAAATATATTAATTTTTTTAATAAATATACTTTTATAGTCAATAAATAATAATAAAAAATTATTAATAAAAAAAATTGAGACTATATTATCCTTTAAATTCTCAAACTATTTATTTCTCTTTATAAATTATTATCACTTAAATCTTAAAATTATCATTATTTTCGAATCTTATTTTTAAAAATAATAGACCGAATGATTATGTTGTAATATTTAAATATTAAAATTAAAAATCAGAATTTTAAAAGTAAAAAGTGATGAAAAATATTATTTATATAGTAGGTCGGATGCTTGTACGAGTTTATTAAAATATTATTATTATTTAAATAAATATAAACAAATACTTTATAGATTAAAAATAAATAATTTTGTAAATTAATTTATAAAAAAATATAATAAAGAAATTAGAAACAAAATAGTAAAAAAAAACTCAGAATTGAGAGAGGTGCGAGATGGAACTTCGAGCTACACGTCACGTGTGTGGCGTAAGGCTCCAACTCGTAATGCCTCACGCACAAGGCATTGTGTGACACCTCAACTTGCGCAACTCCCCACTCACAAAGCGTGGCGTGAGGTTTGTACTTTAACTTTTTTTTTTTTGCATTTTTTGTTTGATTTTGTTTATTTTTTAGTCATTTTTAATTATATTTATTAATTTTTAATATATTCTGTTTTAAATTTATTAATTTTAATTTAGTTTAAAGTGTATTTTAAATCAAAATTTTAAATAACTTATATTAAGATGCAAAATATTTAAAGGATAAAATAGTTTAAAAATTAAATATGTGGCAAATAAAATTTATAAATTTATTTTGTAACTAAAATGAAAGTAACTATTTTCGGACAATTTTCTATTATCAAATTTCCCTTTAAAAAAAAAAAAAGAAGTTTCTTTCTACGCGGGATAGAGATCTCTGGAAAATTCGTAGACAGACGGGATTAGGTATAATTTTCAGAGTATATGTACGTATAAATTGCCAAGACTTATCTTATTTGTTGATATTTGGCTTTTGGTCAAAAAGTTGATATACATAATATAGTGTCTCTGCATTCATCGACAGTGGCAATGGCTAGTGAATTTGCTGACAAGGCTAAAGAAGGGTTTTTAGACGACGAGTTTAGAATCGCTTGAACCCTAACAACGCCGATATTTTTGCCGACTGAGCTCAGGCCCTCATCAAACTCAACAACTTCGCTGGTACTTAAGAACTAGTGAATAAAAACTTTCGTTTAGTTTTTGCAAAAAATAGAAATTTTGGCAGCCCTTAATGTTATAAAACTTTTCTTTTTATTTTTTATTATCGTTTTTGCTTTTTTTTTGGTTGTGTTTTGGTGATGCGTTTATGTTAATGTTGAGCAAGAAGCTGTTGCTGATGCAAACAAAGCAATTGAGTTGAACCCATGTGAAGGCCTATCTACGTAAAGGGCGAGTATTCGTTGCTGTGCTCTTGTGATATTTTTGTTTTTTAAAATGTGTGGGTCTGTGTTACTTGTTTGGTTGTGTGAAATTAGTGAAATAATTTATAGTTAGCTTTTTCTTCCTATGAACTACTTTTTCTTTTATTATGTGTTGGTAACATGGAACTTTAACCTTGAAATTGGACTTTAATAAGAACTAAAGATGCCATTCTTTTGGATTTTCCCAAAGAACAAGACAACTTTGATGTATCTTATATTAGCATTACGTATGTGAAGCATTGGTTGACATGTGCCTGTGTAGTTGTGTTTTCGGATTCTATAATAGGAGTGTTATTGATTGACCTTGCAGAATGCACTTTTGTGACATTAGAGTGGACCACTTTATATCAATTAATTGAGTTATTGATTTGCTGATTTTACATTCTTGTATGTTACAGCACTGCCTGTATGAAGCTTGAAGAATATTACACTGCAAAGGTAATGTTTGATAAGGTTGCAGCTTTAGCACAAAATGACTTAAGATTTACCAAGTTGATTGAAGAATGTGATAAGCATATTGCAGCTATCTACTTGTTCTTGTGAACTTTGGGATGTTTATTTAACTACAATAGTAACATTTTTTAGAACCAGGCCTGATTCTTATCTACTTGTTCTTGTGATCTCTGGGATGTTTATTTACCTACAATAGTAACATTTGTTAGAACCAGGCCTGATTCTTTTTAAATGAGCTTAGAATTTGTGAAAATAGGGAGAAAGGTTTAGAGTTTTTACAATTGACATACCTGCATATCTGTAAATTTGATGGATGTTGGATTTCTGTTTAGAAGAGACCACTGTCCCAGCTACGCCCTTGATGTCAAATTTACTACCGAGCACTAAACGTTTTCCCGACCATCAAAATACAGGTACTTTACAGTTTATTTAGTTAATTTTTTTCTTTTTTGGAACTTGTGAAGTTAGCATAATTTCTCTTACATTAGCAACCACCAGTATTTCTAGTATTTATGTTTCAGTAGTGCTTGTATTGTTGTTATCCTTGCTTTCATATAAAGAAATTGACAATTGTACGGACATTCATACTACCAAAAGCCAGAGGAAGTCGTGGTGACTGTATTTGCAAAGGGAATACTGGCGAAAAACGTGGATGTTGATTTTGGTGAACAAATTGTATGTGAACTTCTAGATTTCTTTTTATTAGAAGTTATTGATTATCTTCGTTTAGCTAATTTTTGTTCAGTATGAATAATCAGGTGCTCTTCTAGTTTTCCTTAAGAAAAATTGTTGGAGCTTATTTGAATGTAATTTTACATTTTTCTTGCAGTTGAGTGTTACTATTAATGTCCCTGGTGAAGATCCGCGTCATATTCAACCCAGATTGTTTGGAAAGGTGATTATGTCATGCAGATATTCTAATCTGTGGTCGTCAATTCTCTTTTCCTTTCGGTTTAGCTTGTTGCCATATTGGCTTTTGGGTGCTCCAGTGTATGTAGACTTACTGGTGTTTCTTTTCTGCAACCAGATATTACCTGAGAAGTGCAGATATGAAGTATTGTTAACCAAAGTTGAAATCCATCTTGCGAAAGCTGAACCTATTTACTGGACTGTTCTTGAATATAACATGGAAATTATAGTTCCACAGAAAGTAAATGTGCCATCTGGTTTGCTACATACTTTATAACTCATATTGAAGTTGCTAAAGTTGATTCTTTAATGGTTTATTAACTCCTTGCATTTATTAGCAAGTATTGACATAATAGATAGAGTTATACTCGTTTTGCAGCTAAACTCATCTAGTTTCTTACTGTGTTCTTTCGAGCTGATGAGTTTGCTTACGGTTTCACCTATTTGCAGTTGGTTCTCAGAGGCCCTTAAAAGCCCAAAACAAGAGACTGGGACAAGCTGGAAGCCAAGGTGAGGGAGGAGGTAAGTCAGCAACCCACTTGATTTAAATTATTAGAGATTCTTTTTAAGGTTATCAACTAAAATAATATGGAAAAAATTGAAAAAGAAACTTACGACCGTAACAACAATAAACTGTTGTCTGATAAATACCCTTGAAAGCATTTCATTGTACAAAAAGGGGTTTTAACACTGTTATGATGGTTTGAATTTCAGGAAAAAGATGAGAAACTTGATGGTGAAGCTGCTTTGAACAAGATGCTCCATGACATCTGCAAAAAGCAGAAGAGGATGTGAGAGGAGCTATGATGAAATCTTTTGCAAGGCTTCCATGAATGTTCTTGACCTCTCTTGTAGAATCTATGTAAGTGTTTAGCTTAATTACAGGTCTTTCACTTGCATAGTCCAGTGGCCATATTGCCATTGATCTGGAGCTATGTTCATGGGCAAGCAACAAAGTGAAACATTTAGATATTGCACATTTTGTCGACGCTCGTCGTTTGGTCGTAAGGTTTTTGAAGTAGGGGGAATGTTCTATTTCTTGCAGGATTCATAAGTTCTTTGGACAAATATTTACATCTGTTTAGAAATGGTAGAACATTTACAGGTGGAGTAAAACGGGACGGGGCTTTCAATGGACTGGAAAGAAGGTGGAAGGTAGTGCTCCTGAGGGTATGGAGATGAAGAAATGGGAGTACTAATTAAGCAAATCCACTTGTGCAACGTCTAGCTTTTGGAGGGTCTTTTTTTTTTTTTTTCTTTTTTCGATTAGTTATTAATTAACCGTATAACTTGCTTTTGGATCACAACTTTGAGAAGGGAAAAGGGTAAAGGTTATTGTCATTTTTCTTTCAATGGAAACAAAAGTACTCTGAACCACATCTTTAACGTAGGATACATTGTGGTCTAAGAAAAATCTTATTGCAATTGAAACATCAACCCATTTCCCAACTTTCGTTATTTTATTAAAGAGTTTGTAAGTAAATTATGGAATCCAGTTCTGAAGAAATACTGGATTTTGATTATGAAACATATGATTAAGATCCTTATTAATTCCTCCATTCCGATCATTCATAGCTTTTCCAACACCATTCCCATTTCCCATCAGGTCTTGAATTACTTAGTCACATAGAGAAATTAACTTAGTAGCCACCATAAAAGATTTTAGAAAACATTCACTCAACATATTAAGAAATGTGGAACTTGTTCTTCGCATGTTATTACGCGCCAGATACTAAAAGAGTAATTAACAAGCTTACATATATTGGGATAAATAATTGAAAGCAAAACTATAAGCATTACATTTGCCCCCCACCCCCAAACATAAGCAGATGACGTATTTGGAGCAAATATTAAATACCAAATGCATTTAGTTTACCCCACTATCAGCATGTAGGTAGAAACTTTTGTCTGATAGTGGGTAGAAACTGTGTAGACAAAAGGAAGACTAAAACCAGCTTAAATATAGTTACTGACTTTACAGAGTGACCGTGTGAAACAAAATTGGCCATATTCTACAAATATACACAGCATCATAATGCTACCCCCGCATGGAAAGCCTGACATCAACGCATCCCCAGAGAATGCTCAGGCAGAACACCCGAGCCTCCATTCACACTAGAAGGTCCAGTAGTAGGATTAGTTTGCAACTGAGCAGGGGAACTACTCCTATTCCCAAGCATCACTTGCAGGTGGGGTGGAATCCTAGAGTGTTGAGAAGCCTGATTTATTTGTGGTCTTGCTGGTTGAGTTGATTCCGTTGGCCGAATCATCATATGGCCAAGGGTATCGTATGCCCTCCCAGTGAGGCTTCCTCGCATTCGACCTGTTGGCCGCCAATTTTGTTCTGAAGGAAAATCCATCAAATTATCACCCCTCACTGCTTGCATCAAACCACCAATATTCCCTCCTTGCTCCTCTTGCGATGCCCTAACCCCATCAACATTCCTTGGGATTCTAAGACCTGTATTGGATGTTTGAACTTGAACTGGCACCATAGGCGGCTGTCTAGTCATCTGGGTCATGGGTCTAACTGCTCGAGGAATAGCCATAAACCTGGAGTGTTGGCTACTTCCATTACCTGCTGTGTTGCCAAGCCCAACTTGAGCACTGCCTTGCTGAGATGGAGTTCGTGAGAGAGGTGAAGATGTTTGGATCATACTTGGAGAAGGGTTCCTGGGTGGAGGCATCCTTAGATTGAGAGCTTGACGCTGGTGTAAAGTCTGGTTTTCAGTTGAAAGACCAGAAGAGACTCTGTAAGCAGCTGAGGTTTGAAGGCCAACCTGTTGTACAGAATGATCACGAAAAATTTCACTTGTATGGAGAATGATGATTTAAAAACAGAACACGAAAACCTTGAAAGCAAGTAGGACAATCAAATCTCATCTAAATTAAACAACAAAAGGCAAACCAGCTGAATGTGCAAAACATACAAAGTGCTCAAGTCCTAATAAAACCGATCTAAATGACAACTGTCAATATCGAAGTCGAACTAGGTGTTCAGAATTGAACAGCAGCAGTAATACATGAAAAACAAGATTGGGGCAAATTAAATTAAACCTAACCTGTGAAGCCGACTGATGCTGCACCAGTGGAGATGAGGCCATATCTGGCCTCAAAAATGTATTCGTATGGGCTCTGGAAAACTGCTGCTGCCGCTCCATATCACTAAAACCATTAGAAGGAAGGGAAGAACCATCTGGCGTCAAGAAATTCAGATTAGTTCCTGATCTCAGTTGAGGAGTTGATGTCTGAGACGGAGCTGGAAGAGCCTGAACTGCTACTGGAGTTCGATTTGCATGTCTCATAACTGATGATCTCCCATATTCATGGTTGGCAATTGGACTCACAAATTGTGTCTGTTGTAACTGCAGATTATCAGGAGCAGTATATGGACTTTGCATTACAGAATTTGTCAGATTAGTATATCCAAGAGCCTCTGCTTCCCGATTAAGTGCAGGAGAAATAGCGTCAGTTAATACAGGAGTGGCCATAAAGTTGGCAGAAGTAGGATGAGAGATGCTTCCGACAGTTTGGGCATCTGACCAAGCACCAGAGGAAGCAGACCCGTTAGGAAATAAAATTCCAGACCAGAAGTCGTCCTCTGTAGAAAAAACATTTTGATTAACCGTGACTGTATTGTTCAACTCAGATGACCTAGTTAAATTTGTAGTGAAAGGTTGACTTTGAAGATCAGGTTTCCTGTCTTCAATTTCACCAGTGCTCATTGCATCCACCTCTTCATCATCATTTGTAAGATCTAGAACAAGAGGATCAGAGCTTGAGATGCTAATAGACTGTTGCTTCTCAAACCCTTCTTTCTCGCAAGTAAGGATCTTATCATGTGACTGATCCAAATTGTCATCACTTTCCAATATAGCTTTCCATGATCCATCTGCAGAAATAATTACAACAGCAACATTCTCTCCAACCTCTCCCAGGACCTAGAAAAAGTGATAACACATTTAACATAATGAAAAGATGAAACACCATATGGAAAGTGCATCTTCATTAGCTACTTGCCTTAACCATATTCTGATCAACACGAATATCAGTGTAGCAGACATGCTGATTACAATGCGGGCAGCGCCAGGAAGGTCTTCTCGAATTTATATCAATAAAGTTGCTAAAATCAAAACACTAAAGCAAACAGAAATAGAAGAGTTTCAAACTATCAAACAAGAAGGTAAAAGGACTTCACATGATTTACATCACCGTAGAAAATAACAGTTATAGGGATAGTTACAGTTTTTGAGTATTTCAGATCTAGATAAGATTACGAAACCCTCATAAAATTTCCATATCATAATGATCTACAAGAGAGAAAAACATTCCACCCTAAACTTCACCAAACAAGGTTTAATGTCAACAAAAATAATGCAATAGCACAAACACAAACACATGAATTTGGGAGCAATGGAATTATGATAGTGTAATGGAACCTGGATCCAGTGGACCACAAATGAAGTACTTAAAAAGTTTTACTGATCTTGCAGAGGTAGCCACATATAAATCGAAGTAGACACATATATATCAAAGCAGAGTCCCATAAGGCCGCTTACAAAAAGAAAAGAGATTTAACATTTTGTAAAATGCATATCCAAGTCATTGAATAACAGTAAATATGACCAAAGTTTCCTAGATAGGTATTACTTCTGAATAAAATGTGTCATACCATAAGGAACACTCACCTGATGATGTTTGCATGAATGTCCTTTGACAGGAGTTTTTATACGTGTATAACTGCCAAGATGGAAGAACAGTCAATAAGCAGTTGTAAAACAAATGTTGCTCATAGGACAGTGAATAGAGGCACCATGTGAGTACAAAATTTCAGAAGGATAAATGTAGAAATAAGAATTATTTACACGCAAAAATACCTAAGGAAAGATAGATATGTTATTTTGAAGATGTAGAATTGATTAAAAAAATGGAATTTTAAACCCACAGGCCTAAACTCAGATAAGAACGGGATACATGAGAAAGCAAGAAAATTGCTAAGAACTCTAAAGATATATCAGATGAACAAACTATTGGCATGCACCCGGAAGAGAGGTTTGCGGACCACGTAACAAAGGGAGAAGAGAGGCATAAGGGAGAAGGGAATTGAGGTAGCATATATGGTTACTCCGTCACAAAGTAGGGACAGATGTACAAAGGATAGCCTGATATCACCATCAGATCCCATACAGACATAGAAATGACCTTGCAGTCCTAAGCATATGCACAAATACTCGGTACCATCACATGCAAGTACCTCCTACCCCACCTCTTCAAAGGTTAAAGGCATTCGTACTACTTTGCAATCACAGTGTGTAAATAAGAATAATTTGTTGTAACATCATACCTTATAGGACAATTAAGTGATATTCGTGATGGCCCCTCAATTAATTCAGAATCTAATGCAACAAAAGACATAGGATTAAGAAAAGCAAAAGCATAAATAAATAGTAAATGCCTACAGAGCCTAATGTGATGCAGTAAAGGCATGATAATAGAAGGAAGAATGGACTAAAGTCTCTCATGTCCTCCCTTTCCCCCAATGCATACCTGAATCTTGAATGGTAATATTAGGCTGAACATAATCTTGTAGCACAGGAGAGTCAAGTGATGCCGTACTCATAAAGGCAACAACTATAACATAACGACCTTGACAATGTTCACAATATCTGTCAGGGCAATGCCACAAAAAACGGGGGATGTATGGACACAGAAAACCAGTGTTCAACCATACCATTGAACTGGCCTACTGCTTGAAGAAGATTTGTTCCATATTTGAGCATTGGAGACACATTTGTTGGCAACTGTGGTCCAGTGTCCTAACAGAGGTGAAAAATACACAAAGAAATGTTCAATTAAGCATATGTTATATCTTCATTGGGTGCTACTATATAATAAGCTTATCCAAGGAGTGCACTTGCACAAACCATGAACACATTAGTTCTTCTCTCCACTCCCCTTCCATTTATAAGAAAGCTGCAAAATTAAAAGAGGAAGTGATAAAAATAAGCCGAAATAACTCTACCCAATAAAAAGAATTTTTTTTAAAAAAAAGCAATTCATACTTCACTTGTTGGGGACTGATGATGCAAGCAGATGTCTCTATTTTATCTGTTTGCGCTACCAGTAACCGCTGCAGGCAAATAGATAAAGGAGAACACAAATTGAGATACACAAATGATAATCAACATTTTTAATTTTAATGGAAAAGCAAATATCACTGCAGGCAAAATGGCAATATATGTGTAGCAATCTGGTCAGCAGCCAAGCTAACCCAGAATAAACGATTAACATCATGCTGTGCCTTGCTCATATTCATAAATTATACCCGAACCAAAATAATTGAATTAGCATGATGTGGTTGGTAGACAGAAAATGGATAACCGGGAAAGGGAAAAAGGGCCAGATGTACATTAATCAACATTAGACAATGAAATGTTAAGACCATCAGCAAGCAGTGAGCATTCATAAAGGAGATCTCCTTTACCAAGGATTCCAACAACAGAAAACACAGTGGCTTTAATACATGAAAGAATAGAAATACTTTCATCCAATGGAACTGACGGACTGTATACACTCGACCAAATTTTCAATTATATATATTTAAGCTAAAGTAGATGATCATAAAAAATGAAACTTGATTAAGCCCTGCTTAGTCAAGGAAATATAAAGTACTTTGCCTGACATACTGCATATTAGACTGTTTTGAAAATCTAATTTGAGGAAGAGATTGCTTACAATTTTTTCTTGTGGAGAATATGTCGTCTTCTTTGAGATATGGAAATCAACCATGTATGCTCCATATCCAGGCTACATAGCGACAAGAATCAATTAATGCATGCTTCAAGTGATTGTTCATAAGAAAAAACAGTATCATAACGCCAACCCTCTTTCATTTATTAAGAATACAATGTACCCCTGGACTTCAAACTCATAAACCTTCTGGGTTTCCTATTCCCACCCAAATGAATAAATAAATAAGCCATAATTAGAAACCACCTCAACTTCAAGAGAAGCAAGTATCTGACCCATCTTCATTAGTGGATAGAACCTGAGAAGAAAGAAAGGGAAAAGGAGAGCTTTCAAATAATATTCTTTTACGATAGTAATCATTGTTAATTGTGTTTCAACATTCAAACACATGAAAACATTCTTAACTATACTGCAGAATGAAATAGCAAAATTATGACTTCCACATTGAAACACATGGCTGCAATGAAATTCCATTTGCAATAACCCTTAAATAGCAGATCTATCTGATTGGTGTAGAATTTAAGTTGAAAAAACCTAGCTTTTAGACAAGTTCAATAGACATCATAGTGTGAATATTATCATATCATATTCAAGAATGTTGCTAGCAAATGAAAAGCTTACAGTTGAAGGAAAATGTAGAGTTACTGTAACTCCCATGACTTGAATCATTATCATTACCAAAATAATACCTGACCTAAAATCTAAGAGAGAGAAACTAGTAAAGACAACATGAAAGGAGTTGCTTAGGCACAAGTAGAAGAAGCCAAAATCCTACTCCCCACAAAACTAGAGATGCAAAGCTCAAAGAAAAAAATAAAGGACCCAAGTAACAAGACAGGCATTACTAGGCACGTATCATTTCCAAGGAAGAACTAAGAGAACAAAATCAGTTCAAGATACTTTTACCTGGTCATAATTGTTAAAACAGTGGAAACAATATGACTTGGCCCAGTGTTAATATCACCAGAACTTAAGAAGCCGCTTCCTACCTAAACAACCAGGGAGATGATAATTAGCAAAGCAACATGATACTTATGCCATTAGTTGAAATCAAGCTCTCATGAATAGTAATAGCAAACCTCATTAGCAAGAGCAAGCAGTTCTTGAGCCTCCTCAATGGAAAACCATCCAACTTTACAAGCACTCTACAATCAGAACATAACATCAGTTAAATAGTTCATTAATAAGTTGTGTAAAAAGTTTATAATATTTGATGTGTGGCTTTAGGCCATTCTTAAAGACCTATCTTAAGAGTACAAGGAAAATAAAAACTTGTAACTAAAATGAACTCAAGTTTGGTACTTAACAGCACAAATAACAATATAACACATGTTAAGCCAAATAAAAGCATTTGAAGTATTCAGGTCATCAAGCACAAAGAAAACCTAATCTTTTAAAGTGTTACATTTGATCCTAAAGCTTGCATAGAGTTTAAATTATTGAACAGATTCCCGTCCAATGTCCCAAATCACAAACCAGAAGATAAAAATAAAACATGCATCACAATGTCCGCGAGGTCAAAATTCATCACTGTAGTCCATACCAGTCCCAGCATGGGAAACAAGCTGAAAGGCAGACTGCATTAAGTCATTAGTGGAAGTTCAAAAGTAAACTCTAAAGTGACTCAACCATGTCTCAAACTTGAAAATTGGCGCATTTACCTTAACAGAGAACATCAGCACCATGATAGCTGCTTGCAACACCGTATCATTTTTACGTTGGCATACCTACCCAGCATACAAAGATAAATATTAGTATGATAAGTTCTATACACACATTTGTAGAAAGAATATAAAGTAACTTAGCAGACAAACCAAAATAACTTGCAATCCATGTAGGGGCACAACAAAAAAGGAACAAGTAGACAACACTGAATACCATAAGGACAATTCCATTAGAGAGTGGATGCATTCATAAGATGAGATGAGCCAGAAAATGCTTTCAAGTCAAAGAAGCGAGAAATGCATTGTGTTTAGAGAGATAAGTAAAGCTTAGGAACCATGAAACCAAAAGGAAATGGGGGATATTAGTAATTTGAAGATCATAACAAGACATATAAGCAAGTCATGTACGATGAGATGCATATGAATCTGATAGTATGGCACCAAATGCATCGTGTTAATTTTGGAAATCATTCATTAACCTGAAAAGGTGGCCACTTTAGCAAGAACCTAGTATATTGCTATTATAAACATTATTAAGAAGAAAGAACGCCAACATTATCAACAGTACTCGTACCATATGCATGATTGCAAACACATACTAAAGAAATCACCTGTTTCGCTAATGAAGGTAAACCTTGAGCTTTGTCAGGAATTTCATTGTTTGCAACCGCATAATCAATACCCCTGAATTTTTCAAAGTGAATCTAGTCAAACATAGCGAGAAAGAGAGACTTGGTCTCTATTACAACAATTGAAAGTGATTTTGTTTTCTCAAAATGGTGTTTAATATGTACGTTCTCTTAGTACATAGGATTAGAGCTCTCGAATTGGAACGAAAATAGAACTGGCGAAGAATTTCGGCCTCAAAACTTAATATATATATATATATATATATATAGATAGATAGATAGAGATAGAGAGAGAGAGAGAGAGAGAGAGAGAGAGAGAGAGAAGCGGACAAAGTAAGTGAAGTGTGTACATGTACAGATACGTATTTGCATGTACCTTGCAAGGGAAAGGCAGAGATTGAAGAATTCGCTGACGTTAAGGCGAGGCTGAAGAACGAGAGCTGCCAACCTCTCGGTTGCCGTCGCCACTCTGAACGAGTTCGCCAAAGAGCCCATGCTCCGCCCCAAAAGCGTTCCCCCAGTCACCGCCGCCGGAGGCATCGTGGCGCCGCTCATCTCTCTCTCTCTCTGAGCGCGTTGCAGTGAAGAGGAAATTTCGTTTTTTTAAATTACAGTGAGTGGACGGAAGTGAAGATTGTATTTACGGGTCAAATTAAGGCAGCTTTTAGCAGTTGTTCCAGGGGGAATCCGATGACTAATGAGAAATCGTTTTGAATTAATTACGGGAATGCCAGGGTGGGCGAGTCGTAATTTTGGGAATAGGTTTGTCGGCAATATGACTTGCGACGGAAGAAACGAGCGCGATCTTACCGAGTGTGCGTTACATTCACGCGTGTTAGCAGATAACTAATCACATAAATAGGCTCTTTAAATTTTTTTCTTTTTTTTAAACACGCGAAAGGAAATACTTTATTACAGTAGAGATAAATATATTGTGATTTTTGTATTACTAAATATTGAATTATTAATACAAGTATAATAAACTCTTTAATTTAAAAAATAAAAACTTATCTCTACCATATCAGAAGTTTTTAATAAAGACTTCAGATATTATTATGGAAAGCTCAGGATTCTTTATCATTATCAAAGCATTTATGTTATAGAAGTTTCCTTAAAAGAAAGAAAAAATATATCAAAATTATAATAAAAATAACAATACAAGTACATGTCAAAAAAAATAAATTCTGTAACAGTATCATTTGTCTTGAATCTCATAATCCATAAATACTGTAACAGTATCATAAAAATAACGTCATAATCCATAAATACTGTATCGAAATGAATACATGCTTATATCTTGAAATTTACCGAAAAAATAAAAATAAAACCAAAGAGATTCCGAAAGTGACAGTAATTCAGGTTGAGTTTGAGTTCAAGTTCTGCGGAACAACGGGCTTAAGAAATAAAATACTTGAATGCCAACATTTTAATAACCATGGTTAGTCGAGAGACCGAGTTTAACCAAACTTCAATCGAAAAGAACAGAAGGGTAAACTGATGAACAAATCCAAATCTGTCCAAAAAAACCCTGCTGTGAAGGAAGAATAGGTGGTGTGTCAAATGTTGAATACAAAAATTCAACCGAAAAACAGTTAATTTTTCATTTGATTAAAAACCAAATTACTGGACTACAAACAACATAACATGAGAATATTCCCATGAAACAAAAATGGTGCATCTACACCAATTGCAATTCAGCATAATGAAGTCAGGATTTCCATTTTACATAATTGAAAACAAAAACCCCCGAGTTGTACTACGATTAATGACCCAGCTATTTTCACACAGTTGCAGAAACTCTTTTATGTCTTGACATTTCTCCTTCAGCACCCAAAAAACCTTGAAAAAGTTGACGCTGCAACTAGTTATGCCACGCAAACAAGTTGATTAAGAAGTATACAAGCTTAGCCCTTCAGAACATATGGTTTGAGCCTATGCAGGTAATCATCCCTTCCCCTGAAAAGCAAAGTTGAGGAGTTAAAGATATGATGCTTCAAAAATTAACACATTGGAATTTCTAATTGACCATCTTGGTCCATTTATTTAGAGCCCTTCTCTAGCATGAAAACCTCCAAATGCAGATAGCTAAGATATTAGAATCCACTTCTCATCGTAAATTATTCCTAATACAGTTACATATGATTTTAAGAGCATGATCAGCATCCAGCTTAGGAGATCAAACTGTCTGCCCAGGAAGGGTGATGAGCAAAATAGCTACAAAGGATTCTTTTTACCTTGTGAGGTGGAGTTCCTGGTCTCAACACGTTGTTGCCAAAGCCTTTTCCTTTCTTCTCAGATGCCTTAAGTATCTGAAAGGAACATGTCAATGTATCATCCACGCTCATCATGGCACCAGCATTATCAAATTCACCACAGTAATTTGGTGCAGAGAATATGGTCACCAGCTGCCTCTTTGCAAAAAATTCATAGCCATCTTCCACAACCTGATGAATGGTGTAAAAGAAAATAAAGGAACTTTAGTCCAACAATCAGCACAGACAAGAACAGGCATATATATACATACACATGCCACATGCAAAGGAGAGAGTGTTGATTGTGACAACAAATGCAAATGGCTGATATGTCTAACTTCATCCATAGGGCTTTTATGTGTTCACAAGTAATTAACATGCAAATTTTTGCAAATTCACTCCATTATAAACCTAATATGACCTGTCATATCAATATACACAATTACATTTATTTTGATTCAAGTTACATTACCTGATGAGCTCGACAGATAAGATCAAGATCATGTTTCTGGAGGAATTCAGCAACCTTGTCAGCCCCAAAAGTGTAGGACACACCCCTGTCATTCTCGCCCCAGCCCTCAATATCTTTGTCAGGATCAGCCCACAACAGATCACAGAGAAGGCCCTGATCTGGCACATCAACCGGGCGAGCAATATTCCTGATCTGATCCAAGTTTTTCAAATCAGGAGATAATCCACCATGCATGCAAAGAATCTTCTCATCTATGAGAGCAGCAACAGGCAGGCAATTAAAACAGTCGGTAAATGTTTTCCAAACGCGAACATTAAACCTCCTCTTGCACTCATCATAAAAACCATATATACGGTTGATGGAAGCACATTCATGATTGCCCCTAAGAAGAAAAAAGTTCTCCTTATACTTGATCTTGTATGCAAGAAGCAAGCATATTGTCTCTATGCTCTGCTTACCACGATCCACATAATCCCCTAGGAACAAATAATTAGCTGCAGGTGGGTACCCACCATACTCAAACAATCGCAGAAGATCCGAAAACTGACCGTGAACATCTCCTGCCAAAACAATATGCAGACCTTGTCTATCAACAACATAAAAATAATATAGATATTCAAAACTGCTTACAGGTATGTTCGTAGATTAACATACAGACAGGAAAGTGTCTTGTTCTTTTATCATCAGCAAAGAGACAAACTGATACGCTTAATGAACTCCTCTATGAATATCATTCTCCACCAATTAATTGAAAAGGTTCCACATCTCCTAATCAGCAAGTCAGTGAAGTGGGTAAGGTAACCTCGTTCAAATCACATCCCTAGCCAAACCAAACAAGCCCTCAAAAGATATGTACCATTTTATGCCTCAGAAAGAGGATTATATTCACCCAAAAAATTGATGGCATGATAAAAGAGACCATCAGTTTTCATGCGATTCTAGGACAACTAAACGAAGTTATAATATACTGTACTGAAAATTTCCTTTAAAACTTAGCTTCCAAATGATTCTACATTCTATCACATCCTTTTACTACATAAGCAATATTAAATACTGATGCAGCATTTGTTGAATCAACAGAATATTTAATATCAAATACCAACCTACTAATAGTCTAAGTTAAATTGACGAAATAACTTAGTTCTGGAAATGACGGGTGCAGAGCGTGGTCAAATAATTCAAGAGTATGCATTGTTCAAAATAATGCTTCCGTGGTAAAATAATTCAAGAGTATGCATTGTTAAAAATAATGCTTCCTAAATCAAGGAAAATTCTCCTTTAAATCTCTCAGATGCAGACTTTTATGTTTCGACTGTCACCTATCATTTACTTTTTACTTTTCTATGTATTAGTGTTATCATACTGCTCCAGTGTTATATTGTCTTCTAAGATGGCTCTCTTATGTGTCTTTCTTTTCAGTTTTTTGTTACCTATCAGAAAGGGAAGTAATGCAAGGTACAAAGGCTGCTGTTGTCCAACCAGACAAAGGAAGTTTCCAGAAAGAGGTAATAGAAATTTCCCACAAAATCAAGGAAAGATACTTTAGTTACATTTAAAAGAAGATAGATACAGAGTGGACGGGTTTTATCAAAATTTCTTTTATGTTTGTGTGCACAGGTACAAAATAATGAAAGACCAAATTCAGCAGAATACTGGTTATCTCCAAATAAGGCAGTTAAAGTAATAAGTAGACATATTATATAGTTGACGTAAATCTCCAAAATATATGCATAAATACGCTTCCAACAGCCAAACATGTAATCAACTGTGGTAATTGCAAGCCAACTAGAATTGCCAATTAGTACTTAAGTGAAAAAAATAATATTCCACAGCATAGTGCAAATCACTGCACGAGGCACTCATCATGCCACGACAAGGTAAATTAATAGGCACGACAGTTTCACGTTGCTTTTACACATAACTTCAACTGTCAAATATACACATGACCACGTTTTGGAATTGTTTGATGATCACTTACCAAATACACTCAATCAATTCATGTCACTTCCACCAATCAAACTAATTGCCTCAACTGTCATGCCTTTTTTATGCATGCTAGGTAACATTTCATTTCAATAATTGCCTTTAAAGTATTTAAGAAGGGTTTCAATATCATTCACACAAGTTCGTTATATTTTACATTTTTTATTTCTTTTAATTATCACCCTTTTACACCTCAGTTTCGCGCCTTTATTCAGCAGCTCAACTAATTCTATTTCCAGCTAATTCTTTCCCCAAACTCTATTGAGCGTATTTCCTTCTAAAGCCAAAAATTGCGATAAAAATAAAATCAAATAGAAAAGAAACTAAAGACCACTACATTCAGATTCTGAAATTTTTGTTGTGAAACTCAGGCACATGAATTCGCGCAAACAAGTTCAAATTCAACACATAAGCAACTAAAAAAAAATCATATTTAAACCAAGCTACCAGCTAACACTATCACAAAAAAGCAAATAGAGACTTGATTAAAAAAAATTCTTTATTTATTTTACCACAAATCTTTATCGGAGCTTCGAGCTCGAGAAGATTAGGCTGACTAAGGAGTATCTCCTTCGACGCGACACAAAGGTGCTTTATTTCAGCCTCCGTGAGCTGCACTTGCTTCGTCGTCCTCCCGTTCTTCGCATCAAGGAGCCGTCTTATTATATCGTCAAGCAAGCTCTCGTCCATCAAAAAACAAAAACAATTACACAAACACTTTTAAATTATTAAAAACCCTAAACACAAAAAAAGAGATCGGATTCCGATGATTTTAAACCGATTATTCGATTATTAAGCGTCAGATTTAACAGATTCCGTTGACGGAGTTAAAAGAGCTTGCTATCTATTGAGAGAATCGCTGGCGGCCATTTCCCGCTCGGTGGAGTTGACGAAGCTAAAGAGGATGGATAAATAATGAACTGACTACCCGGTGCTGTTGTTGTATGTGGCGATTGGTGGGGACGTCAATAATATAGCGAGCCCTAGGACAAAGCTTCGTGAACCCTATCTGCAAAATTAGGGAGCATGCAGATTGCACGTGCATCTTGGGCCGCTTAGTCAACTGATTTATGTAATAACTGGCTATTGTTGCCCCTTGTCTTTGTAATGATGCTTTCATTTTATTTTTTTTTTCTGAATCACTATTTAGATTTTTTTCCTTTTTTTTTTTGGTTAATATTACTATTAATTAAATATTTGTGGTAAAAAAATAGAAAAATATCGAGATTTTATTAGGGATATTAACACTATTACCTCGCGAGATTTACATAAATTACTTTTTGATGACAGTTTTAGTTATAATTATATTATCATTCTTCTATTTAATTTAAAAAATAAAATACTTTTATTCTTTATTTATATGATAAAAAATAAATTCTAAAAGTATTTTTATTTTTTAAATTAAGTAAATTGGGTAATAGTATAATTAAAATTAAAATATTTATTAAAATATAATTTATGTAAACCTGAAGGGGTGACTGTGTTAATATCCCGATTTTATTATTAGTGATGTGGCGTAAGGTTCAAGGGCGGTGGTCTGATGTGACTTGCATTTCTTTTATCCGTGAGCAAATTTTTATTTAAAATATTTATTATAATTCTTTTGATTATAACAATTAGTATTGTTTTAAGGACAAAAATTATTAAAATAACGAATTCCTATACAAATTTATGTGCAACAAAAAAATAGACAAATAAAAATAAAAAATTTAATTTATAAAAATAATATAAACTGTTATTATAATAATAAATTAATTTATATTAAAATAAAAATTTTATACGCTGTAATTTAATCTATTAAGCTATAAGACATAAATTGTACATCTCGTTCAACAATTATTAAAAGTATCTCTTCCGTTCAAGTTTACGTGGCACAAGATAAGAAGAGAGTGGTCAACCCACGGATGGTAGATTAATTATTAAAATATTGAAGGTATCGCAAAAAAATAACAATAGATTAGACAATTAAAAGAAAACTATATATTTTAGATGTAAATTAGTTGGATTTTGGACGGAATTAAAATTTAAGTTGAAAATAATAAAAATTTAAATTTAAATTTTATATTAAGTTATAGTTTAATTATATACAAATTCTAGTATTATACTTAAAATTTTAAGAGACAAATAAAAGTTGAGGGTTATATAACGTTTAGGCTTCAACGGAGTTCCGTCTCTAATAAAATTTGAGATAATGAGATTTTTCATCCTCATTCCCTAATGTGCAAAAAAAGAGTTTTGTAGTCCCACTCTTTTTTATTGTAAATATATATATATATATTATTACTTACTCAAAAAGAGGAGAATTTAAACCTAATACTTTAACTTCATTTAATAGAATTTAATTTAAGTAGTACAAAATTAATGATAATCATTCACAAATTCGGTTCCATAAGAAATGATGTCGAAATGTATTACTATGACTAAAATTTTGTAATAATTGATCATTTACATCTTTTATAGTTGAAAAAAATTATACATTTTAAAAATGTATTATGAATAAAAAGGTAATTATTAGTATAATAAATTATTTTAAAAATCACAAATATAATTAATAATTATCATGTTACATATCATCTCATTTTATTTTAAAAGTAATATTTTAAAATATATAACATTATTTTTTTAATGTACACACCTTTTGATTATTTTTATCCACATTTCAAACAGTATATTTAAAATATGAAATCTAATATTCAACCTCTACAATCAAAAGCGAAATCATAATTTAAGATGAGAGAGGTTATACATTAAAATTATAAATTATATTAAATTAAAAATTAATTATAATGAATTTTTTTGTGTCAAAATTGAAATATTAAGGAATAAATCACAAAAAATACATGTTTTAAAAAAATTAAAATTAAAATTAAATTTTTTAACATTTTGAAGTTTTGAAGGGCAGTGGTACTTTACTAATAATGTTTTTATAATCTATGATAATTGAACTCTAAGGATTCCTTACACAAATCAATAGTGTCCTGGGTGGTAAAAGTGTATCTCTCGGTGTTCAATTTTCCTAATAAATTAAATGCGAAGATTTTTATCTTGTCAATAAATTAATTGTGGGAGCAAGTTATTATATTTTTTTAATGGAAATAGACTTTCAGAACAATTAAGCTCTCTCTCTCTCTCTGTATATATTTGAAAGACAACCTATTATGTTACAATATATTGTTTTTATAATTTTATGTTTCGTGTTATTATCAGTTACATTGATGTTATTGTTATTTTTAAATTAAATATGTATTGAATAAAAAATAAAAAATATGCATCAAAATAATAAAACATTATTATTTATAAAAGAAAGTATTCACTATTAGTTCCTATTATAAATTCTTTTTTTTTTTATAATCACAACATTTTTATGCAGTCTTTAATAATTATAAAGTTTTAATTTGAATTATTTTATTCTTTAAGCATATTTTGCCTCTCTTCCACATTAGGCAATTCAATTTTTTTTTTTTTTTAACTCACTCAAAACACACTTTTTTAAAATAAAAGTTTAAAAACAAATAAATCAAGTTGAAATTTTGGTAGATATAGTTGAAAACAACTAGAAAAATAATGGAAAATTGACTAAATTGGGTGAAAATTATTGAAAGAGACGACTAATGATAGTGTCGATGTGGCAAACGTGCTGCTAGTTGAAAGGGGTCACGCGTCGAACTGCGCAACACAAGGAGGGGTGCATAGCCTTTTCCAATGTCTCATATGCAAAGCATGGAAAATTCTAGCATCATCTCTAATTCTGTATTTTTTTTGTTGATATACTTAATTTATTATTTATTTCATCGCAATATACTATTATTATATTTTTTCGTCATTTTTATGTATTGATTTTATGGTGAGAGAGCTTAATTGTTCTGAAAGTCTATTTCTATTAAAAAAAAATATAATAACTTGCTCCCACAATTAATTTATTGACAAGATAAAAATCTTCGCACTTAATTTATTAGAAAAATTGAACACCGAGAGGTACACTTTTACCACCCATGACACTATTGATTTGTGTAAAGAATCCTTAGAGTTCAATTATCATAGATTATAAAAACATTATTAGTGAAGTACCACTGCCCTTCAAAACTTCAAAATTTTAAAAAATTTATTTTTTTTAATTTTTAAAACATGTATTTTTTTATTATATATTTATTAATAGTGATTTGTATATTTATTGTCTTATTGATTAATAAAGATTTACAAAATATTTTTTTATTATAAAATATTATGACTTTTTTAAGAGGGATTATTAATAAATATTTCTCATTTAAAAATAATGATCAACAACAGTATTTATCCAATTGCACTTGCTGCAATTCTTGTGCACTTTAATAACTCAAAGTTAGGAGCCTGAATTCTAATAAATGTCAAAGCAATGTTTTTTATTTCCTTAGGGTAATTTTTTCTTGTAGGTAAGAAAGTGATTTCTAACGAAGTTGAAGGGCATTTATTCTTCCTCTCTCATCACGTGTGAAATAGTTTTTCTCTATATGTAGGATAATTATTTTTTATAAAAATAAAAGACAATCAATTTTTTTCAACGTGTAAAATAGTTATTTTAGATATTTGTTAGTATATAAATTTATTTTGACCCTAATTATTGTATATAACGTGCCATTAAAAAAAAAATACTCGTCTACTTTTATATTTCTTTTAAGTTTATACATCAATGGTATAGTTATGACATTGCTATATATTAGATATTTTTTTGTCTATTTTTTATAACAAGTCCTCTAATTTACGTTATTGATAACACAAATCAAATAAGATTAAAAAAAATAAATCTTATGCATTTAGTTGTATTGTTTTAATGATAATATTGTGCATCCAAATCAGGAGTTTAAGTATAATGAAAATTTAGAGAGTTTATTTTCTTTATTAAGATTTTTAATTATAATTAAAATAAAAGTTTAAGTTTTGAGAAAAACTAAAAGATTTGTTTTTAGTTATGGTTCAGGTTAAAAGTTAAAGTATTGGAAGAAGTTAAAAAATTTATTTATTTTAATTATTAAAAATTTCAATTATAATAATTGACAGCAGTTATATAAATAGTTATAATAAAATCGAAAAAAACGAATCCTATCTGAGGAATTAAAAGATTCCATTTTTTTCGTTTCTTATTTTTCTTGAAAGAGATTCTCATTTTCTATTCGTCCACAAAAATCTTAAATTATTAGGATGGCAGTTACAATTTCGAGAGGTACACGAGGTACTAACGGAGTTACATTAATTAAGGGGCATACTTGTAATTGCACCATCGAACGACCAAGTAACTATTCTTACGCTGCTGCGCTCTGGAATCTATCCATTCATTAAAGCTCTACACGTGGACTGGCAAGGATACTTGAGTCAGACCGAGGTCGTATATATGTCCAATATTGACAACCTTTATTAAACTCGGAAGTGTACTATTGGCTATCTTTATCGTCCCGAATACAACTTAGAGTATGCGATCATATCTACAATAGCGGATAACGCCACGTCAGTAACGAAAGGGCAAAAAAATCAGCGAATCTGGATTAAGCTGACGTCGACTTCACCGGCATATTCCCCCAGGCCGATGACCTATTTCCCAAACGCAAACACCTTCATTTCCCGAAAACTATAAATACTTATCATTCTCACCCATTTCGTGCCCTAGAAATTACATTCCCTCATTTTGCCTCCACTCCAGTAGCCGCAAAGCAAGCGGACCACCATGCTCTCTGTATCGAAACAATCTCCAATTCATCACTCTCTCCCACTCTTTTTCAACCATAATTTGCATTTGGACTTCTCAAAATTATCTTAGATCGCGGCGGATGCTAGCTAGAGATTCTCAATTTAAAACCGTCGATTTGATGTTAATATTTTATTGTTTTAGCGGCCGTTTTTGCGGTGTTGTGAGGTGATGGACGCGGTGGAGCTTGGCTATCCGGTGGATATTCCGAAACTTATGGGATCTGAGGGGTTCGGTAGAGCTAGGGTTACAGTCAACGAGGTCAACGCTGCTGCTTGCGAGTCGAATACTTGTGTTTCGATTCTTGTTAATACTTCGATTGAGCGTTGTAGCACGCTTCTTAGAACAAAAGGTCACTTTTTTTTTCTTTGCATTTATTTATTTACAGTTTTGGCTTAAATTTATTAAATTCCGATTTAAAATTTTAGAATTCTGCTGACTGCATGCATGTTCTCTAGACGAATGGAATTTTATATTAACGAACTCTTTCATTTTTGTTAACAGTTTATTATGTTATTTTATTGGAAATTATTGTAAATTGAAATGTTACATGATTCTCATGTTCACAATTAGCTGCTCATGATTGGATGCTCTTTTGTACTGCTACTCTGCTGCTTAAACTCATTTGTCAAAAATTATGATTTGGCAGATGTGACAAGTACTGTAAATAATTTGGAGCCAGCTTCATGGGATAAGATTCCAGAAGAAGCTGAACTTTGCAAGCCGCCGATTCAAGTTGAAGAGTTGTTGGAACAGCTTCATTCTAGGGGTACAAATTATCCTTCATCGAGTTCTAGACCTGAAGTTGTGCATGTTGAACGGAAAGCAAGAAAGGTGTCAAGAAGTAGTACTGGATGTTCAAAGAGACCGAGGTTGGCTCAGTTAGAAGATAATATGTGTTCTGATGGAGTTGATGAAGTAAACAATATGTATGATAATTTAGGACCAAAATGTAATTCTATAGGTAATACCTTTTTCTCCTCACTAAGTCAGTATAATCATTTGATGTCAACTGCATGTTGATCTTGTTGAGTTATTCTCACTAATTGGATTCTCCTGTGAGTTTGGTATTTTGCTTTGAGAAATCAAATCCAGTGATCATTAGTTTCTTTTTCTTTTTTCTCTTAATTACATGAAAACCTAAAGAGTGACATGAAAAACTTAATGGAAATCATTAACATTGAAAGTATTAGTTTAATTTGAGGAAGCTTTGAAAGTGATCATTCAATCTCCAATCTCTAGTGGTTTTTCTTTGAAGTTATTGTTTTAAAGATGATTTTGACACTTCATTAAGTATGATTTTAATTGAAATAATTTTTAAGTTGCTGGATTGTGAAATTGTATTTGGAAATCATTTAACTAGATTGATTGTTGTGCAACCCTTCTAATATTGTAGAAAAAGGCAACATTTATGAAAAACTTCATTTCCTTTCAGAATTTATATTTTGCTCTGTAATAAAGTACTGTAGAATGTAGTCAAATCTATTATGTGTTTATTCTAACAGGAGATGTTTTTAGTATAAAATTTTGTCTTGATTTAGCATTGCATGGCCTACAAATGGGGCAAATAAGAGGTGCTGCTATCTATCGTGCCTCCTGGATCTTTCCTTGCCCTTTTCAATTACATATTGGCCTTTGTTGATTAACAAGAAAAGAACTCATTAATTATTGGGAAATAATATCATTTTGCCTGCCTGGTTGTACTGTTCAGTTGTATTTCTGAAGAGTATAATTCAAATCTTTTATAAGATTTCAACGTTCTTTGAATTTAAAAAGGCACTCTATATTAGCTTTGCATTTCTTTTTTCTCTTTTTATGTGTGATATTAGGCTTCTTTATTTCTCAATTTTATAATATGCAATGCAGAGAAAACACAAATGGTGAAACAAAAGAATAACTCTTGTGGCAAGCGAGGTGATAAGAGAAATTTCAAAGTTCCCATGAAGGCCAAATATGATTCTTTCTCCATGAAGGCAGGTTTGGCGACCTTTGGTTCAGCTGCTGGAGGGAACAACTTTTTTGGTATGGCATAAATGTGAAATACAATTTTTATAGACATTACGTTTATGAGATTTGTTAATTGCTGTGCCGCTAGCCATCCTCAATAGTAAGCATGTACATTCTTATGTGGTCTGATGTGTGTCAATGAATGTTGATATCAACATGCTTATTAAGCACAAGTTTTGCCTAAAAAATTATAAGATGTGAAATATTAATCCTATTTCAAAGTGGTGGGTGCCCGTGGTTTACTTTTAACTCTTGCCTTGTGGTTTCATTGTTGGTTATCTCCTTTTCCATGATTGCACAATGCAAGAACTCTGAATCATTCTCTTGAATCTAATGTGCTTGTTCATCATGGAAATTGTTGAGGCAGGAGTGAGGTTGTGGGTTTGATTCTTTTTGGGTAAAGCTAGAAAAAGAAAGGAAATCTTATTGCAAGTTTCGAGCCTTTAAGTCAATGGTGCATGTCCATCAATCCAATCGAACTTTAAGTAATGTGATTGACTTGTTCTGCATGTAAAATTGATTCTTATATATGCTAACAATTCTTGAAATTCATTTGTGCACCTTTGGATGTCATCTCAGGGATATATGGCCTGAAGTCAGATTTTTATGATATCACAAAGCGTGTAGATGACTGGTCACTGAAAGACCTCCTTGATGGCACTTATGAGTGTCCTAGTTTAGGCAAAGACAAAGGGGAAAAAACAGCAAATTCAAATGAAAATTTTATAAATTCAGTTAGAAAGGCTTGCACTATGCTTCCACTTGCAAAGCCTGCTCGGTCCCAAAACTTTGCTGAGATGGATAGCAGCACCAACAAGAAATTGCCCCTATGTCCGCCAAGCTCCATATCTTTATCGTCAACTGGTGATAATGGTGAGAAAGGGGGTTGCACAACAAATTTGTCTTCATGTGATAAGGTTAGTCATAAAAAATTATTTAGGATCCTTGATGTAGTGTCAGTTTATTTCTGGCTCTACTGGTAATATTAGAAAGTTAATGTTTCTTTTGGGAAAGCATTATAGAATCTTCTTCTTTCTCTCCTCTTTGTGATTTTACCACAGATGAGATTCTTCATTATTTTGTTTTTTAATGTTTGCAAATTGATCTGACTTGGCCAGTTGCAAGAAATTCAGAAACTGATTTTAGACAAATGATTAATCATCCAGGAATCTTGTAGCAAGCCTGATCTGCTTGATTTTTCATTATATCAACCTAAAGATATTTTGAGAAGGTTAGCACTTCCTCCGGCTAAGGATTTGGATGCCTTGCTTCTGGATGCAGCCAAACCTTCTGTACCTTCAAGGACTAATTCCGATATACGGTCAGGCAAGCAAGTTCATCGTCGAGCTAGCTTGCCCCCATTTCCCTGGTCACATACGTTTAGTGGGCACTGTAAAACCAATTCTGATGCAGTTAAGCTTTTAACAAGTAGGAGTACATGTCATGGTCGATGGGCAAGAATAGGTACCAAGATGACCTCTCATGGGGCTTCAACTGGTTGCTTTACCAACCTGGAGTCTCTCACTTTTGATCAGAGTCTGGTTCCCATATCCACATCTATTAGCCATCCTTGGTGTGACTGGGAGTCATCATCTCTTGCAACATGCTCTAAAGCTTCTGTTAATCTAGGTAAGAATTTCTTGAAGGCTAGTTTCAGAGTTTTCTTTCCTTTCTTTCTGCAATGAAATTTTAATTTCTGTATGTTTTGCTTTGCTTCAAATTGCAGAATCTAGAATCAACCAAGAAGATCAAGTAAAAGGTATGATTTCCCATTGCTATTTGCCTCTTTTAAGTTAGAAATACAGACAACATTGTGTAGATACATATACCTGTCCTGCAATCTCTCTCCTTTTGCAAGGGCATGCATACATCCACATGCAGGCATGAAATATTTCTTTGAAAATGAAAATTAGTACTTTTCTTGGTATATTCTATCCAGCTTTAACCTACCTAGCCTAGACTTAGATTTGTGGAATATGGTTACTATGTTTAGCTTGATCGAGGAATGTGCCATGTGTGGCGTGAAATTTGTTTCATAATTAGTAGTCATGTCTGGCGTTGTGATGGGCTGTGGTTTGCGTAAGATCTTTTTGTCTGGTCTCTTACCTGACCTTCTGATACTGATAACGTGGTATAAATTGTAGTACTCATAGAATTTGAAAGATTTAGCCTTATTCGCATTTAAAGGTAGTATCTTCATTAGTTCTTTTGTCTTTCACTTGTGATGTGCTTGTGTTTCTGACAGCTGAGCATTGTCCAAGAGTTTTAGCTGCTGCTCAAACACTATGCGGAATTGCAACTCAATTCTTGAAGATACCATCCCCAGATGGAATTATGAAGTGGCCAAAGAAGACTTCACAGAAGGCTGTGAAGGCCAGAAAGACAAAATTGTTTGAAAAACATGAAGTATTTACAACACAGATTTCGCTATTGGCATCTGAGAGTCCTGTGGGCATTGACCAGATTTCTACCTCAAAGCGGCGCAAACTCTCTATGATTGAGAATGGAAAGGATCTTAATCGTATCAATGGTATCAAAAAAGGACCAATAAATTGGTCTACTCCTAGATCAAGTAGATCATCACCTAACAAAACTGTTACAGACAAGATTGCAGGCTCAAGACACTCCACTGCCGACATCTCTCGGCCATCATGTATAATGCCATCGCCTGCAAAGATTTTGGACAAGGCTTGCAACAGACAACAGAAGCTACAAAAGATAATGGCAACAAACTGGGATAGGGGAAGGGACAGGGTAGATTGACTGTATTGATACAATTGTTGTGATCTATAAATGCCTCAGTTAGAACTGAAGGCAAAACAAGTCAGTTTGTACATATTGCGTTGTAGGTGTATTAGTGTTGTTGTAAGGTTTACACTTGGAGGTGGGAAGGGGATTTGTTGCTTTAGGAAGTGGGTAGGGATTTTTAAATGTTGTAACATTAAAGGACGGTTGTAGAATATACAGTAGGGAATTCTTTGCCTTGTATAAAGCATTTGATGAGGCAATAGAAATTTCATCAGCTCCCGCTCTCTCTGGTACTGTTTTTATTTTACAATTTGCTTAGACTGCGGATACCGGATGTTCTTGCGTGGAATAGACCCATACTAACCACGAGACTTCTTCCTGAAATTATATATATTTTTTTAAGAAAAACAGAGGAGAGGGACGTATTTTTCCAGATCAAATGAAGGGCAGGGTAGAAGCTCAAACTAACTTTTAGCCCACAAGGCTAGACATTGGGCCCTTAATGGTAGAAACATACCAATTACCATTACTGTACCAGCCCACTTAGCATTGGAGCTAAACAATAATCCATACAGATAACTTTTCCTTATTTTAGTTAGATCTCATCATTTTTTTTAAACATAAATATTATTGATTAAAGAAACCAAAATATTACAAGACTTGCTATAAAAGTAGACAATTACAAGGATAATACATTGAACTTAAATCTCTTTTTTATAAAAAAAAAAATAAACTAAATCTCAACTGGAGTCTAAGCCTTAAAAAGAGTCAACAGCCATTCAAACAAAGGATCCACAACTCTCTAAATAAGGGACTGGGACATACAAATTCATCATCTTAGAGTGGATCTTGAAAATATTGGCAGTGATGTAAGCATTAAAAGATAGAATTTAGTAGTAACTAAAAAATAGCAAAAATGGGGATGTAGTTCAGATGGTTGAGCGCTCGCTTAGCATGCGAGAGGTACGGGGATCGATACCCCGCATCTCGATCTTCATTTTTTTTCCACTATCTTCTCAACTCACTTTAGTCATTCCTCTTAAAAATATAAAAAGCATCTGTTTCATATTTTAAATATACTTCTGTTCATTTCGAAAAGGAGGTAGGATGACTTTTTATCCATCGCCTGGCATTTGATGATTGGCTTTTCCTAAAACTATGCAGCTATGCTAACCAAATTCATAACACCGCTAATTCACTATGAACATACTATTGTCACAAAATTACAATATTGAAACTGCGAATCTTAAATCTAAGAGAACATTTGATCCAACAACAAAACCAAAGCCATAGCAAATGCAGAATCAAAACCAGGCTGCACGATCAAAACAAACACCTCAAGCCCAAACGAAACTCCTCCATTGGCCGCTTCCTTCCTCTTGATCTCTGCCACCACTTTCCTTGACTCATCAAACACTTTGCATGATCGATTAGCATATGAACCTTCAACCGTGTATGCATTTCTCTTATTACAAGCCCCATAATAAACATAAGCCAACGTATTTGAATTCGATTGTAGAATGTTCTTCATGTGCTTCTTCACACAACAAATTGGCCTCTTTGATAACTTACTTCTTCTACTAGAGTCATCTACTTCCCCTTCATAAACATGCCAACTATCTACCACTGAAAGCTTCTGTAAATCAAAATATAAACAATAAAAAAAACTGACCCACCTAACCAATATGTCGAAATAATTACTTGATATGGGTAAATGATGTTTTTACCTTACGACGTCGCATTGTGAGGACGGATTTCCCAGAGCCGTCCATAAGAATGAGCTCCTCAGGACGTCCGTTATAATTGTCAACTCGATAAACAAGATCTCCATTGGAATCAATCACTGTGAATCCATTACAGCTGATTATAAGTGACTTTCTCCAAACTGTTAGCGACGTGCACTTAGCTTCATCCGTCTTGAACTTGGGGTGATCTGGCTGTTCTTGGTGGACTGATCTTGACAAAGATTTTAGAAAAAGAAGCATTTTGATATTTCTCTTTTAGATCTTTACGAAGCTTTAGGAGGGTTAAGAGCTCAGATATTTATAGCGTCCAAGACATTTGTGTAGTAAGTATTTAAGATGACGATAAAGCCTTTTACCTAACTGGTCATGGCTGGTATCTTTCTAGAGACATTTGATGGGATTAAGACAATGATACGTTTTGATACTAAATCTTATAATTAAGTCTTAATTAACGTTGGAGTTTGTGACACGTGTGTCTTTTCATAGATGGGGTGTCTAAGATTCCAAATTTTCTCTTCTTTCGAGTGTTGAGTTGGGTGTCTTGTGTTTCATTGTTGGAAGAAAATTCATAATAATTAAGAAAGTGAACAAGAAAAGTAAAGCGACCATAAAAACTGGGATAGAGGGGTGAAATCCAAGAGAGTGTTAATGTAGTTTTTTCCGTCACAGTTTCCCATTCTCTGTGAAAAAAAACAAAATTTTGAGTTATATATAGCTTTGGATCCAAGTGCTTACTAATTCAATTATTTACATATACAAAGTGAAGACACATAAATCAAATACAATTAAGCTTAAAAAATGGCTCGAGTTGCTAATGCAATTAATCAATTAATATATATATATATATATACTGACGAAGTCCAATGAATATGTATCTTGTATTTAAATCCTAACATAAATTTTTCTATGGCTTGCAGGCCAGCCAGGTAACATTTGCTCTCGGGATTGTGATCAATATACGTGGAAACTAGTACAAACAGCTACGTTCAAAATTTCAAATACTAACAACTGAGTTTTATAGATGAATGAAATCACAGACAAAGTGAGAGGAGCCTTTTGTCATACAATATTCTACTGGCCAGCTCCCTCATATATATATCTATATCTATATCTATATATATATATATGTATGTATATATTTTTGAAGCTCTTTTTATCATACATCGACTCTCCTTAAAGTAAATTTCATTTTAAGATTAAGTAATATATCTGATAACTACATTCTAGCTAACTTATTTAGAATATGCTTCTCGGGTCAAATTGTGGGAGCTATACTGCAATCAATGCACATGACATAATTATCGGAACTTTCATAGATGTATATAATATATGAAAATGTCAAAACAATGAACTAAGAAAAAAAAGGAGTTTTAAGGGAGCAAATAAGTCATTCCATGGAAGATTACAAATAAGTTTCTGAAAATTCATCAATATTTAAGATACTTATTCTGAGCCATGAGTCTCGCAGAAAGATCTACCAGAAGATTCTAGATTTTCAAAGTAGAGGAAAATGTAAATGTGGTTCAGCACAATTTTTTTTTTTTGGGTTCTAATTAGTTATAGCTTCAATCAGAATTAATTGTTAGTGTGTCATCATCTGCAGCCAGAAGGATTCTTAATTACGCATATTATTTTCAAACACGTTTCTCTTTTAAAGAGATTATAAAGTCCAAAATAGCTAGCGATCGAGTTGATAACAATGTTAGCAGAGATGAAGTCCACGATTGACATTGGAGGGCAAGAAATTGTTTCTTCTTTGAACCAATAATGGCCATTTGAAATTCTGTGTCAGTTGTTGAACCAACTTAATTGTTTTACCATTAAACTACCGTTTGAATGTTACGTCTCAACTCTTTTTTCATCATTTGATGAGCTAAATTTAACCAAGAGTGTACTAATCACGATGAGGTTATCAAGATCTTAATAAATTAAGATAAAAAACATCAAAGAAACTATTTCATACCTACGCCTGGTGTAATCAAAATCTTCACAGTAAAAAAGAGATCCACTGCATGTTAATTTGACAGCCACAAGGCTAACAAAACATGCAAAATTAATTATATTTTACACAAAATAAATGCCATTAAAGAAATTGTTTACGTATTCTTTAGACAATTATTGATCGATCGTGTGTCATCTTACTACTGGCTATTAAAAGATCACTTAATTGAAAGTGATCTTGCTGCTGTGAGCCGCCGACCAAAAGACTATTTATGCATCATCACTTTTCTTCTTCTGGGTTCCTTTCAATGGAACAGTCAATCCAAAATCTACCATAAAAAAGAAACCCCATATCACTAAATGTCCAGACAAATTGGGTGATTATGCATAACCAATCAGAATTTCACACGCTGAATGCTCATGATCATATTCTAATTCTCTCTATATATTGATAATTAATCAAAGTTAAGGTGTCGGAATTTTGATAACTTCAATATAGATGCTCCCCATTTCGACTTCACGTCACTGTTGATGAAAGCAATTAAAAGATCATCGCAATCTTTTTCTCAATTAGTTAGGAGATTAATTAAGATTCTTCAAAGATCTTTACTATATTAATCAATGGAGACGTCTAAAATCAGACAAAAACTTTTCTTCTAACTAAGAGGGAACCTCTATACGGCTTGGATTTGTCTTCCTGCCTGCGGCACGCTGGTTTTTGAAATATATTTATATGAACCCTAATCGTCTTCGTCATGCATGGACACGCGGCCTTCTTTACAACCAGATTATTTCCGGTAACGTGGGTCCAGTTTTGAAATTATTCTGCCCTGCCAAATTTAGGAAGAAAAAAAAAGGAACTGCCCAGAACTAGGTGTCAACTGTCAAAACCACGTGCTCAATTGCTAGAAATTGGTGATGATGATCTGGCTTGTTGATATGCATTGCTTGTTAGTGACAGAGTGACTCAGCAAGTTCTTGGTACAATAAACTAGAATTTGATCAAGGTCTCGTGCGGTTAAATAGATCAAATTAATGCATTAAGCCCAAGTGCATATCGTTTTCACGCAAGTGATAAAAGGTTTCAATCTTTTTACATATGATAATAGATTTTTTTATTTCCATTTTATCTTCTTTTCTTATTTGTCTAAAACCAGTTTATCTTTTTTTAAGCTAATTTTAAAAATTAAATTATCTTAAAAAATATTCATTTTCCAGCCGTTTAAAACTAGTAATTTCAGTTGTTAGTAACTTGTGTTTTTCTTAAAAAAAGAAAATGAGAAAAAACATGCAAGCAACGATTTATTTTAATTATATATTAATGTCAATTAATTCAATAGGTAGAAGTAAGAAGTTTGGGGGTTCAAACTTCACTGGCATTGAAAGAAGAGAGAAAGGTATGACTTAAATTTTATATAATAAAAAAAAGTTTTAAAGAAATTATTTTAACTTATGATTATATTAAAAATAATTATTTAAATTAATTAATATTTATTTTGTATGTACGTACTTTAGAAAAAAAAAAGAGAAGAATATATTACATGTTACCTTGATAACCATTCAAGATAACATAATTTTTATAAAAAAAGAAGACTAAAAATAGAGATCAACTTTCTATAATCCAATGGTCAATAACATTTAATGAATTGATGTAACAATTTTTATCACGGTGTCATAAAATTCTTCCTGGTTAATAAGATGGGTAATCTCTTTATAATTTGTAAAGTGTTAACTCTAGAGGAAAAAAAGAGAAAATCTTCAATTAGAACTACAAATAGGTTTAGACAAGTCTCAATAATATTTTACTTATGTAATGTGTAATTTTTAAATTTGTTTTTATAGAAAAGGTCAAATTAATTACTGTTATTTATTTATACGAAGTAAAAAGTATATCATTATTAAGATCTTCAATATTTGTATTATTTTTTCAGATAGATTTTTATAGTTATTTTTGTGATTTATTATGAAGTATTTGAAATTATTGTGATAATACAGTTTATCGAAAGATGTGATATTAAATAATAAATAATACTATATTTATATAATTAAAATACAAAATTTATATTCTAATTACATGACATTCGATATATCAATTGTTAGATGATTATATTAATAAAAATTAAATATACAATAACTATTTATTTAATAAATAATATTTATTAATTAATGACACATTAATTAAAATAAAATTTTGATATCTCAATTTTATATCTCAACTCATAAATATTTACATGTGATGGTTAACGATCTAAATAATTAACGAAGTAGAATCTCCACCGTGTGAAAGTTAACGATCTCGAAAATATCTATCTTGAACTTATTGTTGAAGTAGGTTAGACTACATACGTGGTCGTTTTGCATCCTCGACTTATTTTGCAAACTGCTTTGTGGTCCCTCGACTTGGATTGTGAGATCCGTGGGCTTGGGCTTAATACCTTTAAAAACCATTGGTATGATTGAGCCACAAGGGCAAATTGCTTCAAACTTAAAAGGTACTTTTGAGATGGGCTATGTATATTTGGGCCTAATGTTGGATCATTGACACCCCTTTTTATTATGCTCTTACCCGAGTATCTTCTTGTTTGATAGTTCTTGAGACAAAATTAACTGTGCAGATTTTAATTTCTTAACTGTGTCCACCACTGGAGATTTTTGAGATGAGTAGGCTTACTTGATGTCTCTGCTTATTGACAATGTCATTGGGTTTGCTTTTTTTTTTTTTTAAAATAAAAAAATTATTTTTAAAAGAAAAATTTCTAACAAAAAGTTTTGATATGAATGAAAAAAACAATCTACAAAACACTAATCTTTATTATTTTTTTTATTCGAATTTAAATGACTACAAATACAAAACGCATTAACGATCATTCAAACTATATCCCAAAAACTTATTTATTTATAAGATAACTAAAACATAAAATGCTTCCATTCCTAACAACAGCAGTTCTACAAATACACATGTTTGTACATTTTTATCAAAATTATTAAATTTTTTAGTTAAAATTCTGTCAAAGTTAATTAAAAATAGAAATTTTTTACTCAAAACCAAACTTTAATAGTACCGCTAAGATTTAACTCACATTTAAGAGAGAAGCACTGCTGAAATTCAAACTATAAAGTTCATAGCAGCAAATCAGATTCTGGGCATTCGAATATAAAACTCACATTTAAGTATATTATTTAAAAATACCTATATCGTATAAAATTCTTCCTTGATTTTAAGAAAATAATTTTTATTGGAAGGACTTTCGAGAATAAACGTCCTATCACCGTCCATCCACTAACCAAACTTTTGTTGACTAACATGGTATCAACTTATTTCATCACTTTATTAAAATAAAACAATAATAAAAATCTTATGCATTTTACGTATGACAAACCCAAGAAACAAAAAGAGAAAATAGTTTCAAACAATTAAAAAAACTTTTTGTAAGCCAATGAAAACGTAATATATGTAACCAAAGCCATAAAACATTGTCTGCCACGACCCTTTTTATGAGGCCAAATTGTGGCCACTTGTCTTCTTATTGAGGAAATAATATTACCTGCAGCATCAACAAAATTCGGAAGTGGATTCATGATAAAAATAAAAAGTTTCTTTTTAGTGCTTAAAATAAAAGTGATTTTGGCCTTTTTAGCCTAATTCGGCGCATGTAATAATGCTTAATGCATTCCCATTTGTAGTCTTTTCCAAAACCCTCAAAAGCTTGATTTAAAAGAAAAATGCAATTTCCCCCTTTTTGTCATTTCATCTGGGCATCATTTTGATTTTATATTAGTTTTTTTTTATTTTCATGTTGTGGTATTTTACTCCTTTCACTTTTCTTCTCTTTGGGTGGAACTTGGGAGGCCATTTCTCTTTTAATGATTGGTTCTAAGCAACCTTTTTTCTTCTTTTCCTGTATTATACTGTAATATTATATATGTGTGTTTCTGTGGGTGGAAATTGGGCCATTTTTATTTTTAATCATTGATTGCTAAATGATCTAATCTTTTTAAACTCCCTCATGTGTTTACTTAATAATGCACCTGTTATTGTTTCATACTTTAATCGCCAAAAGAAGAAGAAATCTCGATTGAGCCTTCAAAATGCAATTTAAACGACACCCACCCACGCACCAATGATTTATCAGATTGTCTCTGATAAATGAATAAGCATATGACATGCATCAGAATAATTTTTAAATAGTGTTAGACGTTGTATAATTTTGTATATGCAAATTTAACATGCGATTACAGTAACATCAAACAACTATATATTATCCATTCTCACTCAATATACTTAGATTGCTATTATCTTATATTATGTGAAAAGAGTTATGGAAAATAGGAGTAGTGTTGAGCCATTTCCCATTGTGTCGAAGTCATTACTCATCAATGTGGTCTATTTCAAAAATCTCATGAAGTTTGACGATGGCTCACTGCTCCAAGTTGCTCCTTAACCTCCCACATAATCATAATTAGAATTGATCACATTGTTTGGATCAGAGTACCCAGAGAAATTTGAGATTTCACAAGGCAATGGAGAGAGCTCAGATGATGAATAAAAGTTGTAATTAGACGAGCCATTGGTGTAATCAATATTAAGTCCAGGTTCTTGATAGTTGTTGTTGTTATAGAGGTTCGAATGATGATTAGCAAATGTTGAGAACCTAGATGAATAATGGCTATCAATGTTGTTGTTGTGGTTGGAGTTTTGAGTGAAAATTGATTCAAGATTTGACTATGATTGAGAGGGGGTGATGTTGAAGGAAGAAGAGAAATTAAACTTAGAGGCATGCAAAAACAACGAAGATAGACTGGAATTATATGGAGGTTAATTTGTTATTCTTGTTAAGTCGGTAATATATAAACTCAATTAACAAGTTTAGTACTACAGGTGGCTCTAAGTAATTAATCACCTAATAATGAAATTAAAGAAACAAATTAAACTCGAGTACGAGAAATTAAAGAAGAGCAGGACAAAAAAAAAAGGTGAATAATAAATAATTTATACATATATGTCGAATAATGTTTGCGCATAAAAATAAAATAAAAATGTCAGCTGGATATCCTTGGTTGTAGAGTCTCTTATTTCAGTTGTATATCTTCACCATGGCCTTCTCCTTATTACTAATTTAATTTAGTAATTTATTAAATTATTAAATAAATTTAGAGTAAGGGGGTTAAGAAGAGAAAATTAAAATTAAAATTTAGGAAGAAAAAGTTGTGAGATGGGATGGAGAATAAAAATTTAAACCGAGAGTAAATTAATACTAAAAGAATAAAGAAAGTGTTAACGGAAATTTTTAAATAACAGAAATTAATTAAAATAATATAAAAAAAGTCATAGACAACATGAATAATTCATAAAAATCTCATCAACTAAAATGTTAATAAAGAATTAATTGAGAAAATATAAAAAAAGTTATAGACAATACGTCTAATTCATGAAAAATTCAAGAATTAAAATGTCAATTTCTTTAATTTTAAATAGTCAAATTTAAGAAGATTATATTAACATCAAACAACTATATATTATCCATTCTCATTCAATATTATTAAATTGTTATATAGGAGGAATCATCATTCTTTTCGTGAGATTAGGTTAAGGAAAAGAATTCTAATTAAATTTAAAATTTAAATTTTAATCTTTTTACGCAACGGAATAATTTAAATATCAAACAAAAATAGTAAGAATATAAAGTAGATAATCAAGAGCACAACACAATCACTTACGTGATTCGGCTAATTGTTTACATTCACGGTAAATTCAAATATCCTAACCTCTCTTATTAACTCCCTAAAGAATTTATAAGAAAAATATTCAAAAGAATCTAATGTTTAGTGTATCCTTATTTTTTCACGAACAATGAACACCTAAACAGCTATTGCACTTTAGCGCACACAAGCACTTAGTGTCTACAAAGTTCTTCCATTTCTTAAAATCTCTCTTAATGCTTGATTTCAAACTAAAAGGTTTACAAGAGTTTATATAGGGGTTATTTTGTCCCTACTAAATCTAATCTTAATTGAAATAAGAGTCCACATATTTTGAAAGTCCAAAACTCATAAATTCGGATTGAAAACAAACTTCTCCCGCTCTTTCACCGCGAAGCTGGACATGCTATTCTGGGTGCCGCAGCGCTCAGCCCTATACCGAGCTCTGCATTTTTCTCTTCTCATTTTGCATCTTTAAGTCTTATTTTACTTTCATTTTCATATCCCACACATTCTAAATTTTTTGTGACTCTCCTATTTGATATTCTTCATAATTCATGCCCAAACAAGATTGTTGAATCACCAAATCTCTAATAAACCCTTCATTGATCCAAAATCTCCAAATAAGAAGGCTTCTGGATCCGATCCACACCAATACTTTAACACTTAAAGTTGAGTCCAGTTAAATATCCATCAAGACTTAACTTTTCTTGAGCTAGTGACTTTAGTCTCCAAAAGCATTCGTGTATCTTGCATAGGGTATTGATGCATTGCACTCTTTTCCGACCTTCATTACCTCAGTGAGCACAGTTTGAATGTAGCCTAGTAGTCTACATTACCCCAATACCTCGCATTGGACCACTCATAGCCATCCCATTAAGCACATAGAGCCTCTCATTGTGCTTACTACCCTCAAAACTTATAGATCATTTTTCTACCCTCAGTTTTCCATTTTCCGCTTCAACTGAATACCCTTCCTCATCGAGCTTGCCTAAGTATGTCAAATTTCTCCTCAGATTAGGAATATGCCTTACACTATGTAAGTTCCTAATTTCTTCACTTTGCATCCTCAGCTTTATGTTACCAACTCCCATGATCTTATAAGTCATGTTATTCTCCATTAAAGCTTTACCTCTTTTGGTTTTATAGTTGATAAACAACGATCTGTTGGGACACATATAGATGCTACACTCTGAATCTATTATCAATTTTTCAGAGTACTTTTCCCTTGAGGCTACCAATATGTCTACAACTTCGGTATCTTCCTCAAGACTATCGATAGCAGTACATCCATCATTACCTTTTGATCTAGCATAATCCTTCACAAAGTGCCATTCCTTATAACAAATAAAACATTTCTTGGATCTTCTCCTTAATTGGTTACTCTTCTTCCTTTGTGCAAGCAACACTGCTCCACTCTCGGATTTAGATCTCTTTGTCAATTCTTTTGAGTTCAATGATGCCCTGACATTATTCATCGTTAAGGACTCTATACCATACAATAATGTATCCATAAATCTCTCATAGCTCTTCGGCAACGAACTTAATAGTATTATGGCATTGTCATCATCTTCAGTCTTGATGCCCAATTGCTCAAGACTTATGATAATCTTGTTGAACTCGTTAATGTGAGCTCTCAATAAAGATCCCTCATGTATAGTTAATTGATGCAGTTTCTTCTTCACAAGAAATTTATTTACAAGAGACTTCTTCATGTATAATGCCTTGAGTCTCTTCTATAGCCCCAAAACGGTTTCTTCATCACCAATTTCTCTTAATACTTCGTCACTCAACGCTAAGATTATGGTGCTGTGAGCTTTTTTTTTTCTTCTGAATCGTGTCCTAATCTTTCCCCTTAAACTTTAAGGTTGTCATCCCTTCTCTAGTTAAGGAACTAGCTGTTAAGTTGAGTATGTAATATATGAGTGTACATGTAATTTTAAAAAATTTAGTACACGCAGTGTAATAATGTTAACAAAATACACCAAATTTGACCAATTATACACATATATGATTAACAATTTTGCTAAAATAACATGTAAAGAATACTTACCTAATGAAGATAGCTTTACAAAATCTTCAAGTCCTTTAACTATTCAAGTGAAGAGCTCACATTGAAGTATATTTTTGAAGAATTCTAGTCTATAACGATTTGGTGGGATTATAGAGTTAGAATAATAACTTTGATTTAGAGTTTCCAGTAACATGTATTCAAACTCTTTGAATACAAATATTTGTTTCCAAGAAAAATAAAATATTCATGCAACTCTTACATAAAACTTGAAAATAATTTCCATAGAAAAATTATTTTGATCGACTCATGTTCAAAATCAATTTTTCTTTATCCAATTTTATTTTATACAAGTTTAGCCAATCATAAGAGAAGAAGATGAGAGATTTCTATTGTATTTCAACCCTTTGAAAGAACAAAAAACATAACTCTTTCACTCAACTCTCCATGTGTGGGCCAAATCATTCTCTACCAAAAATGATAAATTCATTCGTTCATTTTTCTTTTCCAACACCATTATCTCAATGCCCTACTACTATTATGTCATAACGGAATGAATTGATAGCCATTAAGAAGTGCTTAATTACAATTAATGGTTGGCACATCTTTTTAGTAAATTAATAATTTATTTCATTTAATGACCAACAAATATTTAAATATGTAACATTTAAATTATTTAAATATTTTAAATAGCCAACATATGGTTCATTGTCATAAATATATTTATTATAATATTATATAATAATATATAATTTAATTATTTAAAATAATTAGTTTTACCTTACTAATTTTTACTACCAATGTTAAATGGTAAATTTAAGGTAAAAGTAATTTATGGACTAAATTGTGCCACTTGTCAACATCTTATTAATTAACAATTCTTGTTAACTAATTAAGTGATGTACTTAACAATTAAGTCTTGATAAATGCACATCTGATGGATCCTGAAACAATTATTCAATTTTGCTGGAATTTATTAGATCGAATTATTTAATCTAGTCCGCTACTTTAGTATGCAACGAGTACACTTCATATTTTGAGACTCTCTAAATTCATGCCCAGTTTATTATATAGAACTCTTACATACGTCCTTGAATATGCTTTACACACATGTTACGGATATTACAAATTAGTGTGTTAGACTATGTAAGTTGAGATTATAGCATATTCGTATAATTCTTCCGTCATTTATATCCTACAAGAGCATAGATATAGATCATCATGGCCAAATCTCTAGTTGATTAATCATGAACTTATCTCCAGATTTATATTTTCATAAGCAATATCTACGAACATTTTTGAAATATATTTTCTAAGGTTTATACTTGTGGCTACAAAACTTTCTGAAATATAATTTCAGAGTATCAGGATATACAACTTACTCATATGAGTTGATGGATCCCATATCTACGCATATCAGACTCCATGAGTATCAGACCATACCAAGTGACATCTAGCGGTCAGACCATGAAAGGTTTCTGACATCTGTGAAACTAAAATATGGTGGATCACTCACAACCCACCGTGGCGCTCAGGTCAAACAACAGCAAATACTACTCAACTCGGAAGACTTTCTATTGATGGCTTTATGAGATGTCTATTGGAGGTCATCATGAGTCTGTTAAGTATCCAGTCCTCACTGAATACTTATATCTTTATACAAACTTTTCTCTAAGCTCATAGTTTGTTAAGACTAACCATCTAAATATAAATATACACTAATCTCTATTAATGGATTCCACCGATGGACCTGCATCGATGAAATTAGATTAGGAACATAATGTTTGAGAATATAATTGCATAATGATATTTTCTAACACCATCTGCAACTCTTTATAACTATGTCATTATTAATATATATGCTCATGTCTTTATCCCATTTCAGATAAGGCTCTAACTCCTTAAATTTCGCTAACTCTTACAATCAGTTAACTCTTAGAAAACTAACTTTTAGTACTTATAATTATTAGCGCTGCTAACTCTTAGCACTGATCTAAACTCTTTTAGAACAGATCTGACCTCCTTCAGATCATACAATGTCTAAAACGTAACAAGCATCTTACTATTTAATAATTAATAATTTTAATAATTTAATTAGAAATGATAATTGTATAAACACTATAATTAAAATTTTATACATAATGAGATGACGCGTAAGCATAAATTCCAACACTGACTTCCTTCAATGCTGAGTTTAGCCATTTCTTCACTAGTAGAACCCTAACATTCTTCCTCCAAAGATCGAAATTATTCATCCCGTTGAGTTTCTCTATTTCTTACTTGATCGTAGCTATGGTTTAAATACCTATAATGTGTATTATCGAATATTGCTCTGATACCAGTTTATTGGAAGGAATCGCTCTTCTCCTCTTGAGATTAGGTTAAAGCAAAGAACCCTAACCAAGTTCAAACCTTGAACCCTAACCTCTTTGCGTGGCGGAATAACATAAATATCAAGCAAAAATAACAAAAATATAAAGTAGATAATCAGGAGCATAACACAATCACTTACGTGATTCGGCCAATTGCCTGTGTCCATAGTGGATTTAAGGATTCTAGTCTCTCTTATTAACTCCCTAAAGAATTTATAAGAAAATACAAAAAAGAACACTAAAAAAGATCTAATGTTAGTGTACCCTTACTCTCCCATGAACAATGAACACCCATACAACAGTTGCACTCTAACGCATATAAAGCACTTAGTGTTTATCTAGTTCTTCTCTATCTTAGAGTCTCTCTTAATGCTTGATTTCAAACTAAAGGGTTTACAAGAGTTTATATAGATGTTATTTCGTGCCTATTAACTCTAATCCTAATTGAAATAACAGTCCATGTATTTTAAAAGTCCAAAATATCTCAAAACTAAAAAATTCGGATTGGAAACAAACTTCCCTTACTCTGGCGTTGCGGCGCTAAATTTTTGGCGTCGTGGCGCTAGACATGCTATTCTGGGCACTATGACGTCTAGCCCTGGGCACTACGACGCTCAGCCCTGTACTGAGCTCCGTGTTTTTCTCTTCTCATTTTGCGGCTTTGAGTTCTGTTTCGCTTCTTTTTTTGCGTTTCACATTTGTTAGATTTTCTCATGTATGTCTTACATGTTCTAAACTTTTTGTGGCTCTCTTTTTTAATATTCTTCACAATTCTTAATTATTGAATTATCAAAATTTTAATATACTATTGCATTATGTGAAAAGAGTTATGGAGAATAGGAGTAGTGGTACCGCAAAGAGGAATAAGAATATTACTTTCTTATCATGACCATAAAATATAGAATAAGGATATGCATTGCTTGTTAGTGACAGACTGATTCAGCAAGTTATTGGTACAATAAGCTAGAATTTGTTCAAGGTCTCGTGCTGTGAAATGATCAAACTAATGCATTGAGTCCAAGTGCATATCGTTTTCACGCAAGTGATAAAGGTTTGAATCTTTGTATATATGAAAAATAGAATTTTTATTTCCATTCCATCTTCTTTTCTTATTTGTCTAAAACCACTTTATCTTTTTTAAGCTAATTTTAGAAATTAAATTATCTTAAAAAATATTAATTTTCCAACCGTTCAAAACAAGTAATTTCAATTGTTAGTAACATGTGTTTTTCCTTAAAAATTTTAAAGAGAGAAAAATACATGCACGTAACGATTTATTTTAATTATATATATGTGTCAATAGGTAGAAGTAAGAAGTTTGGGGCTCAAACGTCGCTCACATTGAAAGAAGAGGGAAGGGTATGATTTAAATTTTATATAATAAAAAAAAGTTTTAAAGAAATTATTTTAACTTTATGATTATTTTAAAAATAATTATTTAAATTAATTAATGTTTATTTTGTATGTATGTATAACAAAAAGTTTTAAAGAAATTATTTTAACTTTATGATTATTTTAAAAATAATTAACGTTTATTTTGTTTGTATGTACTTAAAAAAAAAAAAATATATATATAACATGTTACCTTAATAACCATTCAAGATAACATAATTTTTATGAAAAAAAGAAAAATAAAACTAGAGATCAACTTTCTTTAATCCAATGGTCACAACACATAATGAATTGATGTAAAATTTTTTTATCACGGCGTCATAAAATTCTTCCTAGTTAATAAGATGGGTAATCTCTTTCTAAGTAGTAAAGTGTAACTCTTTAGAAGAAAAAAAAAGAGAGAAAATCTCAATGGAACTATAAATAGGTTTAGACAAGTCTCAATAATATTTTAATTATGTAATTTTTAAGTTTTTTTTGTTTTTTTAGAAAAGGTCAAATTAATTACTGTTATTTATTTATACGAAATAGAAAGTATATAATTATTAAGATCTTCAATATTTGTATTATTTTTTTGGATTTTTGTAGTAATTTCTGTGATTTATTATGAAGTATTCGAAATTATTGTGATAACACGGTTTATCGAAAGATGTAATATTAAATAACAAATATTGTTATGTTTGTATAGTTTTTGTTTTTTTGTTGAAAGAGTTATGTTTATGTAGTTAAAATACAAAATTTGTACTCCAATTATGATATGTCAATTGTGAAATGATTACATTAATAAAAATAAAAAATGCAACTATTAAATGTCAGCTGCATATCCTTGGTTGTCCCAGTCTCATATTTCAGCTGCATATCTTCACCGTAGCCTTCTCTATATTACTAATTTAATTTAGTAATTTATTAAATTACTAAATTAAAAAATAATTTTAGAGGGAGGGGGGCTAAGAAGAAAAAATATAAACAAAAATTTGGGAGGAAAAGTTGTGAGGTGGAATAGGGAATAAAAATTTAAATTGAGGGTAATTAATGGTAAAAGAATAGAAAAAAGTGTTTACTTAATAGAGTTTTTCGAATGACATGAATTAATCAAGATAATAAAAAAATAATTACAAATGACATGAATAATTCATGAAAATCTCATAAATTAAAATGTAAACCAATCGAGATAATATAACAAAATCATAAACAGCATGGATAATTTATAAAAAACTCAAAAATTAAAGTGTCAATTTCTCTAATTTTAAATATGCAAATTTAACACGTGATTACTTTAAAATCAAATAACTGTATATATTATCCATTCTCACTCAATATACTTAGATTGCTATTATCTTATATTATGTGAAAAGAGTTATGGAGAATAGGAGTAGTGGTATCGCAAAGAGGAATAAGAATATTACTTTCTTATCAAGACGGGTAAATGATCGATTACCTTTTGATGGACTAGAAGAGTTGGTGACTTTTATTATAGAATCTTTTTACACAGTCTTTACCTACTCTAAATGAAACAGCAAAAACGCTTTCATTAGTTGCCGTATAAGGGAATGAATCGAATTAATGCGATCATTTTACGTTGAATCATTGACGTATGAACTAAAAACCCTAGTCAAGATAAGCGATTTTGGGTTCTAAGTACAGCTAACTCACACCAACTCTCGAGGGAAAAAGATGAGCTATGACGGGTGAGACAATGACCAGTTTGTTCACATGAAGCGTCGGTAATTACTATTGAAACTTCGTCTATTTCTAAATATTTTGCTTGGTGCCCTTGCATTCTTATTTTGGAATCCTGGCAATTAGAGGTCCATTCTTTTGCTTGAATGGGCGCAATTGTTTATTTTCGGCTAAGTTGTGCGAATCACCTTGCTTTCAGGCAACAATTTTGCTGGTATTTTCCTGCAGAGACAGTCAATTTACGAAAGCAAAATAATCTTTATAGTCTAAGCCGCTAAGGACTTCAAATATGAAGAGTTTTTTCAAAATTCGATTTATTGTCTCTGACGCTGAGGACCTTTATTCTTTACGCTATTGGAGCACGGGAAAGCTATAAATGTTTATGGTTACAAACTCGTGAAAAAGAATGAAAAGTTGTTAGTGGGATTTCCTTACGTCATGGCAACGACATGGCTCATTCTTGTGCATGAAATTCGTACGTGGTGGACCTTTAATAATTTTTATCCTGGACCTCTTTTCTTTTCCCTCTCATTCCCCACTGTTTTTTTCCCCCGTGAAATTTAGTTTAATTTCTTTACAGAATATGCCAATTCCATGTGTTGCGGGAATCTATCTTTAGCAACAATTTTAATTTTACTGATTCTATTTATTAGAAATTTTACGCATCTTAATACACATTAGTTCAATATTTAATATTATAAAATTTTATACACTTTGTAAAATATTTTACTTACAAGTAAAATAAAAATTAAAAATGAATCAAATCAATCACATAATAAAAATAATAATTAATTATACAAAGTAAGATATAATAACAAATGTCTACGATCACAATGGATTATCTAATCCTCACTTCTTTTATACATAAAAAATTTTATCAAAAAAAATTCAAAAAATATAATAATAAATAAGCTTATAAAAAATTTATCTAATGCTTTTTTACATTTATATCTAGCACTTAAGCAAATCATGTCATTTTTTTACGCTTATGCTTAGTTCCAGAATTGTCACAATCCTTTATTCTCTATTTTATTGATGTATTGTTTATTTTAATATATTACAAGGGTTTATATAATATTTATAATGTTCTTAAAAATTCTATTTTTAGTTGGAATAAGAGTTTACGTGTTGTAAAAACTCAAATCTGACTTTACGATGCAATTCTACTAAAAAAGTGAGTTTTTTCAAATAGAAAAAAAGGAGTTTTCTCGAATAGGCGTGACGTCAAATAAGAGTTCGAACCAGCGCCGCGGCTTTGGACGTGTTGTCCGTGGTGCCATGGCGTTGAACTCCCAGTACTGTGGCGTCTACACTTAAACAAATTCTCCCTTGTGCTTCCACGCTTCTCATCTCCTCCGCTCTTGGTTTTGCTATATTTTTCATCTATTTATTATGTTATTGATCATGTGTTAACTTTTCATTAGTTTCTAACTCAAAATCAATATTTATCCTTAACTTTGAAGCACTAACCCAACACAGTATGATAGATCCTCGTGGGAATGGGAAGACCTTGTGTGGTGGAACGTATTAAACAAGGTGTATGAGCAAATTGAACAGGATAACAATCAACATTTTGGCAATAAGGTGTATGAGCAAATTGAACAGGATAACAATCAACATTTTGGCAATAATTGCAAAGGCGATCAAAGAACATATTTTCCACGAATATGATCAAAACATTTTCTCCGTGGACTGAGAGACCATCAAAGTTTATGCATATAAAAGATTCTTCAAAGTTTATGCAGTGGTCACGAGGAAGAAGACGGTCTTCTATTGTCCTATAGCCTTTAATAAATACTTTTGAATACAAACCGGTTTTTTTTCTGTTATCTATAAACGCGTTTCATAATCAATTTCATGATTATGTTCTTAGCATTATTCGAATTTTTTTTAAAGATTCCTTTGAAAGTAAATAAAGTGAGATTCTAGAGACATCAAATGATCCTTTGGCATATATAGTTTGTTTGATTAACTCGTTCATTTTGCCTGTTAGATCAAAAGTTTTGGCTTCTTGTTTGTTAAAATAACATTAAAAAGAGAGAGAGTAATTTACTAAAGACAGTAAAAATGCCATAGCCAAGGCTGCAAAAGAGATTACATTATTTTACATGCGCATAGAAACAAGCACAAGAGAACAAAATAGTTGAGATTGTGGAAGAAAAATTAGCCTGGTACTAATGAAAGACGATGACACGATAAGTAAGATTCTCATAAAGGAGTTGGTGGTTGATTGACTTGGGAGATTTGTGCAGGACCAACTCATATATATCTGTGGGCTATCTAGCTTCATACGTAAAGATATCTTCTAGAAGCCCACCTATTCATCGTGACCTACTTCGTCCCAACTTTTGATAATGCAAAAAATAAATATGTAAAAAATAGATATATGTATGTAGCTTAGAGGTTAATTATCTTAAAAGAATCGTATGATGCTGTCGGATTATGTCTTTGAATTGCCGAGGGAAATGAAGGATACTTGGTCGATTTATAGTAGTGGAAAATTTCTATGCACATTAGAGAGTTGGATTTTGCTATTTATTCACCAATTTTATCAACAGAATAATCAAGAGTATTGATTATATTTAAGCTGAAAGCATATGTTTATCACCATAAATCAATATGAAAGCGTTTGCCATGTCATTTCATTTTGTCCTCCAATTCATATTGGTGGGTTGCTTCAATGCTTCGCCTCTTATAGTTTCATTTTACCACACAAATATTATTCACCGTCTGTGGAAATATGTTGAAGAGTTTGTGGCTACACACTGACAATCATCATGACTAAAACATTGTTCTAGAAAAATTTGTTAGCAAAGCACAATGTAGTCCATTCCACGTCTCTTTTAGTTTCCTGGTCAACATAATTGAATGATATTATTTTCCTATAACAATTTCAAACATGTTTCTAGGGTTAAAACTTATTTTACTGGTATGCCATAGGCTTTGACTCGCCCGATAGGTCCAATTCTTTTGTGAGTTGAATCCTTTATTCTATTTTATTACCGTGTAGTCTTATCGTGTAGAATCGGGCATATTTTTAACAAAAACAAAAAGTGGGATAAAAATTCTTTAATGATCATCCACAAGAATAGACATTACGTGACTGACCGGCTGTTTTGGAACGGGAATGTGCTTGAAATTTATAGACGTAATCGAACCATTCAGTACCTGCCGTCGTAATTATAAATCGGCAGACAAAGTAACAATGTTAAGAAAAAGGGCATTTTGATATGCAATGCCATGTGTGTCACGTAAAAATCTGACGCTTGGTCACTATCCAACTCGCCCTTCGACACAAATTGTTTGGTGGAGAGAGTGGAAGATTTATTAATTTCAGCAGGTCGGTGAACTGATTAAACTTTTTGGGTGCTGTGATTTATTAAATGTGAGCTTTAAAGAAAATTATTGTTAGATTACATGATCACCTGTAGCACATGAAATCGCTCAGTCAAAATTTACCAATATGAAGCACTAATTTAATATATTAATCGATAATATTGCATGTAATTATGTAGTGGGTAAATGGGAAAAATATGTATACATAGATAATAGATTTTGCTTTAATGTGATGCACGAAAATGTTTTGTTTGTGCTTGCAGTGTCAAACAGCTGCGATAGCATTGGACTTTTAAATAATTTTGATCAGTTAGCAGCGGTTGGTGAATGATAATATGATTGATTAAGCTTAAAGATATCTTCCGGATCAAGTTATGTTCTTTGGTTGGGAAGAGTTTTTATAACTTAAGTCAGGGGAAAAAAAGAAAAGAAAAGATCTCATTATTAACCCCTTTCCGTCGGTATCGATTTCAAAATGTGACGAAAAGCCATGTTCATTAATTTGACCATATATATATAAAGTTAATAGTTCTAAATTTAATATTTACATTTTCAAGCCACGTCCTGTTAGGCTGCGTTTGTTTCAATCTATATTAACATTAAACGTGCCTTTCTTATGATTGATTTCTCTATGCATTTTAATAATTAGTAGTTGGCAAAATCATTTTCATTGGAGAACTAAGTTCTTACCCATTTGTCTTTTGTATATATGTCTCATAAAAAAATTAATTAAGTTCATTTTGACCTAATGTACATTTCTATCGAAATATATACTAGTTTTCTCAATCTATAAGCATGCAATTCGTGGTAAGATGTGCCCATTATTATTTGTTAAAGGCTTAATATATTAATTACATAGGCAAAGTCATTATCATTCTAGAACTTCGTTCTTCTGATTATTGATAGTATTATATTCAACTAAACAAGTGTTAGTTCAATGGCTTTTAGCAAACGACACAAGTTGCACATAATGAAGAATAAGGTTGAAAAGATCTATCAATTGCTTTCTTAATTCTTATTATGTCACGATCCTGCATGAGATGTCAATTGATTAGTTGTACATACATTTCAAATTCCTTATCCTTATGAATTGTTGAAGCTCTTGCTAATCCATAGACTATGAAGGTGGAAACCAAATTCCTTATGCTTGTAACAGTAGCATGTGATGCATTATGACACCCGTCTTAGTCTAAATATATACAGAATCTAGCTAATTGAAAACACAGGATGATTGATTGAAGGTATTATAATTCCCACGATTTAGCTAGAATTGGAATGATACACCAAAATGAAATATGTTTACGAGCTTAATTATATAAGGCATAAGTTAGCCCTATTAATTTCGCTTAGGCATGCCTTACATTCACTCTACCAAGACAAGTTACGTATTTTCTCAAATCGATGAAACACACTTCAATTATTTTGACGTGTTGATTAACTATATATGTCCTGCCATATTAAGGAGGATTCCATGTATCTCTTTAAGTCAAGTTATTGTTAGGGTTTAAATATTCTAAGGAAGATTTGTTATTAGGGTTTGTTGTTACAAGATCTTATAAGTAAAGAAATTATTACATGAGATCGCAATCTTCAGTTTTGTTGAAATTTTGATTTTTGTGTCTGTTCGTAAAAGCATGCTGCTGACCTAAGTTGTTGCTACCTACAAAATTTATACAATGGGTATCAATCATCTAAAGAAGTTAGTAAACTTCTAGGGCTTTACCCTGGAGTTGTGACTCAACAATTCTTCTTATGTACATCTTTTTGAATTAATTATGTTAAAAATTAGTGATTCAAAATTATATTTGAGTGTAATTTTGAGTTTGAGACCAATGAGAAGACGACACGAGATTGAGAATGCGATAGATGGACGAGATTTGAAGCGAAAGGGTGAACCGGAAGCACAGAGGGACTTGAAACGTATGACAAGCATATTTTTAGGCCTTGGGGCTGCAATGCCGGCTTGGCAATAGCTAGGCGCCACGGAACCTATGGAACCATAACGCTAGATTTCTTGTTATTAGCCATTTTTAATGTTTTCAAGTCAATTTTGAACTTCTTTCATGTGGACTCCTATTCTAATAGGATTTCTAAGATGTTTAAAGGCCTATATAAACCCTTGTAAAGACATCAGTATGACATGCTTCAGGAAAATATCAAAGAGGCATAAAAAAAAGTATCGAATAGAGATCTCAAGGAAGGCTTGAGCGCTAAATGTATAAGGGAGTGCTGTTATGGGAGCACTTGAGTACTGAGTGTGCAAGGGATTGTTGTATAAACTCTTGGAAAGTTTGTTCTATTGTGTATTTCCTTCAAATCTATTTAGTGATATTTGTGATTGTTGAGTGATTCGTTTGTAATCACTGAGTAATAAAAGAAGTTAAGATTCTATGATAAATCGTAGACGTAAGCAATTTACTTAACTACACAAATTCTTATGTGTCTTATGTATGGTTGGTTATTATCTCTATTTGCTTTATGTGATCTTTGTAATTTTTGAATACTTGTGGGTGAAGAATTTTGCTTAAAAAATGATAACAATTGATATTAGAGCTAATGTTAATCATAGGTTAATCCAACTATAGCGCCTTATAAGTATAAACTCCAAAGAATTAGAAAAAAGAATCAGATCCTAATATAATTCCTTAAGGGATAACATCTAATTAAATCCCTTTTTAATGCTTGCATCTCATAAATTCTCTCCCGGAGACTAGAGTTGATCAATGGATACTGCTCAACCCTTAGTCATTGGATTGGTTTTTATATATGGTTGACTTTATTGGCTTGCCTTGACGAACTCCTCCATTAACTAAATCCCCTCTTTAATCCCGAGGGAATAAAAATATCCCAAATAAAATAGCATAACTAAATAAAAGGAGCATTACTTCGAACTAACAAGAAATAAATCCAATTAATGCAGCGATCTTGACTGTAATGAGAAGGACTGAGAATATAAATGGTAAGAACAATTATTTAAGAGTCAAAGGGTACATCTATGAAGTATTTTTGCTGCTAGAAAAAAGTGCACTTGATAAGAAATTGCCTAGAGAGAAAGGCCATAAAGAATAAAAAGAAAAATGAAGGTGATGTTACAATAGTTTATGAGAAGGATTATGATGTTGTAAAAAATTTAGTAGCTTCTGGTGGAAAGTATGCTGATAAGTGGACTCTTAATTTCGACTGTAATTTTTATATGTATCCTGATAGATCCTTATTTATAAATTATATATCCATTCAAGGTAGTAAAGTAGTAATAGGTAAGATATAGTTTGAGAATAGATGATGGGAAAAAAGAGAGTTACTTGGTGTAAGACATATTCCTAGTGTTAAGAGGAACTTGAATACTCCTAAGTGTACTAGATCAAATAGGATATTCATTTAAGGCAGAAAAATGAACACTAAAGGTTATTAAAGGGTTTATAGTGATAATAATGAGTGAAAATCATAGCAGGTTATATGTGCTGGATGAGAATACTATGTGTAGCTCAATATGTGTTGTAAAGGAATGCATACCAAGAAGCAACATTAGAGATTAGCACTAGAGTAAAAGATGTCAAAAGAGAATGTATATTAAGGAAGCTGTTGGCATAAATAAGTTTCAGTCACTAGGGTATTATGGTTGAGGAGTCAAGAGCAACACGAGAGATTCTAACACCAAAGCTACCCAAGATGATATGCATTCAAATTTTTAGAGACCTAAATCGATGTCTTTAGTAGAGTTAAATTTGTACAAATACTTAACTAGGATCACCGATAAGTAATTAAGTGTGTGACTAGAGTTGATGAATTTTAAAAATTTTTTGTTGTTTTTTTTGAAACAATGAGTTTATTGAAAATTAGTGGTTCAAAATCGTGTTTGAATGTGATTTTTAGTTGCAAACCAATAAAGAGATAATACGAGATAGAGGATACGATGGACGGATAAGTTTTGAAGCGAAATTGAGAGTCAGAAACATGAAGAGGCTTAAAACTCACACATGCACATTTTTAAGCCTTGGGGCTGCGACCTCGAGGGAGCCAAACTTCAGTGTTCACCTAGTAGTAGCTGGCTGCTGTGACCCAGCCTTGGTGGCACCGTGGCGCTGACTTGAGGCCACTATGGCGCTGCACTATTAGGTTTTATATTTTGAGCCGCTTTTCGATATCTTTAAGCCATTTTTAAACTCATTTCATAAGTGGACTTTTATTCCAACCAATATAGGGTTTCTAAGAATATTTTTAAAACTTATACAAATTATTGTAAAGTTATTAGAATGACATGCTTTAGGATCGAAGAGGCATTAAAGAGAATGCTGATATAGAGCTTAGAGAGCGCTAAGTATGCAAGAGCATGTTGTTAAATGAGCGTTTGAATACTAAGTATACAAGAGAGTATTGTATAAACCCTTAATAGACTCGTTCTAGTGAGTATTTATTTTAATTTTTTATGTAATTTTTATGATTATTGAGTGATTTGTTAAAAATTATTAAATAATAAAAGAAATTTAAATTTTATAATTTATTAAAAATATAAATATTTATCGAATTACGTAAATTTTTATTTATTTAATATGTAGTTAGTTGTTATTCCTATTTACTTTATCTGATATTTGTAATTTTTAAATACTTGTGAGGATAGACTTACCACAAAAAATCTCAACAAATTCGAACTCGTATCAATTTGCAGCAGTCGCCGAAGTTGCTTTCGGGCCATGGCCAAAAGTGTAGCACAATTTCAGAAGCACAAAAGATGCATAGACTCTCTCTGAACTTAACTTGTAAATTGGTCTGCTTTGTCACTAAATTTCAACCTTCTTTTAACAAAAGAAATTTCTCCCGTGTCCAGCCAGTTGACCCGGGCCATTCAACTTTCAAGCCGTCTACCAAAGAGAAAATGGGAGAAAAAAAATCCCAATCATCAGGGGTCCCACCTCTCCCCTAACTCAAAACATGTATAAATACATTTACGCCCTTCTCAGTATCACAACTCCATCTCCACCCTGCACCTTCTAAAACTCTCCCTCCCCGCCCCCCCCCCCCCCCCCCCCCCCACAAAAAAAAAAAAAACCCATTTCCCCTCACCCCACAAAAACCATAACCATTTCTTAAGAATAAGAGAAAATACTTAAGAATAAATATAAGTAGAGTTTCTACGTGTCTCTTTCAATATCCTTGCTTGCTCCTGCATTGTGTTTTGGGTCCATTTTCTCTTTTTCTCACTATATGCAAAAATCCATTGTCTTTTTCCTGCTTTTCAATTTTCATCTCTCAAAAAGCTTCACCCCACAACCGCGTACGTGTCTTGTCTCTGAGATTCCCTTAACGCGTTCTTCGATTACTCCACTATAAAATCACACACACACACATACTATAAACTAAACCAAATATACAACTCAAATCATCTCCTATAGATAATATATAAGCACACACACACAAACACAAAGCAAAGTTCTATTTTCTTTCAGAGTATCTGATCACATACATATATATAATGATAGGCCCGGCAAATCACCAACGCCGGTGGGCCTCTGACACAGTTCCTGCGCAGACGTTGGCGGTGATAAGTTCAGCAGCGTCACCGGGATCAACTGAGTCGAACTCAGCAGAGGAATATGTCGAGGTTACGATTGATCTTCAAGATGACGAAACAATTGTTCTAAGAAGCGTCGAGCCAGCGTCTAAAGTGCCTAGCATCGAGGACGGAGCCGGAACTGAGACTCCGTCATCGGCGTCGAGATCGCCGACGATAAAACGAAGTTCGTCGAGTAAATTCAGACAGTTTTCTCAAGAGTTAAAAGCGGAGGCAGTGGCTAAAGCCAAGCAGTTCTCGCAGGAGTTGAGAGCCGAGCTGAGGAGGTTCTCTTGGAGCCATGGACACGCGTCGAGAGTTCTGTCGGCTTCAACTTCATCGCCGGCCCAGAACGTTGTTGGTGGTGGTGGTACTGGGCACGGATTCGACTCAGCTTTGGCGGCTCGAGCTTTGAGAAAGCAGCGAGCCCAGCTGGATCGGACTCGGTCCGGCGCGCAAAAAGCTCTTCGTGGACTGAGGTTTATTAGTAATAGTAAAACCAATGGCGTTGATGCTTGGAATGAAGTTCAAAATAATTTCGACAAGCTAGCCAAAGACGGGTTCCTCTATCGCCCCGATTTCGCTCAATGCATAGGTTTGTGTTATCATCATTTTTATTAACGTTTTCAAATTTTTTTACGTTGCTTCTATTCATTAGCTTAACATTTTTTCTTACAGGAATGAGAGATTCTAAAGAATTTGCATTGGAGCTTTTTGATGCATTGAGCAGAAGAAGGAGATTGAAAGTTGACAAGATTAGCAGAGATGAGCTTTACGAGTACTGGTCTCAGATTACCGATCAAAGCTTTGATTCTCGGCTTCAGATCTTCTTCGACATGTACACTTTTCTAAAACTTTTAAATTATAATTATATATTAATCCACTGTGAAATAAAAAGCAGAATCTTACGTTCTTTTAATATAACGTTACTTACAGGGTGGACAAGAATGAAGATGGAAGAATTACTGAGAGGGAAGTGAAAGAGGTAAATTAAATTCTGTTTTTAATTAATAATAAATATCATTTTCTAAATTTGTTAAAGTATCTTAATCAACTGTATTAAACTAATAAGTAATATCCGTGCATGAATTAGCCAACACTTTACCATTTTCGTGCTTAGATTAAAAAAACAATTGCGCCGACCTTTTACAGGATTAATTAAACTAAAAGTGACTCAATCGATTAATAAGCTAACTTGGTATTATAGCTTACATTAACAGGGTGTCATTTTTGGTTTTAATAATCAACGTTAGGCGGGGATTTGGTGACCTTAAATTTCAATTAAAACTATCTACCAACTCCAATATTATTAAAAAATAAACCCCCAGTTTCCCCCCAAAAAAAATTTGCTTGAGTTTACTTGGCCTTTGACGTTACCCATGTTCTCGTCAGTTTGGCATGACTATCTATAATTGGATTGATTATATTCATCAGCAGCCGCAGAGTTCAAAGTTTGGACCGATGGCAATGGCATGGGGCATCTCCTGTTATTTTGGTTTTTATCACAAGTAATTATGACATTTTTCAGTGGGGTTGGTGGGGGCTATTTGGTCCTTTTCCTTGTTACTTAATTTGATGATTTTTTTTAATAAATACTGTATTTAGTTTGTAAACTGAGAGATTTTTTTTGAATTTTTTTTTGGGTGTAAATTGATTAGATTGTTATGCTAAGTGCATCTGCAAATAAGTTATCAAGATTGAAGGAGCAGGCAGAGGAATATGCGGCTCTGATAATGGAAGAGCTCGATCCTGAAAGACTTGGATACATCGAGGTGGGTCTTCTATATCTCACATACCTTTTTCTTATATATTAATAAAAATGGTACAGTGATATTTCCATTCATATGCTCTTTTTATTTAATTTAAAAAAATATTTTAACATATAAAAATAAAATGATACATGCATCTACATTATTAAAAAGGAAGCATTGATGTTAATGTACTTCTTTTTTCATGCCTCTAAGTCATATTAATTTAATATAATTCGTTTTCAAAGGGGCACTATTGGCCAGCAAATTCACATTTTATAAATTAAGAGAATTTAGTTATTTGAGTTGGACTCTTTCTTCTAAAGTTTATTTGTTAGGCTACAAGGTGACCAAATCTACTAACGACCGGGGCTAGTGTTGTTTGTTCAACTGCGCAATGAAACACTGAAACAAATATCAGTCATAAAATCAATTATCTCATCTAAACATTCTTGGTAGTTGAACTGTTTTCCATAGTTATTCTTTACTTTTCTTCTAATAATAATCATTTAAAATTAAGGATGGAATGTGACTAAATAGTCAATACCCAGTTGTAGTCAATGCGTATTTTTTTTTCTTCTATTTCTATCGAAGTTGGTAACTGTTTGAAAGTACGAATCCTTATCAAAAGCATGATTATAACACATAAATGAGATATATGTATGAATTGGTCCAGATCTACTACTGCCCTTCGTAATAAGGCCATTTGAATAACTTAGAATATTTTCATATATTCTTCGCCTAGTGGCTGGTCCTGACAAATGAAGGTGGGGTTCCCATGTGAGTCTCTATTTCTGTTAAGTCCTCCCACCTACACGCGTGAGTTGACACCATCACCCATTATTCAAAATCATCTTGTCACTTAGTCTCGCTGATAATGATGGTGATGTATCTGCAGCTATGGCAATTAGAGACGCTTTTGCTACAAAAAGACACGTATCTGAACTACAGTCAAGCGCTGAGCTACACCAGCCAGGCTTTGAGCCAAAATCTCCAAGGCTTGAGAAAGAAGAACAGGATCAAAAGAATGAGCACAGCGCTGGTTTATTATCTACAAGAGAATTGGAGGAGGCTTTGGGTCTTGTCATTATGGATTATGATTATGATTGGGTTGTTCACATGGAAGTTCTTGCAATACAAACAGAAGAACGCTTTCAAAGTGATGGGTTATTGTCTTCTCACGGCTAAAGGTGCAGCAGAGACGTTGAAATTCAACATGGCTCTCATACTTTTGCCTGTTTGTAGAAATACGATTACTTGGCTTAGGTCCACCAAGTTGGGCTTCTTTGTGCCTTTCGACGACAACATCAACTTTCATAAGGTGTGTACCTACTCTTCTTTCCTTCATTATTATTGCTTGTTTTGTAAATTTTTATCTCTGGGCCCCATGCAAAAGTCTTTTATTGAAAGTCAACATGATGGTTAATCATAGCCATCAAGAAGAAATATGATACGGTCACTTATGCACATAAACAGTGAATATTTGACATGCATTGCGTGTATGCGCAACAAATTTGACAACTTATTTTATTTTTATTTTCTAGGGGTATAAAAGGCCGAAAATAGAATAAATTAATTTTATAAAAAACATTTGTGAACTTACAAATGGAATCAATGTTTGCTGTCAATACATGGTCTAATATCAATTAAGCATCCAATTTCTCTAATTATATGGTTTGATGAACAATAGCTGAGCTAGTGGAAAGACAATAAATTCACTATTATTGTTCGAATGCTGATACCAAAAAAATGACTTAATTTCCCATGTGAAATAAGGACAATTTACACGATTTCAGTTCATTTTAGAATTACTATGCATGTTTGGAAATCGCAAATGCATGCCATCCGAATTTCAGGATAAATAATGAATGCGAACATCTAATTTTTTTTTCTCTCTCTTGATGGACATTTGCAGACAATTGCGGCAGCAATTGTAGTTGGTGTCATTCTCCATGCTGGTAACCATATTGCATGTGATTTTCCAAGGCTTGAAAAGGCGTCAGAATATAACTACGATCACTATCTAATTGATTTTGGGAAACATAAACCCACATACTGGGACCTCGTCAAAGGGCCTGAAGGTGTTACAGGAATTTTGATGGTGATCTGCATGGCGATTGCATTCACATTAGCTACTCGGTGGTTCAGAAGGAACCTCATTAAGCTGCCCAAGCCCTTTGACAGGCTCACTGGATTCAATGCTTTCTGGTATTCTCACCATTTGTTCGTCATTGTCTACATTTTGCTCATCATCCATGGCGTACTCCTTTTCATGGTTCACAGATGGTACAACAAGACGGTATAATATTGGATTCTTTTTCTAATTGTTCACAAATATCTTCAAAAGTATTACTATATTTATGGTTTTTGAGTTCCTGCTTGCAGACATGGATGTATCTAGCCGTTCCAGTTCTTTTGTACGCTGGAGAAAGGACCCTGAGATTCTTTCGTTCCGGCTTCTCCACTGTCCGGCTTCTAAAGGTGAGTTTACATATTGCCATCTCTACCACATACATTTTCCCCTATAATAATTTTTTTTTATTGCTGAGATCCATAGTTAATATTTCATCTTCTTTTTAATCTTTAATTGAAAATTATTTAGGTTGCCATATATCCTGGAAACGTTCTCACATTGCAAATGTCTAAGCCTTCACAATTTCGGTACAAGAGTGGACAATACATGTTTGTCCAGTGCCCTGCTGTGTCTCCATTCGAATGGTAAGTCTTCATTAAAATTTCTTTTCACATTATCTTTCGGAAAATTGCAATGCTTTGAGCTTTGGGCTATTGTGTTGCTAGTGGGGTATAAGGGCCCGAAGCTCTTGAAATGGTTTTGTTTTGGGGTACTTACTGCTCAATTTTGTATGACAGGCATCCGTTTTCCATCACCTCTGCTCCAGGTGATGGCTACCTTAGTGTTCACATCCGGCAATTAGGAGACTGGACGCAAGAGCTCAAAAGGGTATTCTCTGAGGCATGTGAGCCTCCGGTAGCTGGGAAAAGTGGACTTCTCAGGGCTGATGAAACAACAAAGAAGAGGTATATGTTTGGTTTCAGTTATACAATTAACTGCATCATGTTCGGTTTTTAAGATATCATTAAGTTATTCTAGTGTTTATTAAGCATAATTCTTATCTGGTAACAGTTTGCCAAAGCTCTTAATAGATGGACCATATGGTGCCCCGGCACAAGACTACCAAAATTATGATGTCCTGCTACTTGTTGGTCTTGGTATTGGAGCAACACCATTCATCAGCATTCTTAAAGATTTGCTCAATAACATTGTCAAACAGGAGGAGCAGGCGGTAAGTATCTATAGCTTCTATGCTAATTAAAAATATAACACAATCTTCTTATTGCGGAATTATCACGATCAATATAGTTTTGATAATGTTTTTAAATCAAAGCATATATCTTATTCTGACTCCTCCTTCAGGATTCTGCCTCAGACTTTAGCAGGACATCAGAACATAGTATCGGAAGCAATGATTCTACCACCCCCAACAGGGTTTCACCAAAACGAAAAAAGGCTCTAAGGACCACTAATGCGTACTTCTATTGGGTAACCAGGGAGCAAGGTTCATTTGACTGGTTCAAAGGGGTCATGAATGAAGTTGCAGAGATTGATCAGAGGGTACTATAATATTTATTGCAATCACTTTACAATTTCCGCCTAATATTTATTTGAGTCCTTTGATGTTAACTCATTATTTTGAACTCCAGGGTGTTATTGAGATGCACAATTATTTGACAAGTGTATACGAGGAAGGTGATGCTAGATCAGCTCTCATCACCATGGTCCAAGCTCTTAATCATGCCAAGAATGGAGTTGACATTGTTTCCGGCACTAGGGTAAGCAAGATCTCTAGTTGCTGTCTGTCATTTTCATCCTCTGCCTTTAGAACACATCTACCTTGCCCTTGTGGCTTGAGATTTTCCTTGAATCTCTTTCTCACAAATGTCATTCCTATGATCATGATATGTCCATTTTTTTACGGCGTTCTGAGTGCCAACATCAACACAAGTAGCAATTGTAATATGATGTTACATTTTTGTCATCCTTATAATCATGATGTTTTCTAATAGTTTTTTCCATCAGGTGCGAACCCATTTTGCGAGGCCTAACTGGAAGAAAGTTCTCACTAAATTAAGTTCCAAGCATTGTAATGCCAGGATTGGTGAGTGCATCTCTATAATCTCTTGAACAAATGATGACCTTCAATTCTGTCCAAATCTCATTATGGTTTTATTTTTGTGGACCAGGAGTTTTTTACTGTGGAGTACCAGTGTTGGCTAAAGAACTAAGCAGACTTTGCTATGAGTTCAATCAAAAAGGCTCTACCAAGTTTGAATTCCATAAAGAGCATTTCTAAGTAACTCTGTGAAGCCTGGGAGGTTTTGGTATATACACCTTCTGTTAAAACCAATCAAGCCCATCTCTAACTCGTTCCCTTACCAAGTTACCATGGCCAAATGAAAGGAAAAGGAAAAATAAATTCCTTCATAAAGCTAGAAAATAAGAAAATTTTCAATAAGCAGCTGAAGTAGATGGTTATTAGCACTGTACAGTCTTATAGAAAATGGAAAAATGAGAAAAACGAAAAAAGAAAAAGAAAAAGAAAAAGAAAAGAAGTATAGATATTATACATTACTAATAGAGATTTTGTAGACCAATCAGAATCTAAAGAAATTTTCTGGTTGGTGAGGTGGCTCAGGATATTCAAAGCTAAAGGGGTGCTCTTCACTGTCAGTATAGAAGTTACAGGTGGCAAGAGTCTCAAAAGAACTCTGTCAAGGGGCAATATATAGTGCGTTACAGCTACAATGGAGAGATTGGCCATGTTGGATTGGTGGCAAGAAGACAATTTTGAAAAGGCCTAAGAAATTCGAGGTTGATTTGTGGATTGTGGAGGTGGGATTGTGATTGTGGGATCATGGCTTTATCTCTTCAAACTTTCAGAACTTTTCTCTGGTGGGCTCAGCGAATCCTTCTAGAATGTGAGGCTTTTGATGCAAACCGTATCCTATTAGTTTACTCTAGTGTTCATATTTTCACTTATAAAATAATTTTTTTGGGTTATATATTTAGAAGTGAAACTGATGTTTACTATGGATGGAATGGTTAGTTTATGATGGAAAATTTAAGCTACCGTTCAAAAGTAAATGAGTTCCTTCTGGTATAAAAGTAGATCTCGGAATAGTCAGACCATTGTGCTTTGATATCTGTTCTCTTTTTTGACTGATCTAATGCGACTCAATGGACACAAAATTATTAGCAACTTGACACTATTTATATTAAATAAAAATTGAATAGATATTAAATATATATGAACAATATTATTTAACAATTAATTTTTTAAATTAATAACTAGCGTTTGGACTAGACAAATGGCATGCAGTCATGCACTTGAGAATTCGTAGTAATGGGCTCGTACAGTTATAAGTCTATATACTGAATCAGTTTTGCCAATCTTGGCGTTTTAGGCTTTAACAAAAGTCTTATTTGACTCAAGGTGAAGAAGAAACAACATTGAAGCCGCTACTCGATAAACTCCTGGTCTTAGTATTTCCTTCTAAATCGAAATTGGACATTAGTGGAGTATGATGGAAGTGTTTCAGTTTCTACTAAACAATTCCATGATAAAATCCTGAACCCTAGACTCAGGAGCACGACGCATTTGCCATCATTTAACACCAAGTTATTTGTCCAAGTCACGAAAAAGAATATTGGTTGGTCCCTACAGGTACAAGTTCAATGCTGAACAACAACAACAACACCAATAGCAATATGATTTATAACTCATCATCGAAGGCTGAAACATCTAAGTCACATTCTTAGTTCTCAAACTGAGATGGCACCGAGGGGATGTAGCTCAGATGGTAGAGCGCTCGCTTAGCATGCGAGAGGTACGGGGATCGATACCCTGCATCTCCAGTTTCATTTTTCTATTTATGCTACTATCACACATGGGCTGCTGGGCAATAATCAGATTTTAGTTGATACAGTGAAGTGGTTTCAGTATCAAATTATCTATCTAGCCTTGAAAATGAATCTACAAAAGAAGAGCATGTTTATTTAATCCATACATAGTAAATAACGAGCACGTGAAATTAAAAGCATATAATAATTTAAGAAGGCTATTTTTTATATATATTTTTTCATTGTTTGAAAATTTCATATAATGTGATGTAAATGTAACAAAACAATACGAGGAATATAATTAGAATGGATGAAAAAGTAACATAAAGATTAATAAATTTTTTATTAAAAATAAAAATGAAATTCTCATCATTTTTTGAGACAGAGATGTGGAATTTCTGCTTCTTTAATGAATATCTCGACACATTTTTGTAACTATTTTGATGAATATTTGGTTACTTTCTTTATCACTTTTGTTTTTTTGGTTTCTTTCTAAACATATTTACTCATTCTTGTCAATTTTTTGGCAATTGTTTTTTACCAATTGTTCGTCACCATTCTGATATCTACAGGTAGAAGTTCGATTTAGGCGACACCAACATATATGATGCGTTGGGCAGAGTTTATTCCGAAGTCTCTAAAGCTAACTTTTTTTTACCACCCCCCAGAAAAAAATAGTGATAATAAAATTTAAAAAAGAAGTGAATGTAACTGTAGAAGAGAATTATAATGCGTTGACGCCTAACTTCATTCGTCTTAGCACTGATACTGAATTGACTTCAAATGTTTTGACGTTTGCGCAGTGAGGCCAAGTTGAGAGGGAAAGTAGAATTATGCATGTGCTGAAGAACACGCACAACGTCGAGCGCACATGAAGATGAAATGCTCACCAATACAAAGACTTTCCAATATTTGAAGTGCACCGTTCAATGCATCAACGCCCATTTACATTCTGATTATGATGAGCGTTTGCTTTCTTTTTTATTGTTATTTTATTGTGGGGGGTTTGGACTTATAAGAATAGTATTTAAGATTGAGTTGTCCAATTTTATTGTTATTGTTGGAAGTTTTAAACTTATACGACTAAAGTTTACGATTGAGATGTTTAACTTAAAAGATTAGTCAAAGTAAAAAAATTAATAATTTATAAGAATAAAGTCTAAGATCAAAGTGTCTAATTTAAAAAATTAATTAATATAAAAAAATTAACTCATTCAATATTTTTTCGGTTAATGTAAGAAAATCAATCCATTTAATAATCACTCAAATAAAATTTTTGACGGTGGTGGCTCAACACCGACTCTTTCATTTAAAACAGAGTCTATCCACATTATGATTATCAAAGTCTGACTTTAAAATGAAGTTCATCCATATTCTAATTATTAAAGTTTTAACTTTAATATTATTTATTAAGAAATTTTAGGCCTATAAAAAAAAATTAAAATTTAAGCGTCCAATTCAAAAAACTATCTCAATAAATGAATGAACCATTATAATTATAAACTCAAATATCAAATATTTTTTAACTAAAACGAGAGAACTAACTAACTCAATAGTTATTAACTTTGAATCCATTGTATTTATATCGTTATACTTGCACTTCTTCTCTTTCTTTTGAGATATTACGATAGTGTTTGATTATATTTGGCCATCTAAGTTAGCTGATAATATTATTGCAATAAGGGGCAGAGAACTCGGCTTAATTAGAATCCGTCAGAGGCACCGGGAATGACACCCCGCATATTCAAATCTTTTATAAAAAAAATCCATTTTTAAAGGCTAATTACAACAAAGGCTATTTCCTTTTTCTTTTGAATTTGCATAGGCAAAGTCTATGTTCATGATGATCAGCAATTGGAGAAGTTGTTAAATTACCATTTGATTTGACATAATTGTTTGTGGAATTGCGTAGAATTAGTGGCCAAACCACTGAATTCAGGACTGTGACACAACAAACCCCATCGTGATGTTCGCATTGCGTGTTACGCTATGGCCTCCGGGGTCCATTTTGTTGTTTATGACAGGAAAAAAACAGTATATGAATGGAGAATGAAAAGGGATTCAGAAGACTTTTGAGGAATAGATGAAAATAAAGGACTGGAAACATAAGGATAAGATTGATCATCAAAATCTATATTTCTTGAAATAGAAACTATACTATCATGACTAAAACACTTATTATCTTTCATGAAATGGACATTAATATCCAACAAAAATACATTTGCTAGTATGAAATTAAATTTGTGTTAGGGAAAACAAGCACAACCATAAACACTTAAAAAGGTATAATCAAGTTTGTGTATTCAAGATTTTGGATCAGATATGCACTTTGTTCATCAATAGATTCAACAATATGTGCCAAAAATTGCAAAGAGCCTTCTTAGATCCATCCACAAAGCTTTCCAAACCATTATCATGAATCACAATAAATGTTTGAGCTATTTGGCTTGATTTGTGTGTGGTTGCGAATTTTTCCATGATCTGGCTCAAATATTAAAATTAAAAAAAAAAATCAGGTTTTAGTTGTTTAGTTACTTGATAAAATTATGAGGAAAGGGAAAGAAAATATTTGAGAGAAAAGCATATGGAAATTTTATTAGTTTTCACTGGGAATTCACCACAATGTACATGAGATCTCTTCTTATTAATAAACAATGAGAATATTCTAAAGACTGTCATACATTATAACAAACTCTTAACAACATCTTATTTGATTAAGCTCTGATCCTCTGTTGCTTAACACATATTCCCTATTTATACTCCTCATATGATATAATATAAAAGATTACTTTCTTGTTGCTATGTAAATTTTTTTTTAAAAATATTTTATACAAATAGTACATTACAAATTTCAAATTCAAATAATAAATAATCATAATAATTACCAACTACAACTAAACTATAATTGAAATAACCGACTCTTAATAATTTGAGGATTAAAAATTCTTATAATTAGAATAATTGCCTCTTAATAACTCAAAAATTGAAAATTCTTTGATTTCTATTAAAATTCTTAACTTAAGTTAATTTGAAAATTAAAAACTTCTTAAGCTTTGTCTAAATTGAAATCCCTAATGTAAATTATTTTGAGAATTGAAAATTCCTTAATTTTTATTAAAATTTAAATTCTCGTTAACCTATGTTAGAATTTCAAACTCTTAACCTTAAGTTAATTTGGATTGAATTTTTTTTTAATCTTGTTAGAATTCTAACCCCTAACATAAAGTACTGAGTGCTAAAATTTTGTCATTAGGACAAATATCTAGGTGTTTTTATTTTATTGGTAAAAATTAATTTCTGCTTTAAATAATGGTATACTTGTAATATCATAACCCAGTAAATTCCATTTCAATTCCTCTCATAGATAGAAAAGGACACAACTGTCCTTTACCTTGCGGTCGCCGCTTGTGCGAATAAAATATGTTTTGCTAGCGGTCTCGGAAAAGCTCACAGGTCACAGTGGCGGACAAACCCATCATCATGGCAAGGCCGACTGAAAATAATATTTCAATACTACACACTTGATCGTCTTCCTCTCCTCGTATATTCTACATCATAACGCAATCTTGGAGAAAAATATTATATGGCAGAAGAGAAAACGATCGTGGCACTGGCACCCGCAAGGAAATATCAACTAAGAAGCGATGAAGAAGATGCCTATTTCCCCATTAAAAGCAAAGAGAAGGGCAGTAAGTGTCTTGTTTATGTTCTGGCTGCATTTGTCACGCTGTGCACACTTCTCTTAGCTTTTTCATTAATTTGCTTGCGTCCCAATACTCCTGATGTTAAACTATCGTCTGTCACTGTAAAAAATCTCAGGCACGGCAACGCAGCATCGCCATCTTTTAATGTAACCCTAGTCACTCAATTAACCATTAAGAACAAAAATTTTGGTTACTTCGAGTTCCAGAATGCTACCGGGAGCGCTTCTTACGGTAACGTGACAGTTGGTGACATGAAGATACGTGGTGGACGTGTGGAAGTTAAAGACACCAAGGAGATGAATGTTACGGTTGAAGTCAGATCAAATGAGTATTTTGACAATAATAAGAATCTGAGCAGTGATTTAAATTCCGGGAAGTTGAAGCTGAAAAGCTATGCGAGTTTGATTGGCAGAGTGCACTTGTTTCATATTATGAAGAAAAAGAAGACCCCTGAACTCAATTGCTCCATGACTCTTGTTTTCAGAAGCCAAACAATAGAGGATTTAATTTGCAGCTAGTTTGGGTTTAAATTTTTATTTCCTTTCTTTTTCGGATTTAAGAGAAGTCCCTATTTTTTTTATAAAAAAAAATTTGTATTCAAGACTGAGAAATCGTATGTACACATGTGAGTATAATTCTCGTCGAAGCTATGATTCCAATTTCCATGTTCTTCTTTGATAAATTATGATGCTTCCTCGTATTAGCTCCATAATTTTTGTTATTCAACGAGTGTTCCCTCTCGAAATATCCAAAAGCAAAATCTCCATGGCTTAAATATCAAGCCCACAACATACTTTGTACAAATAGGCGAGCCTAAAGGCCTAGCACTAGCACTGAACCAACCTCCGGAATGGGACCAAAGGCTTAAAACTTGCTCGAACAGTCACCTTCTTAATCTGATCAGCTTAGGTCAAACTTAAGCTGTTTAAAGTCATGTAACTCGATATTCAACAATGCGCTCAAAGGATTCCAAACTGGAGCGGCACAAATATCATGAGGGGACCAACGCAGCAAGTGTACTGAGTCGCTAGCATGAAGAAATGTTGCGTAGGTCACACAAACTGAAAATGCTGAGCAACTAGCTAGAAACTTAATGAAGAAATGTAAAGTCAAAACGACTCAAATAAGGTAAGGCATTAAAAAATATAATTAGTATCACTTTTAATAAAATCGTTTGATTTTGGGAATTTATCCCCAAATTATGCCAAATAATTAGCGGATAACTTAAAATAGCTTTAATTATTCTAAATAATTCGATAAAAATAAATATTAAAATTACAAAATTTTTAAAAGCCTGATACTATATAATGGAGGAAATGACTTAAAATAAGTTTCAACTTTCTGTACTTATACTAAAACTCTTTTAATATTTATCTTCTCTTTACATTTTTAGACAAATACTTGACTTAAGTATCGAAAGATCTTTGTCGGAATCACTACCGTGTAAAATCTTAACGATAGTCTTTATTGTGTTCGCAAGTATCACAGGAGCCAAAAGCCCAAACAATCCCCACTCTTAACCTACAAAGATAAAATTTAAAGTTTTAATTCTTACTACAAATAAATTTAAAGTTCATTGACTCGAATAAGTCATTTTTTTCGATCAACATCAAGAAATATCTCTGTTCCATGAATATCAAATTACTTCTTTGTGTAACACCAACTCTAGCACATTGTTATTAATGTCTTTAAGAATATTGAATGTGTTTGCTTGGCTTATAAAATAATATTCAAATTGAATAAACTTGTCTAACGAAGTATTTTTAGTAATAATATTTAGCTCCAATTCAAAATCTAATTTCAGAATAGTTTCTCACAAAATATATTTATTAGACTTTCGCGGCTAGGCTTTCCCTATTTCTATTTTCTTCCTTTTGATAGGTAATGTGCAATGCAGTTAAGCTTTTCAATCAAGAAAATCAGTTAAGCATGCCAAAGTAATTCAGTGGGTGTGAAACTGAATCAGAGTTATAATTAATGCGTAATGCAACTAAGCTTTCAATTAATAAAATCATTTAAACTTGCTATAGTTATATGTGAAACTGAATTAGAATTATAATAGCTTATTTAGTATGAAAGTGGGATAAAATACAAAAATTATTTTTTAAAAAAAAAAAACAGCTATATCCTGGTTCCATGAATAGTTCCAGGCCCATTTATCTTCATCCCAAAATTATGTGGTTACTGAGTCCAGATTGAGTAATTTGGCTAATATTAAAATTTATCACAGTTTATTCATTTCAAGTCATCATATTCAAGTTGAAAATTATTATATGTCCACATTATTCATAAAAAATTATTTTATATTTGTAATAAAAAAAATTGTATATATAAAATTACTCGCATGATTTATAACAACTTTTTACTCAAAAAATAAAAAATCAAATCAATTATGACATTATTTATTATAAAAAAATTTGAGATTAGAAGGAATAGTTTTAATGTTCAAATTTGGTATTATATTGGGAGATTATGTTGACAAATGCCAACATAACATGCTAATCACCTCTTATGGTCTAATTATTAGTGTCAGTATTTTAATTATTGAAGTGTTGAATTTAAATCGAGTTAAAATCACTTAAATTATTTTTAAAAAGTTGTTTCATCAGTTCAATTATTAAGGTGTTAGTACGAGTCGAGTTAAAATCACTTAAATTATTTGCGAAAGTTGTTAATATTCCTCCAATTGTGAAGTGTCCAATATTTAAGAGGTTGTTCATTTTTTTTTTTCAGGATTTATTATGGGTTGTTACTGTCATTCATTTTAGGATTGTTTTGTTAGGATTGAGTCGGACTGGGGAAGGTTATTTCTTTTCCTTTAATTTTGGAGAGTCCAACTATTTAAAAAATATTTATTTTTTATTGATTGATATTATACTAATTTATTTTTCTCCGCGTATGGGATTGTCATCCTCAATGGACATTTTACAGGCTTTTGCTTGCAAATCTCTTCGGCTTTTTATTTCGATGTAGCTTCGTTTTGTCAAGTCTTTTCAAGACCCTTTTAACTTCACTTCTCTCGAGCTATTTTGGAAACCCACTACAGTTGTATGTATATCCATAACAAATCACAACCTTGACCCCAAAAAGAAAATTCACATTTCACAGCCTGGTCCTTTCTCCCGAATGCGTCGGCCCAACATTTGAGAACTGGCCCAGTTAAAATTTGTATTTGGGTGCTCAAAATTATATTGGATTTCTGTCTCTCTCTTTTTTATTTTCTTTTGAGAAGTCCAAAATTTGTATTTCGAAATTTTCTGTTCATGAAGTTCCTTTATTTTTTACAATTATTATTCAATAATTTGATATTTTGAAAGTGGACCTGGAATGGGAATAGTAATGATAATCAAAATGCATTAAAGAATTTTTTTTTTTTAATCAAAATGAAGAAAACAAATTGCTGAATTGATAAGTTATCATATATGTCAAACTATGTCACTATCTCTATTTTGAATTGACTTTTCAACGGCATAAACGTTTTAAGAGGTTCCAAATTTCTCAATCAGCAACCATCGTTTCCATTAGAAATTTCAAAACTATTGAAGAAGCCATGAATATCACTTGGAATAAAAACAGACTCTAAGACAAAATGAGAAGGAAAATATTATGTTGTCCCGTCGTGACTTGCCGTCTTCCAATTATAGTTTATAACGAAGTTGACTCTGTATCCACTCTCTTCGTCGAAGTCTTAAACATCATTCCAAGAAGCTTCTTTGAAATATTTCAAGTGCATACTCTCCGATACTTAAAAGGGAGAATTTCTGAACCACAGGCCAAAATCATACACATAGTCAAGACGTGCAATTCTTTCAAACGCGTTAAGTAGGAAGAACAATATACAAGAAGACTAACCAAATTATTCACTAGGCTATTAAACGTCAAACACCACAGACAAGAATATAAAACAAAGTACAATTTCGCCCATTTTCTCAAATATATACAACGATTAAACAAAAATTCATCATTTGCAAGCTTTGGCCATGGCCACTGAAGAGCAGGTCAAGCCCTTAACCCCTGCCGGCTACCATTTCCGCAGTGACAATGATGTCGATGAAGCCATGTCCAAGAATTTTAAGCCACGTCGAAGACGATATACATATCTCCAGTGCTGCGGCTGTCTCACTGCTCTTCTATTAGTTATTGTCGTGATAATTATAGTGATTGCGATCGTTTTTCACATCAAGAATCCAAGAATCAAGATGAACTCAGTCATGGTCCAACGGCTGGAGTTTTTAAAAAATGGCACGCTTCGTACCGATGAAAACATCACGCTTTTAGCTGATGTTGCAGTGAAAAACCCTAACGTGGCCTCCTTCAAATATACCAACACCAGGACTACTATTTACTACGGCGGCGTGGTGGTGGGCGAGGGTAGGATTCCGGCGGGGTTGGCCAGGGCGCGGCGGACGCTTCGGATGAATGTAACGGTTGATATCGATCCAAGCAAAATATTGGCTGCCCCAAGCTTGAAGAGTGATGTATTTTCCGCCAAAGCAATAGATATGAGTAGCTACACTAGAATTGACGGCCGCGTAAAAATACTAAAGATTTTCAAGAAAGATGTTGTGGTGAAGATGAATTGTACCATCACGTGCAATATTACAAGCCAGGCCATTCAAGATCACTGCAGGCAGCGTGTAAATGTTTAGCTGTAGGTCTTACATATGTTCTATGTTTGCAATTAATGGTATATTTTTACACTTTTTGCCAGTTACAGAGATTTAATACAAACGGATTGCTAATTAAACAGCCGGTTTCCAATTCATCTGTATACAGGGTTGTTCATGAGCAAATCTCCTCAATTTTATAATTAGTTTCATATACATCTTTTATTGTTGAGTTGTTGAGATATATACCATTCTCTATATGTGATCAAATTCATATGTTTCAGTCTACACGTCGTATTGGGTGATAGTTTTGTTATTTTTCTACAAAATCTTGTAAATTCTTTGAATTTAATAATCACAATACTCAAAACACAACAGGGACTTTGAATAGGTATCGTATAACATCTTCCATATCTCACGTATACGTAGTAGCTAGACCAGTTAGTCGTGCTCTATATGAATGGAAATGGTATTGACATGAGCCAATGTGCTGTAAATCTGTAATTTCCTCTACAAATCTTCTTGCTTTGAATTTTATGTTGATTGGCCTTAAATTTGAATCGAAAGCCAATAAACAAGTAATAAATTAAAAGCATATAACACAGCAATTAAGTAATTAAGAAAATTATAAAAAGAAAGTAGAATAATAATATACACAGAATTTACGTGGTTCAACAAATTACTTACGTCTAAGATGGATCAAGATCCCACTCTCTTATTATTGAATTACAAAGCACTCACAAATTATGCCTATTACAAGAAAGAACTCAAAAACTTATAAAGAACACACTTCTATCTTGTAAACTAGGAGTTTCTCTCATTAAGAATCACAAAGATTATTTTAATCATCAAAATATGTTTACAAGTCAATAAAAGACCTTTATATAGGCTTTATGATGACCTAGGTTAACCCTAAATGTGTGAGAGTCATTTTAGGAAGACCTGAAACAATTAAGAGACAAACCAAAATGGAAAACAAATTTCCCGCACCAACGTTGCAGTGCTAGCTTTCTGGTGCCGCGGTGCCCAGCCTTAGGCAGTCGCACCTTCTCCAATCACCTTCTTTCCCACCCGTCTTGTTTTCACGCTCATCTAATGCATTTGAATTGTTTCTTAAATTATATTACAATCAATTTTTTTTTACAAATCTCCTCATTGATTTAAAATCATTCACAAAGTACTCAAATCTCTCATATCCGTATCTTCGATAACTCTCACATAGTAGTGACTCCGGTTAAGTTTTTGCATAAGATGAACTTAACTGATGGCAATGGCTTAGTCAACATATCAGCAGGATTTTCAGATGATGCTTTCTTTTTAGACTAACTTTACCACTTTGGACAATCTTTCGAATATAATAGAGCCACACATCAATGTGTTTAAACATATTAAAAAACACTTGATGCTTGCTTAGGTGTATAACATTCTGGCTATTATAATACACACAAATATTCATATCTTTAGTAGTCATTACCTACGTGCATCTGCATTTCAATCACATGGTCGCTTTAATAGCCTCTCCAACAGTTATCTACTCTGCCTCTGTGGTAGATAGTGAAACTGCATATTGTAGAACTAATCTTCAACACACACTACACCCAAACACTGTGAATATATACCTGTCAACGATCTTCTTTTGTCTAAATCATTTACATAATTAGAGTCTATATATCCTCTTACCATTACACTATTATCTTTAGCCCTTTCATACATTAATCTATGATTCGATTTCCTCTTAAAATATCTTAATATCCACTTCAATGAAAACTAGTGATCCTTCATTGGATCCGTCATATATCAACTCACCACACTCATAGCCCGTGCTATATCTTGTATTGTGTAAACCATTGCATACATGATGCTCTCCATAGCACTTGCATACAATACTTTATTCATCTACAGTTTCTCCTTTTTAAATGTTGGCGATTATGTTGCTGAAATTTTGAAATACAAGGCCAAAAGAGTAAAGACAACATTTACATTGGATATACAAACCTCTCTAATATATCATTGTTGTGACAAGAAGATAACGTCATTTCTTTCTCTCACAATATCCATACCCAATATCTTATTCACTGCTCCCAAATCCTTCATCTTAAACTCGTTACTTAACTACTTCTTGAATTTCTGTATTTCTGCCATATTTCTACACATAATTAACATAACATTGATGTACATAAGTAAATACATCATCTCACTACTCAAGCTCTTAAAGTACATGCATCTGTCATACTTACTTCTACTAAATCTACAAGTCAACATAAACTCATCGAATCTCCTATACCACTGTCTAGGTGTTTTTTTAACCTATATAATAAATTTTTCATTAAATAAGCATGCTCCTCATTTTCAGGCTCTCTACAAAAACTTATGGCTGTGCCATGTAAATTATCTCTTCAAGCTCTCTATGCAAAAATTATTTCATCCATCTGCTCTAGATGTAAATTAAAGTTTGTATACATATTTAACAGAATCCTAATGATTGTGTGTTTGACGACTGGAGAAAATATCTCATGAAAATTAACTCTCTACCTCTAAGTAAAATCTTGTACAACTAGCTTAGCCTTTTATCTTGTAGGCTTTACCCTTAGTATCCATTTGTTAACCTCATACACTCATTTGCACCCTACTATTTGTTTTAGGTCTCTCCACCAACTTTCAAGTGTTATTCTTTCTTAAGAGAACTAATCTCTTCTTTCATAACTTGTTGCCATTTGTTTATATTTTCACTCTTCATAGTTTCACCATATATTTTAGACTCATCGAATTCAAGAGTATAAGCTGAGTTAAAGGCGTGAACAACAAAATTTGTTTGTCCATACTCGATAGGCGGGTTAATCATTCTCCTTAGCCTGTCTTTAGCTAACTAGTACTCTTCAAGTTCTATATCACGAGTCCTAGTCTTCCTTTTGGGTGGACTTGGTAGAGCTCGTCGGTGTTCTTGACTTATTTTCAAGGATCTTACTGTTGACGTGCTGATCTGGGGGCATATCAAATCTATACTCAAGCTCCACTTCAACTTCTATTGACTTGGGTGCTGAGTCTTCCTTGAACACAGGTTCTTCTTTCTCATCTTCTTGGAAGGCTTTCAACATTGTTGTCTCATTAAATGTCACGTCATAGCTTATGATACTTTTGAAAGTGGGTTGTGCATAGGGTGAATGTGTACATTTTTTAATATTTAATTTACACATCAGATGCATAAATACGCAATGAAAAATTTAACAAACATCTTATTAAGCTAATAAGATATTAATGAACTCACTCTTGAAGCGTGCTTTGCGCAGTTTTAGTGTAGAACTCGGTGAGATCCTTCGAATTAGAACGGTAGCTTTTTATTTCTCGATGAAATATTAGAATACTTGAAGTAACTCTTACTTTATTTCTCTCAACACTATATATAATATTTTTTTTACAATTCACTTTACTTTTTTGTTACGTACTTGTAAATAAATTGATGCCACTATTTAAAGTCTTTGCTACCTCTTTTTTGGCCAATTAAATTTCCAAAGGTTTCAAATGAATTACAAGGATAACAAGGTATAAGTTTTACTTTTGTCATGCTTGTTTGAAACATGAATCATATTTGAGCAAATGGTGGCCAAATGTAATAAAGATTAGTGGCAAAAATTTGCTTAACAAAAGGCATGTTATGTTAGAATAATAGATAAATTCACAAATGAATAACTTGGCCGAATAAAAAACAAATGAGTAGCTATGTGATGTTAAATTTACGCTAGCTCATGATTATTGATTTGCACCTTTTGCTTAACACTTTAAGCATGTAAAAAATAATTTGATTTCAAGTTATGACAAAATCATTTAAATGGGCCGAATTTGCAAGCCATTGGAAATCAATTTATTCAGTCAAAATTAATTATTAACATTTAATAATTAAATGGACAAATAAAAATATACCACGTGTTATGTCCTAATAAATTAGTGTCATAATATGTGGCTTCTAATAGAAAGGTAAAAGTGGCAAGTCCCACTTGTTGAGATATCAGGCTTAACACTTAAATCTTATGATCTCCCCAAGAGACCATGAAATAATTTTGATTTTTCTAAGAACTTCCTAGATTGAACTATTTAATCTGGTGCGCTACCCAGTGCACAACAAGTACACTTCATATAGTGAGACTTCCTATGTTCACACTTGTTTGGTTTTGCAAAACTCTTTCGTAAGTTCATAAACATTATCCCACACACACATTATGAAAAATAACAAAATAACATGTTGAACTATACAAATTGAGGTTAGTATATATTCATATAATCCCTCTATTATTTACATTATGGAAGAGTGAAGACATAGATTATCACCGTCAAGTCTTCATATGCTCAACTCTAGAAATTATCTCTAAATTCGTATTCTCATAAACAATATTTGTAAATACTTTTTCGATATTGTTTCCTACACGGTGTTGAACCATACAAGTTGAGGTTAGTATATTTTCATATAATCCTTCTGTTATTTACATTCTGGAAGAATGAAGACATAGATTATCACCGTCAAGTCTCCATATGCTCAACTCTAAAAGTTATTTCTAAATTCGTATTCTCATAAACAATATCCGTAAATACTTTTTCGATATTGTTTCCTACACGGGAAATATTTTTTTCGGGTATTGCTTATGACCATAAGACTTTCTAAAATACAATCATGGAGCATCTGGATATACTACTCACCTATATAAGTTTATGGATCTCATATCTACACATATCGAATTCTATGAGTATTGAACTATACTCAGTGACATCCAACGGTTAGACCATGAAAGATCTCTAACATGTGTGAAACTTAAGCTTGTTGGATTAGTCACAAGCCCATCGTGATGCTCAAGTCCAAGGACCACGAATACTACTCAATTAAAAAAGATTCTCTATTGACGACTTTATAAGATATCTATTGAAGGTCTTAATTGAGCCTATTCAGTACCCAAGCTTCACTGAATACCTGTATGTCTATACGAGGTTCTACTAAACTCATGATCAGTTAAGAACAACCATCTGTACCATACAGATATAGACATATATTGATCTATATAAAAAGGATTCATCAACAGACCCACATTGATGAAAAAAGATCAAGAACATAGAGTTTGAGAACATACTTGCATAATGACATTTTTTAACAATTATTGCAACTCTTTGTAACTGTGTTATTAATAGTATACCCTCAGGTCTTTGTATTATTTCAGATAAGAATCTAACTCTTTAGATCTGACTGACTCTTATAACCTGCTAACTCTTAACATTTATAACTCTCAGTGCTGCTAACTCTTAGTCCCGATCTAACTCTTTTAAACTAGATCTGAACTCTTTCAGATCATATAATGTCTAATTTTACAAGCATCTTACTATATATTTAATATTAATGATTTTATCCAAAATGTTTATTGTATAAGTATTAAATAATTAATATTTGTACAATATTGAAATGGCATGTAAGCACCAGTTCCAACAACTTTTTGATGGTGTCAACTCTCTACAGCACACTTTGTATCATTTCACACCTTTGGGATACCTTATGAATACCCCTTTGATAGCTCTATGTTTTAATTTTCTCTTCTTAACATGAACAAAGACAGGGCAACTAAAATTTCTGAAGTGGTCATACTTACTAGACTATTTCTATTAATCAAATAAGTTGCAATCACTACAGCTTCTCCTCAGAATGTCTTGGACATCTTTATATTAGTAAACATGCATTTAACCTTTTCAAGTAGAGTTTTATTCATTCTCAACTACACCATTCTGCTGCGTATTGATCTCACAGTTCTATACCTTGTAATTCCCTACTTGACACAAAACCTATTAAACTCTTTACTGCAAAATTCGAGACCAGTGTCAGTTTTTAGCCTCTTAACCTTTTGCTAATTTGATTCTCAACAAGAGCCTTTCAAGCCTTGAACATATCAAACTCTTGATCTTTGCTCTTCAAAATATAGACCCACAGCTTCCTCGAATAATTATCAATAAAGCTAAGAAAATATCTTGCCTCACCATGAGTAGCTGTCCGAGCTGATCCCAAAATATCCAAGTGTATATAGTCAAAAGCCCCTTTAGTCTAGTGCTCGCCAGTACTAAATCTCATTCTATGTGCTTTTCTAAGCATACAATGCTTACAAAACTCATGATTGAAACTTATCATCACCAAACGTCTTGACTAAATAGCTCATTCTAGTTTCTCTCACATAAGTTTGCTAGTCTAAGATTTCATAATCTGGTTTGTATATTCTCATTATCTATAAAGAATAATGAAAAACCATTTACAGCCTCTAATTTTAACATATAAGTGCCCTTATGTTTCTCACCTTTCATTACTATCATAGAACCTTTTAACACTTTTAAAACTCATCCATTAATCCTGATGAAACACCCATTTTGGTCTAAAATCCATAGTGAGATTAAGTTTCTCTTGAGGTCATGAACATACTTAACTTTTGTCAACTCTCTCACTCGCCCATCATGCAACATAAGTTTGATACTACTAATTTTTATCATCTGACAAGCAACGTAATTACCTATTAACACCTTACTATTACTAATGGGCTGAAAATTTATAAACCAAGACTTGTGTGAGCACATGTAAAAAGTATAACCAGAATTAAGAACCTATTGTTCAGTACTCTTACCATCAATAGCGACTAGAGTCTTTGTGCTATTATAGCTATTATCACAGACAAACGCAACATCCATTTTTTTTTTATCTTGTGCTTTCTTCTCTGAACAGTTCTTTTATGAAATGTCCATCTTTCTTATAGTAATAACACTTTCTAGGAGTATTGGACTTTAATCTAGAGCCTTTCTTCTTTCAATCTTTATATGAGGACTTTCTTCTTATAAATAATATTTTTGCATTTCCCTCGATCTGCTTTCTTAATAACTTTGAGTTTAATGATAATTTCATATTACTCATTGTTAAACTTTCTCCGTCGAGAGTGAACTCAGCAGGATGATTGCCTTATGTTCATCCTCTATCTTGATGTTGATAGATTCAATATCAATAATGATCTTTTATCGGTGTCCACTTTGACATGGATAGCTGATACAGCTTCTTTTTTACATGCAATCTGTTGGCCAATGACTTCCACATATAAAGAGAGTCAAGTTTCTTTCAAAGACTAATTGCTGTCGTCTCACATGCAACTTCCCTTAGTACTTCATCGCTCAATAACAAAACGATTATATGAGCTCTTTCTTGAATGTCTCTTTTTTTGTTTCAGTTTTAGATAACTCTGACGTCTTCTCTTCTTCAATAGATGGAGCTGTAGTCTCCTCTAATGTTGAGCCTACTTGTTGGCTCACCAATAACGCCTTAACATTCATTTTCAATAGATTGAAATCATTCGTCTTATTGAATTTCTCTACCTTATACTTGGGTGTGGCCATGTTTACTTAAAATCAAGCTCTGATACTAGTTTGTTTAAGTGGAAGACAATAAACATGCAATAAATCTAAAGTATATAATGCAACAACTAAGGAATTAAGAAAATTATAGAAAGAAAGTAAAAGAATAACATAAACAGAATTTATGTGGTTCGGCAAATTGTCTACGTCTACGGTGAATCAAGATCTCACTCTCTTATTATTAAATCACAAGACACTCACAAATTATGTCTATTACAAGAAGAAGAAAAAACCTCAATAACTCACAAAGAGCACATTTCTTTATTGTAAACTAGATGTTTCTCTCACTAAGAATCATAAAGATTGTTTTGATCACCAATATATATTTAAAAGCCAATAGATGACCTTTATATATGTTTTAGAATGATCTAAGTTAATCATAAATGTGTGAGAATCATTTTAGAGAGATCTAAAATAATTAGGAGACAAACCAAAATAAAAAATAAATTTCCTGCACCAGCACCGCAGCGCTAGCTTTCTGGCGTCGCGGTGCTGGCGTTAATTGCTCCCAGCGCCGCAACACTATAGGCACTGCCAATGGGTGCTGCGGTGCTGGCTTCTTGACGTCACGGTGTCCAACCCTGGAGAGTCGCACCTTCTTTCATCACCTCTTTTCACGTTCATTCTTCTTTCTTTCGTATTCAATGTATTTAACTTATTTTTTAAATTATATTACAATAAATTTTAATTAACTTTCTCACAAATGCTGCAACCTGCTTTCTTTGGTCATTCATATCAGCCCATTTAATAAGCCATTGACGATAAAGATGCTTTCAGAGCAGCGACCTTTAAAATTATGAACGAACAAAATTTGTATTGGGAAGGCTTGACTCTTCATGGTACGTGACTGCATGGAACATTTCGCTTAACAATGCTTTTAGGGCCTTATTTGGGTTCCGATTTCGAAAAGCTAGCCCAGAAAAGCCCAACATGTCGACCTGACCCATGAGAAGGAACGTGTTAAAAACATATTACGTGTATTCTTGAACGTGACTGATGCAATGTGAGAATGAGACGACAAAGCACCTGCGAAAATAGATGCATGCATGCATGAAATTATCAAAGGCAAGCTTGAGAGAAATCAACGTAATCCAAATCTACTGTATCTCCTGCAAGGTACTAGTACGTGATACTGTAACTTAATTGTAGAATGAAAAGTCAAATCAACCCCAAAGGCAGAGTCAAATCTGATAATGTTCACGTATTCGGAGTGTATGTTATTGGGGAGTTTATTTATGAGACGCCTCTTGGTGCATGCATTTTCCATTTGATATCCCGATAAACGAAAACATTCTTATTTCTCGTTCCTCTCTCATAGCATTGATACAGAAAAAATAAATCACCGATTCACCCTTACAGGTGCATGAATTATGCCAAGTTTTATTAACTCTAGCCCAAATTTGATGGCTTTTTGTCTCTTAATGCTGTCTAAATTGCCATGATGACTCGAGATTGTGTATCAAACATCCTTTTATTTTATGTCTTCCAAAAGGCAAATATAATTGTCTTGTTCATGAATTAGTCACCTTGATAGGTTTTCCATTATTTCTCCATTTTCCTGGTTCCCTGGTGCAGCAACAATTGCCAAGATAAGCTAAAACGTTACGCGTTGTATACATCACCTTTGTCACAGTCGAAATCTAATTGCAAAGATATATAATTGTTTCAGATATGATCATTTTTCCTTTAGTTCTGAACTGAGATTAGTGCTTGGAGAATTTATGTGTTTACAGTGATAACAACTTTTTATAAATGAGTAAATCAGTTTGTCCCTCAAAATTCGGATAATGTCGATAATATTCCTGTCCAAAATCTTGGTCCTACGTCATATCTCCTTGCTTACCACGTGTTAACTTGCTAATAAACTTGATGTTCGTCACCTTTTACCTTATACCATCATTTTTCTTTTCTTTTTGTAATTTGATTGTCCAAATGTCTGATCTTGATATTTAATATTGCTTCCGAACCACGTCAATAGCATTTTATTTTATTTATTATAAAAAATTGAAAAAAAAACCCTTAATTTTGTAATATTAAATAAAAATTGCCTAATAATAAAAAATAGAAGGTAAAATTTAGTGTTTACTGAGTGAAAAAATTTATTATTTTAAAACCTTATTTAATAAATTTTATTAACATTGACTTCCTCTTATGGAGAGATAACCTTCCTCGTGATTCCTTGCATGTGTGATTATGCTGGCGTTACATATAATCCAAACTGTAGAAATGTTCTTTCATTGATTGAGCTTAAAGTATATATACAAAAGTTATTAGGGTTGTAAGATATTCACTTGCTATAAATATATAATACAAAATATATTTACACTATATTTATCACACCCCCAGAGTTGAAGCGAGAGGACCTCGTACGCTGAAACTGTCCCGAAAATCATTAAAGAAGACGCGCAGAAGACATTTAGTAAAAATTTCAACTATCTGATAGCGAAACAGAACATGAAGGACTCGGACTTGTCCTTTTGCAACTTTTTCACATACAAAATGAATATTCATCTCAATATGCTTAGTGCGTTAATGTTAAACAGGATTACCTGAGAGATATATCGCACTAACATTGTCACAGTAGACTAAGGTAGTCTTGTTAATCGGACAGTGAAGCTCCAACAGAAGATTACGAATCCAACAAGACTCAGAAACAACATTAGCTACGCCTTTATATTCAGCTTCTGCACTAAAGCGTGACAAAGTGGGTTGTCGTTTTGACGACCAAGAAATGAGGTTGTCCCTAAGAAAGACACCGTAGCTTGATGTAGAGCGTCTTGAGTCTGGGCAACCACCCCAATCAGCATCAGTGTAAGAAACAAGACCAGATATGGATGGCTTATATAGGTGTAAGCCAAAAGAGAGAATACCCTAAATATATCGAACAATGCGCTTCAAAGCACGCATGTGTTCATCTCAGGGATCATGCATATGTAGACGGACTTGCTGGACGGCATAAGAAATATCTGGTCTGGTGAATGTAAGATACTGCAATGCACCTGCTAGACTGCGATACTTGGTAGGATCTTTATATGGGGACCTCGAAGTGGAGCTCAGTTTAGAGTTAGTATCAACAGGCGTAGGGGCAGGTGCACATGATGACATACCTGCTCTCTCTATAATCTCTTCAGCATACTTGCGTTATGAAAGAAACAATCCACAATCATGTCGAGTCACAGCAATACTCAGAAAATAACTGAGAGGACCCAAGTTTTTCATGGAAAATGCGAAACTGAGAAGAGACATAATATGATGTAAAGCATCAGATGAGGCAATAAGAATAATGTCATCAACATATAGTAAGATATAAGCTGTCTCATTGCCACGACGAAAAATAAAGAGAGAGTGGTCAGATTTGCTATGAGAGAAACCACTAGTCAAAACATATTCAGCAAACCTTTGATACCATGCCTGTAGAGCTTGTTTAAGGCCGTAGAGAGACTTCTTCAATAAACAAACATAATCTGGATGAGATGAGTCCTTGAATCCCATCGGCTGATGCATCTGAACCGTTTCATGGAGATTACCATGCATAAATGTTTTTTTGACATGCAACTGATGGATAGACCATGATTTAGACAAAACAATACTGAGCACAGACCGAATAGTTGCGGGTTTGACCACGGGGCTAAAAGTTTTATCATAATCCACGCCAACCTGTTGAGATGCTCCATCACCTACAAGACGGGCTTTATGCCTTTCAAAAGAACCATCAGATTTACGTTTATGACAAAAAAATTCATAAAGACCAAATAACATTAACATCAACAGGGCGGGGTACCAACTTCCACGTCTTATTTTTAATAAGAGCGTTGTACTCATCTAACATGGCCTCTTTCCAATTCAGGTCAGACAAAGTCGCCTTCGGGTTACGAAGAATAGGAGAGGGTGTAACCGAAGTGGTCAAATTGAGTTGACGTTTGGGCTTGAAGATCCCATGTTGGGCACGAGTAGCCATTTGGTGAATGGGTTGCAAGGGACGACGAGGAGAGTAGACTTGCTATACAGTTGGTGCGATGTTGGTAGGAATAGGCTGGGCTGTGCAGTCGGTTTGTGCCATGTGAGGTAAACTTGAATGAGGCGTTTGGGTCTGCCCAGTTTGGTTCTGCTATGGCCGGACAGGAGTGGCAGGAAATGGGGCCTGATGTATGAAATTTGGAGGAGAATCATAATAAAAAAAATTATAGGTAGTAGAAGTGGGTGTATGGATTGAGGAAAAAAGGAATGTTGACTCATCAAAAATGACATGCCTAGATATTATGATTTTGCCACTCGAAATGTCATAGCACTTGAAACCCCTATGATTTGTAAGATATCCTAAGAAGACACACGGTGTGGACCGAGATTGAAGCTTATTGATTTTAGTAGAAGAATGCAAAGGATAACATAAACACCCAAAAACTCGAAGATGAGAATAAGACGGATCCTTTAGATAAAGAATTTGTGTGAGTGATTTGTTTTTCAAAAGCTTGCTCGGTAAAATGTTAAGTAAGTATGTTGCCATTTGAAGAGCGTGATGCCAAAAAGAAGAGGGTATGAAGGAATGAAGGAGGGTTCGAATTAAGTTATTTATTGAAAAATTTTACGCTCTGCTTTTCCATTTTGTGGTGAAGTATGTGGACAAGAGAAGCAAAAAACCATCCCATTTTTTGCACAGAATAACTTAAACGAATCATTATCATACTCCCTTCCATTGTCACATTGAAAACATTTGATTGTTCTCTTAAATTGAGTTCGGATGTAAGCACTAAATTGCAAGAAAGTAGAGTAAACTTGGGACTTAGCACTTAATGGAAAGGTCCACAAGAAATTAGTGAAATCATCCAAAAACAAAATATAGTATTTATGACTTGCAGAACTTAAGACTGGCAAAGTCCATAAATCACTATGGCAAATATCAAACGGCAAGCAAGTATGAGAAACGGAGTCATAGAAAGGCAACTTAACATGTTTACCAAAAATACAAGATTGACAAATTAAAGAAACAGAGGTCTTATTACAATCAATAAGCTTATGATTTTTTAGAGAATTTAAGACTAGAGGTCCAAGATGACCCAAACGATCATGCCACAAAGTAAGAGATAATGCGGCGAAGGTGGAAGGCTGGTTGGCTTGATTTTTGGTGAAGTCGGTGATGAAAGTATAAAGATCGCCTGTGCTATTACATCTCATTAGATGCATTCCCGTCTGAAAGTCTTTCACAGAAAACCCAAGTGGATCAAACTCAACAGAAACATTATTATCAAGAGTAAAATGACAAATAGATACTAAGTTTTTTATGAGTGTTGGAGCATGAAGGACGTTATTTAACTGTAGAGGTGGGTGAGGGGGTGAAAATGACTTTTTTCCATAACCAAGAATTGGAATTTCATGACCACTACCAACGATTATATTACGATTAATGCTAATATTAAAATAAGGTGAGAGTGTACCTCCATTCGCGGTCATATGAGATATAGCACCGATGTCCATGTACCAGTTCTCATCCGGTTGATGAAGCATCATCGTATGCATAGCTGCTTCTATGTTAGTAGGAGTATAGGTTGATGGTGCTTGAACTGAGTAGGCTTGTAGACGCGTGTAGTAACCAGTATCCACGACTGGTAAGAATAAGTATTTATATATGTATAAATATACGTATTTTATTTGTATGTTGGTGATACTTGATTTATATATTGTTATTAGTAATGTTTGTATAGGTTAAGGTCATACTATTAGCATTGGGTTTAATTGCAAGACTTTAGATTTATTTTAGGGACCAAATTATAATACTTTAAAAGTTTTGGGGTAAATTTGTAAATACTAAAAATTAGTCACTTAGTATAAAAATACACTTTTAAAATCCTAATTCTCTCATTTTGGTCGAGCTACCTCTTTTAGAGAGAGAGAAGAGAGAAATAGAGAGGAGAGAAAGAGGAGAAGAAGAAGAAAAAGAAGAAGAAATTGGAATTTTGAATTTCAAGAGGTATATCATACGTATTTATCAATTTATTGGTATTAATTAAGTTAATTCCTTTAAGTTTTGATTTCTGAAAATATGTATAATTGAGGATTTGTTGTGTATTTCGTAAGATCTTATGAGAATTGATGATGATCTATAAGATAGTTTGATAAATCATGATGAATTGTGGAATTTCTGCTGGATAACCTCTTGATCTAGGAATTTTATAAATTATTGTGATTCGATTCTGATTTTAAATTTTGAGTATATGAAATTAGACATGTTTAGGATCATTTGAAACTTTGAATCGATTAAAAATTCTGGAAATTGAAGTTTTAGTGAATTTACCAAAATGACCTTGAAATTCTGAAAATTTCCTGTGTAAACAGTATATTACAGTGGAAAATAATTTTTGACCTATTGAATGATCTTAAAAAATTACTAATTTATGGAATATGATAATTTTATATGTCTAATGTGATATACTCAGAATTGAGAATTTAGATCAATGTGGTTGAAGTGTTATGATTTTCTAGAATGTATCAGCTCATTGCAGTATTTAATTAACAGATTTTTAAAGCTATAGAATAAAATAGTTTTAAAATACTTTTGGCAGTAATTTGAAAGTAAAATATTTATCATGAACTGAGATATGTGTTACGAGTAATTATGTGGTATTTTTATAATTTTTGAGTTATTATATGATTTTATAAAATTGGGAGATTGAATACTGTTCAGTAAGTATCTTGATCCTGTCAGGTTTGTAGTTTGGATTCGATGGTGTGTATGGAATGAATTGTGTAGGAACTTTGATATAATATTTATATATAAGAAGGATATATGAGTCAAGAATAGTATATTCTGATTTTGGAGTAATTGGACATCATTTGATGTATTAGAAAATTTTGTTAAGTGTAAGTGGTCAGAATGACAGGTTTTTGAGAAACCAAGTGTTTAGACCAATTTGATGTGATAAATGTATTATGTACAATTTTGTAAGCTATTTAAAGTATTTTGTGTGAATTTTGAGGCTTATGAAATAATTAATCTCCATTGATAGGTTAAGGAGATTTAAGCCTTGTACCTGAAAATGCTAAGAGGTACGTATACTAGACTTTTTACTGAAATCACAATAAACATAATAATTGTTTTGTATGATTTTGCAAATGGGGTTAAGAATATGTTTATGTTATGTCAAAGTTTATTTTGATATGAAATGTGAATATATGTTTATGAGTGTGAGCATTGATATTGAGCATGGACATACATGTATTTTTGAAAGTGAGCTTTCAAAATAAGATGTGTTTAATAAAGAAAGCTTTTGAAGTGTAATATGTCCATGAGAAATATTTTGTGTTTTGAGGGTACTTGAACTCGCTGTTAACTTAGTAGGCATTTTATGTGATTTGTGGAGCCTTTATGTGTGGCCTTTCCTTCGGGATTGGTATATGTTATGTGTTACGTATGTAGGGAGGATCCTATTGGTACCTAAAGGAAGAGTGAGTCATCACATTCGTGTGGTGGCGTATTGGTGCATGTGAGAGGACTCACCGATGATCAGGGTGAGGGTTTGGCTTTTGCCTTCGGGCATGAGCATTATATATGTGTAATTTAAAGGCCTCACTTATACTATTCCTCTCATACGGTATGTCACCTACGAGTGACATTTGGCTCATTATGTGATATGTGATATGTAAGTCCTACTAAGTAGTAGTTGAGTGATGGTATTCCTATTATGTGTTTTGAAAGAATGTGTAAGCGCTTACATGATATGTGATTTGATAAGATTATGATTTTGATTGATCACAGCATATCATACATATGCATTGTGTACATATATGTATTTATATTTGATATATGAAAAACTAGTATGCTTACTGAGTTTTATACTCATTATAGTTTATGGTGATTTCAGGTAAATAAGGTACATGTGTGCTTAGCGGATTTGGCAAGGCTTCTGCTGTTCCTTGGGTTCCCTAAGTTGCTAGGTTGTTGTGTGTTTCATTTGGGGACACGTGGGATAGGATATTTGGTTTGTCCCTATTGAATAAATACTTATGTATTATTTCATTGTGTGTGGCTGGATTTGATTTAAGTTTTCAAAGTGTGGTTACTAGTTGATTTCAAGTAAGAATTTGCAATGAATATATTCTGGGCTTCCGGTAATAAAGTTGCTACTGGTGACGTAGTAGAGTGTTAATCTCTGAGAAAACTCTACGTATCTCCGGTTTATTAATTGTCCCAGTCATAATTCAATTGTTATAATTCTGAAAGAAATTAAAATGAATGTTTAAATATGGTCAAAAGAAGTTTATATTTATATGTTAAGTTATGAGTTGATTTTAGTGTTGAACTTACTAGCAACTTGCTAAGGATTTCTGTGTTGAAGGAAAGTTGAAAATTTTGTGTAATATTATTTATGAGTGCACATGCAGTGAATGAATGTAAGTGATGTCGTGTGTCGGATCTTTTGGGTCTGGGGCGTGACAACGCGGGCCAAGAATCTCGGGTTGCCGAGGAGTCATTCCACGACCCCATTGCATCAGATAAGGGCAAGGAGGGACTTCCCAAGGATGCTGGCACTGTGGAGCCCATTGCCACGAACCCCACTGCAGTGGTGACTGCTGCTGCACCTGCTATCCGCCACTAGGGTTGCTGCCACCTCGCCCCTTGCCACGGCCACCACCTTTCCCTCCTTTGTGTCCATCATTTTTTTCATTTTTCTTGCCATGATTATTGCGATGACCACTGCCAGAATTCGAATTATGAGAGTTGCCAGAACCTTCGTCATGCACAGTGGATACAAGAGTGGTTCCAGCTTGAGATGCCGCCGCCTCAGTTTGTTTGATTTTGCTGGTTTCCTCTATAATAAGGCGAGAACGAGCCTCAGAAAAAAGGGGAAGAGGCTTATCCTATTGGAGATAGATGGCAACACCATCATAGTTGGAGTTGAGACCTGCGATTAGACGGAGAACCAAACGATTGTTCGAGACCGGAGCACCGACATTTACGAGTTGATTTGCAAGAGTTTTCAACTCACATCAATAAGCGTCCGCACTAGGGAAATTGTCAATGTGAACGCCATTGAATTGCTGCTCCAAATATACGGCATGGGAATTCTCGTTGTGTTGGAAAATATTTCGAAGGCTATCCCATGCCTTCATGGCCGTAGTGTCAGGTGTAGTAACCAGTATCCATAACCGGTAAGAATATGTATATTTATATATATAAATATACGTATTTTATTTGTATGTGGGTGATCCCTGATTTATATATTGTTATTAGTAGTGTTTTTATAGGTTAAGGATATACTATTAGTATTGGGTTTATTTGCAAGACTTTGGAATTATTTTATGGACCAAATTGTTATACTTTGAAAGTTTTGGGGGCAAATTCGTAAATACCAAAAATTAGCCTCTTAGTATAAAAATACACTTTTAAACCCTAATTTACCATTTTTAGGTCGAGCTACCCATTTTAAGAGAGAGAAGAGAGAAATAGAGGAGAGAGAAAGGGGAGAAGAAGAAGAAATTAGAATTTTGAATTTCAAGAGGTATATCATACGTATTTCTCAATTTATTGGTATTAATTAAGTTAATTCCTTTAAGTTTTGATTTCTGAAAATATGTATAATTGAGGATTTGTTGTGTATTTCGTAAGATCATATGAGAATTGATGATGATCTATAAGATAGTTTGATAAATCATGATGAATTATGGAATTTCTGCTGGATAACCTCTTGATCTAGGAATTTTATAAATTGTTGTGATTCGATTCTGGTTTTGAATTTTGAGTATATGAAATTAGACATGTTAAGGATCATCTGAGACTTTGAATCGATTGAAAATTCTGGAAATTGAATTTGTAGTGAATTTACCAAAATGACCCTGAAATTCTGGAAATTTCCTGTGTAAACAGTATGATACAGTGGAAAATAATTTTTGACCTGCTGAATGATCTTTAAAAATTATGAATTTGTGGAATATGATAAGTTTATATGTATAATATGATATACTCGGAATTGAGAATTTAGATCAATGTGGTTGAAGTGTTATGAATTTCTAAAGTGTATCAGCTCATTGCAATATTTGATTAACAGATTTTTAAAGTTATAGAATAAAATAGTTTTAAAATACTTTTGGCAGTGATTTGGAAGTGAAATATTTATCATGGACTGAGATATGTGTTAAGAGTAATTATGTGGTAGTATTATAATTTTTGATTTAGTATATGATTTTATAAAATTGGAAGATTGAATACTGTTCAGTAAGTATCTTGATCTTGTCAGGTTTGTAGTTTGGATTCGATGGTGTGTATGGAATGGATTGTGTAGGAAATTTGATATAATATTCATATATAAGAAGGATATATGAGTCAAGAATGGTATATTCTGATTTTGGAGTAATTGGATATCATTTGATGTATTAGAAATTTTTGTTAAGTGTAAGTGGTCAGAATGACAGGTTTTGAGAAACCAAATATTTAGACCAATTTGATGTGATAAATGCATTGTGTATAATTTTGTAAGCTATTTAAAGTATTTTGTGTGAATTGTGAGGCTTATGAAAGGATTAATCTTCATTGATAGGTTAAGGAGATTTAAGCCTTGTAGCTAAAAATGTTAAGAGGTAAGTATACTAGACTTTTTACTGAAATCACAATAAACATAGTAATTATTTTGTATGATTTTGCAAATGGGGTTAAGAATATGTTTATGTTATGTCAAAGTATATTTTGATATGAAATGTGAATATATGTTTCTGAATGTGAGCATTGACATTGAGCATGGACATACATGTGTTTTTGTAAGTGAGCTTTCAAAATAAGATGTGTTTAATAAAGAAAGCTTTTGAAGTGTAATTTGTCCATGAGAAATATTTTGTATTTTGAGGGTACTTGAACTCACTGTTAACTTAGTAGGCATTTTATGTGATTTGTGGAGCCTTTATGTGTGGCCTTTACTTTGGGATTGGTATATGTTATGTGTTCCGTATGTAGGGAGGATCCTATTGGTACCTAAAGGAAGAGTGAGTCATCACATTCGTGTGGTGGCGTATTGGTGCATGTGAGAGGACTCACCGATGATCAGGGTGAGGGTTTAGCTTTTACCTTCGGGCATAAGCATTATATATGTGTTATTCAAGACCTCACTTGTACTATTCCTCTCATACGGTATGTCACCTACGAGTGACATTTGGCTCATTATGTGATATGTGATATGTAAGTCCTACTAAGTAGTAGTTGAGTGATGGTATTCCTATTATGTGTTTTGAAAGAATGTGTAAGCGCTTACATGATATGTGATTTGATAAGATTATGATTTTGATTGATCACAGCATATCATACATATGCATTGTGTACATATATGTATTTGTATTTGATATATGAAAAACTAGTATGCTTACTGAGTTTTATACTTATTATAGTTTATGGTGATTTCAGGTAAATAAGGTACATGTGTGCTTAGCGGATTTGGCAAGGCTTCTGCTGTTCCTTGGGTTCCCTAAGTTGTTAGGTTGCTAAGTGTTTCATTTGGGGACACGTGGGATAAGATATTTGATTTGTCCCTATTGAATAAATACTTATATATTATTTTATTGTGTGTGGTTGGATTTAGTTTAAGTTTCACCAAGTGTAGTAACGGATTGATTTTAAGTAAGAATTTGCAATGAATATATTCTGGGCTTCCGGTAATAAAGTTGCTACTGGTGACGTAGTAGAGTGTTAATCTCTGAGAAAACTCTGCATATCTCCGGTTTACTAATTGTCCCAATCATAATTCAATTACTATAATTCTGAAAGAAATTAAAATGAATGTTTAAGTATTATTGAATGAATGTAAGTGATGTCGTGTGTCAGATCTTTTGGGTCTGGGGCGTGACATCAGGAACGATGATGGTGCCAAAAAGATCAACAGATATCGTCCCATAAATCCATTGAAGGACGGCTGCATCCAAGCGTTTCCACTCCGCCAATTCTACTGTCGTCATCTCCTTGACAGCAGTGTTTGCGGTGGTAAGAGTATAAGGAATAATGTGGTCAATCACTTGATGCACACGACGATGGAATTTGAATAATTCTGCCCAATGAGAGTACTGACCCTTTTCCATCTCTAGAACAATAGGTACAGCAAGCTTGATGTTTGTGAGAGTGAGAGCAAGGTGAATTTTGTCAGCCATGATTGAGAAGGAGAAGAAAATTGAACAAGAGATGAGAGGAGGAAGCGGCAGAACTAGGGTTAGGATTTAGGAGAATATTAGCTCTGATACCATGTAAAAAGTAAATCGTGTTCTTTCATTGATTACGCTTAGGTATATATACAAGAGTCATTAGGATTACAAGATATTGACTTGCTATAAATACATAATACAAAATATATTTACACTATATTTATCACAAACCATACATATTAATTTTATTCAACATTGTGAATGCAACATATATATATATATATATGGGCAAACAATTTTGTAGTCAATGTAAGGTCATCAATTAATTTACATTCTTGAGTTTGTTCATGGAAAAAGTTAGCCAATTATATATATTATTTATTGGACCACCCTAAATGGTTGGGTGATGAATTTACTTTAAAGATTGGGTTCAGTCTCTTCGTTTATAAAGTGAGATAAAACCCTTTCCTTATATAATGAATGCATGGTTAAGCACTCGAAATTTGGGGGAAAAAAACATGTTCAAAGTAGCTTTAGTTAAAAAAAAGAAAAAGAAAAAACAATTAAGAAACAGAGAGTACGAGAATCTGATTAGCGAGTGAGACGACAAAAGGCCTCACCATAACGTAGCAGAGCAGCGGTTTTGTTGGCCCCAAGCGCTGCCACAAGGAGACAAATTGAATCTCCGACGTTACTTCAAAATACACACACTCACAATCGGAATCGGGTCCATGTCCTGATGTCCATCTTCATCAACATCAATGGACTGAGACTCGTCCCGATTTCCAAAATGTACAAACTACATTATTGATTAGACCATTGAAAACATTACATTACATAGACCCCAAAACAATTTTCCGGAAAATATTAAGGAATAGGCATCAGATCATTATGCTTTCATTTCAACGAGAAAAGACTAAAGAGAAGGTAATTTTATTATCATTATTTTCTTTTTGGGCACGCTTGATCTGACCCATCTTCAACTTCATCTTCATCTTCATCTTCACTGGTATTTTTATCTGTTCTCTCTCTTGCTTTAACAAAAGAAATTTCCTTTTGTTTTTCTTTTTTACTGTTTTGGTCTCCACTTTCCCAACTTCGCTGACCAGTACTAAAGAGTAAAGACGCCCATTTACTCGCCAACCCATAAATAATACAAAGAACCCTCTACTACTGTACTACTCACGTTATCTTTTTGCTTTTTTTTTTCCAGTTACTCGAATTTGAATCAAGGCAAAATTATTGGCGGTGTCACGAGTTGGGCAAACTGGTTTTTGAAAGATAGTTGAGGTAGGTTGATACAAAGACCTGATTTCTGATTCTTGTTTTCACTTTCAGTGAAAGATACATGTAACATGAGCTTTATAACAGTAGTTGTAGAAACTAGACACAGATTTTTAAGCTTTCATCTACTCACCAGTCATCATCAATAAGATTTAAGACCCACACAGCTTTTCTTTCTCTTACGCTTACCCTACCTGGAACTTGTCCAAAATTAAAAATTATTTAAAAAAAAAGAAAAGAAAATAAAATACATTTACATAGAACAAGATACACTGATAATGATTTCAAAGATATTAAATATCAAATCATATATTGGGCACCAAATTTTCCCGCTTTTTTTTTTAGCTCAGGGAGATTGAGAATGAGAACCTAGGGCTCAAAGCTGCCATCTTTCCCTTCATCTGAGGAATTTCTTATTGATAAATCAATTGCTGATTTCTGATGAGACGGATCGCTAATCGACCTTGGTAACAAGGAAGACTCTGAATCTGTGAAATAAAACAACAAATTATTCAAATTTATTTCAAAAATTGAATTTAAATGATAAAATAAAATGAAGGACTGCAATGGAATTTTATTGTACCTCGAGAGGCATTGAAGGATCTCTTGCAATGCAAGATGGCGCTTTGAATCCCATCCTGTTGCTGAAGCAGAGAATCATCTCTCCTGGACACAACAGTTTGGCCAGCCGGAGCGGCAGCCACAGCCGACGAAGCCGACCGGCTTTTCCCCAAATGCTTACACACTACCTTAAGCCTTTCCGGAATATTCGCTTGCTTTTGATGGCTCTTCACCTGAGTTTCACAACCAACCTCGGCCTCAGGCGGACTCTTCTCAGCAGCCCTCAGTTTGGGCGGATTCGACTTTTGACCGGCCTTTGAGGACGTCGTTGACTGAACGGACGACTTCGTAGCCGAGCCTAAGCTCAGCTGGCCAGAGAATTTCAACTTCTCCCCGTACCGTTTCGACACGCGGATATAAAGAGGCTTAACCTTTTTCAGATACTTCTGCATGACATCTTTCGAGAATTTCAACTTCTCGTCAGAAGCCGAATCTTCAGCATTCTGTTTCTGTGACTGCGACTTTCTTGAACTACTGTTATCTCTTGTGAACAGAGACACAATAGGAACTTGCTCTACCTTGAATTTCACTGTGAAAAACTTGCTTTGCTTTTCTTTTTCCGTTTCTGGTTTCTGTTGCTGTTTGGGAGTAGCATTTTCAGGAACAACGGCGGCAGCGGTAGCCCCAACAGATCCGTCATGTGGCTCTGTTTTTTCGTTCGCATTCTGTTTCGATTTTTTGAAGCCTAGCATGGAGACTCGAAACTTGGTGGCGGATTTCAACAGAGAGACTGGAAACTGCGGCTTGGAATTCGGCTCGGCTGAGCTGAATACCAGAGAGGAAGGCTCAATAGGCACGAGCCTTCCTTTGAAGAACAAATCATCCGATGGAGAGAGCGTGAGATTCGGATCCGTACGGTCGTTGCTGCCGCTTGAATTAGACGAAATGGTGAAGTTGAACTCTCTTTCTTCCTCGTCTTCTCCTTCATCCGTACCGTCGTCGTCATCATGAGAATCAACAACGGCGTCGTTCTGATTTCCGTCTTCCCCTTCTTCATTTTTTGTTTCATCATTCTTACTATCATCTTCTTCCTCTTCATCTTGAACAGCGAACTCCAAGTCAAAAAAAGGACCATCATCTTCGTCGTCGTCGTCGTCGTCGTCAGTCTCCACTGCGTGTTGAGTGACAGCTGTCACGATGGTGGCGGCGGCGAGTAAATTAGTACCCCCACCACTACCACCATTACTACCAAAACCGCCGCCTCGCCAGTACTTGAGCAAGCTTAAAGCTTCCATGCTTGGGATAGCCAGAATAGAAGCAAGTGAGAGTGAGGGTTGGGTGAAATGCTATTCTTTTTAGAGAGGGTAAAAGGAAAAGTAAGTAAGTAGAGATGCGGGAGGAGGTCGGGCCTAGGTTAATGGAGGGTGCAGTATAGTACTACTGAAAATGGTGACAGAGTCGGCAGAGATGGGGTAAGCTTTTTCTCCTTTGAGCAGCAGAGACGAAGATAGCTAGAGAGAGAGGAAGGGGCGTTGAGGGCTCGCTTTTAATTTGTCTGGTCATGTATATACGTGTTTGCAGGTCAGTCATGTGAGTGCAGTCTGCGAGTCAGATTCTGAGACTGACGCTTGTGTTGTAATAATAATATAGAGATACGACTACTACTTCTACTACTACGTATTTCATACATACATGTATTTACACTCTTCAAGGACATATACGTGATCACGATCAGAATCAGCTGAACTTTCAATGTAAAATTATATTATGATTTACTCTCTTTTTTTTAATTTAAAAAAAAAATTATAATGCAACTAAAAGAAAGGGTTGAAGTAGGTCCTTCCTTGCATACTATAATAGTACTAATAAAAAAGAATACGGCTACTATTATCTTATATAATACTTTCACTCTTATTGTCAAAAAAAAAAAAAATTTGAATTGAAGTTTTGATATTGTATTCAAAAAATTGAAGTCCTTGTATTTTTATTTGGATAATAACTATAATAAGAGCCCTCAATAAATCTTAACTTACATGAAATAATTATTGTATAAAAATTATAATTATAATATGAAAGTGGATAGAATAATATCCTAAATTGAAAGATATCTTAAATTGATAAAAATTATATAAATATTAAATTTAATATTTCCATTTAAACTCAAAGTAGAGAAACAACTTGAGTTTATAAATTTAACTAAGAACTAACTGAAAAGAAAATAAAATATTTGACTAATAATTCTATAATGACGAGCATGAGAGAAAACTAGTATTAGAGAGAGATAATATTGTTAGAAAGTGATAATATTATCAAAAAATAATAAACACATTGAAAAAGTTAATTATTGTGAGTGTAAATACATTGTTAGAAAAATTAAAAATAACTCTTACAAATGCAAATGTGTCGATGCAAAAATTGCAACTATAAAGTGCAAAAAAAATAATAACTTTTTTTTGGTGTTACCAAGAGACCATCAGAAAATAGTAAAGAGATCAAAAGTTATCAAAAACAAAAATTTTGATGAGTTGTAATACTAAAATTTTTATAAGTGACCCTTTGTCCAATATACTAGAAATCTCCATAATTTTACTTTGAGATAAAATAACAAAATTGTCAACTCAAAAATATTTTTAAAAATTCAATACCATAGGAAAATTTTGAAATTGAACTTGGTTGCAGCACAAAAATACAAAAAAAAAGCCCTTGTAATTTATAAAAAAATAAATTTGGCCTATAATAATGTAAAATTTAATATTTAACACTAAAGTTATATAAAATTTCAAAAAGATCACAACTCTATTTTGTAAATTGTAAGAGGACCCATAGAAATTTAAAATTTTAGAATTACCTTATAGCTTTTTAGAAATTGTAAAATAACCCCAAATGTTTTGTAAATTATGGAATGACCCCAAAAGGTTTAAGGAATTGCAATCTTGTTTAGCAATTTGGCAATCTAATCTAGAAGTAACTTTAAAATATTTATAAATAGACCTTTATTAAATTTTGGTAAGTAGATCGGACAAAATAGTGAAGCAGATTGATAGATCCGATAATAAAAAATTGTATGGTGCTAGAGGTAAGGACGGTGGTGATGAGCAGTGCGTGGTGACAAATGTCAGATTGCAATAATAATAACAACAAAATTGATTTTGGATGCTAGAGAGAGAGAAAAAATTATAGATGTAATAAGAGAGAAAAAAAAAACCTAAACTCAAACAAACCTAGACTTTAAAATTAACTTGATATGTAATTAATCTTGCCTTGACAAATAATTTGGCTCTTACTAATAATCTATCTTTGATACCATATTAGATAAATTAGAGTTGAAATTTTAATATATGTTAGAGAAATTGGAGTTTATATATTTTCACTCTAAATAATAATTATAAGAGGAAGCTTTTATATAAATATTAAATTTTTGACTTATATGAAAAAAATTAATACTTACAAATTATGACTATGATATAAAAGTTGATAGAATGAAAAAAATCATAAATTAGGAGAGAAAGATTATTAGAATATTGAAAGTGAATTTAATAATTTTGATTTAACTAAAGAGAGAGTGAAAATGTAATTACGTATTATTGATTCATGGGATAGTATTTTAGTTTCTTTAGTGAGTAATTCATTCGACCAATGAAGATGAAATTGTCGGGACATTAGTGGGTGGGCAGGGGGGAAGTTTCCTGGAAGTGGAGAGAAAAGTAAAATAAAAAAATGGGGTGAAAAAGAGAACAAAAGTCTAGGTGGACTGAAAAGTGAAAACCAAAGTAGAGTTACAGCCTATGGTGAATTGGTAATTGGTTATATGCTTAAATTTGCTTTTTATATATATATAGAGTCACGGGGCGGACATGCCGGTGGCGGTGGGGGGGGACCTGTAATTGCAATTTTCCTCTTACAAAAGCTTTGACTTGCAAAAATTTTCAGTCCCAATCCAAAGTGATGATTGCTGATTGATATAAAACCAAACCCAAAATAGAAGAGAAAGGTCCACGTCCACATGTGATACTGAGAGATAAAGACCGATCACCAATTGCTCATCTTTCGTTTTTCCTGAAACTGAATTTTTTTTTTTATATGTACTTGCTACTACCGTCCATCTACCTAGGCCTCACCTCACCAGAAGGCTTCTTGATTATTTCTTATATGATAGTAACCGTCGAATGAGTAGACAAAGGCATGAACGTGTTACAATTACCTTTTTTTTTGGAAACAATATGATATATTGGATTAAATAACCATACTGGGAGCAGCCAAATCAACTGCAACACAAGAAAGCAGAGAAAGAAGAGCCGTTGCCATCTATTGTTGCTTATCTTCAATAGTTAGAGCAATTTTAGACAGACCATGGGCTACCTTGTTAGCTTCTCTGTTAATATGAGAGGAAGTAAATGCAAATGGATCCCCAGAAAAGAGATATAATTAATAACCCACTTGATAATCTTCTTCAATGGAGTTGTTTAACCTCCATTGCCCTTTTAAATACTTAGTCATTGTGGCTTCATTAAGGGTATTGAACAGTTGTTTTTAAGTGTCTAAGGATAAGTGATTGCCTTCAAATCAATTAATGTACCAGTTCCATTTGATTTGCGGGACAAGCTAATGTTAAGGTAAAGATTTGAATTATGATCCTCTTTTCAAAGTGGTATATGGTAAAGAAGATACTTAACGTGGAAAGTTCATCGAAAGAATCAAAGTTTACAGTTTGTTGATACATGATGGGATATTTAGCAACTGGGTTAATTCAATTAATGAAAGTGTGATTTGAGTAGTTGGTTTAATTTAAGACCTAGCTTATTATGATATACTACTACTGTCCTCTGGTTGGTGAAAAAGCTATTCCAATTTCAAGCTTCAACTGCCTAATTTCAATGATGTGGTGCTACAAAATCCTGCACATTTATAGAACCATATTCAGACCACCAGATGGTGCTGATTGACTTCGGAGTTTGAGGATTTTTACTCTCATCAACACTTGAACCAACCATTTCTATGTACAGTTATAACCAAAAATAAAAAAAGTATAAGAAATTATTTTTTATTTTTTTTATTAAAAGGGAGGACTGATTGGGCAGGCATTTAAAAAGTAGACAGGTTTCCACGCTATGTTTTTGCAACTTTTCTAAAGGGTTATATTCTTTTCAAAAAGGGCTTATTTTATGGATATCTTGAGATAAAATTTAATGTTAGTGTTATCCTTATATTTTAAAATTAGTTTTTAATACCTTTATTATTTGTAAGATGTCATTTAAGTGGATGAAATATATAAAAATTATATAAAATAACTAATATACTTTTATTCATATTCTTCTTAATTTTGGTACTCAATTTTTTTCTTTTTTACTTGAGTACTAAAATAAAAAATAAATTATTAATAAAATATTTATTATTTTTATTTAAAATATTTTAAAAAAAAATTAATCTTAGTAGAAGTTTATAGTGAAAATAAAATTGTATATGTGTTAAAAATTGGAAATGATAAATAGTTTGTAATTTTTTTTATTTTATTACTTCAATAAAAAAGAGAGTACTAAAATTGAAAACAAATTTAAAAAAAAATGTATGATTAAGGGTATACTAAGCATTTTACAATGATCATAGTATATTCTATTCACTTAAATAAAATCATACAAATAATAGATGATTATATTATATTCTATCCACTTAAATAAAATCATATAAATAATAGAGGTATTGAAAATTAATTATAAAATATAAAAATATAAAATTGACATTAAATCTTACCTTAAGGACATCTATAAAAATAACCCTTTCAAAAAGCAAGTCAAAGACCCTACTCCCTAGTCCTTACAATATGGGTGCTTTGTGTTGCTTTTCCCTAAACTCAAGCCAAAGTGCAAGTGCAGTTTGTGATAACCATGCAACTAAGTTTTGTAATAATATTAAAAACAACAATTCAAATTTTATTTTATATCATCTTTCTGTTTGGTATAAACATTGCCACATTTGCCTAATGGGTTTTTGAATTTTGCCCCCTAATAATAATAATATACTTTCACATTGCTACTATATGACTCCTTTGAAGTTGAAAAACACCTACCATGAAACAAGTAAACAAGCTTTCAAGTTGCAAAGTTCAATTAAACATAATAATTTTAGGTTGTTATTATTTCTAGCATTATGGGCCAATTGATAAAAAAAAAGTTACCCAATCAAATGTCATGTGTATATTATTTATGGTGTATTTTTTTTTATGAGTGCTATATAACCTTGACATCTTATCCATTAAGGGAACACTGATTGAATATTAATTTTCTATAGATTAATTTGTCTTGTTTATAGATGATAGGATACTTTAAGCTTTGAAACATGCCCCCACATTCATACATATTGACCATAAATTAAACTGAATGTTCTGAAAAGAATATTGGTTTTGTCTTTAAAAAAAAAATCCTATGAAAAATCATCATTATTGTAATCACAAGTTTGGCATTTTTGGTGTCATCTACTTTCTTTTTGAGGTTAGATGGTGGCCCATTATTTCTTTTCTTTTTCTTTGTTTTTAATCTTTTATTGTCGACAACAATAAGAGTCCCTCTTCCACTTTATGATTTCGAGCCGCAATAATTTCGAGGTCCGGCTCCTTATTAACAATTTGTTGGGTACTTTGTAGTTTATAATCACTCCTGTGCCAATGGTATTAAAATGTGGTGCCTTTTTCTTTTCTTTTTTGATTTACAATTTCTTTCTTTCTTTCTTTTTCCCAAGAATCAACAGTGGAATGGCATTATGCACCATTTATTTCTCACTTGATTTTTGCAGTTATTGATTCTTTCTTCTTTAAGATAAAAGAAACCAAAACCCTAGATTGAATGTGGCAAAACTTATTGAATCTATAATTAAGTTAATGCTCACATGCGTGCTATTTAATTTACTAGAGATTCCAAGGCTAGTTCATGTTTTAGACCTGAAACCATGTTCATCAGATTCTCAACTTGTATATACATAATCCGAATTATATGCATTTAATAATGCTTTTAACCCCACTGATAGGCATCTTCAAGAGCTTACCAAAGATTTTTCTTTTTTGATTTATTTTTTTGAATACTTTTGTGAAAAACGGAGCCAAATAAATTTTATTACTGCATTTAAGGTTGACGTATGTTATCTACTGTATATTTATTGGAATGAGATTAAACTATTTTTTTTTTTTTGTGTTTTTCAAGCACTCAGAATTATCATCTATACTTTATAGCACTTAGAGTAATGTTAAATAGTTTAAATTTTTATCTTGATCTAAAAAATAATGTGTTAAATAAATATTAAATTTAATAAATAATTTTAAAATTAATACTATTTTATCACTAAATAATCAAAATTATATCAGGAGATCATCAGAATCTCCAACTTGTATATACATAATCCAAATTATATGCATTTAATAATTCTTTAACCCCACTGACAGGCATCTTCAAGAGTTTACCAACGATTTTTCTTTTCTGATTTATTTTTTTTTGGATACTTATGTAAAAAACGGAGCCAAATAAATTTCATTACTACGTTTAAGGTTGATGTATGTTATCTATTGTATATTTATTGGAACGAGTTTAAACCATTGTTTTTTTTTTTTTGGGTGTTTTTCGAGCACTCAGAATCATCATCTATACAATTGCACTTAGAGTAATGCAAAATATTTCAAAATTTTATTTTAATTTGAATCTAAAAAATGACACATTAAGTAAATATTGTATTCAATAAATAATTTTAGTATTTGCACTATTTCACCACACCGAATGATCAAAATCTCAGGAGAGTTGGGAGAGTTTTCCGACCGTAGGTACTCCCCATTTGCATCTTCGGCAGCTAAATGAAGCTTCGAAACTGAAAGCAAATGCCATATGACTTTGTGGGTTCGAGCAGTCATATGAGAATATAGGTGGAACTCCATCGTCCACGACCTAAAGGCAAAGACCATCAGAGCCTGCCAATAAGATTGGACTTCATCTCCGTTGTACTTCCACCGGGTCCAGCTACTACTGATATTGTCACCGTAGATTTCATTTATTCCACTTATTCCATTTATTGCACTTGTGTTAACACTATAGCCGCTCTATGGATGATACAATATGTAGGAAGTTGGAGGGGTATAATGTGGATCTGAAAGGGGCAATGAAGTTGCACATTATTATCAATGTAACATGAACATGTTAGTAGTAAAAAAAATGCCATGAACTGTCAAAAAAATTTTGCCAATAAATTATATATATATACCTTGTTTCATTATTTGCAAAAACTGAAGCCTTTGGAGAAAATCTGGATTTTTGGCATCTTGCAATTGAGCATTCAGCACTCCGAAATTCTCCCCATACCCTACTTCCCCTTCCCTTCAAAAATAGCTTCCTTTCAGAGCCCACAGCGCCCAGTCGAAGTCTCTCAGAGCAGCGTAAGCCATTAAGCAAGTTACAAAATTGTTGTCACCGCGGCTTCAACCTGTCTGGTCAAAGCCAAATTCACTGAGAAGCAGAGCCACCGGGTTGTCACCATAACTGAGGATTCTGAATAAACGATTCAGTGGTTTCGTAACAAACTCCATCCAATGGTTGTTCCTCCTTCAGATTTTTGAGTCACCGCTAAATGAGTATCAGTTTACCTCATAGACTAACTTGTTATCCAAGTTCACTGGTATGGGCTTCCTCCGTAAAAAGCTGAGGTCGGGGTCAAAATTTAGGCCCGAAACGAGTATTAGAACATTAGGGTTTGTCTGTGAACTGCTGTTGCTCCTTCACTCACGTATTTGTACCAATCATCCTCATTTTGGCGTGGACCACGTAGTTCATTTCGCATGCTTATAGCCATCACCTACAGTATATTGAAATCAGGCACAAATTTTCAAACTGATCAGATAATATTATTCACAATCCATAGTCATCATATTATTGAAAGAGTGTTTATGATATAACAAGTGTTAGAATTGTTAGCTCAATCTTGTAATGGGAATCACTGGTCTTAGCTTTGAAAAAATGGACTGCTATACCAATGGGTGCAATATATCTCTATAGACTTTGGCTTATATTTTTGAGAGTATTCTAAACTTCAACCTTCATACAGAATCCAATTATTTATTGTTTGTATGATTTGTTTCCTTTTAGTGTTCAATGATTGAACGTCATGTCTAATGGAAAAAGGAGGAAATTTTATATGATAATGTCTCCAAACCACATTATTTATAAAATCATTTAACGACATCTTACCGCCTAATATTTAATTTAAAATCAACTAGTTATGATTGTGTTTAGGAAAAATGAGAGAGACAATTCTTAATAGGCGACATGATTTAACTGGAGAATCTCTTAAAAGCAGGTGTAAGATACATTGTAAAAGAGAGAGGAGTTGTGCTTCAAAATGACATAATTTTCAAGATGGGGTAATTTCTGAAGATGCAAGGGGTGACCAGAAAACATTCTTTTTTTTTTAAAGGAAGGCAAGATAAATTTCAAATTGTTAAATTAATGCACTTATGGTTCATTTTGCGTCAAGAAGTGTTTGAACAATAATTAATATTGTTATCGATTGTTATGCAAAATATAATTTTTGAATAACTGAAACACAACCAATAATGTTAACAATATAATATCATAACGAGATAACCAACTAATTAATCATCCAATACAATATACAAAATAGAAAGAATACCAAATTTAATAAAGTTCGATAATACTACCTACGTCTTCGAGCGCCGCTAGAACAAATTCACTATCTTCAAAGAGAAATTATAAAGTTTTTGGGCCACAATATAAATTCTCAAATTATTGGGTCAAACTGTAAATATCTAAATAGTAGGGTCAATACTATAATTATTCAAACAGTAGGGTATTACTACAAATGTCAAAAAATAAAGGAAAAAAATTAATCTCTTACAAATTTTAGGGGATTAAATGTAAAACTCTTGAACTATAAGGTTCTCATAAAGAGATCCTACAAATTGAGAGGGGAGAAGAGAATTATTCAAAAGTACAACAAATAACAAAGATGACATTATTTTATATAAGCCCAATCAAGCCACTCCCATGTCATCTCCCACCAATGTGAGATTGGCTCAAATTGGCATATAAGCCAATTTTAACAAATTTCCACCTTGTCGAATATGCCAATCCTTCATAAAGCTTCTTTTTTTTAAAAAAAAAAAATTCTCCATTCAAATGCAACGCCTTTAAATTTGCACCCAATGAGGCTATCAAACTCAAACTATATTGACCAAATCCAAACAATAACTGAACTTAATCGCTGTCACTACCTTAGTCAACATATTTGCGGGATTCTCAGCAGTCCTAATCTTTTGAAGTAATATTTTTCCTTCACTGATGATCTCCCGCACAAAATGATACTAAGCATTAATATGTTTCGTTTGAACATGGTACACTAGATTCTTGGCTAAATAAATAGTACTTTGACTGTAAGAATAAATAAGAATCTTATTCTTACCAATTTCTAACGCATCCAGCAATCCCTGTAACTAAATAGCTTCTTTCACAGCCTTTGTAATTGCTATGTATTCTGCCTCTGTAGTAGACAAAGCAACTATAGACTGTAAAGTAAACTTCCAACTCATGGGTGCTTTCGCAAGAGTAAACACATAACCGGTTGTTGATCGGTGTTTATCCAAATCACAAGCATAATCAGAATCAACATAACCAACAGCACATTGATCACATGTATCATTTCTCTCAAAGACTAAGTCAACATATACGGCCTTTAGTAAATACTGTAGAATTTATTTCACAGCCTACCAATGTCTTTTAACAGAATCATGCATATATTTGCTCACTACTCTAACTGCATGTGAAATATCGGGCCTTGTACACATTATAGCATACATCAGGCTACTAACTACATTATCATATGAACTCGAGATATATACTCTCATTCTTCATCTAAACTAAGAGATAAAGATGCAATAATTTTCATATAAGGAGCAAGTGGGGTACTTACAGGTTTTGACTTATCTGAAATGCCAAAACGTTGTAATACCGTCTTTAGATATTGCTTTTGAGTCAAACAAATTTGGCCTCATTCGCTGTCTCTACTAATCACCATACCTAGTACCTTTCTAGCTTTACCCAAATCTTTCATCTTAAACTCTCGATTCAACTAAGTTTTCAATTTTCCAATTTATTCGACATTCGTTGAAGCTATTAACATGTTCTCGACATACAAGAGTAGATAAATGAAAGAACTATCACGTAGCCTCCAAAAATACACACAATGATCAATTTTGCTTTTTGTATACCTCTGACACATCATAAACTGATCAAACTGCTTATAATCACTACCTCAGTGATTGTTTCAAACCATAAAACGATCTTTTTAATTTACAAACCAATTTTTCCTTACCAACAACTTTAAATCCTTATGGCTAAGTCATAGAGATTTTCTCTTTCAAGTCACAACTTTGAATCCTTCTGGCTGAGTCATAGCTCTGCCATCAATGATTTTATCCAAACTAATTCTGAACAGGTTGCAGCAAGGGCTCTATATTCAGCCTATGCATTGGATCTAGCTACCACTGTTTACTTTTTTGAAGACCAAGATATAAGATTCTGACCCAAGTATATACACAAACCTCTAATGAACTTCCTATCATTGGGGTCACAGTCCCAATCAGCATCAGAGTATGCTGTCAATACTGGGCTTCCTTTTGAAAAGAGTTCAATGCTATAAGTAGAAGTGAATTGCAGGTACCTTAACACCTTTTTACATGCCTGTCAATGTTTCACTGTTAGAGTGTCAAGAAATTGACTCAACTTATGCATAACATATGACATTTTTGGCCTTGTAATCAAAAAATTTTGCAATGCTCTTACCAGACTCTTATATAGAATTGGATTGTCAAAGAGTTCATCACCATCCTTAAGAAGTTTAATACTAATTCCTATTGGTGTAGCAACCCCTTTACAATTTTGCATATTTGCTCTCTTTAATAGGTTTGCTATGTACTTTGTCTGAGATAAATGCAATCCAGATGCTGTAGGAGTAATTTCTATTCTAAGAAAATAATTAAAAGTACCAAGGTCCTTTAATGCAAATGTAGAACCAAGCTTAGAAATGAAATGTTCCAGATACTGAGAGATATGATCAGTCACTAGTATATCATTAACATATATTAACATTAAGACGAGCTGACCCTCAAAGTGTTTTATAAAGAGAGATGTATCAGATTTTGAGTTTTCAAAACTCCAATTCAACAATGCAGCCTTAAGTTTATCATACCAAGCTCTTGGAGCTTGTTTTAAGCCACACAAGGCTTTTCTTAGCTTACATACATGAGTTGGTTTTACTGCATTCACAAATCCCTCAGGTTGTGACATGTACACTGCCTCTGATAAATCTCCATTCAGAAAAGCATTGTTTGTGTCTATTTGTCTCAAAGGCCATTTATTCATGACTGTTAGACTGAGCATAATTCTAATTATAGATGCTTTTGCTACTGGACTAAAGGTTTTAAGATAATCAATACTTGGAGTTTAGAGAAAACCTCTAGCAATCAGCCTAACTTTATACTTAAAAATTATGCCATTAGGGTTGTAATTGATCATAAACACCCATTTTTACTTACTACCTTTGCTGCTTCAGTTCTAGAAACTAGTGACCAAGTTTGATTCTTAATAAGAGCTTTATACTCTTTTACCATAGCTTGTCTCCATTTAGGATGTTTTAGTGCATCAGCAACATTTCTAGGCTCTGAATTAGTATCAGGAACAAGGCCAAGATATACTTTGGGTTTGTAAATCCTATTTTTTGACATGTATAATGATGCTTGTTTCTAAGGTTGTTGCCATCGTATGTAAGGTGGTGAGTTGCTCTTGAATCAAGATACCACCCCTGATCAGTTAGTCTTTCATGTCCTTAAGAATAGTCCTTAAGATACACTAGTCCTTCAGTTAGTCCTTCATGTCCTGAATCAAAATAGGTTGCTCTATTTGTTTGCATTCCTGAATTACTTGACCCTTGGTTAGCAAAAGACTGCATATTGTAACCATCATCATTCTGAGTTTGCTCTTTAGGCATATATTCATTGTTGAACCTATAGTAATATTTTGTTGCAGAATGTCCTTGTTTTCCACAAATTTGACAGATAAGCTTTACTGCACCTTTACTATAGTTATTTCTTCCACTAAACTGACCTTGATTCCTTTCTCTATTTCCACCAAAATTGCTTCTATTGTATCCAAAGCTAATGTTAAAACTACTAATGTTGTATCCACCAAGATTCCTACCAACAATATTATTACTTCTACCACTTTGACTAAAACTTCCTTTTTTTCCCTCCTCTCTGTGCATAATTGACATTAAAGACATTTTGACTACTTGAATTACCAGTTGAATTCAATGACAACCTACTCTCTTGAGTCAGTAGCATGGAATAGGCATCGTTTAGCCTGATTAATCCTATTTTACTACTTATCAATGTCACTACTGCATTAAACTCAGAGCATACTCCAATGCCAATAATTAGATGTGTAATGAAATCATCCTCATCAATTACATCCAGCAGTTACAAGCTCATCAACTATACTCTTGAGCTTTAAAAAGTAATCAGACATTGACATTTGATTTTTCTTTAGTAAAGCTAACTGCATTTTTAATTGAACAATTTTTGCCTTTGAAGTTAAACCAAACTGTTTATTAACTGCAGTCCATAATTCATGAGAGGACTTACAGTCAATTACAAGGCTAAGAATGTTGTCTTGAATTGTTGAGAAGAGCCAGCTTAACAGGATTTGATAACTCCTTATCCATGATTCAAAATCTAGATTCACAACAACTGCCTTTTGATCACTTGATCCTGAATCAGATCTTGCTATTCTAACAAACTGATCTGGACAAACACTTGTACCAGTGATCAGATCTTCTAATCTATTTGGTTTAATAACCGTAAGCATTTGTGACCTCTAAATCACATAATTTGATCGATCCAGCTTTACTGTTGTAGTGAAAGTATATGTAGAGGTTTGAGTGTTGTTCTGACTTGTATTAATAGAAGTCATTTTGTGTTTAGCGTTGGCTTGTGATGCTCTCATACCATATAACAAACTGATAGATTTGTTTGGTTACTGAGAAAGACTAAGAAAAATGAAAGAAAACAGAAAGCAGAAAACAGAATGACAACTTGTAGGATAATTTTATTAATCGTGTGTATGTAATTGATTACAATTGAGTCTATTTATAGTTACAAAGAAATTGTTTTGGAGAACTAACAAACTTTGAAAACAGAATTGTAACTAATCACTGCCACATCAGCAATAAGCTCTTAATAGCTTAAGGACTCATAACAACCTTATGTCACATCAGCTTCTTATAAGAGTATATCACAGCAACACACAATATCATAGCAACACATTGGTTAACACACTCTAAGTTCGTCGACTACTGCCTCATAGGCTTGAATGCGCGTCATGTCCAAGATAGAAGGATTGTTCGTGGCAATCCCTTTTTTGGCCTCATTTAATCCCAAAGAATCAAGGGTTTGTGTGACTTTAACTTGACCATCGTCAGCACTAGTGAACATGAAGGTTGCCCATTTGAGACGAACACGGTTGAATTGCATGTGAACCACCTTACCCACCATCTCTTTTACGGGCTTCTTGTCAAGTCCTGCTAGCATGGGTTACAAATGAGCTACCAAGTTGATAGACTAACTTCACTCGTTGCCTTGACGCTGCATCAATAATCCATCTCCTCCTTGTTGAGAGAGGCCATGACTGAGAAAGAGTAACAAGAGAAATAAGTGAGAATAGGAAGATGGCCTGCAAAGTTTTGGTCACCATCTTCCCGGTGGAAAGCCTCCAATGCAAGGCAGATTCTACAAATTAGATATCAATTATACATTTTGTTAATTCAAAGAATGCTTTGTAACCAAACATTATTTATACCCTTACCGGTTTAACACTATGGACTTGAGTTAGTTCTTCATATGCTATGACAGGTCACACGAATAGAGAGTCTTCAGTCCTAATAGTTATAATTGGCAAGCCAGAAAAGAGAATCCAGGTATAGGCGTGGCCTTACCAAGCAAAGACGTATGCCAGAAAATAGTGTAAGAGACCATGATTATCTTATTATTATGAAATGTTTTTCTAGCGGTCAAATGAATATTAATGCCTCACTTGTTATTAAAGGGAAAAGAAAACGAAGATGGTTAATGCCACTTCACAATATAGTCACGGCGTGCAAGCATCCAAGGATCGTGGCTTCTTTTCATTTGCGTGGAGGCTCGTGAAAGGGAGAAAAATCCCTTCATTTTACCAATCGAAAACCGAGAGCATAGCATAAGTTATTGGGAATGGAAAATATGAACAAAAGAGAACTTTTGCAAAAGCAAGAATTGTTTGTACAATCTTGGTTTATATACATAGAGAGCAGCAAATCTAAAAGATGGCCAAAGTAAATGCAAATCTTATAAATAGTACAACAATTGGTAACTGGAGCAAAGGAATCCTTGACTACCATTTAAAGGAATAAAATCAGAGAATGATTTTTAGGTCAAAAGTGCTGCTCGCCCTCACTGCCAGTTATGCAATGTAGACTCATTTGCAGGCAATGTTTTCAGAAATAATCAAGTGGGCGTGCTGTGTTTGTTGCGTTGGGCTTGGGCATGTACCTCTAGTAGTTCTGAAGTTAATGAACCACCAATTCTGAAAGAATATCGGTTTTGTGTTTACTAAAAAAGAAACCACAAACTTGGCATTTTGGTGCCATTTACTTTGCTGCTGAGGATAGATGGTGGCGCATAAACCTTTTCTGTTTCTCTGTTTTTCATCTTTTATTGACAAGGTAGTCTGGTCTGGTCTTCAAACTTTTTGGTTTCGAGCCGCAATAATAATTTGTTGGTACTTTGTGGCTTCGATGCTCTTGCCAAAATGAACCACCAGAAAAATGTGAAAAGACCCAACAGTTAATAGTTTCTTAAGAAAAGGTACAATATTACAATTACAATATTGGTACAATTCACCTAATTTTCTATTAACTCCACCAAGTTTCAAGATACATTTTCCATTTCCTTTAAAAAATTGAAATATAAAATATAAGTTGAAAACTAGTCATTTAGCGAAAAAATTTGATGGACCGCATAGGTAAAATAGCAATAATATAAGACTAACTCCAATCTCCATTAAGAATTGTAATTATTGATTTTTTTTTAATAAAAAAAACTGTGCATAGTGGCAGTTTGTTAATAAGATAATTAGTTGAAACCAAATTGCATTTCCTCGAGAATTCAAGAATTATTTATGCTTTATACCTGAATCTACATTCATTAAAATTTTAATTAATTATTTGTTAAGATGAAGGTTGAGATCAGAAAAAGATCCTAATTATTTATGCTTATTTCTTGGTATTTACATTTGTGAATGTTTAGTTTGGAGTAAATTATACATCTCATTACTGTGTTTAGCTGCCAAGAAAAATATGAACGACTTCAGAAATTGAGAGACTCTGTTTGCTACCTCTTTATCTTTAATGTGTTTTGGTTTAAATTTTAGTAAACTCAGGCACTCTGTTTGGTTGCCAAGAAAAAGTAAGAAAATGTCGTTATGTAATTATTTCGTCATTTATCAATTAGATTTCTTGGAATATATTTACAATTTATGAATGTTTAGTTTGGAGATAATTACACATCTCATTATTCTGTTTAGCTCCCAAGAAAAGTACGAAACACTTGTTGAAGAAGTTGAAAGACTCTGTTTGTTGCAGAATCTTTTATATGGTTTGGCTGAGAAGTTGCATTCGATTATCATTAAGTTTCTTACTATTGCAGTTCATAATTTTTTATACATCTCGCAATTCTGTTTGGCTGAGGAGAAAAAGGTAGGGGAAAACTTAATTTTGAGATGCTGCACTAATATATCTTGACATTCTCAATTTTGCATTCGTAAATGTCTCGCCTGTTTTTTTTTATTTTAATGCATCTCGGAATTCTGTTTGGTTGCTGAGAAAAAGAAGGCTTATTGAAATTTTGTTGTAGCCTGAGAAGCAGCTGATTCTCCGATTCCGACCACTTCTATGGACCATTACAAATGAAAGGATGAGAACTGTGGATCAGAAATCAGATTCATGAGATTAGTGGTGAACTCGAGTGTCCGAGGTGTAGAAAGGCTTTTATGAGGACAATCGTAGTTGAACCAAGAGTGAGAGAAATGCAAAATTGTATTGCCGATAACAGCCATTTATTCCAGCGTCAGGCCTCATCCGAGTGGATGAATCCACAATATTCTGTGCTGTGTCAACTAGGGTGTCTCAAAAACGTTCGATGACATCAACTGGCTTCTCCTTTGTCTTGGAGCGGTAAGTGAAAAGGTGTAGGTTTTGGCAACTTCAACATTTTTGCAGAGTCAACTTGATGAAACGTAATAAAAAGAAATTGGAACTAATTTTTGATATATTTCCCAGTTAGATCCCAATGGTCCGATAGCCAAGAGCTGCATTGCATCAGAGACAGGGGGGGTGAAGGTAAAGAGAAGTGAAGTGGTTTATTGGTCGACTTAGTATTGTGCAATATATACTATTAGTGTCAAGCGATTAGACGACCCATATTCATTGAGATCTAACTCATTCTTTAACTGAAATTATTTTTCATTCTTTTGAAGGATTCATTTTAGTCGCTGTTCAATTGTGCTTTCAAAAATGGTTTCAATTTTCTGAAAAGAAGAAACAATTGTTTCATCCTTTCTGAAGTTCCAGCCAATGTACTGTTGTTGGAAAAACTATCATCCTCACCCATCATCATTTCCCCTGTTCTACAAAATATTACAATATGAATTTCCTTCTGTGTTTTTCAGGTGATTGCTGAAAATCTCTCTGAAGAGGAATGTAATGGGCTTGAAGGAAATGTTCAAATCCATGGGCACAGATGACACAGTAACAATCATTTTTGAAGAGTTGACAGCCAGTTAAACCAAAGCTGGGTACCAAGCTTTCTGAGTCTGAAGCAGGCAATTAATAGTAGCAGTACCGACTTTAACGGTGCTATGAAAGCAGCTTTCCTACAGCTATTATTGTGATGGGACGAATCAGTTTCTTCGCATTGCATCTTTTTCTATCTTTTTGTTTTTCTGCATGCCAGACAACTCGGCACGCATCTTGCTTTTATGCTTCCGGTCTAGTATTGCATTAAGAGGAGGACCGTAGGATTGAGGATTGAAGTAGAAACTATTACTAGATTATATGGATATCAATGGTGAAAGCTTCATTTTGCGTTAGATTTCTTTGTCCACGTATGATGATGTTATCATGCCTTAAGCTTTGTCCAAACGTTTACTTTACGTGGTTGACGTTGATGCAAATGTAACCATTGATTTCATTAAGTTCATATTTGCTTCTATGCACGTGAATAGAATGGAAAGAGAGGAACATTTCTGCTAAGTTTTTTTTTCTTTTTTTCGAAAGATAACATTTCTGCTAAGTTACTTCAGAATCTTCGGGCATAATCGGAGTTCAAGGCCTTAATGAAAGACCATTTAGGCTTATAAATTTAAGCCTTAAATTTTTTCTACTCTCAGTTCTAACGCTAGTAAACTGCGTTGCAAAGAATTCGGAACTTCTACTACTTGAGAGTTCTCCAGGTAGTATCGTATCGGAAATGTATTTATCCATAAAAAAAGAGAACGAATTTTCTGTTGTGATATAATATCCAAAAGAGTAGTAACTAGTTTATATAGAAGTAGATGACGGGATGTACACGTATAAATAATAAACAACAGTAATGGGTAGAAGATAAGACGACCACCACCACAAATGAGATAGTTCCAGGGGATTTTTTTCCCCCCCTTTTTTCTACGTGCTGAGTTGCTCTAAATGCCGAGTATTGAACCAGTCACCAAATAATTACTAACCCATTTTATGATTTCGAAAATTGAAAATCGTAGGTGGAGAATCACTCTTGACCACCCCTTAAATGCGTCCAGAAGTAGTGCTTTTTGCCTTATCATAATTGAATGCTTAAACAAGGGCCTTAAGAAAGGCTTTAAGGTGGACAGATATTGGGCTTCATCCTTTTGCATCCACACTCGTTCCGGGACAAACTTGTCATGATACTGAGTTTTCTGATATTTATTGCTCATATAATTAGTGGGTGGTGGAGAATCACTAAATTTTAAATTTAACGCTGTTCTAATTCTTCAGTCGGCCTATTGATAAATGTTGGGATAAAGATAATTTAGTCCTTCAAATTTGATTTATTATCTAAATTTTTTCATTTTATTTCAAAATATTTAACTTCATCCCTCTTGATTAGATAATTACAGTTTAAATTGATAAAAATGTACTTTTCCTTTTACACTGAAAGTTTTACTTTTGAGAGCTATATTAGATAGTTGTGATATTTAAAGTAATTGTCACATCAAACAAAATACAAAATACATTAATAATTTTTAATAATTTAATAAAATTTTATTTTTCGTGTATTTTAATATTATAAGTTAATATATAAATTTTATCTTAAAAATATAAAATTTTAATAAATTAAAAAATATTCAATTTTGGTTCATTTCTATTAACACTCTCATCCAACTCTAAGGCCTCACCCCACCTCTGCCTCCCATTTTAGCCAGTTGGGCCCCTCAATGTTAGCTCCTCCTCCATTACCACCATGTTTTCTCTAAACTCCAAATTTTCTATCTCGTAACCCAATCTTCGTCAAAAATTGAGATAGTTTGAAAAAAACCATCGAGAGAAAAAAAAAATGCAATCTCAATCCCATTTCAAAATCTCCAAGCTTGTATGTTGTTCAATTTTTGAAATGTGAATGAACTCCCCCAACTCCAAAGACAAGTTCAAAGATTCTTTCCTTTGAGATCCATGCCCAACCTTCGAATTATTGATCAGTTCATATTCTTTTAGTAAAGCACTTCGACTTTCTATTTTTTTCAAATATTTCCAGTTCTTTTAGTTTCAGACGGTGATACATAATATAAGCATCTCAATTCTCATTAATCTCTTTATTTCGATATTACGGTAGTAATTAATGATTGTTTAACATGTGAATATAATGGGATATTTTTTATGTTAGGTATTTTCTCTTTTTATTAAATTGCTTTTTTAATATTCAATTGTTAATTTGAATGACAACTTTCTAAAGGAGAAGAGTAAAATTAAGTATTTTAAAATAAAGGGAATAAAATTAAATAATGAATCAAATTAGAGGATTAAATTGTCCTTATGCATAAACATTTTTGGAAGCCCATTATAGTAAATTTACGCATAACCTTCTCTCTCACTATTCAGACAAGAAAAAACTTCCAACGCTGAGCGAAACTCACCCCAAAATTGACTCACCTCGTATCCTTCTCTCTCTCTGGACTCGCGTTGACCAAAATGGGCAACTGTAACGGCCTCCCCTCGTACCAAACCCAACTCCACTCGACGGCCCCAACCACCACCAATACTCACGCCGATGCCGCCGACACCGGACCCCGCCACCACTTCAACGGCGTCAAAATCCATCCTCCAGCTGCTTCCTCCTCCTCCTCCGCCACCACCGCCACAGGCATTGGCCGCGTCCTCGGAAAGCCGATGGAGGACGTCCGGTCCACCTACATCTTTGGCCGCGAGCTCGGTCGCGGCCAGTTCGGCGTCACCTACTTAGTGACTCACAAAGAAACCAAACAACAATTCGCTTGCAAGTCGATCGCCAATCGTAAGCTCATTAACCGCGACGATATCGAAGATATCCGCCGTGAGGTTCAGATCATGCACCACCTCACTGGTCACAGGTAAAATAGTTTATTAAATTTAAGGCGGAAGATACAGAACTCAACTCTATAGAAATTATTAATATAATATTATATTGTTGAATTTGTGTGTATTCTACAGGAATATAGTGGAACTAAAGGCGACGTATGAGGACAGGCACTCGGTGAATTTGATAATGGAGTTGTGTGCGGGAGGGGAGTTGTTTGATCGGATCATAGCCAAGGGGCATTATTCGGAGAGAGCTGCAGCGAATTTGTGCCGGCAGATGGTGACTGTGGTGCATTACTGTCATTCAATGGGCGTTATGCACAGGGACTTGAAACCTGAGAATTTCTTGTTCTCGAGTACTGATGAGGATTCGCCATTGAAGGCTACTGATTTTGGACTCTCTGTGTTCTTCAAGCCAGGTGATTGTGACATCGTCATCTGTATTCCGTTGAATTTAATTTGTATTGATGATTATTACAATTTTTGATTCACTAAATAAATCCTGAAATGAAGAAGAGATGCTGTAGGATGCAATTCGTTTGAAGTTAAATTTAATAAGGTGGAAATCTATGTAGTGGGCATTTGGATCCTGAAATGAAGTAGAATTACTGTAGGATGCCATTCTTTTGAAGTCAAATTGAATAAGATGGACATTTATGTAGTCATTGCTATGTATCAGCAATGCACTATAACAAAGTAGTTTTTCAAGTGTTGAACAGCAGATTTTGCATATGTTTTGACAACCACGATTCTTTTTTGTTAATCACTGATAAGAACCATAAAAGTGCTAAAATTTTGGCATGAATACCACCTAAAATTTTCTTTTGGTTTGAGTTTCTATTTTCATTTTTCAATTACATTTGTTTTGAAGTTTGGACAATGGAGGATTTCCCTTTTCACCATTAACTTATGGGGACTTGCTGGTGATGATTTTGAACTGTACAGTTGATTTGTAACTGCAGGAGACGTCTTCAAGGACCTTGTAGGAAGTGCATATTATGTGGCTCCTGAGGTATTGCGGAGACATTATGGAGCTGAGGCTGATATTTGGAGTGCTGGGGTGATCCTGTACATTCTTCTTAGTGGTGTCCCACCTTTTTGGGGAGGTATATGCTCTGTCTCTTGTGAAAAAATTACCGGAATCTGTAAACAGTGAAATTTTGTAACTTAAATGCTCATATTGAATTACTTGGTAACTAAGCTGAATGGCATAGCACATTGCTCACCAATAGCTTAGCCTTGACTTATGTGTTTACACTTCTTTCTTATGCAGAAAATGAACAGGGTATCTTCGATGCTATTCTACATGGGAATCTTGATTTCTCATCTGATCCTTGGCCCTCCATATCTAGCAGTGCCAAAGATCTTGTGAAGAAGATGCTACGTGCTGATCCTATAGAAAGGCTTTCAGCTGTTGAAGTTTTAAGTAAGTTTTGTAATTCTAGAAAAGACTCTCAAGACATTAATTGCTAAGCTAAAGTCACCAATAATTGCAAGGTTTCTCTTCACCCTTAAGTGCACACAAGCATTTGTGTGTTTGTACTTTCTGCTCAATTCTTTGTATCTTTTGAAGTTTCTTGGCATTCAATAAATTTGGAATGAAGCTCAACCATTGAAAATCCAATGCAGATCATCCATGGATGAGAGTAGATGGTGATGCCTCTGATAAACCACTTGATATTGCTGTCTTAACTAGAATGAAGCAATTCAGGGCAATGAACAAACTCAAAAAAGTAGCTCTGAAGGTAAGCATTTTCTTTTCTTCAGTTAATAACAATATATCAGTGGTCTTGTCTGATCTTCTGGTAGAAAAATGGAGATTTATTTACTGTAAAGAAGAAAGCATAAAGAGGATATGGCGTTCTTGACCTATGAGAGATGAGAGCTAAGAGTACAAAGGAAAAGAAATTATTTAAAGAAACTATCACGTACAATTGAAAACGTAAGGGAGTTGAATTGCCCTCTTTAGTGCTCTGAGGTGGCAACCCGCTTTTTTGGTGAAAATATAACTTGTCATTGGTTGACCAGGCATACCAAGTTCATGAAGCCCTTAATCATAGCCGGACCTCCAATTTTATTTTTTTTTAAATTCAATATGTATTTTTGTAATTTTTACCTTTTAAAATAGGTATTTTTGTGATTTGGCTTCCTTTAAGGTTTTAAGTTTGACACTAAAACTCTCATATAATTAAATTTTAACCCAATATAATTTTAACTTTAACATCTGCCCTCCCTCACCTTAAATTTTAGTTTCGCCCCTGCATCTTAATGAATGAGTTTCAAAGGTCTGCTGTCTCTTGAAGTAGATGAGGTATCTGCAAGGTCTGAGCATTTGGTTCCAGCCAATATAATGATGTTAGAAAACATCATCATCATTGCTGATCATCATTTCCCTTTTTCTTGAAAACAGTACCATAAGTATTCTTTCTTTCTTTTCAGGTGATTGCTGAAAATCTTTCCGAAGAGGAAATAATGGGCTTGAAGGAAATGTTCAAATCCATGGACACAGACAACAGTGGAACAATCACTTTTGAAGAGTTGAAAGCGGGTCTTCCGAAGCTAGGCACCAAGCTTTCCGAGTCTGAAGTTAGGCAGTTAATGGAAGCAGTAATGCCTCTTAAACCTTTTTTCTCTCAGTTCTGCCTAACTGTAACATTTCTTATGAAATGCTTTTCCAATATGTACAATTAATAATGTGATGGGACAGATCTTTTTCATCATTGGAACTTTAACCCTTATTGATTTGTTTTTGGTTGGTGCACATCAGTCAACTTGTAGGATTGATGTAGAAATTATTATAATGTATGATGATATCAATGGTGAAAGCTATGTTTGCATCCTTGTCCATGCATGAAGTTATCACGCCCTATCTGCTCTGTGGTCAACTGAAACTTGGTTACTTTGCTAGGCTGACGTTGATGGAAACGGAACCATTGATTACATCGAGTTCATAACAGCCACTATGCACATGAATAGAATGGAAAGAGAGGACCACTTATACAAAGCCTTTGAACATTTTGACAAGGACAACAGCGGGTAAGCACTCTTTTTTTTTCCCTTCATCCCCCGCCCGTCTTCTTTGTTGATAAATAATGTTAAACAGTTTATAATACCTGTTTTTATTTATAACTAGTAATTATTTAGTATCTCGTGCTGATTATGTGATTTCCTGCCTCTGATTTAGGTACATTACAATGGATGAGCTGGAACATGCCCTTAAGAAGTATAATATGGGTGATGAAAAAACTATAAAAGAAATAATTGCAGAAGTTGATACAGATCGCGTATGTTGCTTATTTTCTACTTTCTCTTATTTATATACAAGCAAACTTATATACTCAATAAGCAATAGCTGGGAGTGCCGCTATTTATTATATTTTAGACCATGTCATTCTTGAAACACAGATTGCTTTCAACACTATGCTTTTGATTGAGAATACATAGACCCAGAGAAACTGATAGAAGGGAAAAGAAAATATATAGACCCACTGAAAATTTATATTTAAATTCTTTTTGCAGGATGGGAGAATCAACTATGATGAGTTTGTTGCCATGATGAAGAAAGGCAATCCAGATATGGTTGCTAACAGACGGCGGAAGTAAGTTCACTGTGCCTCGCATAATTGCTGGATTGTATTCACGTATCAATGGGTTTGTTAATCTGTTTGGATAGCGTTTCAACTGGATTTAACCTCCATTTGGCCTACTGAGAAGACAGATCCTGGTTGCAAGTCAATTTCTCCAGATTGTGAGAGTGGATACAAGTTTTTTCAT